>CM060950.1:169621082-170122679 GCA_030765055.1 Mantis religiosa | reverse complement strand
GAGAGAGAGAGAGAGAGAGAGAGAGAGAGAGAGAGAGAGAGAGAGAGAGGAGAGAGAGAGAGAGAGAGAGAGAGAGAGAGAGAGAGAGAGAGAGAGAGAGAGAGAGAGAGAGAGAAGAGAGAGAGAGAGAGAGAGAGAGAGAGAGAGAGAGAGAGAGAGAGAGAGAGAGAGAGAGAGAGAGAGAGAGAGAGGAGAGAGAGAGAGAGAGAGAGAGAGAGAGAGAGACTACAAATGGCTCAAAGCATCCTTTATACAGTGTACAAGAATTCTATGCAACAAGTAAATGTGATATGTAAATATGTTTAATTAATTTAATGTAATAATGTTATACGTTTTTTTCTTTCTCTGACAAAGCCTGTTGTAAATCATTGTGATTACCAAATGGTGAATAGATACATTTACATTTACACTTAGGAAATAAAGTGCAATGCTAATATGGTGTAACAGCTTCCTCTTTCATTTTAAGAGAATTAAAATGTAATATAAAATGGCTCATTTTCACTCTTAGCTATAACCACATAGCTAAAATAACCGATCATATTTTTTTTTAAAAATTCTCTTGATTGTTGCTACATTTCTACAATCTGTACAAAAGTAAACATAATCCATTTTTAAAAATAATTCTATTTGAGTTCTGTTTAGATTAAAGAGACCTATGAGAAACAAAAATCAGGAAGAAACTAAAATAAAATAGCAAATTTTTTACTTACCTGTGAACCACTTTAGACAGGATATTACTGTGATTCAATGTCAAGTTCAAAAATGACATGCCTAAAAAACTGAATACTTACCTCCTCAACAAAATCCTTGTTTTCTACTTCCAGAGATTTATTTTTTTTAAAAGCTTGTGTAAGATCATCTGAGAGCTTCTCCATTTCTTTATGAACAGTATCCCTTTCACTCATTATTAAAGTGTACTCTTGCATTGCAGCATTCCTTTCTTCTGTGAGTCTCTTTAAATCCTTACTGGCTTTCATCCTAACTGCCATTGCTTGGTTTATTTCCTTCACAGCCTCTTCATGCTGCTGTTGAACTTTGGCAAGTGCTTCTCTGTATTCATTTCTTTCTCGCAGTGCTATGTCCCACTGCCTAATTGCAGAGGTACACTGTTGCTTGAGACCATTTCTTTCTCTTATCGCTGCATTACGTTCTTGAGCCACCTCTTCACACTGCTTTTTCAGGCGAGCAACTTCTTCCTAAAATGAACATTAGAAAAGTTCAAAATTAGTCATTCAAAGGTGCTTGAAAAAATTAGGGAAAAAGAATTAATGTGTTCATTAATTTATCCTAAAAAGAATTTATCCACCCCATGTTTTAGAAATTAATTTACTTTCAGCCTTGGAGATTTGTAATAAGGCATGTTTCAAAATAGAATAGTAAACAGCAACAGATGATAGTCAGACCTTTGATGTTGAAAATAGAAGTTACACCTTGGTAGCGTAGATGGTAGCATGTCTGCCTCACGTACAAGAGGTCCCGAGATTTAATCTCAGTTAGGGTGAGTTACCTGGACAAGGGTTTTTCCGGGGTTTTCCCTTATCCTAAAAGATGAATGTCGGGTAACTCTAAGCTCCATGGACCATGAGCTCATTGGAGCATCATTTCACTCATTCCGTTCATTGTCTGATATGACTTAATGTTGGAGGATATAAATTAAGAAAAAAGCTCCCGAAATTAGTCCCTGAAAATTAAAATGTAAGTGACGTAGTGCGAAAAACCAGCTACAAATAATATTACTATCAGTAATACTTTAGTTCATTACAAAAGATACAAAAAAGGACATCCAACAGTATCATTCATATTTCACAAACACCATGTTATAAGCAAAGGAACAAAGATGTTTAACACAATAACATTCAACTTGGTAAACTGATGTTTAAAATTACTGCTATACAACTACAAAGATACACTTTTTAGTAAGATACTCAAATAGTGTTAACTCATATATATATAACCAGGTGAGTCACCTGCCCCTATTTATTTTTTAATTTATGCAACATGCTAAGTGACATGTGACTTATGCCTTTCTTGAATGCCTTCTAATGGATGATCTGCAGAACAGTTTATGGAGAAAGGGTAGATAACTCAATGTGTAAGTGTTGTATGGGACAGAAAGCAATAACTATGTATGTCGATTCCAAAAACATCATATCTAGGTACAGAAAGCTGCAGTTATACATTTAGACAGTTTACAAACTTTTATTAACATACATTCACCTTGCATGACCATTAAGCATGCCCTAAGGAACAACCTATCACCTGCATCAGTTGACAATAACATTCGAATACAAAATGGCAGATCTACACAGTGGAAACAATTAGATATAAATCTTCAGCCAATATGTGTTTTTGTTGTACAGCCATGTCAAAAAATGCTAAGAATTAGGTAGATAGTTTTCGTTTCTGTCACAAATTATAGCAGTTTTAGCTCATACAGTAACTGAAATGGAAGATGCAGTTTTTTGTGTGCTAAAACCATCAAAATGAGCTCAAAACACTGTATGAAGATACAAAAAGTGTGTAAAAATTCAAGATGGAGGTCTGAGCTCTGCAGTTACTTATTTGTATAGGAACCTTCCCTCTCAGCGTGTGTGCATGTGTGTGCGTGCGTGCGCGTGTGCATGTGTGTGCATGCGTGCGTGCGCGTGTGCATGTGTGTGCGTGCGTGCGTGCGCGTGTGCGTGCGCGTGTGTGTGTGATGCTCACAAATTGACAACCAAGTCATTCTCCTTCTAGCCTCCCAGTATTTGGTGACAATGTGAGGACACGTCTTCAAAGCTTGGCATAATTCTAGATGTTCCACATTCATAATGTCTTCTCTGGTACACAATTGGCAGTATGGTGAGCTTGAAAGTCCAATCCTATAAAGATGGTTATTCAATCACGTCCAGCTATGAGACGAAAGATGAAAACAGCCGATTTTCTTGGTAGTTTTGGAATTAATTTAGGGTTTTGTGCAATTTGTAGCCATTTTGAGTTTTTATTTTCTTGTGCTATTTTATATATAGTTTTATCGATTTTTCTTTTAACAATGCATTTGATTGATTCATAAGAACATTTTATAATGTGTTTTTGTTTAATTTTGGTTCTTTTCTTTGCCAAAAAGTCTGCTTTTTCATTTCCATCTACTCCACAATAAGATGGAATCTATTGTAATACAATTTCTTTCCCTAGTTCACCAATTTGTTGAATCATCTTTGGATTTCTTTAATTTTTTCCATTTTAGGGAATGTTACTATTGCCTTTGAGTCTGAAAGAATAACTATATTTTGCATTTATGGAATCATGGAAGTATGTTTTGCAGTTATTAATTTTTAGATGAGTCGTATTTATTACACATCTGCTTCACTTACGTACCTATTTTGAGGACATGTTTCGCAAATCATCGTTTGCATCTTCGGCTCTTATGCGACTAAAGCTTGATTCAGTGGTGTGGTGGGTGTGGGTAATTCTGGAGTTGCTGCTGCCATCTGTTGATTTAGTGATGAACTTAAATGTGGGATTCTCTTCTGGCGGGATTTCAAAGTTCATTAGTTGGTCTTTATGCTTTTCTATGTATATTCTCTCCCATATGACGAGTTCACTATGTTTTTGTACGTATTTTAGTAATTCTGTGCTATCTTCAATTTCATGATTTTCAGACCAGAAATGAGCTGCTATTGCGGACTTATCAATATTTTTGTATCTTAAGTGCCTGAAGTGTTCTTTCTTTCTAGTGCCTATGTTTCTTTTTGTCCTCCCTATGTAAATTTTTTCACAGTCTTTACACTTAATCTTGTAAATGCCTGACTTTTCCTCTGGTTTTATCTTATCAGTATTATTACTGTGAAGTAGGTTTTTAATGTTGTAATTGTTTTTTGGTGCCAATGTTATATTGTATTTCTTGAATATTTTTTGGAACTTTTTTGTGGCCCAGGGGTGGTAAGTAAATTTAGCAAATCTAATTTCTTGTTTTATTGGTGTGAGAGCTGTGATCTGTTTTAATCTCTTTTGAAGTTTGAATGATTTTAGTTTTTTATCTACAAGGTTTTTTCCATATCCATTTTTAATTGCAGTTTTTAAGATTTGATGGTATTCTTTTTTATATTCTTGCTGGCTGAGGTGTAGATTTACTAATCTGTGTGTGAGACTGTTGATGGTGGCATGTTTGTGTGGAATTGGGTTGAAACTATTTGCTTTGATGTAATTATCTGTGTGTGTTGCTTTTCTATGGATACCAAATTCTAGTTTTTCATTGCTTTTTGTGATTTTAAGGTCCAAAAAAGGTAGAGTACAGTCCTCTTCAGTTTCCACTGTGAATTGTATGCTGGGTTCTTGCAGGTTGAGTAGTTTCAAAGCATCATCTATTTGTTTGTATGGCACTATTGCAAAGATGTCGTCTACGTATCTGTACCATGTTTTAAAAATATAAGGGAAGGCTTTAGTTATATGTATTTTGAAAAAGCTCATGTATAGATTGGCCAAAAATGGTGATAGCGGGCTTCCCATAGCTAGTCCTGAAATTTGTTTATAATATTTTCCATCGAAGACAAAATAATTTTGATGTATACATATTTCAGTCATTGCCAAATATTCTTCTATTGCATTGGCATCTAGGTTTATAGAGTTTAGCCATTTTTTCAGTTGAATCAAAAGTTTGTCTAATGTCAATACAGTTAAATCTCGATGTTTTGCAGTGATAAATAAACAGCTTCTATTTCTCCATCAACATTTGTGGTATTTCTCCCTACATTTCTATAAAAGAAAAAGAAATGACATATACCACCTGCTCCAGTTCCATCACTGGTATCAGAGAGGGAACCATCTGTATGTGTGTGTGTCCATTCTTGGGTTGGATATTTTAGACTTAAGAGTTTCTAGTGCAAGAGTTTTAGCTATGGCAGGATTAATATTCCTTTCGTTGAGCTCCTGTATCAGATTTATCTGATGTTCAATTGTAATAATCTCAGTAGGGTTGATATGACTTCTCTTCGAACCTCAAATGCAGCAAAATGGGTCGTGCTCAGAAAGCCACAAGGAAGCCAGCAGTCACCGCCGCCGTACAGCCGACAGTTGAGGAGCAAAGCTCACCTACAACTCCGCAGCCGGAACCTGGCCCTGCTATCCAGCCAGGAGCAGGCCAGTCACCAGCGCCAACCAGCCACCGCTGCCACAAGCACTGCACCGCCACACCAGCACAGTGGTAACAGGAGTCCCTCAGGACCTGCAAGCACAATACATGCTTGCTGCAGCGCAGCAGCAGTGGCCTTCAGCAATGAGGTCCACCCGCATTACCTCAGCCCGGGGCCCAACACCACTAGCATGGAGCTAGCCAGCGACACAGAACTGGGAGCTGACTTAGCTACCGGCCGGCATGCCCTTATTAGGGCGGGTGTTGCGTACTGAGGTTAACCAACAGGACCGACTAGCTCCATTGCACCGCTGCTGTGGCAGACCTTCAGATGCATGTACGTGGAAGAACTTAAGTCTTGTTCCATCGTGGTGTAAGCTGTGGCAGTCAAATTAAAGCTCACAACCTAAATGGACTGTATTGCAGAAGAATCGGCCAATTGTCAGAAGAAAATATTTGACGCTTATATTGATGTATTTAATTTAATTTCTCAAAGATAGTATACCATCATACTTATCATTTGCTGAACATTTTGCATACATCACGTATGAAGAATGTTGACTAAGTCTATTACTAGTTTCAACACTAAAACATATTACAAAATAACTAACTGAAGCTGCCATTAACATGCTTCATATTTCTTCACACGATTCTCTATTGTCTTTCTAAAAACAGGTCCACCAACTCGCTTGCATAAAATGCAATCAACTGTCACTAAACAAGCCTTGCTGCATGCGGTAGGCTCAACACCCTCAGCATTTATCCTGTACCTGTCCTTACCTAATACGACCTCTAGCCCCTAGGCTGTAGTCAGATTTCATGGCTGCAGCCTAGTAATACCTTTGACGCGCTTGTACCCAATGGGTACCAGCTTCCCAGCTATCACATACTAACGCGGATACCATGCGGAACCGCACAAAGCCATGCCATTATCCTTCCATTATCCGGTGGAGGTTTTTTAGTGGGCGAGTACAAGCGAGTCCCACAGTCCCCACTGTACCCTCCAACAAAGTGGGACTCTGTAAATAGATTTTCCTCCACTCAAAAAAAAAAAAAAAAAAAAAAAAAAAAAGTTGTAATCAATACAATTTGCTCACTCATGTAATGTTGGCTAAATGGTGTTATACAGGTTACTTCACCACTCTGCCACGCAAATCTGGTTCAAATACTTCGTGTTCAGCTAAAAAATGTTATTACCTTTTGTGTTACCTCTTGGGGCCTATAATCCGATATATTGATAGAGATAACATTTTTCATAGCATTATAGATGTTTACAAAATACAACAGTTTTCCAGTGGCCATTTATGGTTCATAGTAAATATTTTATTATGGTCGGTATTGCCCTTGATCAATTCAACCAAGTTTCAATCATTTCACAAATGATTCACATAAGATTTAAGCATGAAACAAAAACTATTGGATTTAATGTCGACGACATGCTCCTAAAAATGAAAGCCAACTGTGTAACATGGTTTACAACACCAGATATGGTACAGATTATAAAGGTCAAAAGTTAAATATAATCCCTAATTAAAGATAAAGATAGCCCTGTAAAAGTTGTTTTTAGTTTTAGCCCTGAGAACTGAAAATGTTTATGTGTTTAAAAAGAATTAGTTTAAAATGACTGTTTTGTGTCAAAAAGAAACTGTATTTGTATAGTTGGCCATCAATGGGTAAATTATGTAAATGAGATGATGTAACTTTAAAGAAATGTGGTGCAACGATTGGTGTTGACCAATCAGAATGAGAAATCTTTAGTAGTTATGGCGACGTAGGACAGAAAATCAATAATCATGGTAAGAAGGATTTAAATCGCCCCATTTGATCCTGGAACGTTGGAAGTGAAGGACATAAAATGTAACACTTTGCATGTGTTGGAAAGTCGGAAATAGGAAGTATTTCTTAATGAAAGACGTGACTACAATTTGTTCATCGTAGATAAGAGGAGTATTGTAATTAAAATATAATTAAAAGATTGAATAATTTTAAATTGGAAATAATTCAATTATTTTGCAATTGTGTGAAAATTTAATTTCCTCGCTCTATACCACACCCTGAATCCAAGGTTCCCATGTTCTACTGACTTGAGTTGTTCTACTGTCAAGAGTTCTACTGACTTGAGCTATGCCAGAGAACATCCAGTACTTCCAGAATTATCATCTTTTCTTTTCTCCACATACCAATATGTAACATATTGTTACATAAGGCACGGCTTCGTGGGACTCTATAATTTATCATCCCTTGGCTTCATCATCAGAATTCCTCATCTATCCATCACATACGTAATATTACATTACATATGGCTTACCAACGTGGTGCTTCGAGGACATCATCTCTACCTCCAAATATATTAAGCAACTGTTACATATGTTGCCACAATGTGGGAATCGTAGCTAAATAAAAATACGCTGCAGCCCATAGTTTCCTTTTGAAGGGCACAAGCCCCTCCTACCTGCCGAGAATGTGAGCTCGGCGCAACTTATATGATGAGCTAATTCCTGTAGATCCATAACAGACAATAAAGACTGAGAGAAAGTAAAAAAAGAAAAACAAAACAATGCAACATTGTTTCGAACCTAGCCTGCATATCACCACATTCCAGCAAGCCAACCCACTCCGCCAGCTGCCATGTACCTTTTGTTGCTCTTTGGGAAAGCATTAATTTATCACCTTACTAGTATTATATGAATGAAAGACGTTTATTTAAGCTGTTTGCAACTTCTTGGTTCTCATTCAGGGCTTTAAGTATTAATGCTGGGTGTGTAGAGTATCAAATAAAAGAGCAGAGCTGTAAAAATGGCTTTCATGCTAAAAGGGTCAATGTTTTCACATTAGAGTATAAAATGTGGATTGCACAGATAAGAATAAACATGGGCAGCTGATACACATATATTATTCATAAGGTGAGTCAGCTGCCCCTATTTATTCTTATCTAACCCACAGTTTATAGACTAAAGTGAAAACATTGACCCTTTTAGCACCAAAGCTGTTATTGCAGCTCAGACCTTCTAATAGTATTATCGCACCAAGCATTAATACTTACAGACCTGAATGAGGACCAAGAAGCTGCGAAAAGCTTAAATAAATGACAGCTTTTCATGCATATAATACTAGCAAGGTGATAAATGATAAATGAACGCTTTCCCAAAGAGAAACAAAGGAGTACATGGCAGCTGGCAGAGTGGATTAGGTTGCTGGAATGTGGTGATATGAAGACTAGGTTGGAAACGATGTCGCATTGTTGTTGGTTTTTTTTTTCCCTTTCTCCCAATCTTTACTGTCTGTATTTTAGTTATTAATTTGTTTAATGGTACAATTGGTTCACCTGTGAGTCAAAGACACAAGAATTACAATCCAATAATTAGGGACAATAGATCTACAGAGATTAGCTCACCACATAAGTTGCGCCGAGCTACAGGTAGGAGAGGCCCTTGCCCTTCAAAAGGAAACTACGGGCCATCTTTAACTAGCAATTATGTTTAACTTGTGACCCTTAAAACCTGTACTGTATCTGGTGTTGTAAACTATGTTACACTGTTGGCTTTCATTTTTTAAAAGCATGCCGACGGCATTAAATCTAATAGTTTTTGTTTCATGCTTAAATCTTATGTTTCACTTTGCATTTGTGAAATTTTGAAACTGCGTTGAATGGATCAAGGACAACACTGACCATGATAAAATATCTACTACAAACCATAAATTTATAATTATCTGCCACTGGAAAACATGGCTATTGTTATGCGTGTTTGGAGGAATTTAGTGACAGTGACGTCAAAATTAATCCTAAAAACTATTTGTAATCAGTTTATTGACACTCGTCACTTTTTTTATACATTATCGAGGTACTAGTTTCAAAGGCCATTGCCTCCATTTTCAACCCCTCTCCAACTAGCATCTCTTGTCATCTGCTCTCCTCTCTCTGGTGGTGGAACTATGAACTTCCTTGTCAAATTATCTACTGGTGGGATTTCAAAGTTCATTACATAGTCCTTATTTTTCCATATGAATATGTTCTCCCATGTTGTCAGTTTATTTTGGTTTATCACTCCTTTTAATAATTTTGGATTTGGATCAATGTCATGATGTTCATTCCAAAAATGAAATGCTACTGCTGACTTATCTTCTTGTTTCAATCTGATGTTTCTGAAGTGCTCTTTGACTCTGATTTTTAGATTTTTAGTTTGACCTATGTAGTTTTTTTTCACAATTTTTACAACTTATTTTGTTTATTCTGGATGTGTTAACTGATGGGATTTCATCTTTTGTTTTTGTTTTTGTATGTAAGGCAACAAATGGAGCCCACATAGAAATGCACTGAATAGGTATGAAACTTAAGGAGGTTTATTAAATTTAAAGGGAGTCGATTAATGACACTGAAAGTAAGTGTTGTTTAGTGTCACTCATTGACTCCCTTTAAATTTAATTTATTACAAAAACACTGTTCAACACTTCCATGAAAGGAATTAAAGAGGTTTACTTTTTTTGATGAAGATTGCACATTTTTATCTTGTTTCTTTGTTTTCCTCTGTCCAATCAAAGGTACACCATGACTTTATGGATGCAGTGTATATGAAACTTCAGATATTAAACAGTTAGAAATAGGCATTTGCTTGGACCTTACAAAGCCTTTCAATATGGCTGAACACTGTTATTACAGAAATTAACCACGCATTACATATGGGATTAGCTTTATATTAGTTCAAGTCATATTTGGATAATAGGAAAGTCAATTGAAATGAATATTGTGATAATGAAACTGATTAATTAAAAATACCACTATCAAAAAGCAGCATAATTACTATGGAGTACCTCAAGGATCTGTAGTCTGGCTTCTTTTATCTATATTGTAGGGGAAAGTCACCTGCTATCAGACAGAACTCTATATCGGACAGTGTCAGTTTCTGGTTATGCGTACAATGTGTCAGCAAATTTAGCTCAGGTAGTGTTAGACCTTCTAGAGGCAAGTCAGAAAGGGAGCACTGTGTGACTGTGAACAAAACTGATCACATAAAACAGAGGTTTTTTATTTCTGACATGCTTCCCGTTGCACAAAGATAATTTTTTGAACCTGACACTATAATACTGGTGAGTCAAATAGTTTTAAGTGTTGCAATTGATTTATCGTATGTTAATCTAAAAATAAGGATAAAGGCATGCTTTTGTTTAAATTTGTTACGTATGGTGACTCATTCACGTTTTATGTGTAATGCACCCAATATCAGACAAGAATTCGGAACATGATATCGGAAAAACGTTTTCATAGCTTTCATATCAATTCTAGTATTTTGCTTGTTTCAGATAAATATGGGAAAGAATAAAGGCAACTGGATGGTGGAAAACATGAAGTTAGCAATTGATGAAGTAATAGGGGGCAGGAGGATTAAACATTAGGGAGGCAAATCAGTAGTTCTATGTCTATTAAAGCACATTAGAAAACGAGTGAAATTGATTTCTGCAGGAAATGCAACAAAAGTGAAATCTGCTATTGGTACATATAAAAGTGCTTTTTGTGAAGAGAAGATGATGCACTGAGCCACCAAATAAAAATGTTAGCCATCTTATGCCACTGGAGGGGGGGAGGGAGTCCGAAATTGGGACCAAAATGTGGAGAATGGAGCTTTTAAGTCAGTATTTTGTTTTGGCATATACTCCTTGAACCACAAAAATTTTAGCAGTTTCATGCACAAAGAGTGAGAAAAGCACTGAGCTTTGAATATGAAAAAACTATCATTTGTGGCAAAAATTTCATGAAGACTGGATCCAGTGCCGCATATGCAAGGGTTGGGCCCATGAAAACTGTGTGAAGTCTTGAAGTGGATACCCTTTATTACAAATGTTACATTTGTCTTAAAAAGTAATATAAAGATAACTTTGAAATAACAAAGTGGTCTTATAATATTCAGACTGTCCGATATAGCGTTCCTGGTTTTCAAATTGGGGAAACTCTGATATTTATAAATGTTTAAAATTCTCTCCTGTCAGTACTTACTGTGGATAACATATTTGGTAGAATTAAACACATACAAAACATGAGTTCAAAAATAATTTTTAATATTGACTAAGCATTTTCAAAGTCATTATGGAACAAAAAATTTAAGTGTCCGATACTGGGTACCCTTTCCCTATACTAATGATTTGGCAGATAATGTACATAAATAATATGACAGATATAAATGTAACACATTTACAGATGATACAAGTATTTTTTTCCATAGAGAAGGACTAGGAGTTAAATGTACATACTGCTAACAGTTTAAAAAATATTTTCAACTGGTGGAACGCAAATACGTTAATATTAAGTTTAAAACAAAAGGGGAGAAAAAAGAAAAGAGCACCAGCAAATCTAAGCTTCTATAACAAGCTAAGTAAAAATCAAATATAGTATTACTACACTTTATGTTCCCATGGGCATTTTCCTGTTGTTTACGACACTTTCTGTCAGTCCCCTCAGATTTCCTATAGGTTTAAAATTCATTAAATCCTCATTTAACTCTGAGGAAGCCTGGGACTAAAGTACTTACGATAGTAAGTCGCCATAAACGGTGTATGTCGAATGCGAGAGCCCCTAGTGGTCTACCGGGGAAATATACGAATCAAATGGAGAATTTAATGTCAGGACGACACATTGGCCATGGTAGCTAAATGGGTTAGAATGACTGGACGGAAACCAGGAGATCTGTGGTTCAAATCCCGGACATGGCATTGAATTTTTATGTTGACTATCAATCAAAGACCTTAGCCTATATACGGCTAGTGTGAAGAAATGATTAATTTCCATCAATTAACTAAACAAATGTACACTCAAGTTTGAGCATTAGGTGAATTTCACATTTCAGTTTTTGCTATAGTCTGTAATTGTCCTGGTTCTTTTAATGCATCTTATGATGTGATATCTACTACATTTCTACCCACAAAATATACACTTGCAGTCTTTGTCTGGCTTGTGGAGCTTCTTATTTACACATCTTGTGGTGAAATCTGTGTATGGAGAGTCATGTTGTGACATGGCACTGCATGTTGCACTCTCTAGTCTATCTGTAGTCCATCATCGCTGGCGAGATGTAGAAGTCAAGGTCGATTTCACTTTTCTTTCTTTCCCTGATGATTACTGGGACACTGCTTGCTTCTGTTGATTGTAGGTAGAATTGTGATCATATGTCGTCTATGAAGTACATCTCCCTCATCATTTCATATACCATCCAGCATGGCACTGTTTTTCCAACTCGGCTAATTCTCTTCATGAACATTGCTTTTATGTTTTCTATTCTAATCAGGTCTCCAATCTTCAGCTTTTCCCAAACGATCTCAATTCCATATGTTATCACTGGCATTACCATTGTCTTGAAAAGTCTCATCGCCACACAAGTTGGCAGGTTTGCTATGTTTGGAATGTTGTACGAGGTCCCGATTGCTGCTGCTGCTGCTGCGCTTTCTTGAATGTGTACACCAAAGGACACCGCTGTTGTCTGTAGTGTTATTCCCAGTATAGATATTTATAATTTCCTACTTTTTGCAGTGGCTTCTTGTGTAATGTTATATTTTCTTTAGGCATGGACTTCACCTCTTTTCTGTAAGTCAAATGTACTGGCTTTTCTTCGTTTATCTGTAGGCTGTTTTCCTCCACTCAGGTCTCCAGTCTGTATACTGCCCTTTGCACATCCTCATCCTCCTCCTCCTCTGCTGCTCAGATCACCATGTCGTCCACATATAGGATCAGCTCTGTTTTCGATCCTTCCTTTACTATGCTGTTCACATCTGCTGTGTAAATGTTGAAAAGGGTGGGACCCATGGGATCCCCTTGCATAACTCTGTTTGTCTGGACTATATCTTCAGAGATTTCTACCTTGTAATTTATTTGAATTATGTACCTCTCTAAACAGGCTTCAATTATTCTTGCTAGTGGGTCTCTCTCCAATTGTCCGTTTCATTTTCTCGATCAGCTTTTGCCTTTTGATTGAGTTGAACGCCTTCTTGAAGCCAACGTGTGGTATTTCCCTCCTTTGTGTCTTAGGGCATCTTCTACCTGATCTATTAGATATTTCACTACCTGGACCATGCCCCTGCCTTTCATAACACTGAATTGGTTTTCTGGGTTGTGACCACTGAAGGCTTCTAGTAATCTTTCATTTTGTATCTTTGTGAAAACTTTAAAGGATGTGTTTTCTAATGCTGCTCCTCTAAATGCGTCTAGTGAAGCTCTGCTCCCTTTTCCTCTGTATAGTATCTTTAAAGTAGCTATGTTCTATCCCTCTGGTAACTTCCCAGTCTGCATACATTTGCTCATCAGGTCTTGCCACAATTCTTCCATCTTGCCGAGTGAGTCTTTTGTGTGTCCCATATATATTTTGTCTGGTCCTGCAGACTTCTTGTTTTTCCCTCCTAATATTACTTTTCTAAGCTCATTCGTTTTTGGTTCCAGAGCGTGTATGGGTTCTGCTGTTTCTACGTCATATGCTCGCTACAGCCCTTCCTTATTCAGTATGGTCGAGAAATGGTGTTCCCAGTTCTGCATGTGAATTTCTCCTATTGGGATTGAGGTCTTCTTTTTCAGAGCTATGAATGGGTCTGATTTTGCTTGCTTCCTTCATTGTCTCTCTGTATATTCTTTTTTTCTTTTTTATTAGTGCTTTGTATTCTTTTCTTTTTTCTGCATATGTTATTGTATCTTCTGGATGTCTGTATAGTTTTGCTGCATGCAGGGCTTGCAGAGTTGCTTTCCTTTCCTTATAACACTCTTGGTCTAACCAAGCTTGTGTGTGTCTTCTTTCCTTTACTATTGTGGCTTTCATTATTACTTTGTTGGCTGTTTCTAGGGCTTCTTCTAGTCTTTCTTCTTCTATTAGGTTTCTGGCTTTCCCGATGTTTTCCTCATTTTCTTTTACTTTTTCTCGTATTTTCCTGGTATATATACTTGGTCCACCTGCTTCCTCCCTCGTAACTTAGTTATTGGATCACCCTCAAATTAATCTTATATACATGACGTTAGGACACACACTTTATAGGAAACCTACCCACACAGACCACTATCTATAGAAAACTTCTAACCACCACCCACGGCAGAAGAGAGGCATAATAAGGACCTTGACTGCACGGGCTAGGCGTATCTGTGAACCAGCTACCTTAGAACAAGAAATCAAACACCTACATACTACACTACAGGGTATGGTTTAAAAGAAACAAAATGAGCTTCACACTCCAATAGAGCAACGAAAAGCACGGAGACACAGAAACCGCAAAGTACAGCCTACCTACCACACATAAGTAGAGTAACGGACAGAATCAGCAAACTGTTAGACAAGTTTATCATAAGAACCGTCTTTAAACCCATCAGGAAGCTCAAAGATCATCTCCGATCAGTCAAGGACAGACGGGACCCTCTGGCCACAAAAAGGATCTACCATATTCCCTGCAGCTGCAGCAAGGTGTACATTGGCACTGCTAAATGTAGCATACATACTCATATTAAGGAATACCTAAGCAACTGCCGGCTGGGACATATCTGCTGTTGCTGAACATGCCGTTCTGATGGGACATGACATCAAGTTGCAGGAAACAGAGGTTCTCGACAACACAGCCCAGTACCACGCCAGACTTTATTGTGAGGCTATTGAAATCTTCAAGCACAAACATAATTTTAACAGGAAGGAGGAAGTAGCATCTTTGCATAAAACCTGGTTTCCCGTGTTACAAAACACGAGGCCGAAACTGTTCACACAAGCCGGACCAACCGAGACATAAGCCTAGAAGCCGTCTTGTGACTGGCAGATGCAGAGCCAATAGGAGAGAAGTAGGCAGTCTCCTTCCAGCCTATATATATTTGGTGCCCTATGCCAGAGCCACTCTAGTTTGCCATGAGTCCTCTGAGGATGCTCGATGCACGTAAGAGCGAAACGTCGGGAACTTCAGTTTTTCCTACCAGACCACGGCCAGTAAGCCCAGAAACTTCTACATATTACTGGATACTCTGAGTAATACTTCACTATATCCAAATTTGTTTACACTTTCATCAATTTCTTCCAAGATTAACTTTCTTTTAGAGAAAATCACTTTCTTTACTTTTAGCTATGCTGATGATTAACAATGCTTATCAGACTTGAGCACATTAAATTTCCTGTCTTACAAAGGTTAAATCACATGCAATAACAATAACTACACAAAATAATAGACTAACATTTAATGGCACCTCTCAAACAGACTGCCAGACTATGGAATTCAATTACACACAAGAGACCTTTTATGACAAGATTAGGCAAACCACTGTATGGTCAGCAATGAACACACCACTTCTGAATCAGGAAACAACACTGTAACTATATCGAGATTTAACTGTAATATATATACTGTGTAATAAATACGACTCATCTATAAATTAATAACACTGTAACTGTTCAGTTTAAGGGAGTTTCATATTTTTCCTATACTTAAAATGTTGTACCAACATTTATAGAATTGTAATCATTTAAATTAGATGCTTATGATAACATAGAAGGGAAATTATTTTTTTTTCTTAAATATTTAAGTGGCATTTTAATTGAAATGCTGTCCATTACCACATTTTAAAGCATAGATTAAAAAAAAAATCTTTATATCCATACAATACCAACCCACAGTGTAATTACTTTCCTGAGTGCATACTTAAGCTGCATCTTATTGCAGTAGCTATTTCAGCAATATCATACCTGAGCTAGTTCCAATTTGGTGACTGCTGATGTGTGTGATGAGATTAAGTCGTCGTAGCGTTTTCGCAATGAATCATATTCTTCCTTAATTGCCTCATATTTCCTTAATGCACTAATGTAATGTTGGTTTAAAGCATCACTTGTACCACTATCTGCTACAATTATATCCTGCAACACAAAAGTAATTTACTCAGGTTAACTCCATCATAATGTTATAGAACTTCAGTTACTAAAATAACCAACATTCTCTTTACAGGCTAAATATGTAATCAACAGGACAATGCTATTTCACTGTTCAATAGCTGTGCTAAAATGTACAATAAAGAACCTAATTTAGTCATTACTAATTGAGGATCTGTAATTTTTCTTACAGAACATGAATTATAGTCTACATTTTGCTCTATTACAAATTAATACAGTTGCTGCAGCATGACTGAAGCTTATAGGAGCATAAAACTGACAGGGAGAACAATGAGAGTTCCTTTAAACAAAGAAAAGTTCTTACTGTCTTAAGTATAAAGTGCTATTACAGAATAGGTTCAATGTCCTCATTCATTAGCTTCAAGAATAGTACAATAAGGTCAGGTTTTAAAGTTGTTGCCCGCCCCGGTAGCGTAGATGGTAGCATGTCTGCCTCACGTTCAAGAGGTTCCAAGTTCGAATCTCGGTCAGGGTGAGTTACCTGGATACGGTATTTTCCGGGGTTTTCCCTTATCCTGGAAGACAAATGTCGGGTAACTCTAAGCTCCATGGACTCCGGACTCATTTGAGCATCATTTCACCCATTTCATTCATCGTCCGATATGACGACGTTGGAGGACGTACATTACAAAAAAAAAAAGGTCAGGTTTTCAAGTTGTGAAAATTGAATATAAAAATTTGCCCTCCAATAATCTGTTGCAGCAAAATATTTTTTCACTATGTTTTTAAAGCTTAATAGGATTCCATATTAAATAACATTCCTATTGATTTTTGTTGCAATAGAGGGACCATATGAAAAGAAAGCATCATTAGCAGGAACATAAACACGCAAACACATGCACACACATACTGTGGGTCTGGTCTATGGAACATCTACTATGACTGATTACTGAAAATAACTTCAAATGCCAACCTCTGCAGCTAGGTGGTAGTGTGTCTGCCTCACATTTAAGAGGTCTCGAGTTCACATTTCAGCCAAGATGAGTGATCTGGTACAGTTTTTACCAGGGTTTTCCTTATCCTAAAAGATGAATGTCGGGTAACAAGCTCTATGGACCCCGGGCTCATATGAACATCACTTCATCCATTTCATTCACCATCAGATATGACTTAATGTTGGAGGACTTTAATTTGCAGGAAAAAAAATACAAAACCCATTTCCTTTGCTAGTATCATTCTGGTTCTTATCAAAGAAAAAATACACTAGAATTAAAGAATCATGCAAACACAGAAATCAGAAAAGTTACAATATTGTCGCGACTGCCAGCGATGCGCACAAAAGGTTCGGCACAGAGAGATACGGTACGGATAGTATATCACGGAGATAAAGAACTTACCGAAGCATATAAAGATAGCTTGGAGATAAAGGCCTGCCGAAACAAAGTTAGATAAATGGAAAATTCTAGTGACATCTTGATTGATAGAGAACATTCTAGAACGGTCGAGAATTATCAATGGAGGTATATATGAGATCGCGACACGCCAGCGGAGTAGTTGTAAACAGTTGTAACGAGAGTTGTAATTGGAACTGGTGTGTTTTGAAAGTGAGCTCTTTGTTGTGGTCAACGACCTTGGAAGATTGTAATTGTTTATGTGACGTAATTCTGCTAATGTATTGATTGACCAAAGTGTATTTCTACGGAAATAAAGACATTTTGAATTTCTGCAAATTGGACTTTTAATTCTACGAACCCACAGTCACAATATGGTCTGAAGCAAACAAGAGAACATTCAATAGAAGCAAGAGTTAAGTATCGAGATTTAACTGTATTTTAAAAAATACGACTCATCTAAAATTTAATAATAAGAGTTAAGTAATTCTAATATTTTAAAAAAAAGGGAGGGGACAATTAAACGTACATCTGGACAATGGCAAAACAGAACAGACAAGAGTATAAAATATCTAGGAATAATAGTAGACAGATTCAGAACCCGTCAGCATATTGACCATATAGTAAAAAAGCAAAGAAACTAATATATACACTTCCAGAAATCAACAGGAATCAACTAGGGATTCTGTTCTGAAGTAACGAGCATAATCTACAAAGGAGCAATCTTACCACTGATTTCCTATGGAGTGCTTGTTTGGACAGATGCTTTAAAAACTCCATCAAGTTCACTGTAGAAATAGAAAAAGACGAGTATTTACCATTTTTAGATCTAAAAATAATGAGAAATAAAAACAGACTAAACTTTGGTATTTACAGAAAACCAACACAGACAACTACATAAAACCTAATGGCTATAACCCAAGATCCCACAAACAGGCAATCTTCAATGGTTTAGCACACAGACTGGTCAACATCCCTCTCACAGCAGAAGAATACAAAACAGAATACAACAAAATTATTGAAATAGCACAGAAAAATGACTTTCCCATATCATTAGTAGACAAAAAAGTGAACTTAGCAATAAAGAAGAAGCTACTAAAGGAAACCACAACCCTCTCGGCTACAGAAACTAATATGATTTTCAAAAAATTCACTTACCATCCATGGGCCTTAGATAAATTCAAAAGTCTTCAAAAAAACAAAACATTCAACTAGCACCATTTCTCCTTAAAAAAAAAACTAATTTTCTCAAACATCAAAGATGCCATTCCATCTAACAAAAAATCCGGTATATATCAAATTGAATGCCATTACAATAACTGTATGAGCTATAAGCTGCCGTAATTTGAGACAGAAGCAAAAACAAACTACTTAATTGCCCGCCTCGGTAGCGTAGATGGTAGCATGTCTGCCTCACGTTCAAGAGGTCCCAAGTTCGAATCTCGGTCAGGATGAGTTACCTAGATAAGGTTTTTCTGGGGGTTTCCCTCATCCTTCAAGACGAATGCTGGGTAACTCTAAGCTCCATGGACCCTGGACTCATTTGAGCATCATTTCACCCAATTCATTCAGCGTCTGATGTAACTTAATGTTGGGGCGGACGTAAATTAAAAAAAAAACTACTTAATTCTTAGCATTTTTTAACTTGGCTGTACAACAAAAACATGTGTTGGCTGAAGATTTAAATTCAATTGGTCTCACTGTGTAGATCTGCCATTTTTGTTCCAATGTCATTGTCAACTGATGCATGTGATATATTGTTCTTTCAAGGGCATGTTTAAACATGTGTGTGAATGTACGTTAATTTATGTATGCAAACTCGTCTAATTCCTGCTGCAGCTCTCTGTGTCTAGGTATGCTTTTGGAATCGACATACCCAGTGATTGCTTTCTGTCCCATATAAAACTTATGCACCACGTTATCTACCAATACTCTATAATCTGTTCTGCAAATCATCCATTAAAAGGCATTCAAGAAAGGCATAAGTCACATGTGTTGCTTAGCATGTTGCATAAATTAAAAAATAAATAAGAGTAGGTGACCCACCTAGTATATTTATCATGAAACGTCATGGTCAGAGATACAGCAGTATCACTTGTGGAAATTAATTGTTCTTTCACACTAGCCATGTGTAGGACACACTAATGCTATCGTGAAACCCGGTGCAAATATTAACGAGGTTTGCAGGAACATGGAGATGAAATGTTCAGATTTTACGAAGAACGACTGTGTAGTACTGATCGCTGGCACAAATGAGGTAGGCAACGGTGAACCTGAGAATGTTATTCCAAAACTAGAACGCATGGTAAACGAGTTACAAAACACCAATTTGATCGTTGTCAAACTACCTACAAGATACAACCTACACTCAAATTCCTGGGTAAACAATAAAATCTGTTTTATAAACTTACACATCATGGAGATGTGTAAAAAATATGACCATGTGAAGCTAATCAAAACCAACATAAGGCGGGAACTCCTCACAAGACACGGGATGCATCTGAATAACTGGGGAAGAGGATACTCAGTGAAGCACTAGTGAAAGTGATTTCAATTTGTGTGAACAACAAACCAAGTGGTGAAACAGAACAATCTAAGGCAAATAGAATAAATTTATCATGTGGTTCAAAAAACTAGGCATCTTTTCAGCAGTAAAGCATGAGGGAATGAGAAGAAATACAAAACAAGGTGCAGGCATTCATAAGGAAAAGGGTAAAAAATATCAAAATGGTCAAAATCTTCTAAAAATCAGTTGACAGAGTTAAAAATATTACATCATAATGTCCAGTCTCTGTCTAATAAAATCAGTGAGCTAGAAATTATCCTCAAGGAAAGATCAGATATGCATGAGCTATGTTTTTCAGAACATTGGCTGAAAGAAAACCATATTTTAAATACTAAGCTTACCAAGTTCAATCTAGCTGCACATTATTGTAGAGAAACATATAATCATGGTGGAAGTAGTATATATGTAAAAGATGGCATTAAATTTAGTATGATATGCACATCCGGTCTGTCGCACGAAAAGGATATAGAAATCTCTGCAGTCGAACTCGTTGAATATAACTTTATTGCAGTGTGTATATACAGATCTCCTAATGGTAACTTAAATATTTTTCTGAACTAGAAAAGGTTCTTAATAAATTTAAACATTTAAGCAAAACACTCAATTGTCTGTGGAGACTTCAATATTGACTTTGCTAAAATTTCAAAACAAAAGAATGACTTAATTGATTTGGTAGCTACATTTAACTTAAAACCTTTAGTAAATTTCCCAACCAGAAATACAAAATTCTGTGCAACCACAGTTGACCGAATTTTTATTAATGCTAGTCAGTCGTACAAAAGTCACCCACTGAATATGGGTTACAGTGATCATAATGCTCAGTTAATATCAATAAATATGGAAAACAGTATAAATCCAAACCTTAGAAAAACAAAATTTACCCGACAATTCAATGATTCAAATATAGACTATTTCTTGCATCTACTAAAAAGTGAAATATGGCATGATACTAATGAAAAATTCGAAAATTTTCAAGAAATATTTAGGCATTATTTTGATATAGCTTTCCCACTTGTACAAATAAAAGTAACATCTTGTGCGCACAAACGAAAATTACAAGAAATTCTGCAAACAGTGACTGTCACTCCAAAATTCAGTGACTATGTTACTTATTTTACACACACTTATAAGTTGTAGACTGGGCTGTTATGACGTGCATTATCCCGCATAACTTGCTGATTATAATAACAGCCTGGTAACAATGACGTAATAATCATTTGAAATGTTTTGCGTACGATTTTAACGAAAATTTAAGGTAGATCACCAGGCGGTCCCACCGAGGTTTTCGGTAGTCTTCCCTGCGGGGTTGACGCGCATAAGTGGCGTATCCACTTCCACCCATCTTAATTTTCAAGTCGATGGGGGGGGGGTGGCTTTTTAGACTCCAGATATTGCCCTATGGAAAGAGCCCCAGAGCTTTGAATAAAGTTATAAAACAAGCAAAGAAGATGGCAAACGATAAATTCATCAAAAGTGCCCAGAACAAAATGAAAGCCTCGCGGAAAGTAATACACAATGAAATAAAGCCCAATAAGAATGTAGATAATTTAGTACTGCAGAAGCATTCAAAATTAATAACAAACCCAAAGTTAATAGCAGAGACTTTTAACGATCACTTCATAAATCTTGCTGAAAATATTGTTTCACAAAAGAACTCCACAATGGGTACTTCAGTTAAAACAAATAGAGCAAATATATGTGAAACAACAATGTTCTTGTGCCCTACTGATTTTGTTTCAGTAATATCCAAGTTTAAATCCAAGTACTCTTCAGGTATTGATCGCGTTCCTGATTTTTTGCTAAAGAAATGTTCTATTCTTATAGCACACCCGTTAGCAGACGTATGTAATAGCTCACTTGAACATGCAGTGTTTCCAGAAGCTCTAAAAACTGCTAAAGTAAAGCCACTATACAAAAAAGGAGATAAAACTGATTTACTAAATTACAGGCCAATTTCACTCTCATCCAGCTTCTCTAAGTACTGGAAAAGATATTCTATAAAAGACTTATAGCATTTATACAGATGAATGACAATATCTAAAACTCAGCATGGGTTTTGTAAACAAAAATCAACAGAAACTGCACTTTTTGATTTTGTGAAGTGTAATAAATACTTTGGATAACAGACAAAATACTAGGAGCATTTTTCGACCTAACTAAACCATTCGATGTACAAAACCACAATTTACTATTCCAAAAATTAGAACATATGAGTATTAGAGGGCATGCATTGGAATGGATCAAATTACATCTAAAGGACAGGAAGCAAATAGCAGAAATTTCACATACAGAAAAAGATTGCATTAAAGAATACCGATCAGACACAAAATATATTAAGTTTGGTGAACCACAAGGTTCTATTTTGGGTCCTATTCTTTTCTTATTGTTTGTAAATGATTTACAGTTAAATATTACAGCTAAAACAATAGTTCAATATGCTGATGACACAAATATATTAATTGAAAGCAATGCACTTGAAGAGCTACAAATCTTATCGAGCAGAATGTTCAGTAATATTTCTAAATGATTCAGCAATAACAATTTAATTGTAATCTTGGATAAGACACATGTAATTCATTTTCAGTTTTCTCAGAATAAGTCTTCTGTACAATCACAATTAATATGTAATAATCAAGTAATTAAGTATGTAAATACAACTAAATTTCTTGGTCTTTGGATACAGAGTAACCTAAAGTGGGAGACACATGTTGATCATCTAATTAAAAAACTGAGTAGAATTTCTTATAATTTCAGACAACTGGTACACATAGTTAACATAAAATCTCTCAGAAGCATGTATTTTGCGTGTGCTCACTCCATTTTAAAATATGGCATAACATTATGGGGTAACTCACCACATTGTAAATCATTACTCATAATGAAAAAACGGATTCTAAAATACTTGGAGGAGTTAAATCAACATCTACGTGCAGACCATTATTTAAAAAATTTAAAATCTTACCTCTCCCATGTATTTTCATTTTTGAAATTTTAAAATTTACAAAGACAAATTTAATGAAAGGAAATGGCCACTGTACCTTTAATGGCACAGTTCATAATCATAATACTAGACAGACAATGGATATTCATGTGAATAGAAGTAACACAAGAGCTCATCAAAACAGTGGAATACTTGCTAGACCACTGTTTTTATTGTTAGTGAATTTATGGAAAGTTTATAATATTGTTACATTTCTGAATTAATTGTGTATATTATAAAATTCTTGAGATATCTTTATAAAACATTATTTTGTACAAACACTGACTTGTCCTTATTGGATGTGACTTGTTAATTTACAAGTATAGTTAATTGGGCTGTAAATTCACAATTTGACATGTCTTATATCATAGTACTCATGTACAATGTATGATTTACAAGATGAATAAATTATCTATCTATCTATCTATGAAAGAGTAGAGTCAGACTGAAAAATTCAATGCCATAGCCTTGAACCACGGATCCTCTGGTCTCCGTCCAGTCACTCTAAACCATTGAGCTACTACGGCCAACATCCCAGCATGACATTAAATGACCACTTTCCTAGTGGTTTATCGGGAAAAACACGAGTCAGTTGGAGAATTTAAAGTCATTAAATGACCACTTTCCTAGTGGTTTATCGGGAAAAACACGAGTCAGTTGGAGAATTTAAAGTCATGCTGGCATGTTGGCCATAGTAGCTCAATGGTTAAGAGCGACTGGATGGAGACCAGAAGATCCATGGTGCAAATCCCGGTTATGGCACTGAATTTTTCAGTCTGACTCAACCCTTTCATTGTGCGTCCTACACATGGCTAGTGTGAAAGAAAATTAATTTCCATTAATTGTACCTAATATTGGTGCGAACTATTAATCCTGGGCCTTAAAGTACTTACAGCATAGTAAGTTGCCAAGGTAGCTGTCTCATGTGTTTATGAGAGCTCCTAGTGGTTTTCCGGGAAGAACACAAGTCATTTGGAAAGTTTAATGTCATACTAGTACATTGGCCATAGTAGCTCAATGGTTAAGAGCAACTTGGACGGAGACCAGAAGATGTGTGGTGCAAATCCCGGCTATGGCATTGAATTTTTCAATCTGACTCTACCCTTTCAGTATTACTTGTGTTCAAGATACAAAATAAAATAAGTCTAGCCTACAAATGATGCACAAAGAAACACTAATTTGCTTGTATAATTTATGCCGCCAGATATTTTATGCACCTTTCCCCCAATCCCGTCCTAACCTGGTGTGAAAATTTTATTGGAAGAAGCATCATTACAATATATCAGATTTGTATGCACATGCATATTTAGCTTGTTTTCACTTGTGAACTGTTTGTAAATCTTTAGAATCTATTTAACTGCGCACATCCATTTTAATACACACGTATTTCATTATTTTTCCATGCATCAATTATATATGTATTTTTAGATTCTTAATCTTAAAATTAATAGCTGAACATAACAGTGAAAAAAAAATAATTTTGTACTACAGAAACTCCCATTTTGTTCTTTAATGAGATTCAGATTAAATAAGCAAGTGCAGAGTATGTAAGAAAATTGAGCAGTAAATTGCGCAGCATATTAGAGAGAAATCTTGATAATAAAGCTTTATGTAGTATGCTACTTCTTTTGTCCATTAAATGAAAACATTCCTAATAAATCTGCTTATTTTGTAGCCCATGATATATCCTATGTTAGTAATATTTTTCTTAAATGCACTTGCACTTTATCTGTCAGCTCATTGTAACCGTTTGTTTCATTTTATGTTTATCTGAAGGGGAAAAGCAGCTTAGTAAACATGACTCCATAATAGAACCAGTGACTTGTAAGTTCAACTACTGAAAACTTCTGTTTGATACATATAAAGTAGTAACGTACCTATAAGAGAACCTAGGCTTTCATGGCTGGAGTCAATATATCTGGAAGTTCAAGTTAATGGAAATTAATTGTTCCTTTGCATTGGCCACGTAAAGGTCAAGGTTCTAGATAGATACAGTCAAACAATGGTAGCTCAATGGGTAAGAGCAGCTGGACGGAAATCAGGATATCCATGGTTCAAATCCCTGCCATGGCATTGAATTTTTCAGTTTGACTTTATCTTCTGGAAGTTATTTACACAGATGTGGATGTAAAATATTGTTACCCAAACGGCCAGCCTACGATGCCGATCAATAAATGCGGGCCGGCGGAGGGAGGGGAGATGCAGGGGTGGCCCCTCCTCCTGCCGCTCGAAGTGACACGAAGTTTCAAGAATGTTTTCCCCCTCCATAGAAGGAGATTCGAGAAGCTTTGGGGGCCGATCGAGACAAGCGAGGCGACAGTCAGTTGAGAGGAGCGAGTCGTGGCGGGCAGTGTGTAAGGAGCGCCCAGAGCGTACGTGTAAAGACGAACTGGCAAAATTGTAATTGTGTACATTAAATTTTAATTGTGATATTGGAATAAGGTGGAAATAAAGAACATTTTGAGTGGTGTAATTGAACTTTTTAATTTCACGAACCCACAAAGTCACAACTGGCGTCAGGAGTGGGATAACGACCATGGAATTGGCACTGTAAAAGATTTTACACAAAATGGAAGAAATGAAGGCCGAAATAACAGCGAAGACGGAAGCGGCAAATAACAACCTGGCCACTGAACTGAAACAAATGAAGACGGCTAATGACAACATCACCGAGAAAATGGAAGAAATGAAGACAGAACTAACAGCAAAGACGGAGGCGGCAAACAGCAGCCTGACCGCGAAGATGGAAGCCACAAACAGCAGCCTGACCGCGAAGATGGAAGCCACAAACAGCAGCCTGACCGCGAAGATGACCGAATTGACCACGGAGATGAAAGCGGAAAACGAGGCCCTTGCCGTGAAGTTCGAGAGCAGCTGACCGGCGTGAGAGATGACGTCACACAGCTCGGCAAGCGAATGGGTCAAGTGGACGAGCGCGTCGAAGATTTGGCAAGCCGCGTTGACGAGCTGGAGGGAAAGGCTGACAGCAACGCAAAGTCCCTGAACGCCATGGTGCAGGACGTTGTCAGCAGGAGGTTAAAGGATTTGAAGGTCGACGCACCGAAATATGAGGGCGCGTCAACGTTTGAGGTCTTCCGCCGTCAATTCGACGCAGTGGCCAAGCACAACAGATGGTCACCAGAGGAGGAGGCCACACAGTTAATAGCCAGCCTCCAGGGACGGGCCGCGGAAGTCCTAAACGCGGTACAGACAACGGTGGCGCCCAAGGACATCTGGGAGGCCCTGGAGAATCGTTTTGGAAACCACCGCTTAGCCGCAGCCTACCGCAGCCAGCTAAAAGCAAGGTCACAGCAGCCAGGGGAGACGCTGCAGGAGTTCGCCCTGGCAGTTGAACAACTGGCTAGCAAGGCCCTAGTCGACCTCCCACCAGAGTTCGTATCCCGGGAAGCTGCCTACACATTCGTTGACGGGGTACGGGATACGGAGATTCGTCAGCGCCTAATGCTCGGCGATTATAAAACAATCCACGAGGCGCTAACGGCAGCATTAAGGATGGAGGCGGCCAAGGTAACAGCTATCCCGTCGTCGAGAACGAGGAGTGTGCGCTAAGCCGGAGACAGAAGACCAGCCGAGGGACGCCGGCGAACACCTAGTGGCCTGTGTTGGGGGCGTGGACAGCCCGGGCACCTGCAGAGAGACTGCCCACACCAGGAAGAGCAGCCGGAAAACGAGTAAGGGCCGTCGTGGAGAGGGGCACGTCGGCGCCATCATCACCATCCCCTCGAATGACAATGCGCGCCATCAGCCGGCGGATGGACGACAGCCTCATCGCGGACGGCTGGGTAAGAGGAAAGCCGTGCCGCGTGCTGGTGGACACCGGGGCGGCCGTGACCATCATCAGACCTGACGTGGCGAAGGGTTTGCCGACGAGGAAGCCGAGCCGACCATACGAGCTTGTGACGGCACCGGGCGACACCATGCCTGTGGAGAAGGAGGCCCTGCTGGAGCTGACCTTGGGACGGAGTGCCGTGCGTCTGTGGGTGTTCGTCGCGAAGGTCGACGTCGGCAGGAAGGTCCTGCGGCTCAACGGGGAAGAGGTTATACTCCGTCAACCCGAAGAGCGCCTTGGAATCTGCAGGGTAGTCTTGAACGAAGACGTGGTTGTCCCCGCAAGGAGCGAGGTGGTGGTGACGGCGCGACTGGAAGGCCAGAGAACCAGCAACATGATGCTGGACCAGAAGACGCCTGTACGCGGACTGTGTGTAGCCAGGGCATTGCTGCCGTGCCGAGAGGAGGTGCCAGTGAGACTGCGAAATCCAGCGGACACCGATCACGACGTCCAGGCCGGGACGGAGTTGGGAACGTGCGAGCCCGTGGTGAGCGTAACAGCAATCGACGAGGCACAGGAGCCGGGGCCGACGCAACACCTGGGGCCCCGGCTAGAAGGCTTACTGGAGAGGGCGGCCGACCACCTGACCGCAGAACTAGAGAAAGTTCGACAACTGCTGAGGCGATACCAGCGCGTCTTCAGCCAAGCCGATAGTGACTACGGCCGCACGGACAAAGTGCTTCACCGCATCGACACTGGGGATGCCCGGTCTATTCGGCAACCACATAGACGCGTTCCGCTGGCGAAGCAAGGGGCGGTACGAGACATGCTGGAGGACATGAGATCCAGGGGGGTGATTGAAGAGTCTGACAGCCCTTGGTGTTCCCCTGTAGTCTTGGTGACGAAGAAGAACGGCGAGCTACGCTTCTGCGTGGACTACAGGAAGCTGAACGCTGTCACCCGGAAGGACTGCTTCCCCTTAACCCGGATTGACGACACCCTGGACACGCTAGCTAGTGCACAGTGGTTCTCGATCCTGGACCTGAAGTCGGGCTACTGGCAGGTAGCTCTAGACCCAAGAGACAAGGAGAAGACCGCATTCTAGACGGGCCAAGTGCTCTGGCAGTTCACGGTTATGCCCTTTGGCCTCTGAAACGCACCAGCTACGTTCCAACGCCTCATGGAGTCAGTGATGAGAGGACTGACTGATCGAGACAAGCGAGGCAACAGTCAGTTGAGAGGAGCGAGTCGTGGCGGGCGGTGTGTAAGGAGCGCCCAGAGCGTACGTGTACAGACGAACTGGCAAAATTGTAATTGTGTACATTAAATTGTAATTGTGTACATTAAATTGTAATTGTGATATTGGAATAAGGTGGAAATAAAGAACATTTTGAGTGGTGTAATTGAACTTTTTAATTTCACGAACCCACAAAGTCACAATATCTAGAACTTATCTCCAGCAAACCACAGTATAAACAGTCCGGAAATATTTTCCAGATATAATATAGCTTTATTTAGAAAACACAGTTCCAGGATAAGTTCTTTGGAAAGAATTTTGGGAATTTTCCACATCACTAATTTCCTCACCTTTACCAAGAGGCTACCAAACATATTGTCATCGCAGGTGCCAGACTGAGGGACAGTTCATAGGTGTGTTATTCTTGTACCTGTCCTATAAGGGACTAAATCACATGACAGGAATAAGGGGTGTGCAGGATGTGTAAGATTTAGGTGGGGGAAAGAAAGGAAGTAACTTAAGCTCCTCAACCGGCTGAGCTTCCAGGTGCAACGACCCACTGTGCACCACTGATGATAATTAAATTTTAGGAAACCATAATTTTGAATTTTCCAGGCTAGTTCTTGGGTGGTGTAATTTTGAGGTTGGCAGATGTACCTTAGGGTTACGGATTATGCCTTCAAGTCATGCAGGGACGATAATCCCCAAGAGACATAACTAGGGCGCTCTGATTGGTAAATGATCATATAATTTGGTGGCCTAGTGCCTAATTTCATCCTCCACATAACGGAGAGATGAGGCTTTGTGAAAATACTGACGGGGAACATATGAATGACGGAATAGATGACCCGAAGGCATCTACTCTGCAGTCGGCAACAGATTGGCCTGCAGCCATACCCCACACTTCACATACATGGACCATTAGAGGGAGCTCTGAAGCCTGAAAAAGGCATAACTTAAGGGATGTCGGCATACCAGATTGCAGCACCGGGTATAATGATGCCAAATCTCTGCACACCTGATGCAACAAATCCCGAATGTGCTCCCCAAAAGTTAGAAGCCTGTCCAGTGTCACTCCCAAGTACTTAATGGAGTTCGTCTACCCTATTCTGTGCCAAGAATATGTAAATGTGGGCAGACTGGCGGAAAAGGTGGCACTTAGTAAATAGGATTGCCTGGCTTTTCTCCGTATGTATGGACAACCACCAGAGGATACACCATTCTTGGATGAGGTGGAGGTGTCTTTGTGTGAGGTTGAAGGCTGTATTGATGTTTATCTGTAGAGAATAACAATGCATTGGTCAGCAAATTGTGTTATGTTGATGTGTGTGTAGGCCACGCCGTGGCTCAGTGGTTAGACCGCTTGGCTCTCACCAAGGCGGCCCGGGTTCGATCCCAGGCGACCGCAAAGTGAGATTTGTGGTGGACAACACGGCGTTGGGGCGGGTTTTCTCCGGGACCTCCGGTTTCCCCCGCCATCTCATTCCACCGGTGCTCCATCTTCATCTCATGCATCATCAGTGTCACCGCCTGTGGTGCCGTATGTAGTAAAAGCAGGCGTTAAACACTACACATTTCATTTATGTTGATGTGCTGCTCAGACCAAACATATGTACATCATGTGAATGATTTCTTTTAGAATTAAAAATAAATAAGCTTCTTTCAACACCGCAAGAAACTGGTGAAGAAAAACTTGTATTCACTTGAAATGGCAATTCATAGATGTGGCAAATTCCTTAATGACCAGATTCTTCTGGCAACTAAACTCAAGTTTCACTTTGGCAAAGCCATCTAACTGCTCTCTGATGCAAATACTTTTCATGTTCTTTTTCTTTTTCCAGACCTTGTTCTTCTAATTGTTTAATAAATGCAGCCAGGTACTTGTAACTATAGACAGAATACAGTTCTATCTACAAATTCCATATTTTCTCTGATAACAGAAGTTACTGCACCTTGGAAATTACAGCTGCATCGGTTGGATCCAAAGAAAGCACAAATTAAAATTATACAATGAATTGACTGAGACACTCTGCACTTCACATACCACAAATTTTCCTTCAACACGTTTTCACCTACACTTGAAGGTATTATCAAGAAATTGTCAACTGGCTAGAACCTTGGTGTTCCAGCTGATCATGGTCTAACCAGCTGACAATTTCTTGACAATGCCTTCAAGTGTAGGTGAAACGCGTTGAAAGAAAATTTGTGGTATGTCTTTTAATTTATGTCTTCCAACGTCAAGTCGTATCGGACAATGAATGAAACTGGTGAAATGATGCCCAAATAAGTCCGCGTTCATGGCGCTTAGTTACCCATCATTTGTCTTTCAGGATAAGGGAAAATCCTGTAAAAAGCCTTATCCAGGTAGCTCACCCTTATCAAGATTCAAACTCGGGACCTCTTAAACGTGAGGCAGACATGCTACCATCTACGTTACCGAGGTGGGCGTGGTATGTGAAGTACAGAGTGTTTCAGTCAATAGAGTTTACAATTTCTTAATAATGCCTTCAAGTGGAGGTGACATATGCTGATAGAAAATTTGTGGTATGTGAAGTACAGTGTGTCTCACTCAACTCATAGTATAATTTTAATTATTACATTACTTCACAGTGTTAATTCCAATTTAAAATTTTCAAAGCACAAATTCTTTACGTAAAAAAAATCTAGTTACAGTGAAGCAACAAATGCTACACAAATATAATTATTTGTAACCGAAACTTCACTTAGCTTTAAAGAAAATGATGAATTTAATTTTAGGTAAATCTGATTATATTAATAGAGTAGAACTCTTACTTCAAGGTGAAGATTTTATAAAAATTAATAAAGACCCTTTAAAATCTTGAATTTCAAATTTTAATAAAATGCTTAATGAAGTGAAAATTACATCAAATAAAGAAAAAAACATTTTGTGAAAGTTAGAAATCCTATTTTACCTAGAATTTATGCCCTTCCTAAAAATTCATAAACCTGGAAATTAAATGAGATCTATTGCTAATTGTATAAATTTACCAACTTAGAATTTAGCTATATGGTTACATAAAAAATGTAGTAATTTTGATAAATTTGAGAGTTTAAGTACTAAAAATTCTTTTGAACTAGTAAAAAAGATTGATAGTGTTGTTTTATCTAAGACTGATAAACTTGTTTTTTTTTTTCACTACCTTATTTCCTAGTATTCCTAGAGAAAAACTTTTGATTTTTTTAAAATGAATTCAATAAATTTACATGACGACTTAATAGCTGATTTTGTTAAACTTACTAATTTTTCGAGATTTAACTGTATTGGAACACCACAGTGAAGCGAAATAATTATTAATTTTTAGATGATTGCGGGCCACTGAGCCGTCTCTTTACCATCCCCCTAGGTTCTCGAACGTGCGTGTTGTTTCGTCTAATCTGGAAACTTCTAGATTGGCCAGCTGACCCTATATAAGCAACACGTCGGGCTGGAGGAGAGTCAGTCAGTGTTTGGCGAACAGCTGTGAGGAGCGCCCAGTGAGGGGACATACTGCGTACGTGCGTTGGAGGAGTTTACGTAATCGTGAGTGCAAGTGGAATTGTAACGGACGAACTGGTGAATCGTAATTGTGTGCATTACGTAATTCTGTGTAATTGGCAAGTGTTTAACTGTAAGTCGGTGGAAATAAAGAACATTTTTGAGTGGTACAATTGGACTTTTCATTTCACGAACCCACAAAGTCACACTATTAATACTGCTTAAATTAATGGTTTTAATAAACACTTTATACACAAAAAGATTGAAAAATTTAAATATAAAAAAACTGTTAATATTTCTACCCTTAAAAAAATAAAAGGCGATTATAACTTTAAAACATTTACTTACCATTCTTGGGTTATTAAACATTTTCAAAAAAAATTTGACGAACTTGGTATTACTTTAGTTCCTCAAAATAAATATAGTATTAAAAATTTACTACATTTCTCTACAAAAGATAAAATTCCTAATAATAAAAAAATGTGGCATTTATCAATTTAATTGTTTAGATTGTAATCAGATTTATATTGGAAAGATAAAACGTAATTTGGAAACCAGAACGAAAGAACATTTTCGTAACATTAAGTATAAACAAACTAATCAATCGACCGTAGCAGATCATTTTTGGTCATTTAACCATGAAATAAATCCAGAAGTTAGATTATTAAACAATTAACTGGTCCGATAGATTCAATGGTTTGGGAAAAAATATTTATTTTAAAAAATAAACATTGCATAATGAATTTTGAAATACCAGCAGTTGATCCTGTTTTTAAGTTTATTTCATTTTCATTTTTAAGTTTATTTTCATTTCATTTTTAAGTTTATTTTATTTCAGATTTTGGTAATACTGGCAAAAACATGGTAACCTCTGATAGCATCATTGACAACGAAGTTATTTGATGGCTGAGGATGTAAACAAGGGTTTACAAAATCAATCTGATCAATTAATAAGAAACATTTACATCATTTTCTTAAGATAAGTGAAGTTTTTGTTGCAAATAGTTATATTTGTGTAGTATTTGTTGCTTCACTGTAGCTAGCTTCATTTTTTATGTAATTATTACTCTACCATGTCTTAACTGCAGATGCCCAACATATCAGGCAACAACCAAGACATGTTCCTCTAGCAAAGCAAACAGAGGTAGAGAACATGCTGGAATACACAACACCCAAGGGGATTGTCGTCAAAGAGTAGGACAGCCCTTAGAGCTTCTTGGTGAAGAATGCAAGCTACGCTTTTGTGTGGACTATAGGAAGCTAAACACCCTTACCCTAAAGGATTGGTTTCCATTACCCTGGATTGATGACATCCTGTACACTCTTGACTCTGCCCTGTAGTTTTCAACAATGGGCCTGAGATCAAGATACTAGAAAGAAGCCTTAGATTTCAGAGACAAGGAGAAAATCACATTCTACAGAGGCCAAGGGCTTCATCAGCTTATGGCCCTTCAGCCTCTGCAAAGAGTAAGACATATTCCAGCACCTCATGGATTCAGTAATGAATAGGTCTAGGAGAGTAATATAATAACTTTTTTCTTTTTTATTTACACATTGTATGCCTACTGTAATATGTGTAAGAATGTCTCCAGAGTATGAAAATGTATATCTTATAGTGCATAGATAGAATCAACATGAAAAATTCAATGCCATGGCCGGGATTTGAACCATGAATCTCCTGGTTTTCGTCCAGTCGCTCTAACCCATTGAGCTACCACAGCCAACTCGCTGTCATGACATTCAAATGACACTCAAATATGAGGGCAAGATGAATGATAGGAAAGATGATGAAGCAATTGGTGGAATGCTGACGGGGAAAGCGGAGGACCAGGAGAAAACCAGGTCCCAGTGCCAAGTTGTCCACCCCAAATCTCACTTTACGGTCACCTGGGATCAAACCTGGGCCGTCTTGATGAGAGCCAAGCAGTCTAACCACTCAGCCATGGTGCGCAGCCACTCCTTATATCTCCAAGTAGAATAAATTTGTTTAAAGAATTGACACATGAAGCTCAACTTCCTCCTGTAGTTCATGTTATTGAGATGATATAAGAACAAATGAAAAAGAAGCAGAAAACATTGTTGAATATTTTAAATTTAAAAATTCACTCTTGCTTAAAGGTAAAAATTTTAATAATAACAGTTGCACTGATTGCCTAAACCTTCTGTAATTTAAAAGTCTAATTTTCTGAGGCAAGTGATAACACAAAATACTACCTAGATGTGATGTACTATTAAGGCATCTACTAAGTCTATGACAATTTAAATGGACATTGCTGAATGCTCTAGTATTGTAGTCATATAATTGAGAATTCAATTGCAGGAGATTTAGGTTTTGTTGAATGAAAGACACAGATTGCAGGATTAAATACAAGGAAGAGGTAAAATGTTCAACTCTGAAAACACCTTTTTACTAATGGTTCTAAATGGAACTCGCAGTATAATTTTCAATTATCCTCTTCTGCAATATTAGGGTTTCCTTGGTTTTTGAAGCAGACCCCCAGACCATTATGCCATAAGAAAGCAATTAATGAACATAACCAAAATATATTGACGTTGATACATCAATGGAAAGAGATTTTGACAAGATCCGGAATGCATAACTTAAAGAGCTCAAATTTTCATTCAATGTCAGTTTTCATTTATTTTGAAAAAGCATACGATTCAGTATGGAGGCATAAACTTCTTGAGAAACTTTCAAAACTAGGCATTCAAGATAACATGTTAAATTGGATCACTCAGATTCTCTCTCAACGTTTCTGTGCTACAAAATACAATGACAGTATATCCAAATTCCGACAAATAAAAATGGGCCTACCACAAGGTGCAGTACTGAGTACAACCTTGTTCAACATCTACATCAATGATCTTCCCACGGCTGTATCAAACACAGAAATTAAGACAGCACTTTTTGCAGATGACATGATCATGTGGACATCTTCATATCTCCCTACATATCTACACAGATGGATCTAACTTGGACAACAACTCAGGAGCAGGAATTAAGTGTGCACTGTTCTCATTCTATCAACCAGCAAGATACCACACAACAAATTTTGATGCAGAAGTAATGGCTATTCATATTTCATTCCAACACCTTCTATACAGAATAGATAAATTTAAAAATGCTGTCATACTTTCTGATTCTAAAGCAGCATTATGTGCAATAAGTTCATATAAAATGAGGTCAATCCAAATTAAAGAATGTCACAAAATGATCCAACAACTTCAGAAACTACAGAAAACAATTATATTACAATGGATACCTGCACATTGTGGAATTGCTGGAAATGAATCAGCTGATTTTCTTGCCAAAAAGGTGCAAATTTAATTCAGAGCAAAAGTAAAAACTTACCGTTTACATCCATAAAAAGATTAATCAAAAGCAAATATAAAAACAAACAAAATCAATCAATCAATATCTAACAAAGCCAAATACATCTAAACAGTTTTATCTAAATTTAATTTGAGCATATTACTTTGGCGCCACTGAACCAGATTTGAAGTGGAATTATTTATTTTATCCTGTAATTTGGACAAGGTTTTATCATTTTTATAATATTTGTATCATCAGCAAATAAAACTGTATTACTATCTGGCAAATACATGGGTAAATCATGTATATAAACTAAAAACAGCAATGGGCCCAAAATGGATCCTTGCAGTACGCCACACTGTATGATTGTTGGATTGGATTTTCCAGAATTGATTACAACAATTTGTTGCCTATTACTCAAATATGTTCTAAACCAATCATTAGCAACTCCTCTAATGCGTATGTGTTAAAGCTTCCTAATAAGAATATCATGATTTACCATGTCAAAAGACTGCGCCATGGCTCAGTGGTTAGACCGCTTGGCTCTCACCAAGGCAGCCCGGGTTTGATCCCATGCGACCGCAAAGTGAGATTTGTGGTGGACAACACGGCGCTGGGGCGGGTTTTCTCCGGGACCTCCGGTTTACCCCGCCATCTCATTCCACCGGTGCTCCATCATCATCTCATTTATTATCAGTGTCACCGCCTGCGGTGCCGTATGTAGTAAAAGCGGGCGTTAAAACACTACACCATGTCAAAAGCCTTATTTAAATCAAGTAATATGTCTATTACATGTTCTTTATTATCCTGTGCTTCATAAATAGTTTCAATAAAAGACTGAATGGCAGAATGAGTTCCTTTACCCCAACTAAACCAAAACCGAGAGTCGGAAAATGTCTTATTAACTTCAAAAAAAGGACACCAGTCTGTTATGCATAATTTTTTCATGAATTTTGGGAAACACGGACAGAATTGAAATAGGCCATAATTTTCAATACAATTTTTATCTCCTTTCTTGAAAATAGGTTGGACTTCAGCTACTTTAAGAATTGTAGGAAAACATCCTGAAGAGAGTGACAAATTTGCAATCTCCACAACAGGAAAGGCTAGTTGTTCAGCACATTACTTAGCTACAATATCTGGCACCTCATCTGTTCCACAGGATGATTTACTGTTAAGGGAGGCTATTACCTTAAGCATTTCAACCTTAGACACCGGTTTTAAAAATATGGACTTATTACTTTCTATAAGTTGCTGTCTTTTTTCCAGTGGTTAACTGAAATATGCAAATTAACTGTGATTCCAGCATAACAATTATTAAATATTTCTGCTACATGTTGAGGTTTATTTTCTAACTTACCTTCACTTATAACTACAGCACCTTCATCAGTTTCCCTCTTTACAATTTATTTCAGCCAGTTAATAACTTTCTTTAAAATTCTGGCAAATGAATTGTACTTTCTTAGGGCAAAATTGTCTGTATGCTTCAACTGCTTGTAAAGTTTCCCCCCCCCTTTTTTTTACATGAAATAAGAATCCCCTTGGTTGTCTATTTTGATTTATTTAGCTGGTTATACGATATAAATTCTTTTTAATAGGAAATGCAAGGTTAAAATAAAACTTAACAATATTCATAAATTCAGAAGCTTTACTATCAGTATCAGATTTATGTATCACATCGTTCCAAGTTTCCTGTGTTAATAGATATTTAAAATATTCTACACTATCAAAATTAAAGCACCTTCTGTACTTAATTGATGATGAAGAGGTATTTAGCTTTGAGCAATTAAACTTAGGTACATGCAAAAGCATTGTATTATGATCAAAGATTCCAAAATCTAGATTTTCTATTTTATATGGAAGACAATTCTTATCTATTATTATTTGATCAATACATGTTTGTGATAATGCAATTATACATGTTGGAGTTGAACAGTTTCAAACAAATTAAAAGAAAGCAATAACTGTCTAATCTCCTGTACTGTTTTGGAATTATGCAAAACATTAAAGTTAAACTCCCCACACAATATTAAAATTTTATTTTCTCACCTAATAAGACTTAGCAGCATTTCAAAATGTTCAAAAAAGTTTGTATGCATGAATCAGGGGTCCTATAAATGCACACTACACTTATCAAAATACCTGCATGTTGTATTTCTACTGATACATGTTCAAGTATTTTTTCTATGTTTAAGTGGCTTCTTTGAGTGCAAATTTTGTACTTTAAATTATTACGCACATACATAGCTACCCCACCATTAGTGCCGATTACCCTACAACAAGAAGTTGCAAGTTTCATACCTGGTAACTGATAGTTATTAATCTCTGCTTGTTTAAGCCAATGTTCAGCACAGCATAAAATATTAACATTTTTCAATTCATTACTCAACAGACTTTTTTTTTTTAGTTTTTCTATTTTATTTGTAAGAGATTCTTTTACAAAAGAATTCACCTGACAATTACTAGGGGCTATACTACATTGCTTTTCCATAAAATCAGCAACAGCTTTAATATTTCACTTAATGCTTTCTTCCCTCGCTTATTAAAATGGATTCCATGGGTATTGTACATTTCACATTTTGCACTGAAAGTATTAACTACTTTTACATTTTCATACTTTTTACACATTAAGGATATGTTTGTATTCAGTGAGATTCTTTCACAATTTTCATAAGAATTTGCAAGCTGATCATGTATTTGCGGAAGTTTTATCACAACCACATTTGTATTTTGCAGAGAAATTATATTTTTTCTAGTTCTGGGATTACGTTTTCAGATTCATCATTTGCAAGGTCATTGCTCCTATCCATAAGAACTACACAATCATATTTTGTAAATTTTGAACACTTTCCAAAAATGCTTCTTGAAACTTCTTTAAAATTAGCTCCAGGTTTTACAAAAGCACTAGCCTGGGGAATTTTCTCATTTGCATCGTTAATCATATCCACAAGCTTTCTGCCATGACTATCAGCAGGCAAAAGCACATTTCCCAGCATCATCTTCTTCTGAACATAGTGGTGCTTCTGTAAAGTGTTAGGAACCCTGCTCCTTCTCCTCACAGATTTATATGCCTCTTTCTCCATATCTTCGGCATTCAAAACATCAAATTTGTTCGACGTTATTACCATGTGCTCAGAGGCTACAGCCTTAGAACTGAAACATGTTCTTTTCAGCCGCTTCCACTCTTAAGATGGCGAGTTCATTAGTTCCTGGAAATAATTAACAGTTTCTCTAAGATGTCTTATTTCACTAACATCTTTTAGATCTTTCATCAAGATCCCTATCACTTTATAAAGGGAATTCACACACTTGGCTTCATCGTTTTTCCTACCACTTCCACCATCTTCGTACAGATTCTGTATTTTTAAGTTGCTGTCCATTTTTTCACCATTTTTCTGTGTTATTAAACTTCTTACACTTGCTTGTTTATCATTACTATTTCTACATTCACTTTTATTTTCTACTATCTTTTTAGCAACTTTAGCAGAGCAACTCCACAAGATCATAGCCACATCTGTCATGAATTGCTTTATTAAGCTATTGGAGGTGTGTGTCATCTCTAACCAGGAACCCAAGATGACCATAAACTGCCTTATGGGAAAACTATTTTGTAGCTTTGGGATACTGTTAAGAGCTACAAATCAACCACGGGACCAACGTCGAGTCAAATTTGATGAGGAAAAACTGGGGCAACTTGGAGTGCTTAAGATGTGCATTACACTTCAACCTAAGTCAGATGACATGGTTGAGTAGTACATCAGTAGCATAAAAGAGTACTTTAGGAAGGTGGTGGCCAATCACCGAAAAGTGGGAAGGCAGGGTGCTACTTTACTTGTTGGCTTAATGCTCAATACCGAGCTATATGACCCAACACCACCAGGTTAATAGCAGCCAGCTTTGTCTTTGGCAGCAAGTTGTGTCTATCATGTGACCTTGTGATATATGCATTGCCAGCAATTGACTATGTGAATAATGCAGTGGACTGTCTTCACCATGTGCATATTGTGATTTTGTGGGCTCGTAAAATTAAAAGTCCAATTTGCAGAAATTCAAAATGTTCTTTATTTCCGTAGAAAGACACTTTGTACACCTCTTACAGTAGCAGAATTACGTAACATACACAAATATGATCATCAAGGTTGTCGACCACAAACAAAGAGTTCACTTACAAAACACAGCTGCATGCGTACGTTTATCAAGTTCTGATTACGACTCTGTCTACTGGCGAGTCGCCGCTTCCTTATATACCTCTACTCATATTTCTAGAAATTACTCGAATGTTCTGTAACAAACAAGATGGCACCAGACGAAACACATACCTTCCAGTCATCTAACTTTATCTGTTTCGGCAAGCCTTTTATCTCCACGCTATACTATCTGTCCCTTTGCGTGCGCTGGCCACACTGTCGCAATAATGGCTTACGACAATATGACCCTACAAACACATCTAGGTAGTGAGAGACTAGAGGAAGACCCATTATGATGGCAAGCTAATAGCCCGAGGTCAGTGGTTCAAACCTGGCAAAAGGGCAATGGATATTTTCTGGATAAAAATCTTTAGCATGGCTTCCTACGGAAGAGAAGTAAAGCTGGAGGTATTGTATTGCAAATTTACTGCACAAAAAAGAACCTCAAACCTAATAAGAGGTCACAGTTAAACTTAAGCAGTCTTTCAGGTCCAATACAGAATAGAATGCTGAGAATCAAACAGCATTGTTAAATAAATTAATTAGACAAAGTTTCCAAGCTTCAATAGTCATAACAAAGGCAGCACTTCATAGTGAACACAATGATGCAGTCTATTGCATCGAGGATGCTCTGAGGGAAGAGGATAATAGTACTCTAAAATCATCTCACCTGCTCTCGGTGCTGGTTGAGATGACCAGCCATAAGGGGCAAGCAGTGTGATCAGATACACAAGTGTTGCCATCTGGCCATGCCTATGAAGCGCATGCTGGCACCTTTATCTGGCCATCTGGATTGTGTTAAATTTGACCACTGCTCAAAATAGGAGGCAAACCTTGTCAGTATGAGACCATGCCAGCCCATTCTTCCAGATGTCTAGAATGTTGCTATCTGCCGACCTTAAGATCAAATGTTCCATGCAATAATGATAGATGAACAACAAAACCTTTATATGCACTCTTTACTGTTCTGGAAACATTCTTGGCAGCAAGTCTGAGAGAAACTCAAGAATATTTTACCATTGTTCCAGATATTATACAAGAGGCTATTAGTCCTAAGCCAATATCAATCAAGACAGAGTCTTGTTAGTGCCCACCTGATGTCAGTGCAGCTTTGAAGGCTGTTTATGCTCGCTATATATATATTTCTCATCTTTCTTTATACATATATTCATTAATGTATTACAATTCACACATTTCTAGCACATAACAAACTTCTTGTTCACATCCAATATACCCTTCCTATCTGCTTGCCTTAAATTTATGGTCTCAATACACACAATCCCTGGTATGCTCACTAAGTAACAAAGTGTATTGATCAGCAAGTTGGAGTAATCAATTGTTACATACACTTAGATATGAATGAAGGCAACTGCCATTCAATGTTGCACTACTGTTTCAATTCTATAACAACCTACACCAATCTTATCTCTTTCTGTGGTTTAAAGTACTCAATCATATCAAGATGACAATTACTGTCTTTGTAATATTAAAAAGGTTTAAGCTAGATTATACTATTATGCATTTTAAAATAAATAAATAATCAAAAAATTACTTACCTGTTGCTGACATCTAAGTTCTCCTATTTCTTTTTGTAGGCTTTGTACTTCTCGATCCAAACGCTGTTTTTCTGTAGCCAAGTCTGCATATTTAGAGCGCAGTGCTGATGATTCCTGAGCTGCTGCTTCCAACTGATTCATTGCTGCACGATGCTGTCCACGATAATACTCTAATTCCTTCATTGTATGGTCACACCGTCGAATTGTTTCACTATGTTGCCTATAAAAGTCCAATACATTATATTACTCAACAACTTAACACTAAATATAAAGAATATAATATTCAGAATGAAACATACTAATAGAGGCATTCCCTGCAGACAGACGGTGAATGCTTCTCAATCATGGCTTGGTATAAAACTTTGAGGCGATAACTCATGATTTGAAGTGTGTGATGGTGTGATGAAATTAGGGGTTCATAATTCTATTACAAGAGAATGAATATCGCAACACAGATTCATAAGATAAATGATCATCTACTTGAAATATCTACTAGATAAACAAAATTCACTGCCATGGCCGGGAATTGAACCACTGATCTCCTGGTTTCCGTCCAGTCGCTCTAGCCCGTTGAGCTACCATGGCCAACTTGCCATCCTGACATTAAATTCTCCTTTTGACTCGTATATTTCCCTGGTAAACCATTAGGGGCTCTCGCATTCGAGGTACACCGTTTGTGGTGACTTACTGTCGTACATACTTGAGTCCCAGGCTTCATCATTTAACTCTTATTATTTTAGTTAATTGATGGAAATTAATCATTTCTTCACACTAGCCGTATATAGGCTAAGGTCTTTGATGGAGTCAACATGAAAAATTCAATGCCATGGCCGGGATTTGAACCACGGATCTCCTGGTTTCCGCCCAGTCTCTCTAACCCAATGAGTAACCATGGCCAACGTGCCATCCTGACATTAAATTCTCCATTTGACTCGTATATTTCCCCGGTAAACCACTAGGGGCTCTCGCATTCGAGGTACACCATTTGTGGTGACTTACTATCATAAGTACTTGAGTCCCAGGCTTCATTATTTAACTCTTATTATTTTAATTAATTGATGGAAATTAATCATTTCTTCACACTAGCCATATATAGGCTAAGGTCTTTGATAGATAGTTGGCCATGGTAGCTCAATGGTTTAGAGCAACTGGACGGAAACCAGGAGATCCGTGGTTCAAGTCCCAGCCATGGCATTGAATGCTTCATGTTGACTATCTATCAAAGACCTTAGCCTATATACGGCTAGTGTGAAGAAATGATTAATTTCCATCAAATTAACTAAAATCTACTAGATAATTCATTCTACTATATCAGGTATTAAGAACAAGCAACAGAAAGTTATGTATGTTAACAGTAAACAGTAGATCCAGCTCCTCTCCTATAGCATTAAATGTGCACCATTCAATAGATTTAACAGTCGAGGAATACAGAATTTCTTCAAAAATCATCAAGATCATGAAAGGGATGTATGAGGGGTATGAGTGTTCATGAAGGGAGACTAACAGTAACGATAAACGGGTGCGTTCTTTCCCCCACTCTGTTCCTATTGGTCCTGGATAGCGTGATGAAGAGGGTAATGGGAGGACGGAAGAGGGGTGTTCAATGGGGAATGAGAGAGAGGCTTGAAGATCTTGACTTTGCATGGTACCACCGGGACATAAGAGGACAAACTGAGCAGGTTGCAGAAGGAAGCAGAACATGCAGGTCTCATAATCAACACAAACAAGACCAAAGAGATGAGGATTAATTCTGATGTCAGGACCAGCTTGACAGTAAATGGAAAGGAAATTGAGAGAGTTGAGTCCGTCCTCTACCTTGGAAGCATAGTTACAACTGCAGATGAAGCAGATGAAGATGTTCAAAACCATATTTGGAAGGCAAATGGTGCATTTGTCCAGCTCTACCCAGTGTGGAAAAATAGGAACATCTTCAGGAAGGCTAAGCTCTGCTTCTCCAACAGCAATGTAAAATCAACTCTTCTATACAGCTTTGAAACATGTGAAGTTACAAAACAGATCAACAACCAGCTGCAAGTGTTCATAAATAGATGCCTGCATCGAATAACAAATATGAGGTGGCCGGACATAATCTCAAACGAAGATCTTTGGACTATGACTAATCAGCAGCCGATTAATATCCCGATAAAGGAGAGGAAGTGGCCCTGGATCGGGCACACCCTAAGGAAGCCAGATGGAGCTGCTGAGAGGGCGACGCTAGACTAGAACCCTCAAGGCACCAGAAAGCGAGGTTGACCCAAGAAGACCTGGAGGAGGATGATCGAAAAGGAAATTGCAGAGGTTGACAAGACCTGGAGAGAAGTTAAGAGGATGGCCAGGAACCGTACTGTGTGGAGAAATTTTGTCAAGGCCATATGCTCCAGATGGAACAACAGGAGATAAATTAAATGAACAATTCAACAGGTTTTAGTTAACTGATGGAAATTAATCATTTCTGCACACTAGCCATATATAGGTTATGGTTTTTAATAGTCAACATGAAAAATTCAATGCCACAGACATGGTAGCTCGACTGGATGGAAACCAGGAGATCGGTGGTTCAAATCCCGGTCGTGGCATTGCATTTTTCATGTTGAATCTATCTATTAATTCAACAGGTTTGTAATTTGCCACTCTTTTCTTTACACAACATAAAATATATCTCAGGCAGAGTTCATATAATACATTATGCTCTGAGTGAAAATTTCTGGTACAAATATAAATATATAGAGCAGTTTCACAGTTTGACATTCACTACACATTTTTCTAAATAGACCCAAATCTCAAATGGATGACAGGTTTGGATCATGAGTTTTGAACACATCATTCAACAGAAAGGACTAAAATGATCACAAAAAATATGGTTTAAGATAGAATTTATACTTCCTCTGTCCCAAAATAGTCGCATTTCATTAGCAAGTACTTCTTTGACAATAAACAGTACAGAAAGAAAGATATTTAAAACATTAATAACCATAAAAAGCTGATGCTATTGACAGTATTCGCAGTTGCACCTGGTTACTTTGTAAGGCACACAAGCTGATACGACAATGTCAGATTCACAATGTAAAACCAGAGGTAAACTCCCCTGCCATTGTATTTTCTGTTTTCCCATGTGAGGCAGTTCATAAAAGTTCTTTCATGCATTCCACCATAACTTGTTGCAGGGTCGGAAAGCATTGTGGAAGGTAGTTGAAGGCTTTTTGAACATCAGTAATAAGTTGATCTACTGTAAATGGTGCCACTTGATATTAGAGACACTGTATGGCATGGAAGAAGCCGAGTTGAAGATCATTCATATCTGGGCTATTAGAAGGCTGATAGTACAATTTTATGGTTAGACCAGTATTAGAAGTGGCAGTTCTGAACTCAGGATCAGAAGGATCAATGTGAAGTTTTGCATTATCCTGTTGTATGTATGGGTTTTGATGCAGTTTTCCATTATCCTGCTATATGTATATGGGTTTTGATGCTGACCATGATGGCCATTTTGACTTGATAGCAGGAAGAACTTCCACACTGAGCAGTTTTCTGTATTTGTCATGTGTAACAGACTGGACAGACTTTGTAATCAGTGTCTCCTTAGGCCTATTTTTGCTATTGTGTTTTGCTGGTTCCTGATCGATAAATGGACATACACCAATTTTACCAATGAATTACAGGTTATCCATTGCATCAAAATGGGGATATGCCCACTGCTACTACAAACATCTCCTTTGCAATAAAGCTCACAGGTTCGATATGGATTGGGATCTTCTGCAGCTAGGTCAAATTTTCCTTTTTCTGCAGTCATGTAAAACCATTTTTCATTAATATGAATCCAATCGAACATGTTCTATTTAACATTAAAGTTAATATGCAAGACAAGATAGAATACTTTTCTTATTTCTCTGCTTACCCTCTACATATGGAGGACTTATCTCCCAAGAACTTATAAGTGGGCACCAGGGGTTAGACACCTGTCCAGGAGTACACAAATTCTGAATCAGAGAGAGTAGCCAGAAAGGGTGATCAGCCCGATGCCTGGTATAAGAATGAGAAAGGAGAAACAAATGGAGAAATGAAAAGGAAATATTACATTAGGAAAAAACTGATGAAAGGAAAGGAGACGGGGCAAGGAATGATTAGGAAAAATTGGAAAACTTGGAGAAGAACTGCTTTCTCCACAGCTTTGTTTCTTCACATTCTACTATATAATGTAAATCATACAGTTGATAGAATACACAGAATGTTTTGTAAACAGGTTTTGAGTTTACCTATATCCTCACCAAACCATGCTGCAATGCTTGAGATGGAAAGAGTGGGTAGTAGGGGGACTGAGGAGTAAGTCAGAGGTTTCTGGGTAAAAGGAATAGAATGGAAGATATAGGGAAACAAGAACTATTTCAGTCTTAGTGGTAAGAAAATTTTAGTATATTATACAGTGGCGGCTCATGGCCAAAATTTTTGGGGGTCGCAAAAACGCTTTTGCTTGCTAAGTATTGACAACAATAAATTATTACACCTGTAAATTTAAAGAACTTTTTTTTTTTCTTCCTCCAAATTCTACCCCTATAACGAACGGAACTATTGGTTCTCAAGTTGAAATAAGTACAGGAAACCTAACACGATCTTTGCCCAAAGCTGCAATAATTAATATGCATGCAACATATAAAAGGATGGTATTAGAACATCATTCAAACTCAACCAAATCCAGAAGTAATGTTCGCCACATAAGCTGCGACAGATTCATGCACTGTATGTACACACGTTAATACTCATATTTTGCATTTGTTCATTTTATCATGAATTACACTTTTGGTCTTTTTATATGCAAATCAAGTCTTCTGTTCTTTAATTTAATGAAATTTTCTATCACTCCTTCATCAAAATCCTGCATGTTACTGATAAGGTCCTTATTTATTGACAGCATTGCTAAAGCATTGAGTTTGTCGTTTGTCACTGTATTTCTTGAAAGTGTTTTTATCCATTTTAGAGTGGAAAAGCAACTTTCAGCCTCCGCAGTGGTCATTAGCATTCTTATGACAATTTTCAAAAGTTGTGTGACTTCGCTGAACAATGACGAAAGGTTATTTTCACATATGAACTGAAAATGTTTCAATGCTCCTTGAATGTTCAAGTATTTCATCTGTACATTAGCTCCAACTCTGTGCGCAGTTTTCCTTGCTGTAGAAAAGGACAGTATTGCACCACCCGTATGAAAATTTCTTCCAGGAAATGTTCAGAGAAATCCTTAAATAAGTCATTACACACCAAAGATGCAGCTGCTAGATGTCCATTATGAGCAAAGCTATCTATAACAGTAGTTGTGATGACTTTACACACCTTGACATCTTCAATCCTTGCACATTCCATACCTTTTTTTTCTTTGGTGACTGCTAAAACTCTTCACATAAGTTTTTGTGTATTTCATCCTTTTCCATTTGTTGTTTAAATATAAGGATGTCACTCCGATACATTACACTATCTTTGCCCTTCTTTTGAATTCCTGGTACAAAAGGTCTACATGAGGTAGGATTTTGTGGAAAATATTAACCAAAATATAAAATTTGGGTATTTAAGAGCTCTTCTATAGCTATTGGCTTCATTTATTGTGGTTGTATAATTTTCAATAGTATTGAAGCAATCTCTCAGGTTTTCTATGTTTTCGTACACAACATTGACGGTATGAATATTGTAATTCCAGTTTGTTAATGCAGCTTTGGGCGATCTTGTCTGCACATCTTTCTCTAAAATATCAGATCGCAAAGAGGAATTGGAAAAGAATGCTGGAATCCCCGACAGATTTGAAAAGAACATGTGTACCTGGGAATCAGTGTTTGTTGCCTTTTGTATGATTAAATTCAACTAGTGTGCATAGTGGTGGACAAAGTACTCATATGCATATGCTTCCCTTATTTTGGCCTGTACTCCACCAGTCCTTCCACTAATAACACTGGCCCCGTTAAAAGTTTGAGCAATGAGCTTTTCTTTGGTATTTCCAAGAAGTGGGTTGATTTCATTCCTTATGCACTTTGTCAAAGAGTCCACATCTCTTCTTTCAGGATTCAAAAACGCCCAAAATCTCTCATATACGAATTCCTCATACACATAACGGAATACGAAAACCATCTTACAATTATTTGAACTGTCAGTTGGTACATTTCACTGAATGGCAACAAACTCAGAAGCTCGTATTTGTTGCTCTATTTTCTCCCTACACACTGTCAACATGCAGTCTAATAGATCATTCTGCACTGTTTTCGTTTAAATAATGTGGTTGATTCTAAATGTTTCTTCCATTACTGTATCAGCTGTATAGTCAGTGAGACTATTTTCATTTTTATTAGTTTCTATTTTTTTCTATCAAGAATTCCGGCGTTGGTCTACCCAACGATTTCAATAGTACTTTTTCTTAAGTACGTCAACCTTGAAAATAGCACTTCTATTAGTGATTTGTTATCCATCAATCTTTAGTCATTGGATTTTATAAAGTCACCTATAACACTCTGTTTATGTCCCTAACTCCACAAAGAACACTAAAATAAGAAACCATGCATTTTAATACTATAATACTACTCTGCGGACTCCTCTAAACACAGACTGAACCGCACCGGATAAGCATACATGCAAGTGCTTCCCCCACTCCCTCACCACCTCCAGAGCTGCATGCGTTTCGCTATGTGGAAATGCAGCAGGCGGACGCTATTCCTTCCGCGCCGAGCCCTATGCTGTAGGTATCAAAACATCACTTTTACACTGTATGAAGCTTTCTCATATTTTAAAAGTCATCTATCATTAATGGTCATAAGGCCATGGTTCATTTAATTTCTTAAGATTTTTAGGGGGGCGCGTGCCTTCGCACCCTTGTGACGAACCGCCCCGATATAGTCAACTACAGATGGATTGGGCCAGAGAGAAATATGTGGATCTACACAAATGGTTAGGAAGAGAAGGGTAGGCTCGAATTAGATTAAGTGTGCAAAGGTTAAGAGGGGATTGAATGGAAGTGAACTTGGATAGATGACCTTACTGTGGAGAAGCAGATAATGATTTACATTATATAGTAGAACGTGAAAAAACAAAGCTGTGGATAAAGCAGCTTTTTCACTCCAAAAAAGGAAAATATTAATATACATTCTCAGAAACTATTTGTAGTTGGTTTACTAATACTCGTCACTTACTTGTTTATATTAATTAGAGACTAGTTTCAAAGGCATTCGCCTCCATTTTCAATCTCTTTCCAACTGGCATTTGTTTTCTGCTCTCTCTCTGGTGGTGGAACTATGCACTTCTTTGTCAAATTATCTACTGGTGGGATTTCAAAGTTCATTACGCGATCTTTATTTTTCCATATGAATATGTTCTCCCATGTTATCAATTTATGTCAATTTTGGTTTGCCACTCCTTTTAATAATTTTGGATTTGGATCAATGTCATGGTTTTCATTCCAAAAATGAAATGCTACTGCTGACTTATCTTCTTGTTTCAATCTGATGTTTCTAAAGTGCTCTTTGACTCTGGTTTTTAGATTTCTTTTAGTTTGACCTATGTAGCATTTTTCATAATTCTTACAACTTATCTGGTATATTCCGGATCTGATAACTGATGGGATTTCATCTTTTGTTTTTGAATTTAGCAATTTTAAAATTGAGTGTCTATTAGTAGCTGCCAAGGTGATATTTTGTTCCTTGAAGGTCTTTTTAAATTTATTAAATGTTTTTGGGTGATATGTGAATGAACTGAATATGCTGTTGCTTTCTTTTTCTTTTGTAAATATGATTGCTTCCTTAATGGTTTTCTTTAGTTAAGCTTTTCTAATTTTCTTCAATACCAAACTTTTGTTGTATCTATTTTCTTCTGCTATGTGTAGTATTGCTTTTTGATCTTTGAAATATTCTTCTTTTTCCATGGGTATGTTGACTAGTCTGTGTGTAAGGCTGTTTATTATTGCATGTTTATGTGTAATTGGGTTGTGGCTATTATTTTTTATGTAATTTTCTGAATGTGTTGGTTTCCTGTAAATTCCAAATTTTATTTTTGTGTCATTCCTGATGATATTTAGATCCAAGAAAGAGAGTTGTCCATTGATTTCCTTTTCTGTAGTGAATTTTATAGTCCTTTCTTGCAGAAAAGAAAAGGAAATCAATGGACAACTCTCTTTCTTGGATCTAAATATCATCAGGAATGACACAAAAATAAAATTTGGAATTTACAGGAAACCAACACATTCAGAAAATTACATAAAAAATAATAGCCACAACCCAATTACACATAAACATGCAATAATAAACAGCCTTACACACAGACTAGTCAACATACCCATGGAAAAAGGGAGGTTCAAAAGGAAAGATGAAGCATAGGGATTCGCATTATCCATTGGGGGTTGGAATGTGGACGGGCTTTAGGAGAAAGTGTGCAGTGGGGAAATCTATAATGTGCTAAAAACTTGTGATATATTAATGGTTGTGGAAACCTGGATAGAGAAAAAAAAACTAGTGTAATAATTCCAGGATTTGACTTTTATAGCATAAGTGGGATGAAGAACCAAAGGAAAGGCAGAGCTTCAGGGGGTTTAGGCTGTTTTATAAAGAAAGATAAATGTCTTAAGGTGAAAGAAGAAAAAGAACTGTCAAGCAGATCAGTGTTATGGATCTCCATAGGAGACATGTATCAAAATGGGGGAACTGTCTGTATTGCTACATTGTATAACCCACCTACTGTATCAGAGTTCTATGATCCAAATGTGTTTAGGAAACTAGGTTGGGGTATAGAAGTGTTGGAAAATAAGTATGGGGAAGTTGAAATAATAATTGTAGGTGATTTAAATGCAAGAATAGGTGAACACCACGTTAAGTGGATTAATCCAAGTGATGAAGCTAAGAAGGAACTTGAAATAGAGATCAGGCATAGTAAAAACCGGGTTACCAATAATGAAGGGAGGAAACTTTTAGATTTCTGTGAGGAGAATAATCTTATGATCTGTAATGGCCTGAAAGCGGGTGACAAAGAAGGGGAATTCACATTTGCTAATAAAAATGGCCAAAGTGTGGTAGATATTTTAATGTATTCTGTAGGAACTGATGAATGGATCCTAGATTTTGAAGTTATGAATGTTTTAACATCAAGCTGTCACTTTCCATTAAGATTAGAGTTAGGGGAAGACAACAAGCGTATGAAGAAGCTTGATGAAGAATGTCTCAGTGTGGTGGAAGTGTATAAGTGGAAAGAAGAGTTGCATAAAACATTTGTTAATGAATTGAATTCAGAGAGTAGTAAAATCTTACAAGTGAGGGTACAAAGCTTAACTGAGAATAAAAAAGAGCAAGCCTTAGAAGCACTGGAATATATTGTTAAAAGGGCAGGGGCCAGTATGAAAATGGGGGTTTCTAAAGGCATCAGTAGGCAGTGGTTTGACAAGGATTGCCAGGTGGCAAAGGCAAGAGTAGCACAGGAATTAAAGAACTGGCGGCAATCAGGGGAAAAAGAGGAAAGGGAAAATTTCCTGATCTTGAGATGGGCATACAGGTGTCTAATGGAACAAAAAAAGAGGGAATGGGGTGAGAAAATAGGCAGAATGCTAAATGAAGCAGCAAGAATACATGACACTAAGAAAATTTGGTCAATAATAAGAGGGCTATATAAAGATGTGGGGAGAGATGAGTATATAGGCGCAGATCACTGGTGTGCATACTTTGAATCACTGATAGGACAAGATAATTATATCAGAGTGGAAAGAAGTTTATTAGGGGTTCCGCAAATAATTAATGAATTAGATAGATATATCTTGGATGCTGAATTTTGTGAACAAATAAGGAGGTTAAAAGCTAACAAAGCTAGTGGTATTGATGGTATACCAGGAGAATTTTGGAAGGCTTGGGTACTCGATGAAACTAGGAGGAAAATAGTGATAAAGCTATTCAATAAAATAATGGAAGAAAAGAAAATTCCTAGGAAATGGAGGACAAGCATGGTATTGCCAATTTTCAAGGGAAAGGGAGATCAAAATAACCCAGCTAACTACAGAGGGATTAGTTTATTGTCTATTCTAGGGAAGATTTTCACTGGAATTCTAGCAAATAGGTTGCAAAATTGGGTTGAGAAGGAGAATAAACTATCAGAGTTCCAAGCAGGTTTTAGACTGGGCAGGAGAACATCGGACAACATCTTTATTATTAAAACAATTGTACACAAATATCTGAGCAATAAAAGGGGAAGGGTATATATGATATTTATTGATCTAGAAAAAGCATTTGATTCTATTAATAGAGATGCATTGTGGATAAAATTAAGCAGTAAGGGGATAAGTCAGGCATTTATAGAAGTAATTAAGATGATTTACCAAGAGAATGAGTTGTGTATAAAACTATCAGGCAACAAAGTAACTAAATCTATATCAAGTAAGGCAGGAGTACGGCAGGGATGTAAACTTAGTCCAGTATTACTTAATCTTTATATTAATGGAATTTTACAGGAGATATCAAGTTGTAGGGTACATTCACCAGTTATTAATAATAAAGAAATACCGGGGCTACTGTTTGCAGATGACCTAGTAGTTGGGTCCATATCAAGTGGAGGGCTGAGAAGAGCAATCGAGAGAGCCAATTCTTATTGCAATAAATGGGGTTTGAAAGTGAATGAAAACAAAACAAAGATTATGGTCTTCAAAAAAGGATACAGGTTGCGTAAGGATGAGAAATGGGAGGTTAATAGAAGAGAAATAGAGGTAGTAAGGAGATTTGATTATTTGGGTACAAGGTTGAGTTCAGGTGGCAGCTGGAAAGAACAAAAAAAGATGTCTGTGGCAAAAGGTAAAAGGGCCATAAGAGTGATAAGATCATGCTACAGTAAACTGCCAGATATAAATGTCAAATGGTTGGAGAGGATTTATACGGCAGTAGTAGAAAATAGAATGTTACATGGATCAGAGGTTTGGGGAGTAGATGAGGCTTGGAGAGAGACTGATAAAAGTGCATAGATCCTTTTGTAAATATATATTGGGATTACCAATAGCATCACCTAATGGGGCAGCACAATTAGAACTAGGCAGGCATTCTACTAAAATTAAAATCTTGTCAAGGGCAATGAAATATTTATACAGAATCACTAACTTGGAAGATGGCAATATAATTAAAGAATGTTTTCATATTCAAAAGAGAAGTAACTGGGGTGGGTCTTGGGCCCATAAAATGTATGACTTGTTGAAGCAGATAGGTATGGGTCATTCTTGGATAAATGCAGAATATGGGTATAGAGGCTTCTGGAAACAAGTTAAGCTAAGATTAGAAGATATTGACAGACAAGACATTTTTGCCAATACAAGTGACAAAAGCTCACTGAGATTATATAGAGAAATAAAAACAACTTGGGGGAGGGAAGGATATATAGATATATGTAGTAAGTTAGGGCAAGAAGGTTTTGCTTGGGCGAGAACAGGAGTGAGAAACTTGAAAGGTATATATAGGCCAAGAGAGGGAGCTAGATAAATGTCCATTGTGTGGAGAAGAGAATGCAGATTTCCATTGTATATTAAATTGTAGTCAAACAAAGATATGGAGAGAGCAGTCCTGGCTACGTAAATGGGACAATTTGGTGGGTGAAGTAGTAATTAGAAAAATGTTGTCAGTAAAAGGAGAAAAGAACAGGAGAAATATAGGGAATTATTTAGGGAAAGTTAAAGAGAGATGGCTAAGAACAATTAAGAGAAAAATGTAGAGTGGGATAGGTAAAATGGCAGAAAGTGTGAAAAGGAGCAGAGGGCCTCCAATACACAAAAACCTAGGGTTAGGTGTATGGGGATCGAATTACTATTCAATGGTGGGCAACATGATAACATGATAGAATTTTCAGGATTTAGGAATATATGGCATATTTCAGTATGGATTTTATAATTGTAATCTTGATTTTGTATTTCCATTTGTTGATATAAAAGGAAATAAATTACTACCACTACCACTACTACACACATCAACTTTACAAAAAATATGTATAGGAAAACGTCTGTTTATGTCCTTGTCTCTCATACTCTTAGCTCCCACCCCCCCCCCCCAATAGAAAAGAATCACAGTGTAATGAAAAGGCTGATACAGCTTAGTACACAAAGTTTGCACTAATGTGAAATAAAATGTGTAGTGTTTAACACCCGCTTTTACTACATACGGCACCACAGGTGATGACACTGATGATACATGAGATGAAGATGGAGCACCAGTGGAATGAGATGGCGGGGGAAACCGGAGATCCTGGAGAAAACCTGCCCCAGCGCCGTGTTGTCCACCACAAATCTCACTTTGCGGTCGCCTGGGACTGCAAGCTCAAGCTTGCTTGCTTGCTTGCTTGCTTGCTTGAGAGAATTGGACAAGACCAACCTGGGAGGACATCTCACCTAGATGCACTGCATATAAGCCGTACTGGACCCAATGGGAGTCGCTGAAGACCAAAGAGGATGTGCTGTTTCGGGTATGGGAATCACCCAATGGGAAGATGCAGAGAGAGCAGTAGCTACTTACCCGGAGTAAGGTCCTGGAAGTCTTGGAGGAAGTGCACGAACTTCAGAAGGACTCCTGGGAGCAAATAGAATGATCGACAAACTCCGACAGCGGTACTACTGGCTCAGGCTCCCAGCAGATGCTGGGAGATGGTGCCGTCAATGTCACGTGTGCGTGGAGAGTCGCAGGCTCCAAAGTAGGAGCCCGGGTCGCATGCAGCAGTACAACTCAGGAGCGCCTTTCGAATGCATCGCTTTCAACATAGCTGGACCATTCCCAGTGTCTGACCAAGGCAACAAGTACCTGATGGTGTCCGTCGACTACTTAACCAAGTGGCCGGAGGTGTATGCCATCCCGAACCAGGAGGTGAAGACAATCACCGACTGCCTCGTGGAGCAACTGTTCTGCCGTTTTGGGGTGCTGTTAGAGCTCCACAGTGATCAGGGTACAAATTTTGAGTCTAACCTGCTGAAGGAGGCACTGGAAAGACTTGGAATGAACAAGAACTGCACAACACCTCTACACCCGCAGTCAGATGGCATGGTCGAGAGGTAGATCAAGAACCTAGAAGAACATCTGAGGAAGGTTGTGGCCAGCCATTAGCGAGACTGGGACATCAAGGTGCCACTGTTCTTGCTGGCGTACCGCTCGTCAATAGACACTACTGGCATGACGCCAGGAAGCTTAATGATCAGCCGAGAGCTACGCCTCCTGTGTGACCAGGCTTTTGGGAGCCCCCCGGATGCGAAACAGCCAGCAACCAATTATGTGGAGAACCTCGTGAACCATCTCCACAACATGCATGAGATGGCTAGTCAGCACATCCAATTGCGAGCGACCGCATGAAAACCCGGTACAATAGGGGAAAAGCCGGGACTATCCGAACACTGCTTTGAGAAAGACCACAGAGTCAATTTCAAGCAAACGACCATCGTGACCAAATGCAGCAGCCTCTGGGAACGTAAAGTCATAGAAGCTCTGGCCATCTCTTCTGAAAGGAGAACACCGAACCGGGATGCCGGATTGCAGTTCAGTTCTGCTTGGAAGCCTGCCTTGAAGATGGAAATCGACCGGCTCAGAAAACACAGATTCTGCCGCTACGTAGAGCCCCCAGCATAGAGGTGTTTTCCACGAGGTTGGCACTCCACCATCCAGCGGAAGCTACATATACTGGCCCTTCATAAAGAACAACATACTGATTAACGAGCAATTTGGGTTTAGAAGCCAACACTCAACAACACTGCAACTGCTCCGACTAACCGAATCAATTACGAAAGGCTTAAACACTAATTGATCAACAGGTGTCATCCTACTAGACATCGAAAGGGCCTTCGACCATGTTTGGCATGCTGGACTACTCCGAAAACTTATAACATTAGGGTTCGCGGACTCCTTAGTAACTATCATCAAGAATTATCTCCCTAATAGAATCTTCAGCACAAGCATAGAAAACGAAACCTCCTCATTAAGACACATTAGAACAGGAGTCCCCCAAGGTAGTCTACTGGGACCAGTCATATTTAATTTATACATCAATGACATCCCGGAAACAGTGAGAGTCGATAGATACTTATACGCTGAGGACACAGCACTAGCAACACAATCGACCGCATCCAGAATAATAGTCAAAAGGCTACGTAATGCATTGACCAACCTAGAGCCATGGCTCACCAAATGGCACATAAAAGACAATGAGCGAAAAAGTCAAGCAATAATATTTACCAAACGAATCAAGCACTGCCACAATAAACATGGGCTAATGCCACTAACATTTCAGAACGAGGAAATCGAATGGAAGCACACAATCACCTACTTAGGTGTAACAATGGACCAGGGCCTTATGTGGAAACAACATATTAACACAGTAAGAGCAAAAGTAAATGTCCAATTAAATAAACTATACCCAATTATTAATACAAACTGCTCACTAAAACTAGAGATGGGAAAAACACTATATAAAACACTTATTAGACCCATCCTAACTTACACTGCCCCCGCATGGGGACATGCAGCCAAAACGCACATTAAGAGATTGCAAACAATGCCAAATAGAATACTTCGCATTATTACCAGACTACCACCACTTGCACCGGCATACCAACTCCACGAGGAGTTAAAAATGCATCCCATCGAGCAATTCATCAAAAGGCTCAGCTTCAACCTACTCGAGAAGAACATAAGTCATAATCAACTAATACGAGCACTAGGGGAATATGACTCAACACACGATAAACACGCATGGCCACTGTCTATTTTTGAAAGAACAATTAATCTCGGGGAGCCAGAGGTAGACCTACAACAATATCTAGAAAACCTAGTTAACCTTCCAGATGCTTTACATCGCTGATCGGAGATAAAAACAAACGCATCCACCCACACACACACACACACACACACACACACACACCTCCCACAGCCCTTAAGTCCTTGCGCCAATCTTTGTCCAAGGCGACCCCGGGGAAAGAGGGTCCCCCGTGAGTGGCACAGGCTCGCACCTACAATTGAATAGGTAGGCCGCCCACCGAGTACACACTCTAAAATATCGACCAAGCAGATACATGGACTATGAGAAGGTTTTTCACACACCTTAACGATGCCGACGGCAGATAATTACAACTGACCATTAAAGGCAAATGCTGATAATGCAAACTAGGTTTAGGTTTAGCAAGATAGCAGTAAATATTGTAACTTTGTGGGTTTGTGAAATTATAAGTCCAATTGCACAGACTCAAAATGTTCTTTATTTCCACCGAATTACAGTTGGAACACTTGCCGATTACACAGAATTACGTAGCGCACACAATTACAATTCACCAGTTCGCCCATTACAGTTCCACTCTGCACTCGCAGTTACGTACACTCCTCTGATGCACGTACACAGTCTTCCAGTCCGTTCACTCACTGGGCGCTCCTCACGGCTGCTCGCCAAGAACTGAACTAACTCGCCAACTACAGGCCTTATATAGGGAAGATCACCGTTTCTGGAAACTTCGCGACGCTCACAATTATCCCGAGGTTTCGAGACGTCTGGTGGGAGGGGAAGAGATGGTACAGGGCTTCCGCCGTTTAACTAATCACCCCTTCAGTTAGTGACACGAGACAAATGGGTAGGCGTGTCCTGAATGCTTCCCCTCTGGCCCTACTGCCGGCCGGTTCTATAGGGAGTTCCGACGTTCGGGTGACAATATAATAGATTACAACTGACATGCTTGCAAGTATTACTTGCAGTGACAATAAAACACCTAAACTTAAGACACAGCGCTACGGCGTGATAAATTACCCTAAACTTCCCAACAAATAACACCTGGAATCCTACCAAATACCACCAAAAATAGGCAGTGGATCAGGCTGGGCTTCATGTCAAGCCTGTATCCCTGCACCAGAAACCCACTCTGCTGAATCGCACTGCGAGACAGCTAAGATCACCTCCTGGAATGCACGGCTGCTTTAGGCGGTACCGCAGTACACTTCTCCTTCCCAATCCAGTGGAGGTTCTTTTTAGTGGAGTAGCACCCTTGAGGTGAAGCCCACATACCTCACTGTGCCCTCCAACACAGTGGAAATCCATAAATAGATTTTTCCTCCACTCGGGGAAAAAAAAAAGGCCCTTCCGGAACCGGCTAACATTTATGTGGAGGAATGGAGTGTGGCGAGTCGAAGCTCCCCGTATAAGCCTGTAGCACCGGACCTCCCCTAATAATCTTGTGAATTACTCGATTAACCTCTAACAAGCACCTTTCTGTTCCTTGTTTCAGCCCAAAGCAGCATGCGAAGCCCCTGCGCTACACAGCCAAGGTGGACCCGGAAGAGAAGGCCTCCCCCGCACTAACAGCGGCAAGACGACAACAAGCAGCCAAATGGACTCGAGTAGACAATCGGTGTATGTATCCACCGGCTAGTAGGTTACCGGACATGCTGGAAGGAGCCCCTCCCAGACAGAAGACTACTACCTAAGCTTAAGCTAACTATACGACCTCGAACGACTAAATTTACTGTATGAAAACCTAAACTTACAACTAACAACTGACATATAAGTGACTACTGCCAAATAAAGGCAACGCATTAGAATTAGTTTGTAAGACATCCTTCCATTACAAGGAACAAAATTAATGACCGATACATGTATGTGTGTATGTGTATGTATGTGTGCATATATATGTATGATGTAAGCGACAGCTGCCAAAAAGGCAGCACATTAGATTTAACATATTAGCCTATTCAGTAAGACAGGCCCAGGTCATCCTGGGCCGCAATTTCCCCTTATGTTTTCCTTGAGCCCCCTAGAGCCGCCGTCAGGGCCCTTAGGCATGACCGATGCCTAGGAATTAACATCCACTCGCTCCCGCCCACCGGGCGGCAGCATCCCACCTCTCACTTGAATTATGCGGGTGCTATGCGGGACTGCAATAACCTAACACTAAAATCCATATAACTAACACGAAATCCTAACCGGTGAAGGTTTTTTAGTGGAGTAGTACCCCCCGAGGTGAAGCCCACACTCCCCATTGTGCCCTCCAACACAGTGGAAGTCCATAAATAGATTTTTCCTCCACGAGAAAAAAAAAAATGGCCCTTCCAATTTGCTTATCATTCATCATCCTGATGATGGGAGCAATGCACTCCTGAAACATTGATGGCTCTACATCACTATACCTGGCTCGAAGCCTGAGAACGACTAGAACATAAAAAATGTTTATGTACTTTGTGCAGATCCTTAGAACAAAGTTCTACAAATCTCAGAAAAACTATCCGTTTGTAAGTGGGATGCCTATGCTTCAGATTTGCTGCTTCTGTAGCATATTTTTTCATTCCTTTCTTGGAAGTGTTGAAAACAGTGTTATTGTAATAAATTAAATTTAAAGGGAGTCGATTAATGACATGAAACAACACAAGTGTTGTTTAGTGTCATTAATCGACTCCCTTTAAATTTAATATTTTTTCATGTTATAAAACCTGTAAAGTATATGTCATAAGAAGTTCGTTAATTCTAATCTGAATATCAAAGATCATGTATGCTTCTGCATTACATATAACACCATAGCACATTCTAAAGTATATGTAGCATACATTATTCTCCTACCTTCTCAGTAGTTGAAGCTCATGCATTGCTTTGTCACACTGCTGTTTAAGACCATCATAATCTCGGAGAGATGTGGAAGCAAGACTTCTGTCACTGTTGGATACTGTATATCCACGTGACAGTGTACCTGTAACAATAAAAGGTTTTTCTTTTGTTGATTAAAACCTAACTGATAACACCACTAAAAAAATATCTCAAGCCCTTAATCACTTATTGCATGAAGGATATTTTCAGAGCTTTTTATTACATTTTTCAAGTATTTACCATAATATTACTGTGTAATATTGGGTGTTTTATATAAACTTTGAAGTGTTACAAAAACCACTGATTATGTGCAAGGCAGATTGTAGTTTCATGTGATAAATCACATAAGATTAAAAGCTAATAAGGAATAATACTTTCTTTCACAGTATTATGAAAGAATGCACTATTTTCCCATGCATGGCAGAACTTGTTTCTTTGCTCTTCAATGGCAGCCATACACAGAATGGTTGAGTAATTTACCAAAGCAATTGCGAACTTTATTGTCTCTGTATACCTTGTAGGGTGCAAACCCTTTACTGTAATCAGTATTTGTCCATCTTGCTTTTGTGAGCTCCTGTAAATGTATATACATATGCTGTTTGTTTTAGAGCTCTGGCAATAACTGCCTCTTCAACAGTGGGTTCCCTACGCTAAAACAAAGGCCTCCTTAACTGCTTTGTCAAAAGAAAGTCCCATTGCTGCTAATGATGTAATGACATCAATAAAGATCTGGACTCTTATATACTTCTGTATTTTTTTTCCGTGGAGACTCCAACATTTTATCATTTAAACAACGACATACTTAAACTTCAATTTTATGATACACATTTTAATATTCTGGACAACAATACTAATAGTGTTACACAGACTCCCATTTAAAAGCTTCCCAATCTAAATAAGAAATATTTAATTCAAACAAAACCTTGACAATTCAGATACTGAGGAGGAAATTTAAAACCAACATTTAACTGCATTCAAAACTTAGATGAGAGTACCGAGTGGGATGGCTCAGGCAGTTTCATCTCCCAGGTCGCCAGGCAAATACTGATACGTTAATTACATTCCCCGAATTTCCTGTCCCTCCATTTCACATCATCTGCTCATTTCACTTGAGTCTGGTGGTCTCATTCAGGGTAGAAGTGTCAAGTGTCTCGGCACTGTTGCGACACCTTGGGTCGGCTGCCCTCTGTCTCCTCTTGCCTCATCCTCCTGGGGATGCCCCACTTGAGGCTTAGGTACGATAAACCAAAGGTTTCAGTGTCAAATCCCCTCCATAGTAATCCTAATTCTAGATGAGAATGCACCAGGGAACAGATCTAATCCCTGGTGAACTTCTTTAACAGGATGTTGCAATGTGGTACTTAAAGTCTATATCCGGTTTCTGTCTCTTTGTATGTGTGCATTTTCTTACTCTGTGAAGAACATGTTTTAACAAATCTTGAATTTTCTTTGCTGGTATGGTGTTGCTTTCAAACATGGCATGTGATACTATAATTCAACTTCCTGCTTCATTTTTACATTCTCTATAGTATCCTTTGATTCGACTCCAATTATGTTTCTTCTTTGTTCTGTATTTATTTGCTTTGTTTTTTGTTGTTTGTTTTAACTGAAAGTTACAAATGAGATATTATATTACTTGAAAATCTGCTTAATTATGATGAATGTTGTAGAGTGCAACTTTTTGAATTTGCCTTTTTTTTTTTTTTCTGTAGAGTGGTTACTGGTATCTCATTCAATGAGAATGAAAAGTGCTCTATCACCATTCCTCTCTTGTAATGAGATATTAGACTACTGGAGATACAGAATTTGCATACTGATGCAGGAATCTCTCGATTTCTTTCCTTACTTTGTTCTGTCTTCTTATGCATTAATCTGCTGAAACATTTGTTTTTGCAAAATTTGTGGATGCTTTGCAGCTCTGTATTCTATTTCTCTTTCCTCAAGAATGCCAACATAAAATTGTACAAGAGATTACTACTACATTTGATGGGAACACAGTACAGGCTTTTAGGTTTTACATAATTTTCTTAGTATGCTGTTTTTCTGTGAATTCGAAAATTAAATATGTTCATGTTTATACCTTAAATAGTTCAACTGTCCAATGTTATCTTTCTCTATGGCAAATTTGAAGGTATTCTCCTGGAACTTGAGAAGCTTTCTTTTACCAATTGTGAATTATCTGGAACTTTGATACAAACATCAACATACTGATGGCAAACTTTGAAAGTTTGAGAATGTGTGTAGTGTTTAACGCCCGCTTTTACTACATACGGCACCGCAGACGGTGACACTGATGATACATGAGATGAAGATGGAGCACCGGTGGAATGAGATGGCGGGGGAAACTGGAGGTCCCGGAGAAAACCCGCCCCAGCGCTGTGTTGTCCACCACAAATCTCACTTTGCGGTCACCTGGGATCGAACCCGGGCCGCCTTGGTGAGAGCCAAGCGGTCTAACCACTGAGCCACGGCGCGGCCTAGGAAGTTTGAGAGAATACCTTAAATACCAAACTCAAACTTGTCAAGAATTCATTACAGGAATGGTATAACAGATTTCTTATTGCTAGCCTTGATTTCTTGTATAAAATGTTCCACTGAAGATAAAATTAGTTCTGTTCAATATATAGATTAGTTTATGTAATGCATCCTATTTTCTCCAGATTGCTTTCTAGAACTTTTAACCGCTTCGCCGATGGCCATTTAAACCCTTCAGGGGCCGGAAACGGATACCCAATAAACAGAACAGGACATTTAAATTGTTAAATGCTGTAAAAATGCATCAAATACAATTCCGTATCTTCCGTATTTACTAAGTTATTTAAACGAAACAAAAACTGGTTTAAAACTCATTAAAGGCAGTATAAATCTACAGTAACAATAAAGTAGAGACTACATTAATAAATTGTTGAAATTTCACTACTTTGTTTCACTGTAGCAAAAGCCATTCTTTGTGCCGAACGCGCCTAATATGTGAATCATTTTGTTTCGTGTGTATACGAGCCATAGTATGTATGTATAGCTACGCAAGCGACTTCTCAGGTTCAAGTTTAGTTTATTTATGCTATGCCAAGCGATAATATGACGAGAATATGTTGCGTCACACACTCACACACTGGAATGAAAACTCTGTCAGCATCTGTTATTACAGTGTTTCTCAACCAAGGTTTCTAGTAGCCTTATGCAGCAGTTTTCGCTCTGTATTTCAGTTATTTATACTCTCTCTGTGTTCAGAGTGATTTCTTGTAGCTATCAAGAGCTAAATGTATGGCACATTTGAAATTGTTAAATTTCAATGTTAACCATGGTTTATCCCGGTAATGTAGCAAATAAATTAGCTTGGGTATGATGTGTACAGGCTTCTGATATTACTGTAGAAAATCTGGAAGATTTGTTGTACAATTATGAAGGAGATCTTTAGGACATACGTAGCAGTGACGTGTACTGGTCTACAGCTGGCATGTTAGCTACTCCATTGTTTGGGGAAATGGCGGGTCAAATATGGGTGATACGGATCAGCTATTACCAGCTATCCCTCTTTACGGAAAACAGTTAAATGGTAAAAAAAAAAAGTATTTTTATACCACTGGATGTAACTATGCACAGTTGTTTAGTAATTTTCAGAGCTGTAAAAGACATTCATCTACCTGTACTTGCGCGTATAAAGAGCTCGTAACCTAATTGAGTATTATAATACTCAGAGGCCTCTTTATACTAGGGGGTAGCAAAATTCACCACATCATCCCTCATACTTGAGAGAAAACACTTTCCTAAAAGTATACCACCCACACCCAAAAAACTTGTAACCATTTCGAAAATGTGTAGTGTGTTGCGAAAAAGAAGTTCGCAAGGAAACCAATATTATTTGGTGTGAATCTGCAGATGTGCCCTTGGGTGTTTATCCAGGTTTGGAGGTGTACAATTCAAAAAGAAACCTTTAAGGATACGTTTACATTCCTTATAGAACTAATTTAAATTTATTGTAAAACAGCAAGATTAAAATAATTGGCGTTAAATGAGCATTAAATGCATGTATGCGCAGGACGTCTATACACGTCCATATCGGTTTGGGGCATTTTAACTTGGACGTCATATGACGTCCATATCGGTGAAAGGGTTAATCATTTTCTCATGAGATTCAAAATTTATGTTTTGGGATCCTCCAAAAGAATGCAGTAATATTAAAAGAAAACCTGTGTAAGCTTTTTCTTCTTTTTAATAGCCTCCATATCAAGGCAGTTTTGGAGATTGAGATCATCACACTTTGAGAAGAAAGTTTAACTGTTTCTTGGCCATTTCAATAAATTTTCAAGGAACATTTCATCTTAGCCATGAGAAACAAAACTGCTTCATAAAAGAGTAATAACTTCTAAACTAAACAATTAAATTCTATCACAGGCATATATAAATTAAGTGAAGGGTCATAATAATTATAAATGAATAACAATACTTTGAAGCCTAAACAAAAACCTTTTTAGAAATAGAAAAATTAAGCAAAAGAATACATAAGCAGCAGCACATGAAATGATTACAATACTACTGAAATCAGAAGACTGTTCAAAATTTAACACGTAGTGGAAACATCATAATGCAGATAAAATATATATTTAGAAAAGCAAACCACATTGAATACCATGAAATTCCTTTTAGTGATATCCTGTTTCAAGACATAATCCATCTGCCAGCAGAAAGGACATCAGCATTATGCAACACCAGCAGTTAAACTGAAGCTGACAATTGAAGCAATTACATTTTAAAAGACATTTTGTAACTAATAAGTGATTATGCATGCTATAAATTGACTAATTTTTCTGTAATTCTCTGCCAGTTGTCTGATGAAATCATTTAAGGTGAATTTATACTTATGCTATCATTTTCCAATTAGGATAAAATGGCATAGCTAATAGGCCTGCAGTATCAGTAATACAATGAAGTTTTAACATCGGAGGTATCATTTTATTGCTCTACAATAAAAAAAATTCAAATAAGTAAATATGTTAGAGTCAACATGAAAAATTCCATGCCAGGGCCAGGATTTGAACCACGGATCTCTTAACCCATTGAGCTACCATGGCCAACTTGCCGTCATGACCTTAAATTCTCCAGTTGACTCATATATTTCCCCGGTAAACCACTAGGGGCTCTCACATTTGAGATACACCATTTGTGGTGACTTACTATTTTAAGTACTCGAGTCCCAGGATTCATCATTTAACTCTTATTTTAGTTAATTGATGGAAATTCATAATTTCTTCACACTAGCCGTAAATAGGCTAAGGTTTTTGATAGATACAGTCAACATGAAAAATTCAATGCCACAGTCGGGATTTGAACCACGGATCTCCTGGAATCTATCTATCAAAAACCTTAGCCGAATTACGGCTAGTGTGAAGGAATGGTTAATTTCCATCAATTAACTGAAGTAAGTATGTTTATGCTTATAACACTATTTTTTCATTAGATTCTATATTTAGTCCCTCCATAGTCCAAGTATAATTTTGCATAACTTTATTTCTATTACATTCTACTTACAGTGCTGGTACTTTTTTTTTCAGCAATTAGTGATATTCCCTTAACCCTGCAGCACTCACGTAGCATTTTGAGACATAGAAGCTCGCGCGGCATCTGAGAGACGCCATTCAACTTTTTCATTATTTAGGTACATTTATTTAGCTTAAACAGTCCTTTTTACTATAGGGGATAGTCATAGTTTATTTAAAATTCCTGAACATGTTTTGCATACATTTCTTAGTAAGATGTGTATTAAAGCAACTTTAATTACATTTAAGTGTACTCATTTTGGATAAATTCAACATTAACAGTTTGATTTAAATGCAATTAACAATTAAACAATGTTGTTGCATATTTTAACCATTTTTTGTTGATTCACAAATGTTAGTGTCCTAAGATTGTGCATAACAACATTTACCACCAGATTCTGGTCTCTTCTAACACTTCAATATTATGCTCAACATCAAACCTTTATAAATGTTCTACAGCTTATTTTTCACAATACTTCTGTATTCACACTATGTACAGTCTGAACATATTTGCTGGACGTGTTCGAGACAAATATACTGTCCGCGAGATTTGCATGTATATCTCGTGGCTCTATTTTTCAAACGACCACATTTGTAACACCTTTTTCTCTTCGCACTCGTATCAGCTTCTTTTGTCATCTGTGTTTCGTCTGCATTAGTATATAGGTTAGAAATGTCCCATTTGAGGGCTACTGGTAGGGAAGAACATTGTGAGCAAACACACAGGTAGTCATCTGCAAGATCACGAGCCAAACTTTCCAGAAAGTGACTGCGTTTCTTCACATCATTTTTATTGTTACTCTAGAAAATAATTTGACAGTTTATGCCTGAAACATTCAGCATGCTGAAAAACACCACCATTGGCCACCTGTTTGTCTTCCTAGACACATTGTATGTGCTACACAACTGGTCTGCAGTGTCAAAACCTGATTTTGTTGTGTTAGAGAAAGTTATTATTTCTGGTTTTCTTTTTGCTCCAGTTGTGATGTCAATAGCAGCGTCATGGTGCATTGTAAAGAGAGCCAATACAGCTTTATTCCATTTGGGTACATATGAAACTAATGTGGAATTCTCCTGGAAGCCAAAGATGAGCCTATCTCGGGATTTTGCTGTGACAAATTCAGGGAGGATTTGTTGTTTGTTTTTCCTTACAGTTCCAACTATGGTAATGTTGCGTTCATACAGATAATTTGCAATTTCGATACTCGTAAACGTGAGGTTCCTTCCTGTACTGGAAATAACTGAGGTTAGACGTTTCACTACATCACTAGCACTGTTACTTTTAAATGGTCCCTCTGGCTGTTTTCCAGGATATATTTCAAGATTTACTGTGCAATACATTCGAGCATCGACCAAGGCATATATTTTTATGCCGTACTCGGTTGGCTTGCTCGGAATGTATTGTATGAACTGATAATTTTCCCTAAAACCCTCTAATTTTTCAACTAATGTGCAGTATTCCCCAACTGAATATGCATTCTGGCAGTTTTGCACAAATGAAGTGAAAATAGTTCGAACTGGAGCCAGATTGTCAAGTTTTTTCCTTTGCATTCTTGTATCCCTATCGTCAAATCTGAGGCAGTAGAGAAGAAATCTAAAACGTGTTTCAGACGACATCAGTCTGCAGAATTCTATATCCATCTTATCTTTTGCCCATTTATCCTTTGTGAGTGTGGTTATCTTTTCTAGCAGCACACAGGTGTAGTATTCCAAAGAGAGCCTTTATTTCAAGCATATCTGTAGGTCTTACATCTCTCTACCTACTATAATTAGTTTGGACTTCCTCAATTTTTTTATTTGCGCATATCACTATGTTAGATATCATATTGTCATCAAAAAATATCTCCCAACATTCTTTTGATGATTTTGCTTGTTTTGCACATGCTTTCACACCAGGCAAATGTGTAACAATATTCTGCCGCCGAGTACGAACATTTTTTGGCGGATTAGCTTTATTCCATTTACAAACTTTATTCCGCCCTAAGAAATACTTCTCACTTTCACTGTAATTATCACTATCATCTGCTTCTTGTTCAGTTCTGCTTCTTTGCTCCACAATATCTTCCTCAGCTTCGCTATTCAATTCAAGTTCATAGTCATCATCATCTACTTCTTCTAACAAACTTTGCACGATCTTCCAATCATTTGGATCAGAAGGATTGAATTTCCTCTGTTTTCCATTCATTGCAAACCTAAAGATATTAAAACCATTTCCATCACAATAAAAAATTGATACTGACAGTTTCTGATCACTAGTTTCCGCAATAAGTATGTTTTAAACCTGTAACTTACCTTGCAACAGTAAAGCTTGCGTGGTGTCTGACAGATGCCATCTATACATTCACAACACTAACTTCTCTCCACCCTTGTTAGGCGAAAACTGGCGGGTTGTCGCTTAGATATATTGGTTAAGAGTCGCTGAGCCAAAGGCAGATGGCAGCTCAGCACAATGACCTCATTGGTATTGAAGAGACGATGAAATGAATCTAGGCTGGCATCTGTGAGACGCCACGCGAGCACTGCAGGGTTAAAACATTGTGAATACATTGGCAATAGTCACAATCTCTTACTGTAGTGAAGACTTTTTTCCCTCTCTATTCACAATGTGTGCAAACAGTTCAAAGATACTGTGCAGACAATTTAATTCATACATCCAAGTTGCTGATATGTGAGCCTACCTATGAAACTTCTTTATGATAAAGTAATTTGAGCCAGAATACATCACATGGATGTCTGTAAAGAATGGTTGGCACTGATACATGGCTCACTGACTTTTTGCCATCAGATTAAATGAAAAAAGCCTAGGATCCAATATCTCTACATGTATCACTAATTTTTATTAACTGTCCAGCATGTTGAAACTTGTATTAAAATTATGTGGATGGGTTGAAAAATTCATTCAGAGTTACACTGATTATGTTGCTGTTCTAACATTGCAGTATATGGCATGCACACATGCACATTTTGTATGGCCAATTTAAACTTCTTCACTGATTTAGACTAATTTTACAATAAACACAGAATTGGATTGAAATATTTAATGTCAAAGGCAGATTTGAATCACAGATCACGATGCTGCTGCTCTAACACTGAGCTACCATGTAAATATGCCAGCACAACATTAAATTCCCAACTGACTCGAATCATTCTACCTGTAGAATTGACATTTTCAGTCTGATGCTACCGTTCCAATTTTACCCTACACACACCTAAGTTGGAAGAACAATTATCATTGACTGACACGTACATATGTTTTAATATTAAGACCTTTTCTAATTCTTTCTCTATAGGTTATTAAAACTTGTACAAACAGTGGTTGACAAAGCTTTGGACTTAAAAGTGCTTATGAGACTAAATTGCCTAAACATGGCTTGAGTGGCAGAATTATCATCAATATTGTGAATGTTAAATATTCTCATAATAAGGACATGAATGTATCCCTGACTATATTCATGAAAATTTATGGCTCTTAGTTACTGATAAAATCAGTAAGCAGTATTCCAATGTGTAAGACCATGACACAATGAAGCACAAAATCAATATAATTTTGAGTCAAACTACTACTCAATGCTCCACTTATTACTAGTATTTACCTAGAACGAGTTTCGTTAGGATCTTCCTAACATCATCAGCTGTTGCCGACTAACAGATGTTGGTTTAGTGAACTCCCTGAATGTGAAAGCTGTGTCTCTGTCAGTATCTTGATGAACTTGAAGTTTGGGTTTCTTCAAAGGTAGTGTCGAAATTAAACAATTTTCTTTCATATTTCTTTATGAAGATTTTTTCCCACGTGGTTAATGCAGCTGGACCTTGTGACACTTTTTAATAAGTAGATTTCTCGTTCTATATCATGATTCTCCTTCCAAAAATGGTATGCTACCGCCAATTTATCTATTTCTTTGTTCCTCATGTTCCTAAAATGCTCTTTAAGCCTAATGTTCAAGTTCCTTTTAGCTTTTCCAATGTAAAAGTTGTCACAACCTTTGCAGTTTATCCGATACACACCTGATTGCTTGTCTGTGGGTATCTCCTTTATATTTTGTGATTTCAAAAGGTGTTGTACACTAAATCTGTTCTGTGGGGCCAAAGTAATATTGTGCTCTTTGAAGACTTTTTGGAAAAGGTGTGTAGCTCTGGGATGATATGTAAATTTTGTTTTCAACACTTCCATGAAAGGAGTAGATTACTTGTTTTCATCATTGTTGTCTTTTGAATTTATCAATTTTCTTTTTGACCAATTCAGCACTGAATACATTGTATTCTGCAATGTGAATTATATTATTGTACTCTTTGATATATTACATCTTGTTTAAAGGTTTGATGGAGTGTGCATTGCCAGAGCATTGTTCTCTTGCCGGGAGGAAGAGCCTGTGGCAGCTCAACCCTTCAGAAACTGATGCAGGCATACAGGCCAGAATAAGAATAGGGGATGCGAGCTCACTGCAAGTATGATGTTGTGCAACAGATCTGTGGGGCCAGCAACATCACAAGACTTATTGGAAGGACGGCCAATCAACTAAACAGAGCTTAACTGGAAAGAAAACTAGCATCTATATAGAATAAAAAGAAGTATTTCAGAAAGTGGAGTGCCATTGTTACTAAAATTAGGCAAGTGAGTCAACCTTGTATATACTTTTCTCCAATTACAAGTTTTTTGATGAAGACTAGTTTCTGGGGACTTCTCCCCTATCGTCAGTTCTGTGGTTGACTGATGATGCATCCGGTGTCTGCATCTGGCTTGGTGTCGTGCTGCCATCTAATGTCCTGGTAAGTTTGATGATGTCATCTACCGCGGGAATTTCAAAATTCATCGAGAGGTCCTGCTTCTTCGTAATAAATATGTTTTCCCAAATCTGTAGTTCCAGAGGTTTCTTTGCCTGTTTGATCAGTTCTATTTCTTGTTTTATGTTGTGATTCTCAGATCAAAAGTGATGTGCTACGGCCGACTTGTCCATTTGTTTGAATTTAATATTTCTGAAGTTTTCTTTCATTCTTGTTCCTAGATTCCTTTTGGTCTTACCAATGTATATCTTGTCACAATCCTGGCAACTCATTTGGTAAATACCTGATAATTGAGTTTTCGGTGTGCTAATTTTTAGAGGGTGGTTTAGTAAGTTGCGGATGTTGTGTTTGTTCTGAGGGGCTAATTTTATGTTGAAGCTCTTAAATATCTTTTCAAATTTTTTGAAGTATTTTTGATGAAATGTAAATTTTCCATATCTGGTGTTTGGGTTTTCTAGTTTTTTTAACGTAGTAATGTCCCTTAAGTTTTTGTTTCTTTTGTGTCTGTAGATCAGTTTTTTGATGAAATTTGTGTTATAGTTGTTCAATTCGGCAACCTGGTATATGTGAGTGTACTCCTGTTCATATTCTGTTTTTGTTAGCGGAATGTTGATTAATCTGTGAACTAAACTATGGAATACTGCATATTGATGTTGTACTGGGTTGAATGGGTTGCATTTAATATAATTATCAACATGTGTTGCTTATCTGTATATTCCAAATTGTAATCCTGTTGGTGTTCTAATGATTTTCAAATCTAGAAAAGGTAGCCATTCATCCTGCTCTACTTCAATGGTGAAAACTATGGATTTTTCTTGTAGGTTTAGCAACTTTATAGCATCCTCGGTTAGTCTTCTAGAGACTATAGCAAACACATCGTCGACATATCTATGCCAACATTTGAAAATATGTGGAAAGGCTTTAGTAATGTGTGTTTCCAAATTACTCATGAACAGATTAGCTAGTAATGGTGAAAGAGGGTTACCCATGGCCAAGCCTGCTGTTTGTTGGAAGATCTTGCTGGCGAACGTGAAGCTGTTTTGTTCAATACATAGGGTTGTTAATTTGATGTATTCCTCTATTTTATCATCCGCAATGTTGCTTTTGGATAACCAGCCTTTCATCAATTTTGGAATTTTTTCTACTGGTATGCTCGTGAATAGAGATCTGATATCAAAGGACACCATCACCTCTTCAGTTTTTATAATTGTGTTTTCAATTTTCTTTACTAAATCAAATGAATTCTTTATGCTTAGCGATTCAAACTTTTCAAACTTGTCAAATTCTTCCACCAACCATTTTGCCAGTTTGTAAGTCGGGGCATCTATATTGTTAATAATGGGTCGCATGCTGTTGTCTGTTTTGTGAATCTTAGGTAGGCAGTATAATTTTGGCAAATTAGGGTTGTTTACAATTATGCTATTTTTCATCTTATGTGGCACTATGGTATTTTCTTTAATTGCTTTTTTGGTGGTTTCTATGTGTTTCTTTAATGGGTTTTTGGTTAGGGTTGTATATTCTGGATTTTGTAGTAGATGTTCGACTCGCTGGTTGTAATCATTTCGGTCCATAATGACTACCGTGTTTCCTTTGTCTGCTTTCAGATATAAAACTTGTTTTTGGTTCAATGTTTGAATAATTTGTTTATAGTTATTTTCCTGTCCGAATGTCATCCCCTTGAGAATTTCTAAGCATTTTGATTTAACTAATGTTCTTTCCAAAAAGTTTGAGGTTATGGTGACATCAGCAATGTAATCGTCTAAATTGCCCAAGTTGCTGACACAAGTTTTAAAACCTTTGTTTAAAAATGTTAACTCTTTTTCAGTGAAAGTTTGGGAAGAGATGTTGACTACATTGTCTAGTGTTTCTGTCACACGGCGGTACTGGTTGCGTGGGTTTCTTGTCGGGACAAAACACCCCTCAGAACAAACACAACATCCGCAACTTACTAAACCCCCCTCTAAAAAATAGCACACCGAAAACTCAATTATCAGGTATTTACCAAATGAGTTGCCAGGATTGTGACAAGATATACATTGGTAAGACCAAAAGGAATCTAGGAACAAGAATGAAAGAAAACTTCAGAAATATTAAATTCAAACAAATGGACAAGTCGGCCGTAGCACATCACTTTTGGTCTGAGAATCACAACATAAAACAAGAAATAGAACTGATCAAACAGGCAAAGAAACCTCTGGAACTACAGATTTGGGAATACATGTTTATTACGAAGAAACAGGACCTCTCGATGAATTTTGAAATTCCCGCGGTAGATGACGTCATCAAACTTACCAGGACATTAGATGGCAGCACAACACCAAGCCAGATGCAGACACCGGATGCATCATCAGTCAACCACAGAACTGACGATAGGGGAGAAGTCTCCAGAAACTAGTCTTCATCAAAAAACTTGTAAGTGGAGAAAAGTATATACAAGGTTGACTCACTTGCCTAATTTTAGTAACTAGCATCTGCTTGAAAACTGGAAATCAGTCTTCAGACAAGGGGATACCGATTACTGTCGCAAGGAACCAGTGTTCAGAGAAACTTTCTTTTGTGCAATGCGAGAATATTTTGTAAGTCCAAAGGTACACGTATACACATGCGCAAGCAGACAACCTGCAGGTTCTCGCATTGCAGCCAACATGAGAAAAATATGCAATACTTGTAGCCAACCTCTGCAAAAATGCCCCAGACATCTGTTCTACACGGTGCAAAAGGAGATGTGGATGCAATTAGCGCAGGTCAGTTTTGGAAAATACTGACAATATTTCCTCTCAGGTTTTATTACATTACAAAAGTAGGCATGCTGTCCAGCAGAGGTACCTATTGTACTGTTAGAAGTGAAGGCTGTTTGTTCTATGTGTGATTCAAATATTTAAGATTCGTTCAGTACGTTGTTGAAAATCGGAAAATGGTTCAACAAAAAGCAGTAATATGAGCTTATGGACTGTATAGGACTGGTTCGGCTATTGCCGCAAAGTGTGCATGATGTCAACTGACACTTGAGTATAATCACGGGGCAAAATTGGCGGTCCCGGCCACATTGTTTAAATCAACAAGTGCAAAATAGGATGCAAGTTTCACCATGGGCGCGCCGTAGAGGGCAACTGGATCCTGGGAATGATCGACATGGAAACCAATGAGGTGCAGATGACGATATGTCCCAACAACAGAAGGGATGCAAATACGCTCTGCTGGAGCAAATACATACCTGTTCCTCGGGAGGGTGGGCGATCCTTGATCCAACCAATGATCACAAGTCCCCACAGAGGTACAATCGAATGCTGAGAGATTATGCTGCCAATGTCATTTGGGTGCGACCAGTTACGGCTGCCAGACTAGGAGCTGGGGCCGCAAGAAGCAGTATAAAGTGAGAGCAATTTTTGAGTGCATCCAAATCGACATTGTTGGACTGTTCCCTGTGTCCAACAGGGGCAAAAATATCTGCTGGTCGTCGTAGTTTACTTCATCAAATGGTCGAAGGTTCAAGGCATACCTAACCAGGAAGCCAAGATGGTCACAGACTCCCTCATGAAACAACTGTTCTCCCCCTCCGAGTGCTGCTGAAACCAAACAGCAATCAATGCAGATGAGAGAAGCGCTAGACTGACTTGAGTACACAAGACGCACACGACATACAGTCGAATGGCACAGTTGAGGAAGGTGGTGGCCAACCCATCAGAAGAACTTGGATGCCATATGCAGTTTCTTTTATTTTCTTTTTTTTTTTCTTTTTTTTTTTTTGTAATTTATGTCCTCCAACGTTAAGTCATATCGGACGATGAATGGAATGAGTGAAATGATGCTCAAATGAGTCTGGGGTCCATGGAGCGTAGAGTTACCTGACATTTTTCTTTACAGGATAAGGGAAAACCCCGGAAAAAACGTATCCAGGTAACTCACCCTGACCGAGATTCAAACTCGGGACCTCTTGAACATGAGGCAGACATTCTACCACCATGCTACCAAGGTAGGCGCCATATGCAGTAAGTGTCATTTTCAGAACACAGGGTATTTTCTCTTCCTTTTGGCATAAAAGTACTGTTTACCGTGAAATAAAACTTGAATTCTTGGGTTCACTTTTTTAAAGAATGGCTGATTCTAATGAGGTCAGTAACTACTACAGGAACTAATTAGAAAATCAATCTCTCCCTGCATGCATTACTTACGAACACACAATTCGCATTACAGAATATAAATCTTGTAACTTCTTTCTAACTAAGCATGTCACTTTCAAGTTAGATTATAATTTTATTAGTTTTATGATATAGTCATATGCAAATAAGTACTCACCACTGCTTCCTGGGCTGTCTAGTGATGATGCACCAGATGCCATAATCGTACTGTCAAAGGTTTTTTTCAACTTGCATGAAATCTCTGTGCAACTTCACCTGAAAAAAAAAGTCAGTATGATGCTTCTGATACCCCTGCACAGCAGAACTTTGAACATTTATATACACACTGTACTTATAAACACAACTTACAGAAGGGAGCTGCAATGGTCAATTTTGATAATTGAAAATTATATTTTTGCATTTAATAGTAATAGTAACAGTAACTAGTAATTATTAACTAGTAATTTATCGAATGTAATATTTGGAAAATGATTTATTGAAGTCTTGACATGCAACTTCTGTTAGTGTAAGTGCAAATCATATTCCACAAGCTCACATTGCAGAAATGGATCATGAAATTCTTTGGGAGTCATGCTCTCCTGTTGCACATGTGGCATCAATTTAGCTGACGTGTGCTGATGATGGCTCCAGTAACATATCTTGCCAGTTCTAATTTCATATTTGAATCCCTAATTTTTCCTTAACTATGCATATGTTAGCAGGACCATGCAACACTGTTCTTTAAATGTCTCTTAGATTATCTTCAAAGATGGAACTTCGGATGCCAGGAAGCTCCACACATGCAACCAACAAGTGGCCTTGATATGCATGCTTCCCTGTATGCATGCAATGCTGACAGCTGAACATCAGGAGTGAACAATCCCTCCTTTAATTTTTTTTTTTTTATTTTTTTGTAATTTACATCCTCCAACATTAAGTCATATCGGACAATGAATGAAAATGGGTGAAATGATGCTCAAATGAATCCGGGGTCCATGGAGCTTAGAGCTACCCAACATTCGTCTTTCAAAGGGAAAACCCCAGAAAAAACCTTATCCAGGTAACTCACCCTGACCGAGATTCAAACTCGGGACCTCTTGAACGTGAGGCAGACACGCTACCAACTACGATACTGAGGCGGGCGATTTTTTTTTTTTTTTTTTTTTTTTGAGGTTAGTGTTCCAGCTAGATGCTATATCCAATTTTTTATGCATAGGCCCCTCATACAGCAAGAAGCACATACAAGTGAGCATATTGATAATTTTCTTGTTAGAACACAAGCTATGCATATTTTAATTTCATATAGTTGTCATAGCTCAATGTTCATTACACAAAGATAAGCCTCGGAAACACCAACATTGCTTGCACAAAATACTCATCTTGAATATAAACGTACAATATACCATGAAAATACAAATCATGCAGTTTGAAAAGGAATGAGTTAATGTTCAACTCATTTTCAGAATAGTTGAGTGTTATTTTATCATCTGAATGATTGGCAATGTGTTAAGTCCTGTTTCAACCTCAAGCTGAAATATAAATATATAAACTGAATTATTATATTTCTCTTTTTCCCTATATTTAAGACACAAATGTGTAAACATGTCCATCTAAGCTGGAGCAAGTGATTTTTAAATTAACAAACATGAAACAATTATTAAATTATTAAAAGGTGTGATAAACCATAAAAAAACTGACAAAGTGGGAAAACATTTTAACATGGAAATATAAAGAATGAGTAATCATATATAAATATAATAATTTCTAACAAAAAACAAAACATGGTAATCTTTGGTGAATGTGACCCCTTGACAGCAGAGTTGTTAGCTGATGATGTGAGAGATTTTTTCACGAAATCGCGATCCTATTCAATTAATAAGAAAACTTCCATCACTTCTTATAAGTGAAGTTTTATGTTACAAATTATTATATTTGTATATATTTGTTTACTTCACTGTTAAACACTTCATATTTAACGTATTTAATGAGTTATCAATTTTGATATCACACCAGTCAATAATTTGATAAAAAGTTCATAGTTCCACCAACAGAGAGAAGACCACAGGCAACAAACAGACAACAGTAGGATCTTCTAGGTTGAAAATGGAAGTAACAGCTTCCGAAACTAGTCCCCTAAAAAATTAAAATGAAGTGATGTAAGATGAAAAACAGACTACCATTAGCATTATAAATTAATTTGGACGTCACTGTTACTAAATTCATCCAAATATCAAGTAACTGATTACGCCAACAAGTCTTGAGGAAAAGAAGATTTGGAGGTTAAAGCATGGAACAAAACAAACATGGATAAAGTCAAGGTAGGACCAGACGTTTCATTACTGGAAAACAGGAAAGATATTAAACTTAACCAATTTACAACAAAAAAGAAGAATTGCAGCTAACATACAATTTAATGACAAGTATATCACAAAAAGTAGTGTCCAATTTCATTAAGAGAATAGTAAAGTTTGATAACAATAGCAAGCCACAAAAAGCCATAAAGAAAAATATTTTCGAAATACAAAAGCATAAAAACTGCAAAAATAGAAATACTTTCGAGATCAAACTGAGCCAAGATCATCAAAAATCTTTTAAAAATTTAGGAAACATAATGTGGAAGAACTTTGAAAACAATTTGTTTGAATATCTTCAAGTAAAAGTGAAGAACAAAACAGCCAAACTAAATACAAACTTGAAAATTTATGTAGAAAAACAATTTAGAAAACCAACCAAGAAAATAAAACATATTAACCAAATAAATCAACTGTCAATGTAGTTAACCTGTCTAATCAAACTTCAACAATGCCAGAGTTGAATGTATTTAACCAAGGCTTAAAAACATGTTAGGACTAATTGAGAAAACTATTTCTAGTCAGTTTTCTTTTTTTTACACTTTGTCACATTTTATATTTTTGAGAGAATCCATTGAGGCGATGATTTCCGAAACTAGTCCCTCAAAAATGTAAAAAAAAAACTACAAAGTCTTTTCAAATAATTTTGATGTCACTGTTACTAAATTCCTTGAATCACGCATAATATTAGGACTACCTCCAACAAAGTAGAAGACTACACAGCAGACATGCAAATTGCTACAAAAATGTCACATTAAAAAATATAAAAACCTTGGTGAAAAATAAATGCTCTAAATAGCAGACCAGATCAAGAGTGAAAAGAAAATCAACTTAAATAACCACATCATAAGAGCACTTAAAAGCAAACCAATCATATACACTGAAGCACATAACAGGATTAAACTAGTAATTTTGGAACAAGCAGAATATATAAACAGAATAGAAGACTTAATACAAGATAATAATTACATAAAAGTGGAAACTAACCTATTAAATTACTGCCTTGAATGTACAAATAAAACTTTGAAAAGGAGCAAATTAATCAATAACAAAGAATTTTATAAAATTAGAATAGATGATTCAACATTACCAAAAATATATGGGTTACCAAAAGTACACAAAACAGGAAAAGTGATGAGATCTATGCTCCCCACATATAATTTGGCCAAATGCTTACCAATCAAATTCAACAGCTTCCCAAATTTGGAAAGTGCAACTTTAGAGTTAGTGGGAAAAATTAAAGAAACCAAATTAGACAAAAGTGACAGACTGCTTTCATTTGATGTCACATTACTATTCCCAAACATACCAACAGAAAAACTACACACACTGGTAGAAAAATGGCTAACTACACTAAAATGGAATCAGTAGAAGCAGAAGAATACAGCTGATTAACAAGTCTAAGCATTGAACAAAACTTCAGTTTTAGTTGTAGATACTACAGACAGAAATCAGTGTTATCTATGTGCAATCCACTTTCAACTTTTTTGTGGGGGAGATGGGGCAAATTTATTTAGAGTTAATTTGAAACACACATAAAAACAGCTTTCCCATGGATCTTCATCACTTGGTACTGATATGTTTATGACATCTTTGCATAAGTTGAATGGCATGTTACATCGGGAGAAGGTGTCCACTTAGAACGTTACATTTGGTGCAGGTGCCTTGAACATTATATAGGTTTTCACCCTAAAGGGAAACATGAGAAGATAGCTCAGAGGGTTACTTTCCTAAGGGAGACAAAGGATGTGGTGAAGGATTATCCTTAAGAAGTAACATGTAGCTCAGGTATAAATAGTGTTTAACCAACATAAATCAAGTTACTAATCTACAGAATAATCACAAGAATAAAGATTGGTCATTAAAAGTCAGCTGTTGGCTGTACCTTAGCAGAGATTACCGGCATTCTAAATTACATCTTTGCAGATTGTAAAAGTGGCTGTTAAACAGATGCATTGCATGTTTGTCTTAGCATGTGCAAAACTGTTCACATTTAAACCAAATTCTGAGGGTTTAAATATTAAACTCAGCCAATAAAGTGGCTAATTAAAGCCTTTGTCAGCACGTCAGCTAAGCCGACAACAAGTATATGATGACTAAGCATGTTTCCCAAGGAATCGCACATCTGTTAATGTAACAAGACACATAACATGAGCTTACAGGAAATGACCTGCCTGTATCCTGACAGGAAGCTGTCTGTCTGGACTTCACTATCCCATCTTCTGAATATCTAAATTTTACAAATTTACACCTGGCATAAACCTACAAAATATTATCGTCACAATACTACTAGTCCCTCAATAATATAAAAAAAGTTACAAGTGTCAATAAACCAACTACAAATAGTTTTTACGATGTAAGTACTAGTTGCTTCTGTTGTGTATTTGACTAGTTCTCCGCATAGAGGAGTGCTGATGAGTTCCCAGAACTACACTGATGTGCCTTTGCCTATGGTGTTTCCATTCAAATATGATGATGATGATGATGATGTGTATAGGGGCGCTCAACTACGGCGGTCATCAGCGCCCTTTAAAAAACAAGTCATGGCAAAAGCCAGATATAAAGATTTCTAAAAATATATATTATCTATAAACCTGTTAAAACTACACACATATATATACTAAAAAAAATAACAAAAAAGATACTTGAGGTTAAATTCTAAAATCCACAGCTGAAACAAATGCTAAAACTTTGCCCACTGCCGTTTCGTCATCCGCGAGGATATCCGCCAAGCTGGCCGGCAGCTGGAGAGACCTGCGGAGACGTGCCAAGCTATAACAATCTAAAAGCAAGTGACGGACACTCAGGTCACCACTGCACAGTGGGCAAACGGGAACCGGGGTTCTATTCAATAAAAAGCTGTGGCTAAAATAACAATGCCCAATGCGCAACCGAGCCAAAGTCACCTCCTCGCGACGAGATGACCGACAGGAGGTAACCCAGGGAATCGGAAGTTCCTTAATAGATCTAAGTTTATTATTGCGGAGAGCGGACCACTCTTCCTGCCAGCAGGTTAGCACAGCTCTCCGTAATACCGCCCTAAAATCTTCCGATGTCACATATGGTAGTCGTACCCTGGGCTTCATGGTAGCCGTCTTGGCTGCCGAATCCGCCATTTCATTCCCCCGCAAGCCTACGTGACCAGGAATCCATGCACACACCACGCTCACGCCAGAAGCGTGTAAAACGTGGAGGGCATCCTGTATCCGCTGCACAATAGGGTGGTAGTTGTACAGCTGCTGTAGGCTTTGAAGTGCACTGAGGGAATCACTCAAGATTAAGCAGTTCCCCAACTTTCGTCGACGTACATGCAAAATGGTCCGGTATATTGCATAGAGCTCTGCGGTAAAAATGGAAGTGCTAGTGTGGAATCCGAATGTATAGGGTTCGGTTCCACACACGTAAGCACAACCAACGCCATCTGAATTCTTGGACCCATCGGTGTAAATTTTAATATGGTCCTGATATCGCGATAAAAATTCTAGAAAGCATATGCGGATACTAGACATAGACATGGTAGATTTATCATGTGTGGTCATGCCCAGATCAACGTGGGGCGCTCTGCACAACCAAGGAGGGTATGTCCTCTCCCCCCTAGGATACATCTTGGGCATTTCAGTATTAAGATGTCTAAGGAGCTCCCGGAAACGAAAACCAGGTGGCTTTGGTTTAACAGAAGTGTTCCTATAACGCACGTCCATGAAGGTGTTAAAGAACGGCGGAAACGTTGGATGTGTGGGCATGCAATTAAGTCCACAGCCATAATTTGCTAATAGCATGTTGCGCCTGTACTGCAGAGGAGGTTCTGCAGACTCAGCATACAGGCTTATAACTCGGCTCGTTGGAAATGCCCCAACTGCTATACGTATGCCACAATTATGGACTGTGTCTAATCTCTTCAGCACAGATGGTCGTGCTGAGCCATAAACAATACTACCATAATCTAATTTGGAACGGATAAGTGTGCGATACAGTCGCAATAACACTGTACGGTCCGCTCCCCACGATTTTCCACTTAGTACCCGCAAGATATTTAAAGATCGGTCACATCGTGCTTTCAGTTGTGCTATATGCGACGACCAACTAAGTTTTCTATCAAATATCAATCCAAGGAACCTCGTCTCATCTGCAAAAGGTAGTAGATCAGCGCCTAGCCGGAGCCTTGGAGGTGGTCGACTCCGCTGACGCCAGAAGTTAACACAGATGGTTTTCTCAGCAGAGAATCGGAAGCCGTTCTTTAAACTCCAAACCTTAAGGTTGTCCAAGGTAGTCTGGAGACGGCGCTCTATAAACGAAGTGCGCTGAGATGTACAGTAGACGGAAAAGTCGTCTACAAATAGGCATGACGAGACCCCCGGAGGTACACATTTCGAGATAGAATTAATCGCAATAGCAAACAACGTAACACTTAGCACCGATCCCTGTGGTACACCGTTCTCTTGAACGAAAAGGTTCGAGAGAACCGAGCCAACCCTTACTCGGAATACGCGGTCTTTCAAGAATTCCTGAAGGAAGAGTGGTAGGCGTCCACGTATATTCCAGGTGTGCAGAGTACGTAGCAACCCTGCACGCCAACACGTATCATAAGCCTTTTCGAGGTCAAAAAATATTCCGACTGTTTGACAGTTTTTAAGAAAGCCGTTCATAATCTGTGTCGACATGGACACAAGATGATCCACTGTTGAACGGCGTCGTCGAAAACCACACTGGATGTTATTCAGTAGGTTGTGCGTTTCCAGCCACCATACCAACCGCCCATTTATCATGCGTTCCATCACCTTGCAGACGCAACTGGTCAGGGAAATAGGACGGTAGCTAGAAGGGAGGTGACGGTCCTTGCCAGCTTTCAAGATAGGTATAATGGTGGCTTCTCGCCACTTGTCCGGAAACGTGGCATCAACCCAAACACGGTTATAGACCTCAAGCAGGAATGCCTTACCTTCAGGTGAGAGATGTTGTAACATTTGAACGTGGATTCCGTCCGGTCCTGGTGCCATCAGTCGCGATGATGAAAGAGCGTGTTCTAACTCCGCCAAGGTGAAAAGGCGGTTATAATCCTCAAGGTTTCTGGAACTGAACACGAAACCATGAGATTCTACCTGAGTCTTAATTGAGATAAACTCAGGAGCATAATTACTTGAGCTAGACACCTGAGCGAAAGCACAGCCGAAGGTGTTAGCCACGTCAAACGGATCAACAACTCCTGCAGGTGTTTTCAGACCAGCGATTGGCATGTGGGTTGATTTTCCGGCCACGCGCCTTAACCTATCCCATACAACAGATGATGGTGTCCATCTGTTAAACGATGAGACAAAGTTGTTCCATGAGATCTTTTTGCTATCCTTAATTATTTGCCTAGACTGTGCACGCGCTTTCTTGTACTCAATTAGATTACTTTGAGTAGGGTGTCGTTGAAATACCCGTAGAGCACGTCTACGAGCACGAATAGCATTCCGGCAGTCGTTCCACCACGGGACAGGAAGTCGACCGGGTTGGGTAGCCGAACGTGGAATAGACTCTCCTGCAGCGGAAAGAATTTTCTCTGTGAGATGATCGACTAGATCATTCACAGACTCGTGCTCGTTGTAATCAAAGACAGCCAACTGGGTGTAAAGGTTCCAGTTGGCACGATCAAAGCGCCATCTAGGGATACCTGAAGGAGACACATCGTGTGCTAAGAGACTAAGAAGACATGGGAAGTGGTCGCTCGAGTGTAAATCAGAGATGACATTCCACTGTAATGAAACTGCTAACTGGGATGAACATACTGCCAAATCGATGTGCGAATAGGTGTTATAAGCGTCTGAAAGGAACGTTGGCTCTCCGGAATTCAGGAGAACCAAGTTATTGCTCTCCAAGAATTTTGCAATGAGGTGGCCTCTCGAACATGCCCGAGTTGAGCCCCATAGTGGGTGATGGGCATTAAAGTCTCCAACTATTAGAAATGGTGTTGAAAGTTGGGAAACCAGATATTCAAGGTCCATTAGCGAGAGGTCATCTGATGGCGGGAGATATACATTGCAAATGCAAAATTCGATGGTTGGCAGCTTTATCCTTACAGCTACAGATTGTATATCAGATTGCAGCTGTATCGGGTCTGCAAATAAGTCATCCCTGAGGAGCATCATAGTGCCCCCGTGAGCAGGAATGCCATCTTCTGTGTCAATATCACACCGCAGTGGTGTGTAGCGTCGGATTTTAAACTTGTCTTGCGGTCGTAGCTTAGTCTCTTGTAAGCATACCACCAAGGGGTTATGCTTACTGAGCAAAAGCTCCAATTCTGGTCGATGCGCTCTTAAACCCCGCAAGTTCCATTGGAGGATAGCCATTGGAACTATGGAGATAGGTTGTAGAAGGTGGTCTACATTAAGACGACTTTAACGGTGGCCGAATCAGCTTACCCTTTTTCTTCGGTGTAGGGCTAACACCTGTTTCCTTTTCATCGGGTTTGTCCTGTCGCTTTTTCATTGCCGTTCTGGAGGTGTGCTCCGTGTCTTCCTGGTCCATTTCTTCCACGGATGAGGCCCCTTTTCCTATAGAAAACTTAGGTTCCAGGACCTCAAACCGGTTGGACATAGAGATCGACGATGATGACAGTTGTCGATCCGAGTCTTCACCAGAAGACCCCTCAGAAGATGAACTTCTAGATGCCCTAGTACTCTTTTTCTTCTTGTCGGATCCTTTGTTAGTAACCTTGAGGAAGTCTGATTTTGTGTAAGTGGTCTTAAACTTTTTGGGTGGTGCATCGTACACTATAACGGGCTTGACGGTCGAAGAGGTAGACGGCTTAGGTGAAGACGGTGCGGACTTCTCCCTCGGCGATTGAGGTGAGAGAGGAGCCGGCTTGGCAGTCTTGGTAGGCTTTTGTGCAGGTGTGGCGGTAAGGATCTTATCGGTTATAGTAGCCTCACAATCGCTGGTCTGAATTGCGATTTCCTTCCTCGGTGCCACCTTAGCAGCTATGGAGCTGTAAGTAGCAGATCTTGGGACCGAGGGTTGACGAGTACGTAGGAGTTTACGGGCATCCGAGAAGGATAACTTCTCCCTTACTCGAATCGCCTGTATCTCCTTTTCCTCTAAGAAACGTGGGCACTCTCTGTGGCTGGATGGATGTTCACCAGCACAGTTGACACATTTCGCCGGGGATGTGCAGACATCCTCGTGCTTAGACAAACCACACTGCACGCATGTTGGTACACCGCTACAAAAATCACTCGTATGACCGAAGCGTTGACATTTAAAGCACCTGAGTGGGTTTGGTATATATGGCCTAACCTCTATGGACTCATACCCTGCCCTAAGCCTTTGCGGGAGATCTACCCGATCAAAGGTCAGGAACAGGGTACGGGTAGGCACCAATTCCCCTCGCTCTCTACGTTGTACCCGGTATACTGCAGTGACGCCCTGGTCTTGTAGGTTCTCCAGTATTTCCTCATTCGCCATCCCGTCCAACGCACGAGTGGTGATAACCCCGCGGGAGGAGTTAAGTGTCTTGTGCACTGCAACTGTAACCGGGTAGCTGCCCAATAACGTAGCTTTTTGTATGGTTGCTGCCTGGGAAACAGATTGTGCTTCCACAAGGAGCGTGCCGTTTCTCGAGCGAGTACAGGACTTTACTGGACCAGCAATTTTGTCCAATCCCTTCTGTATAATAAAAGGGTTCACTGTCAAAAAGTTCTTGCCTTCCTCCTTTCTGGTTACAACTAAGTAGCGAGGACCATAAGACTCGACTACTTCCTTTCCACGTGTGTTAAAGGGTTTTTTAGTATTATTGTTAGTAAATGTGGCCATAAAAGATGGGCTAGGTTTCATCCCCCAGTGCTCCCCACCCACCACGGAGCCCAACAAGGGGTCATCCCACTGGGATGACAGGGCTACACAGGGGATATAGCGAGCTCGCCGTCCCACTCACCCTGGAGGTCGGTACAATACCTAGTCCTGGCCGATTGATTAGGGGTGGCTTAGTCCCTAACCTCCCGTTTAGGCGAAGCAGAAGCCAAAGTAGTGTATCAGTAATGCGTACCCTCCCCGAATTCAGAAAAATACTGTTACGAGCTCAGATACGCATCCCTCAACCACCAGGACGAACCTTTCCACCGACACGGGTCTTCACGCACGGCCTACACGTGGGTGGGCCTGTTGACCGTCTCCCTCAGCCACGAAGAGGAGCCCACACGAGGGAGACTGTTGGCTCGGGACCCCGGGTTCGCCAAGCCCGTACCTACCGAAGTAGGCCCCTGGGGGGTCCATTCAAATAGGCCTCATACCTTCAACAGTCTATGCAGCAAGCAGGTTGCATTGGTTTATAGTACATTATGCATATCTAGCAGTGTGTTTGTATAGCTGATCAGGTTCATACCATATTACCTCCTAATGGGACAAAAGAAGGAGAATGGAATTGAAAAACGTGCTGCAATTGTAGCTCTGCATCAAGAAGGCTATTCTAGTAGCAGAATAGCAAGAACAGTTGGAATAGCCTAATTTACAGTGGCGTTTACATTGCAGTGGTTCAAAAAAAAAAAAAAAAAAAAAAACTGGTGCCCATGCAAGTGTTTCTCGATATGGAAGACCCCAAGTAACATCATATAGGGAGTTCATATGTGTACACAGTAAATGTCAGAGAACTCGTACAGCACCTGAAATTCGCAAGGAAGTTAATAGTATGTGAACAGCTTCTAATTTTAGTAGCTTCAATCTTTGTCTCAACTATGCATTACCTTCATGAACAAGGTTTAAAGGGGTGCATAGCAGCCAGGAAACCTTTTTTATGTAAACAAAGTAAAGTGAAAAAATTACAGTGGGCAGAGCAACATCAAAACTGGAGTGTGCAGCACTGGTCTAAGGTGTTATTCACAGATGAGTTTCATTTTCAGGTGTTTGGAAGCCATCTTAGGTTTGTTCATTGACTTTGTGGAGAACATATTGTCACAAAAGAAAAACGCATGCTGAAACGGTGGGGGAAGGAGACGGATTTCTGGAGAGTTCATCTTTCTTCTAGTGCCGTCTTGATTGTTTGAGAACATTGCGGAATAGTGAATAAGCTAAAAAAGGGGCTGCTGCCTGCCAATGGGGGTCAGTTGTTAATTGGACTCGTGTGCATGAACAGCTGTGTAAGCTTTGTTTGTGGTCGATGACCTTGCAAGTTTTATTGTGTATGTGATGAAATTCTGGACTGTCAGGTGGACCGAAGTGTGTTTCTACACAATTAAAGAGCAATTTTTACTGTTTGTAACCTGGACTTTCAATTTCACAAACCCACAAAGTCATAGAATCAGTGTGTGATGCCAAAGGTGAAGCATGGTGGAGGGTCAGATATGGTGTGGGGATGCTTTGCAGGAGATAAAGTTAGTTATCTAGTGAAAATTAATGAAACATTAAAGAAGGAAGAATATCACAGGATACAGATGAAAAATGCTGTTCCATCTGGAAATGACTTATTAGTCATTATTCTGCAGCATGACCATGATGTGAAACATGCATGTAAGTTGTGTAGAGGAACGTCAATAAAAAAGAACAGTGTGGGGCAACTGGAAAACATGATTTGGTCAAGTCAAGCCTCTGGTATAAATTCCACTGAACCCTTACGGGACAACCTTTACAGGAAAGTGTGGAAAACTGAGATCATCTAATGTTGAATATCTGTGGAATAATTTACAGACTTGTTGGACTATAATATCTGCAAAAGCACTACACAATCTTAACTCCAGAATCCCAAAATTTTGTGCAGCAGTTCTGAGGACAAAGGGTGGATACACTGAAGAGGCTAAAACCTAAATCATATTGTATTGTACTTAATACTAGAGCGAGAAAATATAAGTTGACTTTTTCATTTTTATGACGTGTTTGAGCATTGAAATAAAGTATTTAGTTTTTTTCATAGGTCATCAAAAACTTTTGACTGGTAATATGTCTAAAATTTTCTGGTAATAACTTAAGAACTCTTCATGTGGAAGAAATTTTGTTTAACTGGTAAACTAAAAAGGAGACAAAAGCTTAACATGCAAAAAATGTAAATCCCTTTAAATATAACAATGCAATTAATTTCTGCACATCAGCCATGTCTGTAAAAGTATTAATTCTTTGTTTATTTGTTAGGCGTTTCACCAGTCAGTTTCTAGTAATAATATGGAGGGAGTATGGACCCGCCCCTGCCCCCTAAAAGCTGCAAGACCCTTCAATAAGGTGAAGAAGCTTCAATATGAACCTGTAAACTATACTGGAGATGGTATCCCCAGTACAGTTACTTATACCAGGGAGGTTACAGAGGAGACACCAAACAAAGCAACAGCTTACCATCTCAAAATCCAACCCAGGGGCTCCAAGTTGGAGAACTTTGATGGCACTCCCAGTTGGAGAACCACTCACTGTGTAGGTGTTCTAGTCTACTGAATCCAAAGTAGAAATGCAGAATGCCAATGGATTTATGGCACTGGCATAGTTGAAAACATGGTCATGAATAATCTCTGCAGGAGACCCTGCAACACCATGTAGTATCCAGCCTTCTCAGCATAATCGGAGCTCTGTACTGGGCAAGCTGTATTTCTTGATGATTGTGGCACCTTTAAGGAAACAGAAAGACCAAAAAGGAATGATAGGGACCCCCAGTTGGGAGAACAATCTTCAGATAAGAAATAAGCAAAAATGCATGATCTATCAATAGGTAACAGCTGGACAAAGAGCTGTTTGTGCAGCTAGGGGAGGTCGGGGAAGGAAGCACAGGCAAGTTAGGAGAACCGAAGCAACCAGGACCATCTACTTGTACTAACAACAAAAGTGTCAACCTAATCCAGGGACTCTTAAGAGAGCCAAGGTCAGTTCAAATGATTATTCTGATTGGAATAGATGATGTGCAAACTGGCTCAAAACTTTTTGCTTCAAGATTGAGCCCTGATCTACCACTATGGAAATCAAGATATGTATAGATCAAAGATAACCTCAGCTGAGCTTAATTGGGGAATTTATTCTCAATGCAATGGAAGCCTAAGTTTGTTTGAAGCCAATCAAGGTACCACGTTCTGGACCAAGGACATAATGACGGATCCTGAGGTGCTCCTTAGATGAGTGAAGTTACCTAACCAAGGACTTTCTATAAGTGATAGAAGGTACCTAGGTAGTAGAGAGACTGTCATATCCTTTGAGAGAGCAACTTATCATGATTGTAAAATGGCAGGAAATAATAATTTTATTTGAGCTTTACAAATTGAAACAACAGGGAATTGATTGAATTTAGTCCTTCCTCCATACAATTTGCAGAGGTTGTATGTCTATGTCCTTTGATGACATTCCACTAAGATGGACACAATCTGTGGTGACATTCATAATGAAACCTGGCATCCTTATTGCATTGAGACAAAGGCATATATCCAATAAGCCTTCTTTCTTTTTTTCTCTCAAAGGATTAGTTTAGTTGATCAGACACTTAAGAGACAGCATACAATGTTCCACTAAAGAAACAAAATTTGCTCTTATTAGTCTGGGAAATCAGCTGAAACAATCCTTCATTATGTAATATTTATCATTAAATAAAAAAAATTGTAAAAATTGATAGCAGCTAATGAGATCACCATTGGGCATTAAATAATTGGTGCCTCTGTGTGACTTCCTCTACAGCAATTACTAAAACCATCAAGACAATGATGTACTCCATTAGTGATGGGTTGAATACTTTTATATTGCGAGCTGAAATGGGAGAGCTTTGGGGTAAATTTGGATGTATCTGCGACCAAGGACTGCACATTGAGTGAAGGAAAGAGGGAAGATCCTGTCATCAATCCTCTGGAACCTGACAGTAGATAGACTATTTAGCAAATCTAGCAATATCAGTTTTCCTAATATTTCATTTACTGATGATATTGCTGACTGTCTAAAAAATTTCTTAGGCTCTTGTGGAGTTGCTCCAATTTGCATTCAGGAAAGTTGAGACATGGTGGATGGAATCAACTTTGTAAATTCAAGCAAAATATTGGTAATACTGAAAGCTGTGAACAACCAACTGTTAAAATTCAAATTGAAACAATGCAATAAAAATGACTGCAGGATCATAATCTAAAGTTCCTCCGGGCTTCAAGTGGAGATGCAAATAAACAGTGCAGTTGATTCTCCACAGTCAACTGTTTACATTGACTCTTATCATAACTGTTATCTCTTTCACTCCAGCTCATGTTTAAATGTTTTGGAAGTTGAATTACAGTATTTATTAACACCATTCATTACTTGAATGTATCACATAAGCGATAATATATGCAATATAGTAACAAACTATTTCCACTTGTGCTTCATTTCATTTGCCCTAAATGTCATGCCATAGCATAATGTTGATATGCGCACAACCTTTAAGGCCAGATAGAGTGAAGTTCTTTCCAAAACCTAGCAATTCTGCCCCACTCCTGTGTCAAGGGTGGCAGCACTCTGAGGTTTGGGTTTACAAGGTATGTGTCTGCAGGAAATAAAGGATCCAGAAGACTGGCTACAAAGCCTCTTATCCTCTTTATGAGGGTTGCCTTTTGTTGGCTAATGGTTACAGCCCAACAACAAAGGAGAGTGCTTCCCTTTGAAAGTTGTCATGTTTTGATATAATGTATATACTCACTTTACACATGTTGCTACATTCTTACATCATTATCTTCTAATACGTAATCATGGGCAGTATTTCCAAAATGGAGGACATCAATGTTCTGTTTTAACAGTGCATTGTCATTGAATTCCTTGTTAAAGAGGAAAAAATCTTCTATTGAAATTCACCTCACACTTCAATGTGCCTGCATGGGTACCAGTAGTGTTAAGAGATGAGCGAAACATTTCAAAGATGGGAACATGACTGTCCAAAATGAGCCTTGAACTGACTCCACAGAATGCAACAAGAAAGAGTTGATAAGCTCATTATTTTTTACGCATTTACAATCATGAATATAACCGGATATTCAGCCCAGGCTCTTAGTCAGTCATATCCAATTACAAACACCATACAATAATTGATACTTAACAATCAACAGACAATTGATAGTCAATATATCCTTCCTACCACCTGATCCCTCTATTAAGGATCTCAACCAATATCTACCTCATACTCCTATTCACTTAACTGACCATAACCATTTCCTCCTCACTCTAAAAAAAAATTCACCTAAATTACTAATCTGGAATCGATTACAAAACATTTTTCTCATTACTAATGATTCTGCCAGTTTTAACCATCTACTCTAAATAAACTCTTTCCTCTATATGTTCGTGTACCTGTACACTCTAATAATATATGGCTTGCATCCTCCTTCCCATGCATATAGAGCAGGCACCTTCCTCTATCCCTCCTCGGTAACCTTTCTGTCTCCAAATTCCTAGTTTAAACCGTGCAATATCTTCTCTTTGCTCCTTACTACACCTCTCAATATACATATTCTTCCCTTCATTACTTCCAAAGTTCTTATAAAATTTTAATGAACTTCTTTTCTCCACCATAGTACATGAACTCTTGTCTATCCATATCTTCCAATTGACATTAACTACTTTCAGGAATACTGCCATGTTCTCTCTTCCTATCTATATATCTGCCATACCATTAATTGTAAGCTGATTCCTTATTTGGCCCATCCAGTTCTTTGGGTGAATGTACTTCTTCTGTATATCTATGCAATCCTTCAGAATATGCCCCTGCAGTAAGCGATTAATCCTAAGCCAATATTTAAGCACTCTTTCCATAATCAGCCCTCGTACACTCACCTTGCGCAATTCTAACATAGCTCCATTCCTGGCCAAATTATATGGCACTTTTAAGATCATCTTACAAAATATTCTCAGTATTCTATCCATCTTTTCCTAACCTTCCTCTACACCCCAGGTCTCAATACCATACATCCACCTTGACTCCACTAAAGCTTTATACATGCGCTACAACCATGCTACATTCATTGTTGGTGGTATGTACAAACATTTACCAAATTTTTCTATTACCAAGGCCATTTCTTTATGATTCTCCCACCCTCCTGTGCTATTAAGCTTTATACCCAAATAAATAAAATCCTTCACAATTTGAATGTCCTTACCTTTAAATAGCCATCGCTCATCTTTTCTTAATTTGCTATCTTGTTAAAATACAATAATCTTGGTCTTATCTATGTTGACTAAGTCCCCACTTATCACAAAACCTTTCAATCTCATTTATCAAGTTTCTTAGACCTATCACTGTACAGAAACTCACCAACAGATCATCTGCATATAACAGTCCTGCTATTTCTCTATTTTTAATTGTTGGCATATGGTTATTAATTACCTTCATTCTAACACATCAACTATAAATAAATTTAACAATATAGGGATCAATTTACAACCCTGCCGATGGCCTCTATCTTGTTCCACCTCTTCTGCAAATTCTCCCAACTGCACTTTAATACAAAATGAATGTTGTTTATATAATTAATTTAAAGTCCTCACAATCTCTATACTTAAACCCTTCCTTAACAATTTATACCATAATGCTTCTCTAATTATACTATCAGAAGCTTTCTCTGAGTCCACAAACATTGTATATAACCTGCCACGCTTCTTGCTTGCATATTTATCCACCATTGTGTTCAAAATGAAAACATTATCTACTGTTCTCCTGCCATTCCTAACTTCCGATATGGAGACACTACATTACACATTTCTGACCACTTTTGAATTCTCTCAGAAAGGATACCAGTAAATATTTTCCCGAAGATAGATACACCAGTGCAATCCCCCTATAGCTATTGGGATTATCCATATTACCCTTTCTTTATGTATCATGTGTATAAAAGCTACTCGCCTGCTTTTCAATATATCATTACTCTAATTTCATTCAACAATCTAGATAAATAGTGAAGCCTATCTGTTTTCTCTACCCACACATGAAAGAATTCTGACGGTAACCCATCCCAGCCCACCGCTTTCCCTTTCTTTAGATTCCTTACTTGTCTTAACACTTCCTCTTCTATAAATGGCATATCAAATTCCGCAATACACTGATTTTCAATTTCAAAACTCCATTTATACACATTCTCTGCTTTCATGTCAAACAATTTTTTAAAATGCTCAAGCCATACTCCTGGTGTGACTTGCACTGATCCCACATGGCCTCGAGAGCAACTTCTACTAACCTCCCAAATTTGACGAGCCTTACCTGAACTAATTTTCCTTTCAATTTCCTTGCCTTTCTCTGCCCCCCATTTCGACTTTTTCTCTTTCAATAACTCCCTATACAGAGCTCCCAAGCCGAAAACCATTGACTTCTCTTCTTGACCATTCCTCTATCTCCACTTATTACAGCTTCCTTTAACACTTTTCAAATTCCTACATTCATCAAACCAGTCATTATATTTCCTAACCCTTTAATTTGTTAACTTCATGTTATCACTGGCCCATATTAAAATAAAATCCAAAATATTCATTGTAAGCCCCACTTTATGCTCCAACACCATTGCATTAATACTGTCGCGACTGGTGGCCGACGCACACAAAGGGGCAGATAGTGCAGCACAGAGATAAGGGAGATAGTGCAGCACAGAGATAAAAGAGCTTGCCAAAAATTATAAAGAGACAGATTATTCCACTGGTTTCTGGAACGATGAGAAAGGTATACAAAAGAAGCCATGGCTAGTTTATCGCACAGTCGTAATTAGAGAATCATAACAAGGGTCGAAATGGAACTTGAGAATCGTATGTGTACAGCTGTGTTTCGAAAGTGAATTCCTTTGTTTGTGGGTGTGGCAGACGACCTTGGAGGCTGTATTTGTGTATGTTACGTAATTCTGCTACAGTAAGGGTTGACCAAAGTGTTTTTCTACGGAAATAAAAAGCATATTGGAATTTCTGCAAATTGGACTTTTAATTCTATGAACCCACAAAGTCACAATTGGTGTCAGGAAGTGGAACATTCGACAGTGAACGCTGCATTGGAAAAGATTTTACACAAAATGGAAGCTGCAAACAACCTGGCCGCGAAGTTGGAGACGACAAACAACAACCTGACCGCGACGATGACTGCAATAAAGGCCAAATTAACCACAGAAATGAAAGCGGCGAACAACAGCTTGGTCACTGAAATAAAGGCCGAATTATCTGAAATGAAGGCTGCGAACGAAGTCCTTGCCGTCAAATTTGAAGAGAAGTTGGCCGGCGTAAAGGAGGACGTCACGGAGTAGGTCGAGCGCGTTGAAGACCTGGCGAGCCCCATTAACAACCTGGAGGAAAAGGCCCACAGCAACACCAAGTCCCTGAACGCCATGGTAGAGGACATCGTCGGCAGGAGGTTGAAGGACTTGAAGCCCGACGCACCGGGACGCGACGCAACATCTGGGCGCGTCAAACATCCTAAATACAACGGTGCGGCATTTTTCTAAGTCTTCCGCCGCCAGTTCGACATAGTGGCCAAGCACAAGTGGTCACCATAGGAAGAGGCCGCACAGCCAATAGCCAGTCTCCAGGGACGGGCGGCAGAGGTTCTAAACTTGATTCAGACAGCGGCGGCACCCAAGGACATCTGGGAAGCCCTGGAAAACTGCTTCGGAAACCATAGCTTAGCCACAGCCTACCACAGCCAATTGAAGTCAAGGTCACAGCAGCCTGGGCAGACGCTGCAGGAGTTCCTTGGCAAATGAGCAGCTGGCCAGCAAAGCCTTTGTCGACCTCCCACCACAGTTCGTATCCCGAAAGGCTGCCTACCCATTCGTTCACGGGGTACGAGACACCGAGATACGTCAGCAACTAATGCTCGGCGACTACAAAACCATCCACGAGGCGCTAACGGCAGCATTGAGGATGGAGGCGGCCAAGGTGAAGGCTACCCCGACGTCGAGAACAGGGAGCATCCGCTACACTGGAGACCGAAGGACAGCCGAGGGACGCCGGCGAAGACCTAGTGGCGTGTGTTGGGGGTGTGGCCAGCAGGGACACCATGAGAGAAACTGCCGACACGAGGAAGAGCAGCCAGAAGAACGGGAAAGGCTCCGCGTGGCGAGGGGCACGTCGGCGCCGTCACCACCATCCCCTCGAGTGACACTGCGCGCCGTCAGCCGACGAATGGATGACAGCCTCATCGCGGACGGTTGGGTGAGATGCAAGCCATACCACGTGCTCGTAGACACCGGGGCAGCCATGACCGTCATCAGACCTGAAGTAGCCAGGGGCTTGCCGTCCAGGAAACCGAGCCGACCATACCAGCTAGTGAAGGCATCGGGCAACACCTTGCCCGTGGAGGAGGCCCTGCTGCAGTTGACCTTGGGACGCAGTGCCGTGCGTCAAAGGGTGTTCGTCGCAAAGAAGACTGAGGAGGCGATACTAGGACTGGATGCCCTCAGGAGACGAGGCGACGGTCGACGTCGGCAGGAAGATCCTGCGGCTCAATGGAAAAGAGGTGATACTCCGGCAACCCGAAGAACGCCTTGGAATTTGCAGGGTCATCCTGAGGGAAGACGTCGTTGTCCCCGCGAGAAGCGAGGTGGTGGTTACGGCGCCAGCGGACAAAAAACATGATGCTGGAACAGAAGACACCTGTGCACGGGCTCTGCGTAGCCAGAACATTGTTGCCGTCCAAGAGGAGGTGCCGGTAAGGCTTCTCAACCTGACAGACACAGATCACAATTTCAAGGCCGGGACAGAGCTGGGGACGTGCGAGTCCGTGGTCAGCGTGACAGCGATCGACAAGACACAGGAGCCGGCGCCGACGCAACACTTGGGGCCCCGGCTGCAAGACTAAGTGGGGAGGACGACGGCCCAAGTGCTCCACCGCATCGACACCAGAGACGCCCGGCCTATTCGGCAACCACATAGACGCCTTGCGCTGGCAAAGCAAAAGGCGGTACGTTACATGCCGGAGCACATGAGATCCAGGGAAGTGATTAAAGAGTCTGACAGCCTTTGGTGTACCTCTGTAGTCTTAGTGACGAAGAATGGCGAGTTACGCTTCTGCGTGGACTACAGGAAGCTAAACGCTGTCACCAGGAAGGACTGTTTCCCCTTACCCAGGACTTACGACACCCTGGGCACGCTTGCTGGTGCGCAGTGGTTCTCGACCCTGGACCTGAAGTCGGGTTACTGGCAGGAGGCTCTAGACCCGAGAGACAAAGAGAAGACCGCATTCTTGACAGGCCAAGGGCTTTGACAATTCACACTTATGCCCTTAGATTTCTGCAATGCACCAGCTACCGTCCAACGCCTCATGGAGTCGGTAATGAGAGGACTGACTTATGACGCCTGCCTGCTATACCTGGACATCATCGGCAAGACTTTCGAAGATCATCTCGACAACCTGAGTAAGGTGCTACAGAGACTGCAGGCGACCAACCTGAAACTAAACGTGAAGTGCCAGCTCTTCCGCAAGGAAGTCAACTACTTGGGCCACATAGTCTCACAACCGGAGTGGCCACGGACCCGGAGAAGACACAGGCCGTGAGAGATTGGCCTCGCCCGAAGAATAAGTGAGAATTGCTTAGTTTCCTGGAGCTGTGCATTTATTACCGCCGTTTCATAAAGGGCTTCTCCAACATCGCCAAGCCCCTCACCCGCCTGACGGAAGAACATCGGCCTTGTGTGTGGACGGAGGACGCCGCAATCGCTTTCCAGCAGTTGAAGAAGACACTTTGCAGTGCTCCTTATTTGGGATTCCCACGACCAGTCGACGGGTTCATTGTGGACAGCGACGCCAGCTACCATTGCATTGAAAGCGTCCTATCCCAAGTACAGGACGGCCACGAGCGGGTGATAGCTTATTACAGTAAGACGCTGTTCAAGGCAGAAAAGAACTACTGCATTACCCGGCAAGAACTACTGGCGGTAGTAAAGACCTTGGAGCACTTTCACAAGTACCTGTACGGTTAGCCATTCCACCTGAGGACTGACCACTCCATCCTAACCTGGCTACTTAGTTTTAGGAACCTGGAAGTCCAGACAGCCCGTTGGGTCCAGAGGCTGCAGGAGTACGTACTTCAGCTCTGAACATCGTAGAGGGAAGAGTCACGGCAACGCAGGCGCCATGTCCCGAAGACCCTGCCTAGAAGAGTGCAGTCAATGCACAAGAGTGGAAGAGAAGGAGCAGCTGTCAGAGTGGTCACGGCAGTGCCTGCGGGGATAGCACAGGCCTGAGGAGGGAGCAGCTGGCGGACGCTGACTTGGAGCCACTCTTGAGGGAAGTCGAGGTAGGGACAAGTCCAACCTGGGAGGACACCGCACCAAGGAGCGCCACATACAAGTCGTACTGGGCCCAATGGACTCGCTGAAGATCAGAGAGGGCATGCTGTTCCGGGTAGGGGAATCACCCGATGGAAAGACGCAGAGAGAGCAGTTGGTGCTTTCCCGGAGTAAGGTCCCGGAAGTCTCAGAAGTGCACGCCGGTACTTCAGGACACCTGGGAGCAAACCGAACGATCGACAAACTCCGACAGCGTTACTACTGGCTGAGGCTTTGAGCAGACGCTGGGAGATGGTGTCGTCAAAGTCACGTGTGCGCGGCAAGTCGCGGCTCCCAAAATAGTAGCCGGGGTCGCATGCAGCAGTACGTCGGAGCGTCATTCGAACGCATCGTTGGCGACATAGCTGGACCATTCCCAGTGTCCGACCGAGGCAACAAGTACCTGATGATGGTCGCGGACTACTTCACTAAGTGGCAGGAGGCGTATGCCATCCCGAACCAGGAGGCGAAGACAATTACAGACTGCCTCGTGGAGCAACTGTTCTGCCGTTTCGGGGAGCCGGTAGAGCTCGAACACCAATTTTGAGTCTAACCTGATGAAGGAGGCACTAGAAAGACTTGGGGTGAATAAGACCCGCACAACAACCCTACATCCGCAATCGGACGGCATGGTGCAGAGGTACTTCAAGATCTTAGAAGAACACCTGAGAACGGTCGTAGCCAGCCATCAGCGAGACTGGGACGTCAAGGTGCTACTGTTCTTGCTGGCCTACCGCTCGTCAACACAAGACACCACTGGAATGGCGCCAACCACCTTAATGTTCGGCCGATAGTTACGCCTCCCTTGTGACCTGGCTTTTGGGAACCCCCGGACCGAGTATGTATGCCACTGGAATGGCGCCAACCACCTTAATGTTCGGCCGAGAGTTAGGCCTCCCTTGTGACCTGGCTTTTGGGAGCCCCCCGGACCGAGTATGTGGAGAGCCTCGTGGATCATCTCAACGACATGCCTAAGATGGCTCGTCAGAACATCCAGAAATCGAGCGACCGCATGAAGACCCAATACGACAGGCAAGCCAACAGCCAAGGGTTCCAGCAAGGTGACCTGGTCTGGTTGATGATGATTTGTGTTTATGGGCGCTCAACTGCTAGGTCATCAGCGCCCACCTGGTCTGGTTGTACCGCACTACCCGGACCAAGGGACGCTGCCCGAAACTTCAACAACCATAGCAAGGACCGTACCGGGTAGTAAAAAGGATTAACGACGTGGTCTACCACATCCAGAGAGTGCCCCGAGGAAAAATATTGGCGTTACACCTGGATCGTTTGGCCCGCTACGATGGTGCTGTTAGGGACGACCAGCCTTGAGGAGGGAGCAGTGTCGCGACTGGCGGCCGACGTACACAAAGGGGCAGATAGTGCAGCGCGGAGATAAAAGAGATGATAAAAGAGATATAAAAGATGTATAATGAGCTTTTCCAAAACACGTAACTAAAGCCTTTCCTCATATTTTTAAAACATAGTACAGATACGTAGATGAAATCTTTGTAATAGTACACTACAAACAGATGATGCTTTGAAACTACTCAACCTTCAATAAATACGTAAGTGAAGCTAATGTGTAATAAATACGACTCATCTATAATTTAATAATTGTTTTGCTTCACTGTGGTGTTCCGATACAGTTAAATTTTGATATATGAAGAAAAGATGTTGCACCTTGCACTTTAGGTACAATTATCCTGTAAAAATCTGATTCTACAGAAGCCATATATTTTTACAAAATTAAATAGGGTATAGCTCTAGATCCTAAAGAAAAAGAAAACACAAAAATTTAAAATTTGAATTTTATCACAAAAAATTATGGCATTCTGTCACAAAAGTTGCATTACAATTTTTACAGACATCTTAATATTTTTGGTATTCACATAACTTAAAAAACAAATCAGTTCTGAGGCTTCAAGCAGCATTAACCAAAATTAAACCTTTATATTATTACAGTAGAAGCCCAAAATGATACGGCTGTTGGGAGACATCCTTTACCTTCGCATTAATCTCAACGCAGTATACAGAGATGTAACAAGAAGGGACAACAATCAATCCCGTGCAGTTGGAAAATGAAATGTGTAGTGTTTAACGCCCGCTTTTACTACATACGGCACCGCAGGCGACCGTGTAGTTGGAGGAGAGAAATATGTATGTAATAATAAACTACACTACTGCATTCAGCTCTCATTGATAAGGAAAATATATTGCAATACTTTTAAAATTACTTACCGGTTATACTGGGAGATGTATTCCAGCCTTTAACCGATCTTGGTTTAGGTTTTTCTGTACATATTTTATAAAAACCTAACTTTTTGTTTTAAAAAATCAAGTTTTCTTTGAGGAAGTGAGGCACTACATTTTGCTCTGCGTATGTGTCAAGATGAAGATGAATGCTGTTTGATTCATTTTGCCTGTCCATCTACAGAATCATATTGTTTAAATGAGCTATCACTTCATTTACATTTAGAATATATTCTTCCAATTCCTTTCTTGGAAGTGTTGAAAACAGTGTTGTTATGATAAATTAAATTTAAAGGGAGTCGATTAATGACACTAAACAACACTTACTTTTAAATTTTTCCGGAACATGTTTCAGAGACTTTGCCTCTATCCTCATGGCCGGCTGAGGATAGAGGCAAACTCTCTGAAACATGTTCCAGAAAAATTTAAAAGTGTTGTTTAGTGTCATTAATCGACTCCCTTTAAATTTAATATATTCTTCCAACTCCACATCATTTTCACCATTAACATCTTCACTGACATCTTGTTCTTCATTGTCATTCTTATGGTGGACAGCATTAAGCAAATTGTTGCATCAGCTTCATATGTTACTGAGATAACACATTCGTAACTAAAGTGGTACAGTCAATGCAGAAAAATGTCATCACAATTTACTGGCTGAATTAGTTGTGCAAATCTGTTTGCCTTGACGTTAAGCATAATTTCCAGAATTGTAATTAAATTTATTCAAGCTGTACAATACCAGATAGACTGTCTTCTTCAACAGGGACCTTTAGAATGAATGTTGTGCTTTTCTAAAAGCATTTTCTGCTTGAGTTAGTAATTTTCCATTTGAAACCCAGTTCTCTCGCCATTCTGTTTAAGGATGACTTACTGCCCTGAATTTTAATGGTTTCTCTTAGAAGCATCTTTTTCCTGAACATAAAAATGCTGAATCCTTCTAATGACACATTTGTTGAAGCTATCTAGATCTATTACTCATTTCAGCTAAATTCTCATGTACATACTTTAGAATGTGACAATGTCTAACGCTTGTAACCCACAAGTTTACAGACAATATAAAGATTATAAAGATTCAGAATGCTGTGCTTTTTACCTGGAGTTCCAAAGATGTGCTCTGGTTTTCATTTTGTTTGCATTCTTTAACAATTCTTTTCATTGTTCTTTCTGATACTCCTGTGTCATCTGATATGCACCTTTGTAAAAAAATCTTCAGATGTAACCAGTTCTTTGATTTTAGCTTCTTTTTTCACCTATGCTCATACATTTGAAACAATTTCTTGACTCTGTGTAATGATTTGAATCCAAATTTACACTAATAGCATACTTAATTTATGCAATGATCAATGTGTGAAAAAAAGCAATTGTAAATAAGCAATGACTGTGCCTCAGATGCATACGACATCACTACCTTCCCCCTCCCCCACCCACCTGCAGTGTGTGATTTTATTCAGCAGTATTATACATATGAGCTGATGAAAGAGGCATCAGTCACTTCTTTCCTGAAATGCAGCGGTCAATGTCAACGAATAGGAGTGGTGGTGAACATTATACTGCAGAACCTGTGTTTGTGGAATATTTTTATCTAAACTTTTAAAATAAAAAAAAACTAATAAAATAATTAACTACAATATTTTTTTAATGGGCACATACTTTTATCTGCATTAAATCTGAATCCACTGTATTTCGGAGAGCACTATTTCAGGCTTCTATGGTATGTTCAAGTTCTTGAGAAAACTTGAACATACCTGAAGTAGAAAAACTCAATGTGGATATAGCAAGTGGAATAAGCTTTTTATTCAGCTGTTTTAACAGCTATATTGATATATCTATTACCTTTAAATTTCTTTTTAATGTTGAATTTCTTAATTCTAAGCAAACTCTGAAGCAGAATATGAACACATTAGTAAGCAACATCAAGAAAAAGCACACATTCCTGTATACAATGCAGGCAAAAGGGTTTTAGACACCTCAGACAATATGTTATTTATTCCACTAATATTATTTGTTGTTTTGAATATTGGAAGACAACACACATTCTTTACTATAAATAAAACCCAAAATCACAGTTCAAATTTAAAATGCAACGGTTATAGTAGTATGCTTTGACACTTTGCAAAACAGGTCTAACCAGGAGTGCTTAAAAATGCCTCATAAAAATACCCAAATGAGAAAGGGCAACCAGCAGCTCCAACTATACACCACCAATATCGATGGGCGAATTCGAATACAAAAAATCAATTCATTTGATTCTTGGTAGTTCGATATGTTCTCGAAATCTGAATGTGTATTCGAATACAATGCAAAGTTCTCGTTTGCATTTGTCCTGAGTGGTGTTCTCAAACACTTTTTGCCCGAAGTTCTCGTTAGATGCAGGTGCACTGAAGTGGAATTTGAATCCAGATCTCGATTCAGTTTCACAGATTCTGATAGGTGCCCACAGATTCATATCTTAAAGGTCAGGCAGCATAGGGAAGACGGGGGAAGAGTGAACTGATTGACAAATAAACATTGTAATAGATAGGGCGAGGCATGTTTACTGCATAGATAAAATGTACTGTTTACGGAACTGTCCCAAAACAATTATTTCAATATGTGATCATATATTTAAATTACTAAATCGTGGGAGAAAATAATGTACATTACGAGATATGTAACTATAATGAATGAATACCTGTTTTAAATTCGAAACCAAATTCAAATTAATAATGTTGACCTACTATTGATTTCCAAGTACACCATATCATATAAAATATAGCGTACTTATACATAAAGTCCTGTTAATGTGAGTTTGACAATGAAAATAATGTATTATTGTGCTATGTCTTGCTTCCCTATGTTAATTCAATTATTAATATGCATAAGCAAGTGGTCAATAATGACTCATTTATTTTCGTTTTAACATATTAGTACGTGTTGTCACATTCCTTTATGCTTTATTAGTATATGCTTTGACACTACCTTAACATATGTTCAACATTTCTTGGCTTGAAATAAAATGTTTTCCTGATGAGAGACACCGCAGCATAGTGACCACGTACACAGAAAAGCAATTAGTCATGAGCGTTGCATCAGTGAATTAGAATAGGAATAAACCATTTAAGATTGCATATGCCAAATGTTTATATCCTATACTTCCTGCCTATGGAAACAAAAACATAAAATGGCCATTATCAGCAGTTCTGTGCAAGCATACATCTTAGAGTTGTTAACTAAGTGGAGCTAGTATATTAAATGTTAGCTCGCTTATGTATGGTATTAAAGTGCAATAGCAGTTTATTATTTTTGTAACAAGTATATTGTTAATCAGGTCGCAGTAATATCTTAAATGACATTTCATTTACTACAGGAAAAAATTATAAAAAAAGTGATAACTTAAAAGGTAGCCAACGTTACAGTGTTTTGCTTAGTTTATGTTGTAAGAAAACATTTGTTGCAAGTTACTGTTTCTGTAAACTATTAACACAGTATTAGCATGAGTCCTGGTGCAAAAAGATCTGAGGTGTTGAACTAGTTCAAAAAAACTAAAAACAATGTGACGTGTGAAGTGTGCAAAACAGACATGCCCAGGAAGCAGTTCCAGAAATAAGACCTTCCAAGTTCAGGGGTTACACCTGAAGGAGAAACCGGTCCACCAGCAAAGCGTCATTTTCAAAGACAATTGTGATTATCTGGTGCTGCAGAAAACACTCTCTCCGAGTCCGAAAAGAGAGAAATTGATAACTGTATCATGAAAATGATAGCAGTAGAGTATCAACCACTTTCAGTTGTGGAAAATCCAGGATTCCTGGAATATAGCAAGAAATTAAATCCAATGTACATTTTGCCGAGTTGAAAAACATTATCCACAAAATTATTACCAGAACTGTACAACACTGTGAAGTTAAAAGTGATAGGCATGCTGAAGCAAGTAAATAGTGTGGCAATTACGACATGTGGACTTCACACAGCCATGTGTCATATTACTGTCACATGTCATTTTATTTATGAAGACCAACTGAATTCCACTGTTCTGGCAACTAGAGTGCTCAACCTACAAATACCATACCCAAGGCGGGACTCGAACCCGCGATCCTCTACGCAGTGCAATACCAGAGATATCCACTATAGCGACCCCGAGCACATGCATTGAATACACGGCAACTCTCTACGCAGCGGAATGCCAGATATATCCACTCCAGCGACCCTGAGCACTTGCATTGAATACACGCATATGTTCTCGTTTGTAGTATCCGAGAACATATTTCGAATACAAGCAAGTGTTCTTGATTCGCAGCATGTGACATCATCCAAGAACTCGCATTCGAATGCAAGCAAAAGTTCTCGTTTGTAGCAAAATCGATTCACAGCGTGTGACATCATCCGAGAACTTACATTCAAATGCAAGCAAAAGTTCTCATTTGTAGCAAAATCGATTCGCAGCATGTGACATCATTCGAAAACTTGCATTTGAATGAAAGTTTCGATTCTTCAAATCACAGTGTAATCGATTATTAAAATCATTTGATTCTGCCCATCACTACACCAACAGCATATTTTTGTTCACGAACTATAACCTATCTCGTAACAGAGTGCTTAGAAGTGGTGACTTGTGGTTTTCTGCCAATAACAGACTATCATAATAGCATAAACTCAAATGGTTGAAAGCATATGATAATAGAAGCAAAGAAGTTCCAGGAAACATGGGTCTGCAAACTAAACATGTAAAAGATTTATTACTGTAAATGTGTGGTTTTGAGCAATCACTGACTTCATTAAGAAATTAAAATTCCACTTTAGTGTTTTACATGTTATTAATACTGTGCACTCTTCCTGTCAAAGGGTGTTGAAAGAGTTATCCTTGCACTGCAATGCAATGCAATACTGCACTTGTTTTTGTAGGGAACTTTGAATTATTTCAAACACCTCCAGATCATTTCAGAATTCTCGACCAGCATGTACAATTCTTTGCTCCAGTACTTCACCAGCATCAACAAGAATACTGTGCACTACACTTTTGAAGTGACTCCATCCAGCAAAATCTAAAGGATTGATATAAGGCAGTAAAGAAGGTCAAGGTACAAGCCCTAATACATCTTGGATCATATCCCAACATTAGATGTCTTCTTACAATAGCAGCAAATTATGCTGATTTTCCATCAGGCATGTACCACATACTCTGATGTTGCTCAAAGGGAACAACCTCAAGTAATTCTGAAAGATTCCACCACAAAAACTGAAGGTAGCTCTTAACATCAGTATTTTTTTAACCCTTTCACCGATATGGACGTCATATGACATCCAAGTTAAAATGCCCCAAACCAATATGGACATATCATACGACTCATCTAAAATTTAATAATTAACAATATGGACATGTAGAGACGTCCTGCGCATACATGCATTTAATGCTCATTTAATGCCAATTATTTTAATCTTCCTATTTTACAACAAATTTAAATTAGTTCTATAAGGGATGTAAAAGTACCCTTAAAGGTTTCTTTTTGAATTGTATACCTCCAAACCTGGATAAACACCCAAGGGCACATCTGCAGATTCACACCAAATAATATTGGTGTCTTTGCAAACTTCTTTTTCACAACACACTACACATTTTCGAAATGGTTACAGCTTTTTTGGTTGTGGGTGTTATCCTTTTAGGAAAGTGTTTTCTCAAGTATGAGGGGTGACGTCGTGGTGAATTACTTACCCCCCCAGTATAAAGAGATGCCTGAGTATTATAGTACTCAATTAGGTTACGAGCTCTTTATACGCGCAAGTACAGGTAGGTGAATGTCTTGAATGAATTTACAGTCAGAAAATTACTAAACAATTGTGCATGGTTAAATCCAGTGGTATAAAAATACTTTTTTTACCATTTAACTGTTTTTTGTAAAGAGGAATAGCTAGTAATAGCTGATCCACATCACCCATATTTGACCCGCCATTTCCCCAAACAATGGAGTAGCTAACATGTCATCTGTAGACCAGTACACGTCACTGCTACCTATATCCTAAACATCTCCTTCAGAATCGCACAACAAATCTTCCAGATTTTCTACAGTAATATCAGAAGCCTGTATACATCATACGCAAGCTAATTTATTTGCTACATTACGGGGATAAGCCATGGTTAACATTGAAATTTAACAATTTCAAATGTGCCATTCATTTAGCTCTTGATAGCTATAAGAAATCTCTCTGAATACAGAGAGAGTATAAATAGCTAAAATACTGAGCGAAAACAGCTGCATAAGGCTACCAGAAACCTTGGTTGAGAAACACTGTAATAACAGATGCTGACAGAGAGTTTTCTTTCCAGTGTGTGAGTGTGATGCAACATATACTCGTATGATTATCGTTTGGTATAGCATAAATAAACTAAAATCTAAAACCTTGAACCGGAGAAGTCACTTGCGTAGCTATACATACATTCATTCGTTCGTATATACACAAAACAAAATGATTCAAATATTAGGTGCGCTCGGCGCAAAGAATGGCTTTTGCTACAGTGAAACAAAGTAGTGAAATTTCAACAATTTATTAATGTAGTCTCTACTTTTTTGTTACTGTAGATGTATACTGCCTTTAATGGGTTTTAAACCAGTTTGTGTTTCGTTTAAATAACTTAGTAAATACGGAAGATATGGAATTGTATTTATGATGCCTTTTTACAGCATTTAACAATTTAAATGCCTTGTTCTGTTTATTGGGTATCCGTTTCCAGCCCCTGAAGGGTTTAAATGGCCATAAGCGAAGCGGTTAAGAATGTATGACCCTATGAGACAATCACTTAGCACCCCTAACTACATATTAAATGAAATTACTGTGCTGATATGGCTGACTACTGAGCAGCACCACCCTAAGTATACTTTGTACCATATATGTTTATTATAACAAAACCATCACATGTGAACCCCAGTTCAGTGGTAAATAAAATGTTATGTATAAAACAAGAGTTAGCTATAGTCTGTTGTTGCAATGACAAAACCTCACTCAAGGAACTCAAAAGTTCCAATCACTACACAATGAACTCTTTGAATGGGGTAAGGGCCTACCATGTACTGCATTAGCCAAACCTTACATGAAATGCATGTCTGCATACTCTTCATTGCTGTATGGTTCCATTTTGACTACATAGACAAGTTTCTTCTGATGTAACTTCCTAACACTCCTAGAGAAAAACCTTTATTTAAAAAACTGGTTGAATTCAATAAATTTACATGAGGACTTAATAGTTGATTTTATTAAACTTACTAATTTTTGTTTAGATCAAAATTTTTTCACTTTCAATGGTGAATTTTCTCAACAAACTTCTGGCTTAGTAATGGGTAATTGTCTTTCATCTTTTCCTTATCTTTTTGTGGATTTTTAGAAATGCAAGTCACTAAAGCATTCCCTTTAATTTTTAAATTTTGGTATAAAATGTTGATATTTTTGCTACTGTTCCTGATAAACACATAAATGATACTTTAAAATTAATAAATTTGCAAGATAAAGCTAAAAATGTACATTAGAGACTGAAATTAATGTTTTTCTTCCTTTTCTAGATCTAAAGATAATAAGAAATAATAATAAATTATACTTTGGTATTTATAGGAAGTCTACTCATATCGATAATTACATAAAACATAAAAGTTTGAACTCTTTTTCACATAAATTTGCTGTTTTCAACAGTTTGATTTATACATTAATAAATATATCAATGAATCAAGAGGAATTTAATAAAGAATATAAACATATTAATACTGCTTTAATTAATGGTTTTAATACACACTTTATACATAAAGAAATTGAAAAATTTAAATATAAAAAAACTGTTAATATTTCTACCCTTAACAAAATAAAAGACGATTAAAATTTTTAAAAATTTATTTACCATCCTTGAGTTAATAAACATTTTCAAATTTTTTTTAAAGAGTTTGGTATAACTTTAGTTCCTCAAAAAATATATATAGTATTAAAAGTGTACTACATTTCTCCAAAAAAGATAAAAATTTCCGATAGTAAAAACTATGGTATTTATCAATTAAATTGTTTCGATTGCAATAAAGTTTATATTGGAAAGACAAAACGTAATTTGGAAACCAGAACGCTTAGAGCATTTTCATAATATTAAGTATAAACAAACTGATAAATCGGCCGTAGCGGATCATTTTTCGTCATTTAACCATGAAATAAATCCAGAAGTTCAATTATTAAAACAATTAAATGGTCCGATAGATTTAATGATTTGGGAAAAGATATTTATTTTAAAAGATAAACATCGCATACTGAATTTTGAAATACCGGCAGTCGATTCTGTTTTTAAATTTGTTTCATTTTCAGATTTTGGTAGTATTGACAAAAACATAGTAACATCTAGCGACTGTAATGTTAACGAGATTGTTGATGGCTGTAGCAGATGATGTGAATAAGATATTCATGAAAGCGCAATCTTAATCAATTTATAAGAAAAATCCATCATGTCTTACAAGTGAAGTTTTTACATTAGAAATTACTATATTTGTATATATTTGTTTGCTTCACTGTTAATAGCTTCATATTTTACGTATGTATAGACAATTTAACTAAAGAGGGCATTGCGTGATTAAGAACTGATATTTGAATACTAAAATTATATATACCTTCATCTATATAAAGATGGCGGCTAGTGGTATAGTGACACGAAGCAGGATGCAGAATTTAAACACTGTTGACCACGAAATCTCAAATAATGTTGGAAAAGTCAATGGCAATATTAACTTTAGAGGTGAAGAAAGCTACAGAAATGAAGATATCAGTATGCAAAATTTGGGTGCAGCAAAAAGTTAACAGAACACAACGGCATGGGCGTCCGTTAATCGAGAAGCGGAAGTAATAGCATTGCTTCAAACTATCGTTAGCCTGTTAAACAAAGATCTCCAAAGGGCACAAGATTAAATCAGAGTATTAAAAGAAAATGAAGCAATGAGAAAGAAAATGCAGTACATAGCAGGTAAACAAACTTATGCTAGTGTTACCAAGGCTAATCTATTCAATACTAAGAAAGATTAGCAAATACCGCATCGAACAATAAAACTTACACAGGAGAATGTTCATAACGTTGGAATTGAAACCAAAAACAGTTTCTCATGTCTCTCAGTGAACAATAGTGTACAGGAAGACCGAGCTCAACTGGAGCAAAGAGAAGAATCTTCTTCAGTAAGCAAAGTCAAGGTACTGTTGAGAACAAATGTAAAGAGACGGAAAGTGAAAATTCTTGCTGATAGCCATGGCAGGGATATTAGCAATATTATAAATGAGCTACGACCAGATCTTTGGGCAGAGGGTTAGGTGCGGCCTGGTGCTCCGATAGAAGAAGTTTTAAGAACATATAAAAGAGAATGTGCAAACCTAACCTCCAGTGACTATAAGGTCATTCTGGGCGGAACAAATGATGTAGCAAGAAACAACAGCATCAAAGTTAAAAGAAATCTGGCAAAGTGTTTAGTGAATTTGAATCACACAAATGTAATAGTGGCTAATATTCCAAGTCAGTATGATTTAAACAAAAATTCAGTTGTTGACAAGGAAGTGTAAAAGTGTAATCAACACATAAAAAAGATTGCAAGTGTTTTTAAAAATGTAAAGATAGTGGATATGAGTGAGTTGGATAGGGAGTCCCACACTAATCACGGTATGCATCTAAACAAAAGAGGTAAGGCCAATAAAATTATAAATGTAATATGCAGTAGTAGCCCAAAACAAGTGATCCCTCTTGGTTTTGTTCCAAAGGACGATCTGGACCAGAAGAATATTTGAAAGAAGTTTCCAGAGCTTCTGAAGTTACTAAAGACAATGGTGCAATAGCTCCAGTTTTTTTTGGGGTTAAGTAAACATTGTAAAAACCCAGTAGATCAACAAGACAGAGACAAAGTTAAGTTAGGTTCCAATAAATCATGTACAAACTCTGATATTAAAATTGGGTTCATTAATGTTTAGGGCATTAAGAAGAAGCTATTACAAATTAATGAATTTGCAACTGAAAATTACTTTGAGTTTCTACGTGTATGTGAGCATTGGTGCAAAGATAATGAAATAACTTTTAGTAAACTAGAGGATTTTAAGTTAGTAAGCAGCTATAATAGGGAGCATCATATACATGGGGGAGTAGCAATATATACAAGTAAATACTTTTTCTCTTATTGTGGTGTACTTCAACTAGACTCATTTTGTATTGAACTGGATTTCGAAGCAACAAGTATTATAGTTCAAGAATTTAAACTAATTATAATAGTACTGTACTGGCCTCTCAAGGGAGACCCTACTATATTTCTTGAAAAATTTGAGGTGGTCTTCAACTTTCTCTTAACCCTTTCACCGATATGAACGTCATATGGCGTCCAAGTTAAAATGCCCCAAACCGATATGGACGTGTATAGACATTCTGCGCATACATGCATTTAATGAGCATTTAATGCCAATTATTTTAATCTTCCTATTTTACAATAAATTTAAATTAGTTCTATAAGAGATGTAAACGTACCCTTAAAGGTTTCTTTTTGAATTGTACACCTCCAAACCTCGATAAACACCCAAGGGCACATCTGCAGATTCACACCAAATAATATTGGTTTCCTTGCAAACTTCTTTTTTGCAACACACTAGACATTTTCGAAATGGTTGCAACTTTCTTGGTTGTGGGTGGTATGCTTTTAGGAAAGTGTTTTCTCTCAAGTATGAGGGGTGATATCATGGTGAATTTCTTACCCCTTACCTCTGAGCATTATAATAATCAATTAAGTTATGAGCTATTTATACGTGCAAGTACAGGTAGGTGAATGTCTTGCATGAATTTACAGCTCTGAAAATTACTAAACAATTGTGCATGGTTACATCCAGTGGTATGAAAATACTTTTTTTACCATTTAACTGTTTTTCGTAAAGAGGGATAGCTAGTAATAGCTGATCCACATCATTCACATTTGACCTGCCACTTCCCCCAAACAATGGAGTAGCTAGCATGCCATCTGTAGACCAGTACAAGTCACTGCTACCTATATCCTAAACATCTCCTTCATAATCACACAACAAATATTCCAGATTTTCTACAGTAATATCAGAAGCCTGTATACATCATACGCAAGCTAATTTATTTGCTACATTACGGGGATAAACCATGGTTAATATTGAAATTTAACAATTTCAAATGTGCCATTCATTTAGCTCTTGATAGCTATAAGAAATCACTCTGAACACAGAGTATAAATAACTAAAATACTGAACGAAAAGAGCTGCATAAGGCTACCAGAAACCTTGGTTGAGAAACACTGTAATAACAGATGCTGACAGGGAGTTTTCTTTCCAGTGTAACGCAACATATACTCGTATGATTATCGCTTGGTATAGCATAAATAAACTATAAGCAAACCTTGAACCGGAGAAGTCGCTTGCGTAGCTATACATACATTCGTTCGTATACACACAAAACAAAATGATTCAAATATTAGGCACGTTCGACACAAAGAATGGCTTTTGCTACAGTGAAACAAAGAAGTGAAATTTGAACGATTTATTACTGTAGTCTCCACTTTTTTGTTACTCTAGATGTACACTGCCTTTAATAGGTTTTAAACCAGTTTTTGTTTTGTTTAAATAACTTAATAAATACGGAAGATATGGAATTGTATTTATGATGCATTTTTACAGCATTTAACAATTTAAATGTCTTCTTCTGTTTATTGGGTATCTGTTTCCGGCCCCTGAAGGGTTTAAATGGCCATCGGTGAAGCGGTTAAAGCCAAAATGGAAGCACTTAAACATTGTAATTGGTGGAGATTTAAATGCAGATTTTGACATAACTGTAGATAAACAAAATGTAAAAGATTGTTTTTTAGTTAATTGATCAAAATTAATCATTTCTTCACACTAGCTGTAATAGGCTAACTATTTATGAGTTAAATGATGAGGCCTGGGACTCAAGTACTTACGATAGTATTAGTAGTATTTATTTGTACTTATGTATCTTAAAATCTCAATTACAAGGTTTACAATTCTAATCTAGGTACAAATTTGTCATCTTCTTATATTACGGGCTGATAGTGGTGTTGGCTCCCTGGCCATTAACCTCTATCCTAGCCCTTATATGACCTTGACCTAATGTTCAGATTGTGTCTTCCATTTCTCTACCTCCTATTTCCTCGCCCTTTTCAACCATTTCTCTTTGACTTTGTCAGCAAATTTCCCCACCTCCCTTAATCTTTTCTCTCTTTTCAACGTAAGCATTTTTATTGTTACTATATAAGCCCCTTTATTATCCCAGTTCTTATCCCATATTTATTTCCACCTGTTTTCAATTTCTTTACACTCCACTACATAATGTTCTAAACTTATTTTCTTTCCACATAGAATGCACTCTTCTGGTGAACCCCCTCTCAATATGGCTCCTGTGCTTAACCAAGGTAAACCCTCCCTCTCTTATCTATCACATATGTCTATACATGTTCCCCTTCTCCATTGTCTTTATTTTCAGGTATACATTTAGTGATTTCTTACTTATCAGATTTCCCCATGTCACTTGTCTGTCAATGTCCTCTATCCTATTCTTAATAATTGTCCAAAAACCTTTTACATTTCTTTCACTCTCTTGCCAGATATCCCCCATTCCTATTTTAGCCAGCGTTCTCTCTAGCTCTGCCCACCAGCTGTTCTTACATGTTGAATTCTTCTGACGTTCCAGACAGATCTTTAATGTTATATCATCCTTTTTTATACAGCTATACCAATATTTTAAACATCTTTCTATAATTATCCCACTCCTGCAAGGTCTTCCAAGTTCCACTCTAGCTACTCCATTTGGCGTTGACTTATTCGAACCCAGTATCTCTTTACAGAACTGTTCATATGTATGTTCAACATGATTTCTTATCTCATTGGCCCCCCACAACTCCACACCATATCCCCCCAGGGGCCTACTTCGGTAGGTACGGGTTTGGCACACCCGGGGTCCCAAGCCATCAGTCTCCCTCGAGTGGGCTCCTCTTCGTGGTTGAGGGAGACAGTCAACAGGCCCACCCACGTGTAGGCCGTGCGTGGAGACCCGTGGAGAAGGATTTTAGATTCTTTTCTAGTTTAGAGTTTAGGATTTAGTGAACAAAATTTTTGGTAGGTTTTGATTGATGTTTTTTATGTACGTGTATTTTTAATGGGTTTTGTTACACTTGTATAGTTTTTGGAAAGTTTCATGACTAGTTTTTTTAAAGGGCGCTGATGACCACCATAGTTGAGTGCCCTTATATATATATCATCATCATCATCATCCACTTCATATGTCATTTTTTATTCTACTATTGCTTCATAGATTCTTTCATGCCTCTTTACTGACATATCTGGTAATTTATATTTACAGCTCCTTACCCCAGACATCGCTATCTTCCCTTTCACTCTTATCTTTCTCCCATGTGCTCCCCAGCCTCCAACTTACGATAGTAAGTCGCCACAAACGGTGTATCTCGAATGTGAGAACCCCTAGTGGACTACCGGGGAAATTTACAAGTCAAATAGAGAATTTAATGTCATGACGGCAAGTTGGCCATGGTAGCTCAATGGGTTAGAGTGACTGGACGGAAACCAGGAGATCCGTGGTTCAAATCCCGGCTGTGGCATAATTGTTCATGTTGACTATCTAAAAATGTAAAAGAGTTTATAAACATTCTCAGGCAAGTTAATTTCAAATGCACTAACTATAAACCCACAAGAAGATCTGCCTGCCTAGATAATATTAGTATATATATATATATATATATTAATTTAAAGCAAATAAGATATGACACAGTACCTTTTCCTTATTCAGATCATGACTGAGACTGGTTCAATATAAAAGATCTTGTACAAAATAGCAAATTGACTTCAAAGATTAAAAAAAAAAGTGATCGCAAGGCCTATAACAGAAATAAAATCTCAAACTTTAGAATGTCACTATGTAATATGGGATGGATGTACTTATGTACATCTCAACTCGCTAACCCATTGTCAGCTGAAGAAATATTCCAAAGATTTTTCACTACCTTTAAGAATACTTTTGAACCGTGTATACCTGAACATAAATGCACTGTCAACATTAACTGTACCAGAAAGAAAAGTAATAAAAATAAAATAAATGATTGGTGCACCCCGCAACTAGCTGATACAAAAAGAAAAACATTGATGCATTTAAGTTTATTTATGAAAGAAAACATGGACTTGGCTAAGCAGTATTATATAATTGCAAGAAATGCATATAAAAATGCCATAAATTAATCAAAAAGGCTTCATAACTTCAAAATCATGGAATCAAATAGTAATAAATGTAAGGAGGCGTGGAGTTTAATCAATTTCGTTGCTATAGATAACAAAGATGACGTAATAGAAATCTCCCCTGACAATTTTAATACATTTTGCATAAAATCTGTTGAAGAAATAAGAGATAACTTTATTCATCCTGCTGAATCTGCAATAGGTTTAATAAAAGATCATAATATAAGAAATAACTTGGAAATTATTTTCTCAGTAGTAACTCCTGAATCAGTGCCAAGAACTGTGAATAGATTCAAGCCATCGGATAAAACGGATATTTATAGTTTGTCTAACAATACAATAAAAAAGGTTATAGATTGTACCATAGATCCGCTTACCTTAAGTCTAAACAAATGCCTTATCGGCGGAATTTTCCCAGATGCACTAAAAGTATTGAAAGTTATTCCAATTTATAAAAAAGGAGACAAAACCCTCTCAGCTAATTATTGTCCCATATCTCTAGTATCCAGATTATCAAAAGTGTTAGAGTCGCTTATGTTTGACCAATTGTATAATTATCTTGAATCAAAGAACTTAATAACACAATCACAGTTTGGTTTCAGAAAAGGAAAATCCACCATCGATGCTATAGTTTCATTAACTCAAAAAGTACTTAAAGCATTTGAAAAGAAAATTTGTGTACAAGCAACCTTCTGAGACCTAAGTAAAGCTTTTGACTGTGTAGACCATACCTATCTACTTAATAAATTAAATATCTATGGAATCAAAAGCCCTGCTATTGAACTTATCAGATCCTACCTTGTAAACAGGAAGCAGGTGGTCTGTATAGGAAATAAGAAATCAAAAACAGCCGAGATAAAATATGATGTCCCACAGGGCTCTATACTTGGACCTTTATTATTTTTAATAATGATAAACGATCTCCCATCTTTTGTGATCTCACACTCAATTCTATATGCCAATGATACTACTTTCTTTAATATGAGTGAAGACTTAGTCACTTAAATCTTCGCCCGCCTCGGTAGTGTAGATGGTAGCATGTCTGCCTCACGTTCAAGTGGCCCTGGGTTCGAATCTCGGTCAGGGTGAGTTACCTGGATAAGGTTTTTTCCGGGGTTTTCCCTTATCCTGAAAGACGAATGTTGGGTAACTAAGCTCCATGGACCCCGGACGAATTTGAGCATCATTTTCTCCAATTTCATTCACCGTCCAATATGATTAAATGTTGGAGAACGTAAATTAAAAAAAAAACTTAAATCTACAGTCGAAAACACACTGACAAGCCAATACATGGCTTAGAGCTTATGCATTCTTACTTAATGAGAACAAAACTCAATACATGATCCTGAACTGCAGGGATGCTAATAACTCGGAAATTATAAAATTTTTAGGTGTAGTAATAGTAAATTATCTTGGGCACCACATATTGATCACATGTCTAAACTGTCCAGAGACATATATTTAATTAGAAATCTGAAAATGCAAATACCTGAACCTCATATTCGATCAGCATATTTTGCATTTTTTCATAGCTGTTGCTATGGGGTAACAGCCCACATGTTTCCAATATACTTCTGTTGCAAAAAAACGTTATTTGAATAATGACTGATGAATCAACCCAATTATTAAATTAAGAATAATGACTGTAATAAATCTATATGTTTACACCGTATTATTATATATAAAAAATCTTTCATCAGAATTACATAATAGACAAGATATACACTCGTATAATACCAGATCATGCCAACATAGTGTCGCGGCGCTGGGCATAAACGTGTCGGCACAAACCGATAATAGATGGTGGATAATGTTTCACGAGCTTGCATGAGCAGTTAACGATAACGCGGCGAAGTGATCACAAAAGGCGGCAAACAATTTTATCTCAGATAAATGACTCGCCACCACAGGTAGGGTTTCATGTTTGGAAATTTCTAGAGATATCTCGATTGACGGAGAATGGTTGTTTTCTTATTTGTGCGAGAATGTTCTCGACTTATGAATGGACATAAAAGGGATTGTGACACGCCAGGAAAAACAGTTGTGAAATGAGAGATAGCCAGCTGTGTTTATGTAACGAGAGCTAAAGATGTAATCTGCTGTCACTGTTTGTTATTGTGATCGACCTTGTAAGACTGTGTATATGTGATTTAATGTTCTTACGTGAGAATGGAATAGTGTATTTCGACGATAATAAAGGAGATTTTTAATTTCTGCAACTCGGCCTTTTAATTCTAAAAACCCACAAAGTTACAATATTGATGTTCCCTATTGCAGATTGACTACAACTCAGAAGAATAGGTTCTTAGATGTATAATAAGCTACCTTTTGCCTTAAAACAATTCCTACAATAAGTTTTAAACACAAATTATATGACTGGCTCATCAAAACACCTTTTTACTCTTTACAATAATATTTTGAAGGGTAATAACTACTCTATACTTGGAAAAACTTTGGGGTACCTGTACAGTATATTTTGTAATTTGTAAGATGTACTACTTTGTATTAAATCTATTACTTTGTATAATATTAAACTTCAAATTTTCTACAAACTTTGTATTATCTGAATATAACATTATATATTTTGTATATATTGTAATCTGACTATCACTGAGGTGGTCTATTGCTGTAAAGCTTAATGACAAGAAAATTATCATTATCATCATCATCATCATCATCATCATCATCATCATCATCATCATCATCATCATCATCATCATCATCATCATTTAGGAAGATATACCCATGGATCAATGAGATAATAAGGAGGATATTGAGCACATTATAGATGAATGTAAAGAAACATGTGGTAAAAAGCATTTCTATCCCAAAAAAATTGTTTAAAATTAGCAGAAAATGTACCATAAGCGTTCTATTCTGTAAAGTGTGTTAGATATTAAGTCAGTTTTTAAATGTAATAAAAAACTGGGGAACTGGATAGTGTAAACAGAAAGCACAAATAGTTACCCACAGTACTGAGTTGATTTAATATATATTAAAAATATACCAGTTGAGTCACCTGCCCTTATTTATTTTTGAAGTTATGCAACATGCTAAGCGACATGTGACTTGTGCCATTCTTGAATGCACTCTAATGGGTGATTTGCAGAACAGTTTATAGAAGAAGGGTAGATAACTCAGTGCATAAGTGTTGTATGGGACAGAAAGCCATCACTATGTATGTCGATTACAAAAACATCATACACAGACACAGAGACTTCAGTAGTAGTTTTAGATGATTTTACAAACTTTTATATTCATTAGCGTACATTCACACACATCTTTAAACATGCCCCTGAAGGAACAACCTATCAGATGCATCAATAGACAATAACACTGGAATACAACATGGCTGATCTACACAGTGGGACCAATTGGATTTAAACCTTCATCCTACATGTGTTTTTGTTGTACAGCCAAGTCAAAAAATGCTAAGGATTAGGTAGATTGTTTTTGCTTCTGTCACAAATTAGGGCACTTTTCAGCATATACAGTAACTGTAATGGCAGATGCAGTTTTATCAATTGCGTTAAAACTACCAAAACAAGCTGCATGAATCTGTAAAAGCATGTAAAGTTTCAAGATGGGTTCTATGATCTGGTTTACATATTCGTACAGGAACCTCTACCAGCAAGGCAGCGCTGGCTGAATGGTATTGTCCAGGTTATTTCACTACTCTGCTGCTGCAAGTTGGGTTCAAATCCCTCGTGCTCAGCTCAGAAATTTTATTACCCTTTAATTTACCTTTTGTGGCCTATAATTTGATATTATCATACAAATAACATTTTATAACATTATAAATGCTTATAAAATACCATAATAACCATTTTTTCACTGGAAGATAGATATAAATTTATAGATTGTAGTAGGTATTTTATTATGGTCAGTATTGTGCTTGACCCGTTCAACCAAGTTTCAAACTCTTAAAAATGCAAGGTGGCTGGCTATAGCTATTTGTGCCTGCGTCAGAGCTTAGCGTGAATGAACGCTACATTATCTAGGTATTCAGTATTTGAAACCTTTCCACGAGACAGGGTGCCATTAATATGTATACAAACAACGAGTATATTGACATGCTGTTGGTCTATGGAGAAACGAGGTGTAATGCATTGTTAGCAAAACGGCTGTATGAGGAACGATTTCCAGAAAGGACGACACCTACTGCGGACACTTTTTGAAGGATTTAAAGACGGCTTCATGACACAGGGTCATGTGGAAGAGCACCAACTACTCGCGAAGCTCCAGTAACAACGGGAGACAATGAAGAAGCTGTGCAAAACACGATAGAAAGCAATCCACATACCAGTTCCAAGGCCATGGCACAAAATCTGCATATCAGTCAGTCCTGAGTGATGCGCATATTGCATCGTAATAAATTTCATCTGTACCATCTACAGCTACACCACAATCTCCAAGGATCGACTTTCAAGCACGAGTGATCTATGCACAATGGCTACAGCAGCAAGACCAAATGGATACAGATTTTCCTGGAAGCATTCTCTTTAGTGATGAAGCCACATTCCACAACAACATAACCGTTAAACGCCATAATATACACTACTGGAGTACAGACAATCCTCACTGGATGCGAGAAGCTACATTCCAGGTACAGTGGAGCATCAATGTCTGGTGCGGAATATTAGGCAACCAGCTAATAGGACCATACTTTTTTGAAGGCACCCTCACAGGACCACTGTTCCTCGCATTTCTGAAAAAAGAGTTGCCATTGCTACTAGGAGATGTGCCTTTAGTTAAAAGGATAAAAACGTGGTTCCAACAGGATGGAGCTCCACCACACTGATCACTGAATGTAAGAGATCACTTACATAGAACATTTCCACAAAAATGGATTGGCCAAGGGGGGCCCCATTGCTTGGCCTGCTAAATCACCTGTTATCAGCCCACTAGATTTCTTTTTGTGGGGACACTTAAAGAAACGGGTCTATGCTCAAGAACCACAAAGCTTGAATCATCTACGGGCATTCATAAATGAAGAATGCAGACAGATTACACAGCGCATGTTACACCATGCAAGAACGTCTCTACGACAACGTACTCAAATGTGCATTAATGAAGTGGGTCATCATTTTGAACATTTACTGTGTTGATGAAATCCACACTTTTTGAAAGTTTATTTTTCTGATTAACCAAGAACTTAACACGTTCGCCACTCCTTTGTCAGTAGAAGTGAAACATAAGGTTTAAGCATGAAACAAAACCCAAATGTGCATTAATGAAGGGGGTCGTCATTTTGAACATTTACTGTGTTGATGAAATCCACACTTTTTGAAAGTTTATTTTTCTGATTAACTGAGAAATTAACACGTTCGCCACTCCTTTGTCAGTAGAAATGAAACATAAGGTTTAAGCATGAAAGAAAAACTATTAGATTTAATGTCGTTCACATGCTCCTAAAAATGAAGGTTAACTGCTTAACATGGTTTACAACACCAGATATGGTGCAGATTATAAAGGGTCACAAAGCTAAGCATGATCCCTAATTATCGTATTCTAATTCTTGTGTCTTTGGCTCATAAGAGAACCAATAACAATAATAAATTAATTAAAATACAGATAATAAAGACTAGGAGAAAGAAAAAAAAGGAACCCAACGTAACATGGTTTCGAACCTAGTCCTTGCACCACCATACTTGTGCAGCTAATTAATCCCTTGGCCAGCTCTCACGTATCTGCCGTCGCTCTGTGGGAAAGCATTCGTTTATCACCTTGCTAGTATTACATGTATGAAAAGACTTTATTTAAGGTTTTCGCAGCTTTCTGGTCCTCATTCGGGGTTGTAAATATTAATGCTGGGTATGTGTAGTACCGAACAGAAGGACAGAGCTGCAATAACAGCTTTTATGCTAAAAGAGTCAATGTTTTCACATTAGACTATAAACTGCAGGTTGCATAGATATGAATAAATAGGGGCAGCTGACTCACCTGGTATATTAAAAAGGTATGATTTTAAAATATAAATAGGATATGACAGGCAATGAGCCTGTACTAGTCATATTCAAATGTAATTTGCTCAGTATAAACAAATAAAATATACACTTGGGTCATGCACAAAACGATTAGCTAAGCAAATAAAATTTTGAGTAAACTGGTGACTGTGAAAAACACTAGAACACAAAATTATAATTTAAAAATATAGACAGCAATATCAAATAAATAAGTAAATAATTAAAATAAATCAAATATTCAATTATTAATATTACTGCAAGTAAAAGTAGCCTTCCGATATAATAATATGGTATCATTATCAGTGAATCTAGCAGGCCTAAGATATGTATGTCTGATTACACTTCTACCCTCGAAGTGGCACAGCAAAATGTCTCCGCTTGTTAGTCGAAGTCACAACTGAATCAAATGGCTCAAAATACAACAATTTAAAACATTTAGCAATAAAAATTGATAGCATCAAGACACACAACTGCTGAGGTCATTTGAACTATTGCAAATCCATCGGGCTCCTTCTTCCCAGAAATTTAGTCTATCATACACATAGATGAAACATCTGGGAAGGAGCAGCCCAGTGGACCATAGTCTATGAATTTGTTTAACAAAAGTAACATTTATTTGAATTTATCTTTTCAAGATTTATTTTCAGGAAAGTGATTTGCTGATGGATGCCACTTGTTAGGGGTGTACAAAAAATAATATAACTTGATTTTAATGGCTACATTACAGTAACAGTTATACAAAGTAACTCAAAAAGCAATATTGTCAATGCACAGAGATAAAGTATAGCCCAAAACTATTAAATCTCAAGAGTGAAAAAATATTTTGAAGTATTGCTTTCCATATTGCCTACATTCCTCCCAAAGACTATGAAAATATTACCAATTTTATGGAAATTATGGACCTATGAAATTTTTGACTGTCAAAAAACATTCATCCATGTATAACTTTCTCAAGACTGCAGAGGAGCTTCAATATAAATAATTCTTACATTTATAAAATAGGCAATATCAAATGTCATACACTGAATATTAACTAGAGGAAAAGTCAGGCATTTACAAAATTAAGTGTAAAGACTGTGAAAAAATTTACATAGGAAGGACAAAAAGGAACATAGGCACTAGAAAGAAAGAACACTTCAGGCACTTAAGATACAAAAATATTGATAAGTCCGCAATAGCAGCTCATTTCTGGTCTGAAAATCATGAAATTGAAGATAGCACAAAATTACTAAAATACGTACAAAAACATAGTGAACTCGTCATATGGGAGAGGATATACATAGAAAAACATAAAAACCAACTAATGAACTTTGAAATCCCGCTAGAAGAGAATCCCACATTTCAGTTCATCACTAAATCAACAGATGGCAGCAACAACCCCAGAATTACCCACACCGCTGGATCTAGCGTCAGTCGCACAAGAGCCGTAGATGCAAGCGAAGATTTGCGAAACATGTCCTCAAAATAGGTACGAAAGTGAAGCAGATGTGTAAAAAACGCGACTCATCTAAAATTTAATAATTAACTTTATTATTTATGAAATATATTAAGTTTATTATTTATTATAAAAATAATGCATATTGTTGCAGTAACGGGCATTAAAGTTTCGGTGCAAATAGATAACAGACGGTGGATAATGTTTCAGGGTAATAAAGAGCTTGCATAAGCAGTTAATGATAGCGCGGCTAGTGTTCACAAAGAGCCGGCAAACAAAGATAGCTAAGATAAAGGACTTGCCGGCACAGATAGGATTTCAAATTTGGAAAGTTCTAGCGATATCTCAATTGACAGAATAGTTGTTTTTCTTATTTGCTAGAGAAGTCTCTCAAATTATGAATGAAATATGTAAGAGATTGTGACACGCCAGCGGGTGTTACAAAACAGTGAGGTAAGCAGAAAACAGCTGAGAGTTGTTGTGTAACAAGAGCGTTGTTGTAATGAGAGCTGATGAGAACGTTGTTTGTTATTGTCATTGACCTTGGTAGATTATGGTGTGTATATGACGTAATGTTACGTGAGAATTGATCAGTGTATTTCTACAGAAATAAAGAACGATTTTAATTTCTGCAAATTGGACTTTTAATTCTACGAACCCACAAAGTCACAACATGCATAATTTAAAATGTCATAACTAAAAGACCTTTTAATTTGGATGAAACAGGTATACACTTCCAACATATAATTAACTCAATAGGAACCCAAGTGCATAATTCACAAACTCAGGACACAATGTTGAACTGGTTTAGCTGTCTGACATGCATTATTCTTTCTCCCTGTATTGAGATCTTGGTGGATTTAGGAGGAAAACTTGTCAAAGGATTTCACATAAACCAGCAAATGCTTTATGACAATATATTTTTTCCAAACCTGGAATCACATTTAGAATGTTTCACATTAGACAGTTTTCAGTCATACAAAATCTCTATGTATTTAATAACCGAATTTCTTCTCCATGTTGCTCTTTGGTTATGAATGTACAGAAATGTATGTGATGTAACTTTGTGCTCATTTGCAGACTTCTTCAGTGGTTAACTAAGTTCCCTGGAGAAACAGTATTGATAATAAGCCTCTTGTGTCATCAAAAGGGCCCTTTCTATGGCTTGTGGTGAAGAAGGCCAATTAACTGACACTTGGAAATCCATCCTTTGATAAAGTGGATTAACTAAATTCTGTTTATTCTGGTATTGACCTGCATCATCATTAAAATAGTAAATCTTAATGTAATGAATACTGGTGTTGAGACAGACAATCAACAGTTCTTGAGAAAGATGAACTTCAGGGAACATGAACCAAATATTCTGATATACTTAAAAAAATGTATGTTTCAGAATTTTGTAACTTTCTCCAGTAAACAATGAATACATGGATAGATGATCAAGATCTGTGATGTCACCACACTCTGTACAGCTATCGCAGAGGAAGAGCAAATAGTTTGAGGCATGCAGGAAGCAGCACTGTAGGAAATACAGGAAACAATGTAGTGTTAATAACACAACTAAGCATTGGATTTCATAATGTTAATGCCGACTGTTTCAATTACACAACTGGTCACAGATAATTACATTCTGGCTCTAAGCGCCAACTAAATATATAACAGTTCTAGTTTATGTGAAGAGTCACTTTATAAATTACATCAAATAGAATATGTCACTTTTCCTCTGCAAACTAGAAGAGGGCCATACAGAACAATAAAATTATGTGGACATTTTCTGACACTTTGTTTCGACTTTCCTTAACTAGTTTATAAATGCTAGAACTAATGTCTGGGAAATTTGTAAATGAAGACTGCATGTGATGTTTTGGTCCGAATCGGTACTTCAGGACTTGGACATAGCTAATTTCATAACAAAAAGGATTTGATCGTGTACATAGGTTGAACCCATTGTACACAATATCCATGCATACAACCTCAGAAAGCTGGTTTGGGGGACATTCTTGAAAAAATTAGCAAAATCTTCCTTGTGTTCATATTTGTCCTTCAACAAATCAACAAACTGTAAATTTAATAGTTCCGTTTAGTACCAGGCAAGAACATTGGTGACATCCAATGAATACAGGGATCCAAAGAGTTGAAACCTGCATCAAACTGGTGACAAAAGATTTTGTCAATTTTACACTTATTCTTTAGAGAAACTAATTTCAAGAGCATGCACATGTAATAATCTTGGAAAGTGAAAGTGTTTATGATCAGCATTTGATTCACCCACAAATCCAATGCCTTTATGAAGGTTTTAATTCCACAGTACATATCTTATGATGAGGTCCTTGTCATAGAGTGAGGTATTTAGATTGTTCAAGAGAGCTGTTACACCTGAAAGGAAAGCCAGGTTTCAAATCCCCCTTTCTCTTGCAACTGAGGAACAGACTGAATGTGAGAAGTCAAGAATAATGATGAGCAATTCCATGAGTTATTAAGTGACATTCACATCACACATTTCTGAATAAACCATATTCTCACATGGGTGACAGGTTTTGAACACATTGTTTAACAGAGACTCCCTTTAAATTTAATTTAAAACAGGGAGAATTAAACTGATCGTACAATAAGGTGTAAGCAAAAATGTATTCACAAACATTTCATTACAGACTGACATTTAAATCAACTCTCTTTACAGGTCAAGTTAGATAATTTTAAATTTCTCTGAAAGTTTACTTAAAAATAATTTTCAAAAATGTCCATTTATATGGGAGAATTTTAGCTGTATTAGAACTTTTTAAAAATAAAACTACTGCAATTATCAGAGAAATAAGGATTCAAAATGTGTTCCTTACAGACTGACATCTGGAAATTATGCTTACTTGCATTACACAAGAATAAACCCAATGTGTAATTAAACCTAAATGAGACAATAAATAAGAAAAGAAAATTTATCATCTGCTTATTGGATTCAGTGACATTTAAGTTCCTAAATGCCAATAATTAAATGCTAATACTTAGGAATTTTAAATGTATGTAATCAAAAACTGCCATTGAATTCATGTAGCACCAATATGAAAGAAAAATTTATCTCCCTCTCACACTACCCAAGACTGTGTGAATCATGTACATACAGTTTTCTTCAAATCAACTGCTGCATGTAACATGTAAACACATTGCACTGCAGAATCAAGTTGTTGTGACACAGGATATGCATCGTGTTTATACCACAGGATCACTAAATGCTCAGAATACTTGGTTTGCTGTCTTTAGCATAAACAAGGTTTAGAAAGTATACCACCTTATTGTGCAATTCTTCTATGAAGTCAAGAACAGATCTTTCTTGTTCCTCAATCTGAGTTCTTGCATTCTATATTGTCCACTGAATCCACTGGCATAGTGAATTGGTTTGGTTATCTGTACACTCTATTTTACTCAGTGGTGGACATTTTTCACAGCTTGACTGCTGCATTACTCTTTATTCCGGTCACAAACCACTCAAGACATAAATTCACAAAATTCAGTTATATCAGGTACTTGTTTCCTGCGCAGTGAGTGGAAAAGAAACTTAATATTTTCACGCATAATGTATGTGCATATACTGTGTGGAATCTAACGGAGTTACAGATTAACAGAAGTTAAACCTGCAAACTTTGAAAAACTAATGCATACATCATCTTAATTCTGTATAAATAGTACATATTCTCTTTTATGGTAACCACCAAATATCTTATATGGAGTTCTTTGACTTCTCCATTAATGTGGACTATCTTGAATGTCTCTTTACCTGGAGGCTGACATGACAGTGAATAACTCTCATAGAAGTTCAAGATTGCAGCTTTAATGACATCTGAATGTGAGTGCTTTGATGCCATTTTCCCTGGCTTTAAAACAGTTAATTTTTCTCTTGTTGCTAAGTCAGCACTCAATTGTAACCTCTTCCACAGACATTTTGAAAGTCTGTCTGCAATATGTTCTATGCACTTTCTAAAATGCTGTCTAGATCTAAATGCTGTTGCAGGTGTCATGATAGCAGGAGCATCTCTTTCTTCCTGTTTTATATGCATCTTGTTTCTGATTTGCTGCATCTGTTTGTACATTCTGTTTTTTGCCTATCAGTTTTTTTCCTCTTTTATCTTGCTGAGTTCCAACTTTTTTTCTGCCTTTGCAGCATTTTCTTTCTTTCTGTATTCTTCATAGCAACCTTGTTCCCTTAGATGCTGTCTATATTCACGTTTGGTTTCTGGTATTGTTTTAGCCATGTTTTCAAGATAACTGCTTCTGCACTCGCAAAGGTCTGTATCAACTGAGAGTGACAGGAAGCAGCAGAAGCATGGAATGTCAATCTGTAACAGCACTATTGCCGAAAATTCACTAATTTTACAAAAAAATTACTCTGAATATTTGTTTCTTGGTAATGTGATGTTTATACAGGATCTGGAAGGAAATTTTAATCACTAATATACTTTACTATCTATGACATTTTACCCATGCTCAGCATTACAGATTGACTATAATATGCAGTGTATATAAAAGAAGCTACAAATCCTGTTTAAATATATTTTTATACTGATGTAAATTTTAACATTTGCCTTCTAGAACTAATGCCTAGCAAATGCCAACTTTTGCTTATTTTTTGCAACTCTGAAAACTTTATACTGAATAAGGTACCTCACAGTATGAGGAATTGCATGCCCTTACTTAATATATTGAAAATTTAAATTTTTACCTCATATGACATTTGGGCTGCACCATGGCCAAGCAGTTAAGTTTGCTTGACTGTCACCAAGATGGCCTGGGTTCAAACCCAGGTGATCGCACTTTGGATTTGTGGTGTACAACACGGTACAGTGGTGGGCTTTCTCTGGGATCTCTGGTTTTCCCTACCATCATTCCACCAATTGCTCCATTATCACGTTTCCTTTCATTCATTTCACCCTCTTTTGGTCATTTACTTGTCACTCTCATACAAGGCTGATCACACATCCCAGGTACTCTCTGTGATCCTAAGTCTCTGCTTCTCAACAGGCATCTCCCAAGCGCTAACTTTTGGGTCCTGGAGGAGTAAGTCCTACATTGCGGAGGGTAAACAGTGAAGAAGATATGACATTTCTGTAGAATTGCTGTTATTTCATCTCTTAATTCAAAGAAATTCTCTACACCTTAACCTTGCTGAACCAAAGAAAGATCACCATACTGTCACATTCAAGAAAAATTTTAAAGTGGATGAAATTTATAACTTTTACCATAGTATCCATAACATTTTTAATTTGAACATACTTTGCACAAAGATTTTCTTGAAGAAGAATGCAATGAATTACAATGAGATTGTATTTTACCCCACAAACACATTTCATATGTTCTTTCATGTGTTTTATTACATCTTCCATAGAAGGAGAACCATCTGTTATGTCAGAAACAACCTAGTAATATAATTCCTTTTATGAAAGTGTTGAAAACAGTGTTGTAATAAATTAAATTTAAAGGGAGTCGATTAATGACACTAAACAACACTTACTTTTAAATTTTACAGTACATGTTTCAGAGTCTATTTTCCTCCATTGTCAACCAGACATTGACTGGTTCTAAGTGATGTAGCTGGTGATATTTCGTCATAGGTCTCCTCTGGTGGCAGTTCAGGAACTTGCTGAACATATCTTTCTGGGGGATGTCGAAATTGAATACTTTTGTTTCTATTTGTTTTAAATGAAGAGTTGTTCCCATGTGGACAGTTTTTGTTTTCCTGTTGTGTGTTTAAGTAGTTTTGGTTTTGGATTTATGTTGCTAGTTATAACTCAGAACAATGTTTTCAACAGCACTTTTGAAAGCTTGAAAAGTGTCCAATTCATGGTGATTCCCCTAAGGGGAACTAAATATATAAATTCCTCTGTCATGTTCAACTTGTTATTGATGTCCCTAACAAAATTACATAGCTGCACAGTATCACATAAGTCACACTCTCATCAACTGCTAAGGAATAATTGGAAATCTGCATGCCATAACACCAAATACTTCATGGACATCTACATCCATTTTCTGAATATCACATAGTAGTCTTGGGAGACAAATTTTTTCAAAGTCTTCTAACAAATATGAACACATTTCTTCAGCAGCCATCATGATCATTTCTATCACAAATTGTCCTTCGAAAATGGTGTTTTGCAAAGTTATTCTGTACCTCAGATGGACAGATGCTTTGCTACTTTAATAGTCTTCCACATCATTAGGTTCCTTTAATTCCAATAATACTGTGTCATATCATTCTTCTTGGTATTTCTCATATTTATTTGCATGGCACAAGGAATAACAACATTGTAAATTATAGTTCTTAATGCACTGCACTGTCTACCCACCACAAGGAGGTAAGTGGAGCCTGAAGAGGGAGAGGAGCTCTTAACTGCTTATCTGCTACGGCAGTGGATCTGTCTGCTACGAAATGAGTGTATGAGAATGCATGAGTCAGTCACCCATACTGGCAGATCTAATGCTCGATTCAGTAACTGCAGTGATAAGTATTATGCATGGGCCAGTTATGCAACAACACTGTATTTTAGATGAAATTAGCATCCTTATCATATCCAGATGGCGAGCATAAACATGCAGACAGCAAAAGTGGTTACATTACACATTCCTCTGCCTTGCCTTCTTGTGTTGGGTGGACAGTACTTCTTTGTTACAAACTAAACACTTTGGACTTTCACCACATTCAAAAAGAGAAAAAGATGTTCTCATATAGATAGAAATATATACTAGCTGCTCTATTTTACTTACACTTACCATATTCATTGTTACTGGGAGTGCTACAGCTGATTGAATGCTCCCGTCCCATACTCACAGTGCAGCGTAGTTCTGAACAACATAATATTAGATGGCTCTCACCCACCTTACGAACTGATGCGCTTGATTTTTGTTTCATCACATCACACTGCTTGAAACTGTCTTCTCACTTTATAATAAAACTTATTTTAGACTAATCACCAATAAAAATGAAATCTCTATGTTGAATTGCAGTTTTTCTGTCGTTACAGGTAAAAAATGATGAACATTTTGCAAGATGTTCTGGGTTTTACATTTTTCAGTCTCATCTCTGCTCTACTGCTGTTTACCAGCTTTTATAAAGAACTTCATTAGGTTTCTCTCCTATAATGAATTTAGAAATTCTGCAATAATTACACTCCCTGGATTTTTTCATATGTCTAGATAAAAATTTGAAGAGGAACTCTGACAAACATTTTTCATGTTAAAAATGCAACACTGTTCATTTCACTTTTGTCATCATGGTTAATTTTTTGCACACTCATTTAACATCAGCTTTGTGTTTTCACAAATAGTGCATAAGCAAGCATTATGAATTTCAGCTGCCCCAATTAATATGCAGGATTGTGATATCAGAGACAAAGCATAAAAAACAATTTTAATGTCCAGATACCTGCCTGTATATTTCTTGTAAACTTCTTTAAGATCCTTACCCATAATAGCCTTCTCACAGGTATATAATGTGGCATGAGAGAGTTCTTGTTTAGAGACAGGTGATTCATGGATAGGAGTTAAGAATTTTATTTATATTACTGATTGCTGCTTCCATTTCTTTTTCTGGCAGTACATATTCATCTTCACTTAATTTTTCACCTCTCTCTTAGTTTCTTCTGCAGCAATTTTATATACCTTCACATGGCAGTAATCATCTATATCACCTAGAATTAAGTAATTTATTTCATATTAAACTTTCACAATGCATTACTCTTCAATACAACATCCAAAGAAGCTTAACCTTAAACTAACGGCACAATCAACCAGTCACTATCCAGCTGCAAAGCCATGTAATATTTATTACTGCTCTCCAACCAGGAGCAAAAGCCTTAGAGGAACTTGCAGGCTTCACACTTTCTCTGTAGGCACTTAGTTATGTAGTTATGACTGGCCACATGGCTGGGCAGCCATTGATTCATGTCAATTTTCAACCTCAAGCACTTATCGTTCTTAGTTGTGTAATGTGATAACCCAGACTCAGTTTTGGATTATAAAAGCAGCAGATTGAAGTTGGTAACACTCAGTGTTGAATTGATGACCTGGCCCATGGGGTGGGATAGCACTTGAACATTAACAACAACAATAATAATAATAATAATAATAATAATAATAATAATAATAATAATAATAATAATAATAATAATAATAATAATCATCATCGATTTAGTTACAAGTTTCAAGCCTTATCAAAGAAAACAAAATTAGTTTTATTTACAATTTCTCACTTCTATACATACATTTCTCAATTAAGTATCTTTTTAGATTAATCTGGGAATTGTTACCACTCAATATTTTTAATTCCTTCAGTAGCTTATTACATAAAATGTTGCTAGTTGTTTTATTTTCATATTATCGATAGAAATTATTTTTTCTTTTTGTACCACAGCCATGACATCTTTCATTTGAATTAAGTTTTTACATACTGAAAACATAATACAAAGAAACAGTTAGTATGCCAGCTTTCACAAAGATCTCCCTGCATGACACTCACCATTTACATTAAATGTGTATCCTACACATTTCTTCTGCAATATCACTATTCTGTTTCTGCTGCCCCACACCTCAATTCCATACTAAAGTTGAGAGTAGATTAGAACATGATATATTTCAAAATTCATTATGCGATTTTAGTTAATTGGTGGAAATTAATCATTTCTCCACACTAGCCGTATGTAGGCTAAGGTTTTTGATAGAGTCAACATGAAAAATTCAATGCCATGGCCGGGATTTGAAACACGGATCTCCTGGTTTCCATCCAGTCGCTCTTAACCTTTGAGCTACCATGGTCCACGTGCCGTCCTGACATTAAATTCTCCAGTTGATTCATATATTTTCCTGGTAGACCACTAGGGGCTCTCGCATCTGAGATACAAAATCCTTAGCCTATATACGGCTAGTGTGGAGAAATGATTAATTTCCATCAATTAACTAAAATAATAAGTGTTAAATGATGAAGCCTGGGACTTAAGTACCTAAGTACTTACGATAGTAAGTCGCCACAAACGGTGTATCTCAGATGCAAGAGCCCCTAATGGTCTACCGGGAAAATATACGAGTAAACTGGAGAATTTAATGTCAGGACGGCACGGTGGCCATGGTAGCTCAAAGGTTAAGAGCGACTGGACGGAAACCAGGAGATCAGTGGTTCAAATCCTGGCCATGGCATTGAATTTTTCATGTTGACTATCTTTCATTATGCGATGTTTATTTTGTAAAATAAATATATTTTTGCATACTATTAAATCTATCGGACCATTTAATTGTTTAATAATTTAACTTATATCATGGTTAAACGACCAAAAATGATCTGTTACGGCCGATTTATCAGTTTGTTTATACTCAATGTTACGAAAATGTTCTTTCGTTCTGGTTTCCAAATCACGTTTTGTTTTTCCAATATAAACCTGATCACAATCTAAACAATTAACTTGATAAATACTAGATTTTTTATTATTAGGAGTTTTATCTTTTTTAGAAAAATGTAGCAAATTTTTAATACTATATTTATTTTGAGGAACTAAAGTTATACCAACTTCTTTAAAAAAATTTGAAAAAGTTTATTAACCCAAGGATGGTAAGTACATTTTTTAAAATTATAATCGTCTATAAAGAGATATCATTAACAGTTTTTTGATATTTAAATTTTTCAATCTTCTTTTGTATAAAGTCTTTATTAAAACCATTAATTAAAGCAGTATTAATAATATGTTTATATTCATTATTAAATTCTTCTTTATTCAGGGGTATATTTATTAATCTATAAATCAAACTATTAAAAACAGCAAATTTATGTGAAAAAGGGTTAAAACTTTTATTTTTTATGTAATTATCAATATGAGTAGACATCCTATAAATACCAAAATCTAATTTGTTATTTCTTATTATCTTCAAATCTAGAAAAGGAAGAAATGCATTAATTTCACTTTCTAATGTGAATTTTATAGCTTTATCTTGTAAATTTAGTAATTTTAAAGCATTGTTAATTTGTTTATCAGGAAAAATAGCAAAAATATCAACATATCTATATCATGTTTTAAAAATCAAAGGAAAAGCTTTAGTGACTTGAATTTCGAAAAAAAAAAAAACCTCATAAAAAGATCAGCAAGAAAAGGTGAAAGAGGATTACCCATTGCTAAGCCAGAAGTTTGTTGAAAAAATTCACTGTTAAAAGTGAAAAAAATTTTGATCCAAACAAAAATCAGTAAGTTTAACAAAATCAACTATTAATTCCTCATCTAAATTTATTGAATTCAACCAATTTTTTAAATAAATTAAGTTTTTCTCTAGGAATACTAGGAAATAAGGCAGTTACATCAAAAGAAATAAGTTTATCAGTTTTAGATAATACAACACTGTCAATCTTTTTTATTAGTTTAAAAGAATTTTTAATACTTAAACCTTCAAATTTATCAAAATTACTAATTTTTTGATGTAACCATTTAGCTAAATTGTTACAATAGTTGACTGATGATGAAAAACAATCTGTTTTTGAAATCTATCTCCATTAGAAAGAAGTATTAACACCAATTTCTTACGATAAGTGAAGCCTTTGTAACAAATATTTATATTTGTGTAATATTTAAATAACATATTTTCATCTATGACTATATAAAATTTTAACCCTTTTTCACATAAATTTGCTGCTTTTAATAGTGTGATTTATAGATTAATAAATATACCCCTGAATAAAGAAGAATTTAATAAAGAATAAAAACATATTGTTAATACTGCTTTAATTAATGGTTTTAAGACTTTATACAAAAGAAGATTGAAAAATTTAAATATCAAAAAATTGTTGGATATTTCTACCCTTATATAAGACGATTATAATTTTAAAAAATTTACTTACCATCCTTGGGTTAATAAACATTTTCAATTTTTTTTTTTAAAGACGTAGGTAACTTTAGTTCCTCAAAATAAATATAGTATTTAAAATTTACAACATTTTTCTAAAAAAAATAAAATTTCTAATAATAAAACAATCTAGTATTTATCAAGTTAATTGTTTAGATTGTGATCAGGTTTATATTGGAAAGACAGAACATAATTTGGAAACCAGAACGAAAGAACCTTTTCGTAACATTGAGTATAAACAAACTAATAAATCGACTGTAGCAGATCATTTTTGGTCATTTAACCATGAAATGCATCCTGAAGTTAAATTATTAAAACAATTAAATGGTCCGATAGATTCAATAGTTTGGGAAAAGAGATTTATTTTAAAAAATAAACATCGTGTAATGAATTTCGAAATACTAGCAGTTGATTCTGTTTTAAGGTTTGTTTCGTTTTCAGATGTTGGTAATACTAAAAAAAATATAAAAACATGGTAACTGGAATCCTTGACAACGGAGTTGACTGATGATGAAAACAATCTGTTTTTGAAATCGATCTCCATTAGAAAGAAGTATTAACACCCAATTTCTTAAAATAAGTGAAGCCTTTGTAACAAATATTTATATTTGTGTAATATTTAAATAACATATTTTCATCAATGATTACTCCCAAGAATTTAATACATTCTAACTTCTCAATATATCCATTGTCAATTATCACATTTAGTACTTCATTTTTAGACCTAACATTTTGGTGTTGGATTATGATTGCTTTGGTTTTTAGAGGACTTACTTTCCAGGTTGTTGAATTTTAAATAGTGATATAAATCTTGTATTTCTAACTCCTCTAAACTGCCTACATCTTTGTTAGCAAACAAGACTAATGTATCATCTGCATATGTAACTATTTTGTAATTTCTGGATTTAGGAAGGTAATTTATATACAGCATAATTAGGAGAGGTCCAAGCACAGAACCTAGCAGAATGCCCACTTTTATGAATTCATAATTAGATTTAGTAGATACTACTGTGCATTGTTGCTGGTAATGGATTTTGGTACATTGCTTTCAATTTATAAAGCAGGATTTTAGAATTTCATGAAACTTATTCCTAATAATATGTTTTAGTATTTCATCTAGTAGTTGTACATGTATTACACTATCCACAGCCTCGGAAAGATCAAGGAATAACAATAGCCACAGGGTTTTATTATTCCTATCAAGTTCTTTCAGTATTTCATGATAAGAGTTCTGCAATAAGCCATGTTGAGATGGGTTACACAAGCTAGATTTATTTTTAAAAAAGTTTATGAGCTGATTATATGTTTTCAAAGACTTTTAGAAACACTGATGTTAAAAGTAGCTGGTCAGTTTTCAAATTATGTTTATCACCATTTTTAAAGATTGGCCTGACTATACTAATTTTTAAAGCATCGGAAAAAACTTCATAATTTATAGAAGCATTTAAGTGAACTAGAATACTAACTAATGCACCCCTACAGTGTTTTAGTGCTTCTGCTGATCCACCATCCCATCCCAATGAAGATTCCTTTTACAGAAGATTCTACAGATTTTACTGAAGATTCCTATTAACTTCAGATGTCTCTTCCAGGAAAATGGAAGGTAAAATTCCTGCTGACATAGTTTAGATTGTTTATAAAATTCTGATCATCTTTTGTTATGTTTATAAATTAATCATTAAAAAGTTGGGGATTAAACACAAGTTGCCCTTCTTCAATTAATATATTTTCATTCTTGTTTTTGTTTGCAGTATTTTCCTTTAATATTCCTCAGTCTTTACTGGCATGCTGACTATGGTAGCTCAATGATTAAGAGCAACCAGACAGAGACCAGGAGACTAGTTCAAATCCCAGCTATGGCATTGAATACTTCATTCTGGCTCTACCTATCTAAACCTTAGCCTACACATGGCTAGTGTGGAAGAACAATCAATTTCCATCAATTAACCTAATAGTGGTAACTATGAATCCTGGGACTTAAGTGCTTACCGCATAGTAAGACGCCAAAAAAGGTGCATTTTTCATTGTATATGAGGATCCCTAGTGATTTACCGTGAAAATACGAGTCAGTTGGAGAACTTAATGTCAGACTGGCATGTTGGCCATGGTAGCTCAATGGTTAAGAGCAACTGGATGGAGACAGAGACTGTGGTTCAAATCCCAGCTAAACTGAATGAAATCAAAGTTTTCATTCTGACTACCTATCCAAACCATAGCCTACACAAGACTAATGTGGAAGAGTAGTTAATTTCCAGTCTTTACTTTAATGGAAAACACTACTTGTCCGTTTTTAACACTCTGAAACTTACATTTTTTTTATTACTGAGGAACTAGTTGCTTCCATTTTCCGACTCAAAGGTCTGACCATTGTCTGTTATTGTTGTCTGCTGTCTTCTCTTTGGTGGGATTTCGAAGTTCATTACTTGTTTTGGTTTATCACCCCTTTTAATCATTTTTGTCTGGTTCAAGGTCATGGTTTTCGTTCCAAATGTGAAATGCTACTACGGACTTCTCTTCTTTAAATTTCATGTTTCTAAAATGCTCTTTGACTCTGGTTTTCAGGTTTCTTTCTATGAGCATTTTTAAAATCCTTGTGGCTTATTTCGTATATTCCGGATCTATTGATTGATATGGTTTCATTTTTAGTTTTTGAAAATAAGAATTTTAATACTGAGTATCTATTTGTAGGTGCCAATATATTTTGTTCTTTAAAGATCTTTTTTGAATTTATTAAATGTTTCTGGGTTGTATGTGAATACAATGAATATGCTATTGCTTTCTTTTTCATTAGTGAATGTGGTTGCATAAAGACTACATTTAGTCTTTATACATGAAATTAGCTTCACTGTTAACGCTTTTATTTATAACTATTCGAATGTGGTTGCTCTCTTAATAGTTTTCTTTAGTTTAGCTTTTTCAATTTTCTTAAATACCAGACGAGGGCTGATCAACAAAGACTGAGACTGATTTTTTTCCTGTAGCTTCCGTGATAGTTTCGTATCTGTAACATAAATATTTGAAAAGAGCGGATCTTTACGTATGTCAGTAGGCGGCAGCATTCTCGTATTGGTAGGATGGTAGTAATGATCTATTGTGTAGACCCTACATGCAGTTTGCATACCAGACAGTGGAGGTGACGCGAGAGGAGCAGTACAGCACAATCAAATTCTGTTTTCGTTTAAACCATACAACCACCGAAACTTATGAAAAGCTGAAGCAAGCGTACAGTGAAGGTGCACTACCTCAAGCAACAGTATTTAGGTGGTTCAAGGACTTCAAAGAAGGCTGACTTGTCAATGTTAAGCAAGGTGGGCTGGTGTTTCGGCTTCTGCTGTGACTGAAGTCAATATCAACACAGCTGCTGTGACTGTCCGAGAGGATCGGCAAATAACATTACGTAACCAGTGAAGTGTTGAGAATTTCATATGGCAGTGTGTTTACAATTATGCACGACCATCTCCATATGACCCGAGTTTGTGCTCGTTGGGTGCCACATCTGTTGACTCCCGAACAAAAGGCTGTCGAATGGAGACAAGCCGTGAGGTTCTGCATCTCTTTGCTGATGGATGGAATACATTTTTTAAATTGGTTATCACCGGTGATGAGTCATGGCTGCATCATTATGATCCTGAAGGAAAACAAGCCAGCACAGTGTGGAAATCGCCTGGTTCTCCCACACCAAAAAAGGAAAAAGTTGTTCCACCTGCAGGGAAAGTGATGGTTATCACATTTTTTGACTGTAATGAAGTGATTTACCAGCATGCAGTTCCCCTTCACACTACTGTTAGAGCAGCATACTACACATCAGTATTGGCTACACTGAGGAAGCACATTGCAAAGAAACGACTAGAGCTTTCTCGGACTGGGTGGTGACTTCTCATGACAATGCACGGCCTCACATCACAAATCAAGTCGTGCAGTTTCTGGCTCAATTCAACATTACCTGTGTACCACATCCACCTTATAGCCTCGATCTTGCACCCTGTGACTTTTTTTATTCCCATCACTAAAGGCAAAGCTTAGGGGTATTCGATTTGAGAACTCTGAAGCAGTGCTCAAGAAAAGTGAGGAGATTCTCAAGGACCTGACAAAGAATGGTCTGCAGCACGTGTTCAAGGACTGGCAGAGATGCTATAAAAAGCGCATTGAAGTAGGAGGGAACTACTTTGAAAAAGATCATGTCCACATTGAATTGCAGTAATAAACATCTGTGAAAAAAAAATCAGTCTCAGTCATTGTTGATCAGCCCTCATACAAATAGTTTTTTTCAATTAATTATGGCGTCACTGTTACTAAATTCCTCCAATCACGCATAAGTCTTTACTTTATTATCCAATGTAATTATTCTATCTATATATGTTTTCTTAGATTAGTCAATGCTAAGGAGTATAGCTTTTTTAAGTTACTGTATTTATTTTTATATATTTCCAAATTTGTAGACTTACACAAAATATAAGAATCCTTCATTGCTTCTCTCAGTTCTCTTACTTCTAAAGGAAATTTAATATGTTGTCCCTCCTGTTTATCCATCCTAACTTTTTGCATTGGGCAATGCTTATGCAAGTGACTTGTTATATTTTTTTAAAAACTTTCACTTTCCATTATGTCATTTATCCCACATACTGATTCTCAGTTTTCTTATGTTAGGCTTTGAAGCATCCAATTTAAGTTTTTAGTGGTTGTTTGCCGTGTTATAAAATATGTTTTCATGGGAATGTCATCAGCATCAAAAATGTCCATAATCTGTGCACAATGGTTAACACACAGTACTTCTACTATCACTACACAGCTAAAGACAGATTGTAGGTTAGTTCTTAGATAATCTATGGCAGACACTGAAGTTGGCAACATCCTAGTTGGCTCTCTTAATAGTATCTACTAGGTTGAAACTAGTTAGTAAATCACTTAAAATGTTATAACCCCATGTATCTGAAAAACTGTCAATGTTCAAATCACCCAATATTATGATATTTAACTGTCTAGAAAATCTTCCACTGTTGTACTTGCAGACCTGTACATTCCAATAACATACCTAACCCCTCTTATTTGAATTTTTATTGCTGTAACTTCACAAATCATTTCAATTTCCAAATCGTTCATCCATTTTTGTAGTGTGAATAGAAAGCTTCTCTTTACATAGATAACTACATTAGTACCTTTATGGGATAACCTACAATATTTTACAGCTAATTCACACCTATGTAGCTTGAAATATTTTATCTGATATTCATCAAACCCATGCTGTCAACACCAAAACTTTCACATTCCACTAATGTAAGTTCAATGTTCCTCTAAAGTGTACTGACGTATTTGAAGTGTACTGGACATTTTGATGCAATAAGCTAAAACTACCTTTACCATCTTTACTGCTCTCTGCATCCATCAAGTGAACTAATTGTTTCCCATTATGACTCATGTGTCCATGAGATCTACCAATCCCCTTATGAATATGAAACTTTACTAGCATTTGGATGCAAGACAGATGTAGTATTTAAATTGGTTACATTACATTCATTTATGATTGTGATATAGCTACCATTCACATGTGATACTGCATCACACATGAGTTTAGCAAATTTTGCAGATCCCTTTCTATTTAAATGTACCCCTTCCCCTCCAAAATCCCAGTTATTTAGCCAAAAGTTGGCATCTAACAGTAAAACATATTTTCTATCACATAGCCAGTATAGTTCTTGATTAAATTTTTGCCATAGCTGGTACTAACATCCAAGTTCATTCTCTCCACTTGATACTTTAGTTCTTCTTTCTCTTTGCTGTTATGCCCTCGCAGTAATCGGGCCCTTCAACCACTTCCCATATGAAGTCCGGTCCAATGGCAATCTTTTCAATTCTGCTGAGTCTTTCCCCTCTTTCGTGCCAGGTCAAAGATATAGGTGTCCCACTCCAACCTCAGTCGTCCCGTTCCTCTTTCTCCCTCTAGTCTTGCCTGGAATATTTGTTTAGCCTTCCTTTGCTATTCCATCCTCACCAGGTGGCCCAACCATCCAAGTTCCTTCTTTTCAATTAAACTGATCAGTGATTCTTGGTTAAGACACTCTTCCCTTATCCTAGTATTTCTAATCATATCTCTCCTTGTCCTTGTCTTGACTTTAGTTCAAACACTTTTATTCCTGGGAGAGACAATATCTGATAGCCCTTTTCCCTATATGCATTCCCTGCAAATTTCAGCAGAGAATCACCATCTACTAATAACTTTGTTTACTTCCTTTCTCAGAAACTCTGGTTCACTTTTGTCCATATTCTTGCTTGTATATTTCTTTCTTCAACTCCCCCAAGATTTGAAATCTTGTCTTGAGTTGCCATTTCAAATTGATGTTGCGCCAGTTGCAAAACTATCTTTTGTTCATAATTGTGGCATTATGTTAGCTTTGATTTTTCATCCTTCAGCTCGTTTTTCGGCTTCTCATTTTTCATTTTTATGACACTCACTTCATGTGCTGTTAGTAAATCTTTAGTAAGCATAGATACTACCAGCTGTGACATAATTGTTTCATTTGTTGACGACAATGTTAATGCACATGGTTGCAAATTATTTACACTTCCTAATGCAACCATTTGTTCTTCAACATTCCCATCATTTTCATATCTTCTTTTATTATCTGGAAACACACCTATCACATTTGCTTCCACATTACTTCCTACTTTAACATTTTTAATTGAGCTCCTCAAACCACACGATCACACAGATGCCATTTTGTCCATAATGTACAGGTTGTTGAATAGTGGGTCGCACTTTAAATGAACACGTTAAATAGAAAAGGTCATTGCCATCATTCGCTTTATATTTGCTTTATATGTCACAGTATTAATACATTTTATTCAGAAGAATGTAGTGCAGCAATTGTTAAATCTCTCAAATCAGAACAGTTAAAAATTATGATTCACATAAGGTTGTCTATTTACTGCCAAGTTTTGTCGGTCTAAATTAGAAACACCCTATATAGATGTATGCCATAAATATTTTATTGCATTGCAACAATGAATGTGAATCTATAGAAGCTGATTTTGTCTGATATGCCATTCCTCCATTATAGATCTATTCCATCATGTGAGGTAGAATGAAGTTTCTCTGGTTTCAGACTTATTTTAAGAGAAAGCAGAAGGGGTTTTTCTTTCAATACATTGCAAGACTTATTTTAAGAGAAAGCAGAAGGGGTTTTTCTTTCAATACATTGCAATTGCATCTTGCAATTTGGTACAATGGTTTGTGAAGAAATGTATTGATTAAATTATTTAGAATAGTAATTTCTTTACGAGTTCACTTTATTTTCAGTATTGTAACTAAAATGCCAACATGAAGTTGCAATGAACTCACTTTGTCACTAGAACCATTAACCCAATGCTAACTTACACTCACTTTCATCTTTTACAAATACACAGATCAAACAAGTCTCTTTCCATAGCACTGTCTTTTCTTTTGTCTTTGGTGCAATACCAATCCGCACAGCTTGTAGTTTGTCAACATTCACTGCTTGCAGACAAATGCTCAGTTTAACACTGCTCTGCTGGCCAAATTGACAACTTTCAACAAACTTTGTTGCTCATTGCTTTGGTGATTAATTGATTTACAAATATGATACTCAATAACTAGCAACAGCTAGGGTCCAGCTTTTGCACTGCCCTTTATATTCAACAGGTCATGGAAGGAATGTTCCAAAACCAAAATCTCTCGAATCGAAGGAATGGAATATTGTCAAGTTGCATCTTCTAGACCTGCCAAAATCTAAGTCTGGAACACATCAGAAACATATACAGTATGCACGCGATAAGAAGAGAGATCGGGTGCCAAGTCCTCATTCAGTAAGTTTCGTTTAACTCCGTAAACATGATAACTTTGAAATTTGAAATGCACTATACACTGACATCTAGTGGCTAATACACTAAGCTTTATCATATCCGCCATATTTCGTTTTGATCAATTTTGAGGTTAATGAGCTAACCAGTATACAACAATCATCTATTAGAATTTTAGTTCATCCTTGGCATCATATACATGTTATGAGACACGTTAAAATGTATAAATACAGTATATACATAAAGTCAAATTGATTACATACAATATACACAGTAAGCAGCTTTTCTATGGTTTCATGTGGTATTTGCATAGACAAATTTACTAATTGATTACATACAATATCCACAGCAAGCAGCTTTTCTATGGTTTCATGTGGTATTTGCATAGACAAATTTACTACAAGAAATGTCATAATATAAATATTACAGGTTTGTGAATGTAGTATGCTCCTAGTGCTCATTTACATGGTCATAGTTCTAAAAATTCATTAACCGTATAAAAACAGTGTGCATGCAAAAATGTCTTAACCTTATTAAAGTTTTTTAATGATGCAGCTTAGTTTATTGTATAACATCCCTTTGTAGTTAAAGCTTCCTTCCTAAAGGCTCATTTGGTGCACTTGAATTGCCAGTTTATCCTTGTTACGAGTGTGGTGGTAATGTACATAAGCATTTACTTGAAAATGATTTATATTTGTATAAACATTTGTGGATGTTATGGCTCTCGAAAGGGGACACATTATTATTCATCTACCTCCATATAAATGTGATCTGAATGCAACTGAGTTGGCATGGGCAAAACTAAGGAATGTTTCCAGAGGATGCAACGTTACTTGTGATATCTTCGCTTATCTTGCACGTTATTTTGCTGAATTGTGTTTTTCAAGGCTGACCACACTGCAGAAACAAAAGAGCATCAGCTTTCGCTTCTTCCCCTCTGCCCGCATCACACCGTAAATCCAGCACCCAAGAAAACATGCGCATACTGTATCTGGCTTTATCAGGTAGTGGCCTTGAATGTTCCAATATTTTTAACCTCTCACGCCAAACAAAAACTTATTTGCTGCCGCCGTGACACTGCTCCATCCTCAGGGCTATCGTCCCTATTAGTAGTGTCAAAGCGCCAGGCAATTCGAGTGCATTACCAGAATCATTCCTTGGGGCAGCCTTTAGATGCGGTTGGCTACGTCAATCCTCTTCACAACGCGGTATGGCCCTTGCTACAGCTGCTGGACCTTGGGGAAACGACCCTTTGTAAGGGTTACAGCAATACAGCCGCATCAGATCACATTGGAAATCTTCGCTTAGGCCTGCCGATCATAACGGGTCATCAGGTCACTTGATACCTGGATGTACTGCATAGGTGTGTGTAGACGAGCAGTAAGCTAATAGGAAAAGAAGTGCCCTGACATCACAGTCCCACTGGTAGTTTGCCAGGACCTTCCTCAAATGTGCTGTGTGTTTATGTATCACTTGAACATACCATCCGAATGTGGGTGGAGAGACGTTGTGTGTTTTGTGCACCGCAAGTCCTTTAGCACCTCCCTCATCGAAGTTCATACCCTTATCAATGTGTAGTTCCATTGGCACTGTAAAGCGGCAGAAGAGTTCTTCCACAGGGCAGTCCATGATTGTCCTGGCCTTCTGGTTTTGTATGGCATACACCTCCGGCAATTTGATGAAATAATCCATTACCACCACCAAATATTTGTTGCCCCTGTTGGATACTCGAACAGTTTAGCAATGTCGTTAGCGATGCACTCGATGTATGTAAATTTACATAAATAATCTCAAACCACTGTATAAAGTTTCAAACATGGTTTTTATGATTGATTCACTCATTGGCTTACTTAAAATAAAAACAATAAAAGCTTTCTTGATGTAAGAATTGACACCAACAACTTCATAAAAACTAAAACTGCAGCTAATAGCATTAACTTCAATGTAATACTTCAACTTATTTTCTAATTACTGAAGTATCAAAATAGTTGCTATCAAACTTATCCTCGGGCGAATCCATAATGCACATTTTTCGTTAATTCAGAGCATTTAATTGCATTATGTGAGAAAATATTCAAAGTATAGACTTGAGCTTTTGCACTGTCATTTCTTGTTTTCCCATATTAGGTTTGTCAATTTTCAAATAGCTTAAAATTTAAAAAGGTTATAAAATTCAGTTCCAGTGTCCTATAACAGTAGCTGACGCGATATGTGAACACTGCAGAGATGCACCGGGGAAGAATAAAACTGTATGTGGGAAGCCAATTTATCATCTGAAGACATTGCTCATAAGTGAATAATCTAGAACTGTCTACATAAAACAGGACAAAACTGCATGCACAAAAATGTAAATAGATACCCAAACCTCATCCTTGCTACACATATTCCACCTATGAATGCTCGTAGAATGCCTTCCGAACTTGCGATGACAGTATAGATGGAAGCAGGTGTAACTCTGTCAGAGCTTTATCATTCGGTTGGATCCAAGATCCCCTTTCAGGGAAATCTGTATGTACTTCCTCTAAGACCTTCACAATCTTACTCTGAGGAAGCACTAACTGCCCTCTCTGGATCTTCCCTTAGGTGAATCCAAATCTTAACATGCCATCCTTGATCCAGGACGGGCCCAGGATTTATACTCACCACTCCTCAGCTTGATGTGTTCCCAACACAGTCTTATTCCACTTCAGATAAGTAGCCCCAATTCAAGATCAGCCAGCTGCTCCTTTCTCAACACTGCGCTACCCCATACATCTGCTAGCACGTCAATACAACACGGAAAGCTGCAATCCGCTCCTTTGCTTCCTTTCAATGTTCGGATGTCAAGTTGTACTCTTGGGACCGTTGGACACGAGCTGCCTGACCCTCCAGGTTCTTGAAATTTAAATCCTGAATCCAAGATAGTAACTTAAAATACAGCTGTCGATGGTATCAGTGTTCAAGATGAAATCGCCACCCAGTTGTGGGAACCTAAAAATTTCACACAGCAAAGTGCTGACTTAAGCATGATATCCCTCTTCGTCCACAGGTAAGGCCGCTGTTCTTCTATCACATGCATTAGAGGCTTAGGGTTGATGCCAATCTCTCACAGCCTGAGCACTCTCTGGACCCGTGGCCCAAATAGCTTCTTACTGAGAAGCTGGCACTTCTTCACCTTCAGCTTGGCTGTCTGAAGTCTCTAGTACCTTGCTCAGGTTCTCCAGGCCTTTGAATGAGCTGCCAACCAGGACGGCGTCATTCAGGTATAAAAGGCAAGCATCCCTTAAGTTTTCAAATACTTTTCTGAAATAGAAAGTCATTTGTATTTCTTTTATTTATTTTCTCGTAGCCTTACAAAGAGCATGAAGTTTCAAACCTTTCTGCTTTTTAAAAATATAATTTGCTTTACCAGCCATTTATGCAAGGAAATTTTAGAACATGAATCAGTGTTAAGAAGTACGTAAAAAACCACCTCTGAGAATTGCTTGTAGAAAAATGAATAGAGAAAGTAATCCTGAATGTAACCTCAGTGACCGCTTTTTTTTCTTTCTCGCAGTTATCCAACGGGAACGGAATTTCAACCCATCACACAAGGACCCATTTTAAGGCAGCAATTAATCCACCAAATAGCCAGTGTAAATAAAAAATAAAGGCATACATTAATCATAACTCACTGATTCCAAGCAATTGCCGATTTTGTATTAACTCATTTTTTCCAACCTCCTTGAGAGCAAATGTTTGTTGACCTTGAACGCTGAGCTATTGCTCACGATATGACATTACGTATCAATATGGTGTTGAAGCCTTTAAAGTAGTCCTTGTCGTAAATAGTGAATTATTATCTTTTCTCATTTCAACATTTTCATGGCTTAGTTATAACAAAACAAGATCTCCACTGATGACATTTTGTGAGAACTGCACCTTTTCTTATAATTTCTACGGAAACACTGCCACAATGAGGTACTATCACCACGCTTCCTAGGGAATCTTGTATCTTTTATTTTATGGTTAGGTGTGACGTTCATGGCCATTGCAGCACTCAGACACTTGAACACCTTGATGCTAGGGACTCACACCTTTAAATGCAATCGACCTTATGGGCCTAGATGAAAAACGATGTAAAACACAACATATTGTATCAATTTAAAAAAATGGTGGTGCAGTGGAAAACTGGTAAAAAGCTTGCAAGCATGTGAAAAAATTTAACAATTCTAATGGGACAAGAATGGTATAAGGAACAAGATTAGTTATCAATTTTTAATTAATTTAGAAGACTTGGACAGTGACTGCAAGAAGCATTTCCAAATACTGATATTGAAGAGGGATACAAAGCAACAAACAACTAGGAAACAACCAATGACACCTCTTGGTCTTTTGGAAGGAATTTCCATTGTATCCCAAATGCTGACCATGCCAAAAGGATGACATGACAAAAGACAGAGGAGCAGTATTCTCTTTCTACAAAACAGGTGATAACAAAGTACATGCACTAATTCACTAAAAAAAATTTCAACCCTTTGTCACACAAATTTGCTGTTTTTAATAGTTTGATGTACAGGTTGATAAACATACCTCTAAACAAGGAAGAATTTAATACAGAATATAAACACATTATTAACATTGCCTTAACGGATTTAATAAAGATTTTATACACAAAAGGTTAGGAAAATTTAAATATCAAAAAAAAAAATGTAAATTATGTTTCCACTTTTAAAAAGTGAAAAATGATTATATTTTCAAAAAATTTACTTATCATCCATGGGCAAATAAAACATTCCAAAAAATTTTCAAAGAAGTTGGTATAATTCTGGCACATCAAAATAAATACAGCATAAAAAATTTTACTACAGTTTTCTAAAAAGACAAAATTTCAGACAACAAAAAATCCGATATTTATCACGTCAACTGTTTAAAATGTGATAAGACTTATATTGGTAGAACCAAACATAATTTAGAAACCAGAACGAAGGAGCATTTCAGAAATATTAAATATAAACAGATAGATAAATCGGCAGTGGCTGATCATTTTGGTCATCTAAACATGAAATAAGCCCAGAAGTTGAATTATTGAAACAACTGAATGAACCGATAGATTTAATGGTTTGGGAGAAAATATTTTGAAAAATAGAGATTGCATGATGAATTTTGATATGCCCACAAGTAAATGTCATCAGTAAGTTTGTGTTGTCTCCGATAGATGGCAGTAAGGTATGGAGCTATTCTTTAAATTCCAGAAGTTGTCAAGGCCAGCCAGTCAGTGTGTCAGTGTAGTCTGTGTTGGGCTGACAGGTTGAAAATGAAACAGATGTTGCTTTGAAACCCGTCCCAAAGGATTGTGAATAAGATAAGTAAATAGTGAAGTTGTTACTATAGTGTTTAGTTATTCTTAATAGCAACCTGAAGGTTTAACTTCCAGACTCAAAGGGTAGAATCTACTCCAAAAAGAAGTATGAATATGTATTGTGGCCGCCATAGTGATTTCAAGAACTGCTTCTCTGAAGAAAATGGTATTGTGTTTTGTAGTGATATTTGTTCAGTTATGGAAACTCTTGAACTTCAACACAGGCCAGATGAGTGGCGACTATTCATAGTACACAAATATAAATTTGAAAGATGAAACGTAGTTTGGAAACCAGAAAGAAAGAACATTTTCATAACATTAAATATAAACAAATGATAAATCGGCCGTAGCAGATCATTTTTGGTCATTTAACCATAAAATAAATCCCGAAGTTAAATTATTAAAACAATTAAATGGTCCCATAGATTTAATAGTGTGGGAAAAAATATTTATTTAAAAAAATAAACATCACGTAATGAATTTTGAATTACTGGCAGTTGATTCTATTTTTAGATTTGTTTCGTCTTCAGATGTTGGTAATACTGAAAACATAACATAAAAAAAGAAAAAACATGGTAACCGAGATTTCCTTGACAACAAAGTTTGTTTATAATAAACTGAAGACGAATGTGATGTGCCTTCGAAATTGATCTTAGAAAGAAGTATTAACATCAACTTCTTAAGATAAGTGGAGAGTCATTAACAAATATTTATATTTGTGTAATATGTATTATGAATATGAATATTACTTCACTGTAACTAGCTTCATTTTCTATGTAATCAGTAAACTATTCATAGATTCGTCTAAAGTTAGTTTGAAGGCTGTGCTGCTACATATTGGCTACCTGTAGCGCATGCCGCTGAAGTGAAAGAGATACATCAAAATATGAATCTAATTTTAGAGAAAATACAACATGGAAAATATCAACAGAATATCTGTGATGATTTAAAGGTCACTGCTTTATTGCTTGGTTTGCAACTTGGGTTCAGCAAATTTGCTGTTTTTTGTGCCTATGGGACAGCAGAGATAGGAAGTCTCACTATGTTAAAAAATCATGGCCTAAATGTGAATACCTTACCCCTGGCCAGCAAAATGTATCATATGTCCCTTTAGTGAATCCTGAAAAAATATTACCTCCATGGCATATTAAGTTAGGAAAAACGAAAAATTTCATCAAAGCTATAGATCAGTGGTGTCATTGAGGGGAAATAGGGTGGTTACCATTTCCCCCTTCTAGTTAACCTTTGTAGGTGACATAATAGATATTGGGGTGAGGAAGGGCATGAAGATTCACTGGCAAGTTGTTAAACTATTTATTCATATTTTTATGTGCAGAATGTGTATTGTGAATTATACTTTTATAGCTACATGTTAATAATTATTAGTTCATAAATTAAGTGGAGTTCTTATTCTTAGGACATGTTGACTGTCCACTGCTTACTTGTATGTTTTAAAACACAAAGGGGTGTAGACGTACCACAATACACAATGCCAGTCAGCTGTTCCCTTACACCACCGCGCCACTAAATGAAAAGTCGAAGGGGAAAACGAGGGGAGTCACCCTCAGTGACACTCGATGGCACCTCTGCTATAGATAAACAGTCTGATGGATTCTTGAACCTGAAATCGAAATTCCCCAAAGTCAGTGATGCTAAACTTAAATCCGGTCATTAATAGGTGATGAGCATTTTGAAGGACTTAAATCCACTGGAGAAAGCAGCCTGGCAGTTTCTCATAAATTTGTTTCAATTTTCTTGAAAACCATAGAGCACAAAGCTATCGCGACATAGTGACTGACCTTCTGCATTCTTATAAACCTATGGGATGCAACATGTCTTTAAAAATTCACTTCTTGGATTCTCACTTAGACTTCTTTCCCAAAAATCTTGGAGCTGTCAGCAATGAGCATGGTGAGTGTTTTCATCAGCAAATTTCTACTATGGAAAAGAGGTACCAAGGCAAGTGGAGTTCCAATATGCTGGATGACTACTGTTGGACTAAGAAGAGAGACGTTCCAGATGCAAAGTATGCCCGAAAATCACTATCTACCACTTTCTAGGTAAGTCAGGATGAGTAGTTTTGAATGAATGAATTTTGTGTTAGCTAGTTACAGATATTTTTAGAATATTATAAAAATTCAAATAAACATCACACAAAACTCCTGCCCAATGGGAAAAACTAAATTAGATTTGAATTCAACATGAAAAATTCTTCAAGAAAATGTTATTTTAATTCTTGTGAAAGAAAAAGAGTTAATTTTTGTTGACTAGTGTATTTTAAAGTTCTGTTGTTTATAAATAGCACAACTTTATTATTTAACTGTTCATTGTTCACACTTCAAAGTAATGTACTATCAACCACTTCTCTCTCAAAATGTGGGTAATTGATCATAGAATTCCCTGTACTCCTGCTTTAGAAACTTGCACATATCCATGAGATCATTCTTATTTTCTTATTGGAAGTGACCCATTTTACAGGCTGGGAAGCTTCTGTACAGAGAATAATGGCGTATCTTGGTTGACTCTTCTTTTCCAAATCACAAAGCGATCCTATGATTGCAGTATATTGCAACTTTTAAGAATATACACAGCAGATGGATCATCAAGTTAACATTTCAACCACTTTGCTTCTGTGATAAGTTCTCTTAACCTATATAGCATTGTTTCACTCACTTGAGAAGGCGAGTTTTTTCAGTAACCACTTTATTCTTTCGGCTTTTGTATGACTTTCGGAATTCCTCAGCTTCTTCATTTTAACGTCCCTCCAATCAGACATGTTAATTTTCCGTTTTCTTGATATATTTATATGTTTTAGAACACTTGGTGAAATACCAACATACCCACTGTCAGTCATCTTCTTTGCTATACAGCAATGTTCCATTCAAATGCTTGTAGTTTCTGTCTGTTACTGCCAACTTGGAATGGAAATTTGATTTACTGACTTACCAATAACTAAAATGGATGCAGAAAGGGCAACACATTGATGTTCCACTACAAGCACAACTTTCCTAAAAATGTGCTATTCAGTGTCGTTCTGCAGCGTAATTCAATAATTTGTTTCAATGTCGCTTTTCACCTGTACCTTAAATCAATACTTCTAACAATCTATAGTAAGATTATAAATAGACATTTTTCTGTGAAAGCAAAGTTTGTTTTTGCATATCCTGACAATGACCCCCAAATTACCCCCCTTCAGTGCAGCTAAACCAAGTGTTATGATTTTTGTACTGCATGTTTTAAGTTTTCTCTATGAATGCTACTATTAAAATTGAAAATAAATTGAGTACTTCACTGAATAAAAGTTTAAATTTTGTATAAAATGACCAAAAAGTTATTCTCAACAGTAACTCTGTATGCACTATCTATAATTTACAATTACTTGGTGTTAAACCTTCTCATGCAAAAATGTCAACTAAGTACTTTGTAACAATTTATAGTTTAGGGTAATGAAATAGTTGCCAAAATAACAGGAATAGGAAATAACCAACTTATTCTCCAATACTGTATTAAATGCATTTCCACATGAGCAGGTTGCCACCTATTGGGCACTAGCTATCTGCATACTATTTAACATTATAAAGCATTCAAAAGAATACCAGTACACCGGATATTATCTTCCATCTCATCACATGTACTCGCATATACATACAATAATACTTGATTTAGAATTGCTAGACTTGCTGATAGTGACGTGAACTAAATTTAGTATTGCTAAGCCAATTTTTAACACTACATTCACTTACTTGTTTATTCTTAACGAAAACATGTTTCAGGTCTTCTTCACAGAGCCAAATGCAAATCAAGACTAACAGAAAGCAGCACACTCATCCTGAATGAAAAAGAAAAAAACATTCAAAAATTTCAAACACCACCCTACAGCATTCTACAAATTCCAGAAAATCTTTAGGCAGCATAACATAATTTTGACCCCAATAAATAGTTGCACCAAAAAGATATTAAATTCTAAATTAAAAGATGTCCCACAAGAAGAGTGAGTGAGTGTGTGGTGTTTTAGGGCCCGTCAACAACAAGGTCATTTGGGCCGCACAAGAAGAAAAATCAGGAATATACATATATACCAGAATATACTAAATTGTAAAAATGGCAAGAAAATTACATTGGGAAGACTAAGACAAACATAAAAATAGAAGAACACAGAAGGAGCACAACATAAAAACAGGAAGACAATCTATAGTACCTTCGCAGTTTGGAGAAACCATCACAAAATACAAGGAATCCGAAAATATTAAATAATATTTCAGAAAAAAATATAACTTATAGTTTGGGAAAAACATAACTTACAGTTTAGCAAAATATCTCCAAATGGAAAAACAGAAAAGGTGTTTTTAATTTTGAAATACTGCCTAGCAATCTACATCTGCAGAAGTTCATCCAAACATCACTAAAGACAAACCCCACCACCATGTAGTGAAACAGGTAGTCAAACAAGTACTAAGTGATGTAGTGTTAAGAAATCAGCACAGTAGTACTAAACATTAATACTTATTCATAGAGATTCAAAGCATACAATCTGTAATTGTTGCTAAGCAAAATCCACAGGTACCTTAGAGCTTGAGCTCAAGCCCATTTTAGCTGTTAACAAAAAAAAGTGCTTCCTAACAAGGGAATTATCACTGTACTAACACCAATGCACATCTGAAAACTTGATGGACTAATGCCTGCTATAAATAAAACATTTGCACCAAAAACTGCTGCGGAGTGGAACCATAATGCCCAAAACTGAAGCCTGAAAAGTGCCACATGGAAATAGCTGCTGGACTTCCCTCAGCTCCCTTCCCGATGCAGGGAATGGCAGTTCTTACATGTGCCATGTGTAGGCCGCTACCCATCAGGAGTAAACAATCCCTCCCATACAATGCTGTGTTATTATGCCCATATGTTCCTATGTATTCTGGACTCATTTTCGGGAACTTCCAGCTATACTCCACACCCAATTTTCGGCACACAGGCCCCCACAGAGCAGAGATGATGCCATTGGTAGCATAGATGGTAGCATGCCTGCCTCACGTTCAAGAGGTCCAGAGTTCGAATCTCGGTCAGGGTGAGTTACCTGGATAATTTCTTCTCTGGGGTTTTCCCTTATCCTTAAAGATGAATGTTGGGTAGTCTAAGCTCCATGGACCCTGGACATATTTGAGCATTATTCCACCCATTTCATTCACCATCCGATATGACTTAACGTTGGAGGGCATAAATTACAAAAACAAAAAAAAAAAACAAAAAAATAGTGACAGTTTCCTTGTAAGGAAAATACTTCTTAATACAAGCTGACACAAAAAAATGGGAATGTTGGAAATGTGTAGTGGTAGCTATGACGACTATTTAAAAAATTACATATTTCATCATATTTTCTCAAATGGCAAGATGCCTTACCTTATCTTACCGTGAGACAAACACGCTACCATCTACGCTACCGAGGCGGGCAGGCAAGGTGTAAGGTTTCCATTACGTATTGTCACTGAGGGCATTCATGTGCTGCTGCTGCTGCCGCAAGCCGCAGCCGGGCGCGTGAGCAGGAGAGCTGGATGCTTGCCAAGATAGAGAGACAGAGAGAGGCTCTGGAATTTTCTGTTTTTCTCTTGTCGCCGCAACTGTTCTCAAAGGTCTACGGCATTCTAGAAACAATAACCGGGTATTAGAACCATGCAAGGTGTTGGAGCGGTAGTTTGTGATTATCGGAGTTGTGTATTGTGCAGAGAAGCAGTTGCTAGTGTGTGATGCTTATTGCGACAGCGGACGTTTGAATTGTACCGCAGTGATTTCTTTCATTTGTTTTCGTGCGGCGGAGCACTGAGTCGACCTTGAAGACTGCTGATTTTAAATTTCACGTCTTTTTATTGCAATAAAGAGTGTTCTAAATTTCTACAAACCAGTCTTTTGATTCTATGTAACCCTCGCAGTCACATGTCCAGAGTGGGATTCGACAATGGAAGCTGCATTGGCGAAGATCTTAGAAGAGCTGACAGAAGATGGGAGTTATGAAGACTGCGAATGACACCTTCGCTATGAAGACGGAAACGGCAAATAACAAACTGGCCGCAAAGTTGAAGACGGCAAATAGCCTGGCAGCGAAGATGACCGAAATGAAGGCCGAATTAACCACGGAAATGAAACTTGCGAAAGACAACCTGGCCACAGCAATTTACGCTGCGAACGAGGCCCTCGCTGACAAATTCGAAGAGCAGTTGGCCGGCGTGAGAAATGATGTCACGGAGCTGAGCAAGTGGATGGGTCAAGTAGCGGGCGCATCGAAGACCTCTGGCGAACCAAGTTAATTTAGAGGGAAAGGCCGACAGCAACACCAAGTCCCTGAACGCCATGGAGGAGGACATCGTAGGCAGAAGACAAAGATCTGAATTAGCCAACCTCCAGGGACGGGCCGCAGAGGTGCTGAACGCGACCCAGACAGAGGCGGTGCCCAAGAACATCTGGAAGGCCCTGGAGAAAGGGTTCGGAAACCACCGCTTGGCCGCAGCCTACTGCAGCCAACTAAAATCTAGGACACAGCAGTCAGGGGAGTAGCCGCAGGAGTTCGCCCTGGCAGTCGAACTGTTGACCAGCAAAGCCTTGGTCGACCTCCCACCGGATTCGTATGCCGAGAAGCCGCCTACTCCTTCGTCGACAGGGTACGAGACGCCGAGATACATCAACTCCTAATGCTCGGCGACTATAAAACCACCCAAGCGCTGCTAACGGCCGCACTGAGGACGGAAGCAGCCAAAGTGACGGCTACCCCAACCTCGAAGACCAGCACAGGAATCCGACGAAGACCAATTGACGTGTGGCCCGCTAGGACAACTGGAGAGACTGCCGACACACAAGAGCTGCCGGAAAACGAGTATGGGCCGGCGTGGCGAGGAGCACGTCGGCGCCATCACCACCATCCCCTCGAGTGACACACCGCGCCATCAGACGGCGTATGCCTGACAGCCTCATCGCGGAAGGTTGGGTGAAAGTGATGTCATGACGTGTGCTTGTGGACAACGGGGCAGCCGTGGTGCAGCCCTACTCTACTGGCTGGTTTCTTCTATGACAGATGGATAGGTAGATGTGAAACAGTTCCATGGCCAGCACATACATAGGGGTAACTTAAGCAATTGGTGTATGCCCAGAAAACCCAAATGAAATCCAATTTGTCCTGCAAAACCATGACACTATAATGGAGTGGATAGTTTGTCAGTCTGAAAAATACAATGCCATAGCAGAGATCCATGGTTCAAATCCCAGGTATGCCATTGAATTATTCAGTCTGACTCCACCTATCCAAACCTTAGCCCACATGGTTAGCATGGAAAAACATTAATTTTCATCAATTAACCATAAGGGAGTGTATGACTGGATGTATAAGTCTTTTATTCAAACAGTGCAGGGTGTCTAAATGCAAGAAAACATATTTTGAGCATGTGATAAGATTTTGTGTGTTCAACACTTCCTAACAAATGACGTAAAAAATAGATTTTACCACTTTACAATTTTTTTCACTAATAACATTATAAATCAAAACTGAAGAATTCTGGGACACATGTTTACATGAAACATTTTCCTGCTTCAGTGTAAGGAATCTGTTTCCAAGCTTTGTAGAACTATTTTTGAATCACTGTATATAAATTGACTTTACCACTCTTTTTAATTTCAATTCTAAGGTATTTAGAATATTCCCTAATGCCTTATGCGATAATCGCCTCACATCTTCTAATTCTAATAAAATGTTGACAGATTTCTATCATCTTAACCTCATTAGTAAACCTATTACAAGATTTCTAAAATATGTTTGTAACATTTTTTTTTTTTTTTTGTAATTTACATCCTCCAACATTAAGTCACATCGGACAAAGAATGAAATGGGTGAAATGATGCTCAAATGAGCCCAGCGTCCATAGAGCTTAGAGTAACCCAACATTTGTCTTTCAGGATAAGGGAAAACCCCAGAAAAACCTTATCCAGGTAACTCACCCTGACCAAGATTCAAACTCGGGACTTGAACGTGAGGCAGACACGCTACCACCATGCTACCGAGGTGGGCAACTAAATGTCAATTGACATCACTTATGACGTGACTACAAATTTGACACTATTGTATTCAAAACGGTCTTACTGGGTTAACTGCTGTCCATCATGTTCAATCCTAATCTAATTCCTAATCTGTTTCATCTGGCCTTACGAGGGGTACATTAATCATTTTCAAAATGAACGTAATGAAATTTTAAAAATTTAGATCCGATTCTTGCATTTTTTTCAAATTATTCATGCACTTCATTGCATCTCATTCTTTCAAACCATTTTCAAAAGCTGAATGCCATTCTTCATAGAAGAGAGCATAAATACCTTTTTTCTGTAATCAACTAATGCAGTTTCAGGTGATTCAAATTGTAAACCTCCAACTTTTTCTTTTGTTTTGGAGAAAAGAAAAAAATCACATGGGGCCAGATCTGGGATGCAAGGAGGATGAAAGAAGTATTTGACTCCTGACTTCTGCAGAAATTGAACTGTTTCTCATGCAGTGTGGTTAGAGGCATTGGGTGATAGTAAAAATCTGAGTTGACTCCAATGTGCAGCATGTGAGCTGTAGCAGATATTTCATGTTTAAAAAAGGAATAGTTAAAGGTATTGTAATATGTAATGAAACAGATATAATGGAAGGTAGGTGATGTGTAACCATTACAACCTCATATGAGAGGAAGTTGTGATATGTCTTAAAGATTTTTCTTCTGCTTAAGAACGTTGTAGGAGAAAGACATACATTTGCGTCTCTCCAAGGTTGTGCAAAATTATTTTTGAGTGTGCATTTAAGATGCACAAATAGTGTGTGTAAGAGAGTAATAGTTAATCAATACACCAGCCATCGATTGTTAAAGAACACTTATATTATTTAAATTTGTAGCACAATTTGGAAATGTTTCAGAAGAATTAAATCTTCATGTTTGAAAAAGAAAAGAATTGTTTGTCCATTCTTCAGCAATAGTAATATTAACTTCCTCAGCCCCATTACCACGAGCTTGGGAAAAAGAACTCATTGCTCCAGAATTACCGATGCACCTACAGATCCAGAGTTGCAGGGGAAACTTCTAGATATCTTCAAGATCACCAAAGGTGAGAAATTCATCAGCAACCGCAGTCATCCCAATGAATCGCTACAAGATGATCGCCACAACGTCGGGCTTTTAGAACCCCATCGTCCACAGTTTTCCCAGTAAACCGCTTCAGAGCTAGAGAGTGGAATGATGACTTGCATTTTGGTGAATAAACCTTCTGATTTGAATGTCAATTCAGTTACCTCTGGTGCACTGAGTGTCTGATAATAACCCTAACCACACAGCTAAATCATCTTTGTTGCAATGATTTAAAATCATGGTCCACGATTCACAGTTATTGTGCAAGTTGTTTGTTTTATTGTTACGTACTAAAAACTGCACAAATGGACTCCTCCAAAAAATCTTGAATTTCAATCAGAATTTCTAAATCTGATAAATATGTACCCTATATTCTCTAAGGCACAACTGCCAGATGTTTAAGAAAAAATATTGAGCTCTAACATTAAGTGTGCAACTCAGTGAGCAGCAGATTGCCAAGTAAGTACAAAATCTGAATCAAGGCTAAAACAGATTAAAAATAATGGGAAATAAAAGCTATTATTTTGAAAACCTGGGAGAAAAATCTCTTTGCTGCCATGCAAGGGGAGTCAAACCTATCATTGAGCAGATTGACAGGTAAAAAGTATTATGAACCCAGAATATTTATTTTAATGTAATGAAACATATTTTTACACAGTACTTCAGGCTAATTTTTAAATTTTAATAATTACAGGATGGAAATCATCAAGTGTTACTTCCACTTCTCTCTACAAAAAAGATGACTCTGTTAAGCCTAGTTCATCTAAAGTAATCGTATCAGCTGATGAATAAAATACAACACACGCCACTACTAATCTTCAGAAATTTACTCCCACCACAACAGGTCCCGCTAGAAAGGAACTCTATGTAAGGCAGAACAATTCAGACGTATGACAACCAATGAACTAAAATGTTCTGATTAAGCAAATTCAAATCTTTGACGTACAGTGCAAAGTAATACAACATGTAAAATGTGAAAGTGAAAAATGAAATAAGGAACGATTTTGGAAAAATGAGATGTTCATATAGTAATGAAAATATGGGAGAGAAACTAAAATGCATGAACCTCGTGGAATTACCTAAAGAGTATTTCCAAAAATTTTTACGTAAAATTGTAAGCTTTCTCCTTTTTTGACAATGTCACTTTTTTCCTTTTGTTTGCATCTAACAATTATTTTAAAAAAAAAACTGATCACCAATACTTAGGATATGTTTAAACTGAAAAAATGGAAGCGCAGTAATAAATCAGGAGTTAAATTAACATAAAATCAAATTCGACTTACTTTGAAAAGTTAAATTGGAATTAACACTGAAGTAATATAATAATTAAAATTATACTAGGAGTCAACTGCGATACTCTGTACTTCATATACCACAAATTTTCTTTTAATGCATTTTGCCTCCACCTGAAGGCATTATCAAGAAATTGTTAACTGGCTAGAACTTTGGTGTTCCAACTGATCATGATTATCTAAGATGAGACATCTGGCAGTGATGCAATGAGGCTAAATAAAATGTTTTCTTCCTATGGAATGCCAAAATTCATTAAATGTGGTTTGAATATCTTTACATAAATGTTTTCCCAGATGTTTAATTCTTGATTCACGTGAACTGATTTTAGAGTTGTGATTTTTGTTCTTTGTTGTGGTTATGATCCCAGAAATGTGCTGCTACTGCAGATTTATTTGTTTCTTTCTCTTTGATGTTCCTAAAGTGTTCTTCTAATCTGGTTCCGGTGTTATGCTTCATCTTTCCAATGTACATCTTATTGCAGTCGGAACAATTAATTCTATGAATGCCAGACTTCTTTCTCTAAGAGATTTTGTCCATTTTTTGGTCTTTTGATGGGGTTTCTGATATTCAATTTGTTTACTGGTGCCAGGGTGATGTTAAATTCACTGAAAATCTTTTGAAATTTTGTGGTTGCCCATGTGTGATAAGTGTATTTCATATATGCTTTTCTGTCCTTAAAAGCTGTTAAGGTGGTGATCTTTTTCAAATGTTTTTGTCTACTAAATCTTTTTATTTTCTTGTCTACCAATTTTTCTCCATTTATTCTAGCGAGTTCAAAGCAGTATTACTCAGTTCCTCTGTTAAAAAACCAGGGAAAAATGTATCAGCTGGATCAACTTTCAACTGAAATGAGATACGAGGTAATCTGCCTTCCCCATTTACACTGCCAGTAAATTCCAACTGAGTTAATGTGAGCTCAAATGATGTTGCAAATAGAAATAATACTTTTAAACTGACTGACGCTGAACACTTACTTACAAAGAAGTTAACAAGGTAACTCAAGACTAAGAAGACTGCATGAGACATGCAAACTACAAGACAACTTTTGGAAAGAAATAGCACGTGGCGAGATTTTAGAGCCTATCATCATAAATTTGCAATACTCCGACGATTAAGACAATGACTGATGAATTGTCTCGACATAAGTGACATACACAGCTATATGGATGCGACAGTGGCAATTCATTGGATTATAAAAATAAATAATTCATAAACTAAAATTACAATTATAGCATTTAAAACATGTGCATAAGATGTGAGAGGCAGGGAAATATGAAGAGAGGGGCTAACAAGATGGCAACTGTGAGTGCACTAACGCATCCGATTGGCGGCGGTCCACAACTCTTCCCATTTGTAACTTGTAATAAATGTCTGAAATGTACAATTAGGACTGTAGAATTTCAAGTCATTGCTGAGGATTCTTTCAGGCATTTGATCTTAAATTTGAGATTTCCTTGTGGTCTACCGTGAAAATGTGAATCAGTTCGAAGAATTTAATGTTGTACCAGCATGTAACCAGGGTAGCTCACTGATAGAGCAGCAAAGTGGAAGATTCATGGTCCAAATCCCAGCTATGGCAATTTCAATTTATTCATCCCCTATATTTCATACAGAGGATACGTCATTTTACAGTATAAGAAAACATAAAAATACATCCAAAAATCTACTATATGCACTGCTTAGAAACTAAAATGTACACTATTTTCCATTTTTTTTGCTTTGTACTCTTCCACACTATAAAAAGCTTGTTCTGACAAATACCTTTTTATTTGAATTTTCAATTCTGATTCTACCTTTCAAACTTTGCCTTCACATAGCTGGTATGTTTAGAGCAATCAACCTTATAAATGGTGACCAATGATGCCAGTAATATTGATAAAAACTTGGGACAAAGTACTTATAAATTTCAGGTCAATTTGTGGTATGTGATCTTGAATTTGACGTTTTCTTGTGATCTACCGTGAAAATGCAAGTCAGTGTTTAGAAGAATCAAACTATTGATTGATGAAAAATAAATATAAATGGAAACTGAGATGTTTGTTTGTTTGTTCTCACTGTGAGCAAAGCTTAGTGACATGAGCACATCACATAATTTTTGAACATGTAGCATGAAATAATATAGCCACCCAAGTATGCTCAAATTTCTTATTTTCCTCCATGCTGTATACAACCTCTGTTTCTACAGTAAATTTTGCAATATACATTACACTCAGTCAGCAATAACATACAAGTGTAAATCATTATCACATGCAACCTGCCCTAAGCACTGATTATTCACCTGATCAACAAAATACAAAAGAATTCCTCCATAGTATATGGAGAATTAGTAAATAAAAAGGAATATAAATCTTTTCTGAAGATTTTATAGTGATTAGGATTGCCTAATAGTGTTAGGTAACACAGAAGTTGCTATTTCAGAATAAAAATGAAGAACATCCTCTTTGGAAAGTTTTTGCAAATCTGCACACCTCATACATAGTCATGCACAGCAACATTTGATGTGTCGTTATAATTATCTGTAAGAAAGCTCAAGAGAATAACATATGCACCAAAAAGAGTAGCTTTTGAGTTTTAAATATGGGCTTTCAGAAATAACAGTAGTCAGAGCTACAACTAATGCTTATAGTCCATTTTCTGATATCAAAATTTGCTTGTCATGGACTGAATTATACCATTATTCCACATCACATCAGGAAGTAAAAGTATGCAAATTATGCTGTTCTTAAGGCATTTTGGTTAAGCAGATTTTTTTAATTTTCTTAATGCAAAGGAAGGAAAGTCAAGTTTTGATAGAACGATGTTTGTTTTCTGCAACTGAGCTCTTTGTCTCTTTCAAATCTAAGAAAATTTGTATCTGATACTCTATTTTGGGTGTAAATGTCTATCTAACTTAATCTTTTATTTGCTCTTATGCTTTGTTTTGAATTAAATATAGTTTGGTTTATCTTATTTTAATAATAATTTATACAAGTAAATAACATCAACAAAGACCAAAACTCCAAACTCTGCTTAGATGACAAGTGCTTCACAAGTATAAAAAATAACAAAGGTGCATAGCAGGGTACACTTATCATTTCGTCTGTACTAGGGATACTAATCTGAAAAATCACGGAATATTATAGGTAATTGGGGAACACATTTTATGAAGCTTATCCATAACCTCAAAATGTGTAGTTTGTTCGCTGGATCCCCAACGTGAGCAAAGCTCAGGGACAATGAACACATCATGCATTTATGGCAAATGCATCATGACCAGTAATTGTCCCACCACTATTACCGATTAACCCTTCTTTTTAACTCACACTATGTATCAACACAAGAAAACTTGTGAACCATCACCACTTTAAACATTAACCTCAGAACATGCATTACAGTAAGTCATCCCATGACATTGTCTTAATGCTGATGGTATAGCTACCACTATATCAAATACGAAAACTGTCAAACTGACGTAGGTGATTGAATTTATGCTTTCACTTCCATCCGAATGTCAAACTTGCATCACTGATAAACTGTAAGTAGTCCAATATCACTTTCAATCATTAAATGTACCGATTACGCTCTACTTTTCAACATATGCAACACAATAAAATTTTGTATGCAGGTACTATACTTCTTTCACAATCCATATGAATTAATTTGGGATCCTTACCTATAGTACCCATTGAATTTTGCTGAAGTTCCAGTAGCAGAGCTGTAAGCCACTTCCTTAAAAATTTCCTGCCCAAAAATTTGTCCGGTTCTGAAGAAATGCAATACCGTGAATGCACGTTCCAGTCAGCTGACAGTACACATTTCAAATTCATTTAGATCACGGCTGCTTAGTTGTTATGCTGCCTTCTATTGTAACAGTTCTGAAGAAAGCTTGTTTCACTTAGAGCTTGAAGCCGTTTAACATTGGAAACAGTCTCATTTACTAACATCCCCTACAACATTTACTAATACTTCTCTATTTGACTTAGTTTTAGGCATTTTATTTACCTCACTGCTTGATCATGGCTCCCAACACTTCGTAAAGAAATCAACAAAAAGCAAGAGCACCAACCACGTGCTAAATACACATGTAAATATATATGGTAAAATACACATTGTCCAAAAATTATACATTGCGCAATTACTGACTTTTCAAATCATCAGTCGCTAATAAATTGTAGCCATGGTCCCAAAGTATGAAGATTACATAAATAATACACCAGTTCCATTTCATGCACATCACAGAACACCAAACTTTGCAACTTCACACGCAGACATGAAATAACCTGTGCTGACATGTCCTCACAGAACACCGACCTTACTGTTCCCACTGTTCGTGATTCAGGGTATAGACAAGAAGAATGTATCACAGAAAACCAACTCTAATTACAATTTGTTAACACAGATCACCTACTTCCCATATGTGTCTACAGTGTACAAATAAGTTGCTGTTCTGTGGCTTAAGCCAGGCTTTCACATTTATCTTAGATTCTACCCAGTATGGCTATTACTGGCCTGAAACAAACTCCAAAAAGCTACAAGAAGCCACGAGGGAAGTTAGGCTGGTATCGAAATGAGGGGTCGCTGGGAATTCCTACAACTTTGTAACACGTAAAAATATTTGAGAAATGGAGATATGTTAATTTCTACAAATCTTTGATAGGTAAACCTGTTTATTTAGTAACATGCGGTCAGTTTCTCACCCCGACTCGATCAGTCAATTGTCAACAGTCTACCAGGGCCTGTTTATCTACTAACTTGCAGTCAGTGACTAATCTGACTCACACTCAATAGCCTGCCGGGGCCTGTTTATCTACTAACTTGCAGTCAGTAACTAGTCTCACTCACATTCATTTGTCAATAGCCTCCCGGGGTTTGTGCATCTACTAACTTGCAGTCAGTGACTAATCTCACTCACAGTCAATTGTCAATAGTCTCCCGGGGCTTGTTTACCTACTAACTTGCAGTCAGTGATAATCTCACAAACAGTCAATTGTCAATAGTCTGCCGGGGCCTGTTTACCTACTAACTTGCAGTCAGTGTCTATACCCAATCACAGTCAATTTTCAATAGTCTGCCGGGAGCTCTTCGTCTACTAACTTGCAGTCAGTGACTATTTTCAATCACAGTCAATTGTCAATAGTCTGCCGGGAGCTGTTCGTCAACTAACTTGCAGTCAGTGATTAATCTCAATCACAGTCAATTGTCAATAGTCTGCCGTGAGATGTTCGTCTATTAACTTGCAGTCTGTGACTATTCTCAATCACAGTTAATTGTCAATAGCCTGCCGGGAGCTGTTCGTCTGCTAACTTGCAGTCAGTGACTAATTTCACTCATAGTCAATTGTCAATAGTCTGCCGGGATCTGTTCGTCTACTAACTTGCAGTCAGTGACTATTGTCAATCACAGTCAATTGTCAATAGCCTTCCGGGAGCTGTTCGTCTACTAACTTGCAGTCAATGACTAATCTCACTCATAGTTGCCTGTCAACAGTCTGCCGGGGCATACATGCTTACATCGCCGTGTAAGTTAATAGTTTTTTTTTTTTTTTTTTTTTTTTACTTTTATTATTTTGACGATGGACCAAGACAACATGTTTAACCACGCCAACCAATATCATGGTTACACATTCCCAGGCTAGTACAAAGTATGAGGCAAAATATCTTGTAAGTTGCACACTATTTTAATTATGCTAACTGCGACTATGCAGGAATTCACTTAACTTCTAATTTTGTAGGAATTCGCATATCTAAATTCTGCTAACTTCAACTTTGTAGGAATTGACATTCCCCGCAAAATGAGAGCTTAGAAATAATCTCTCAATGAATTCTACTCTCACCCGTTTTCCCTGTAAACAAGCAGGGATGCTGGTTCATTGTAACATTAGTGACTCGGCCTTGTAGAGGAACGGCATGGTGAGAATCGAGTTACACCCAGCTTTGAAATGCACAATACCATAGTAGTTATATTAAACATCTCTACTGAAGTAGACGTGGAAACGGAGTCTAAAGTAATTGCCACCAGGAGTATATTACGTCGGGGAATTTATCAATTTCAGTGCTTCGGTTCATATGCACCACCACCACTCCTCTAGATGTCCCCGATTTTATTTGACTTAAGTAGAATAATGAAGGTAAACAAAGAGAAACATTTATTACCACGCAAACGATCACAAAGGTTTCCTGACAACGCTTCTCGTGGCAAATTTGAAAAGTATTCCTGGCAGCAGTATCTAAAACTTGGTGGATAATATAACATTACAGATACCAGTGAAATAATTTAAACCTCCTCTCCCACGTTACAATTATTACCAAATAATTGCAAAATATGTGTGAAATGTAAAATTGTATAACCTAAATTATGAACACCAGTTTTTGGGTAGTAAATCCTGTCACATCTCGCACATATCGCGTCTCCAGTCATGCTCCATTGTGAAATTCGCATTCCCTCCAGAATTACAAAAGGTGTTGGTATCACTCAACATAATATAATTCCACAATACTCATATGTGGAACCAAACACAACGTAAGAACACTATTTTCATTGCAATTCATACAACAAATTTAATATTTCTTTCGAAAATAAGACATCGATATGGTATATTAAGTACTAAAGCAAGTACTGTGACTTTGTGGGTTCGTAGAATTAAAAGTCCAATTTGCAGAAGTTCAAAACGTTCTATATTTGCGTAGAGATATACTCTGTTCAATCCTTACGTAACAGAATTAAGTCACATACACACAGTCTACAAAGGTCGATGATGACAACAAACGTTCCCGTGTTACAGAACATCTGTTCACAACTCGCTCTTGGAGAGTCGTCGCCTTCATAAATACCTCATGGATAAATTTGAGACTGTTCCAGAACAATAAAGAAACCGAATATTCTATCACCTTCCAGTAGCGTAACTTAATCTATGCCTGCAAGTCCTTTATCTCAGCTATATTTATTTGCCGGTTCTTTGTGTACAGAAGCCGCGCTACCAACATCTTTCCTCGGGGCACCTTCTGGATGCGATAGACCACGTCGTTACTCCACTTCAACTCCCGGTACGGTCCTTACCATGGCTGTTGAAGTTTCGGGCAGCGTCCCTTGAACCGAGGAGGGCGATACAACCGGACCAGGTCACCCTGCTGGAACCTTTGGCTGTTGGCTTGCCTGTCGCAGCAGGTCTTCATGCGGTCGCTCGCTTTCTGGATGTTCTGACGAGCATGTCAAGGAGATGGTCCACCAGGTTCTCCACATACTCGGTTGCTGGCTATTTTGCGCCCCGGAGCTTCCAAAAGCCAGATCACAGGGGAGGCGTAAGTCTCGGCCGAACATTAAGCTGGCTGGCGTCATCCCAGTGGTGTCGTGTGTTGACGAGCGGTAGGCCAGCAGGAACAGTGGCACCTTGACGTCCCAGTCTCGCTGATGGCTGGCCACGACCTTGCACAGGTGTTCTTCCAGGTTTTCTTTTTATCTCTTGAACATGCCGTCCTACTGTGGATGTAGAGATGTGCGGGCCTTGTTCACCCCAAGTCTTTCCAGTGCCTTCTTCATCAAGGGTGACTCAAAATTCGTGTCCTGGTCGCTGTGAAGCTCTAACGGCACCCCAAATCAGCAGAACAATTACTCCACGAGGCATTCTGTGATATCCTTTGCCTCCAGGTTCAGGATGACATACACCTCCGGCCACTTGGAAGTAGTCCACGACCACCATCAGGTACTTGTTACCTCGGTCGGCTACTGGGAATGGTTCAGCTATGTCTACGGCGATCCTTTCGAATGGCACTCCGACGTTGTACTGCTGCATGCGAACCTGGCTCTTAGTCTGGGAGCGGTGACTCGCTGTGCACACGTGACATTGACGGTACCATCTCTCAGCATCTGCTCGGAGCCTCAATCAGTAGTAGCGCTGCCGAAGTTTGTTGATCGTCCGGTTTGCTCCCAGGTGTCCTCCTGAAGTACCGGCGTGCACTTCCTCCAAAACTTCCGGGACCATACTTCGGGGAAGTACAAACTGTTCTCTCTGACTCTTCGCATCGGGCGATTCCCATACCCGAAACAGCACGCCGTCTCTTGTCTTCACTGAGTCCCATTGGACTCAGTATGACTTGTAGGAGGTGCTCCTCGGTGCGATTTCCACCCAGGTTGGTGTTGTCCCTGCCTCCACTTCTCTCAAGAGTGGTCCGAAGTCTGCGTCCACCAGCTGCTCCCTCCTCAGGCCTGCGCTATACCAACCGTCCGCAGGCACTGCCGTGACCACTCTGATAGCTGCGGTACGCTCCTTCTCTTCCACTCTTGTGCACTGGCCGCACTCTTCTGGACAGGATCTTCGGGACATGGAGTCAGAGTTGCCGTGGATCTTCCCTCTACGATGTTCAGAGGTGAAGTCGCACTCCGGCAGCCTCTGGACCCAACGTGCTGTCTGGCCTTCCACGTTTCTAAAGCTCAGTAGCCAGCGGAGTGGTCAGTCCTCAGGTGGAATGGCTGACCGTATAGATACTTGTGGAAGTGCTCCAAGGTCTTTACTACCGGCAGTAACTCTCGTCGGGTGACGCAGTAGTTCTTCTCAGCCTTGGACAGGGCCTTGCTGTAGTGGGCTATCAACCGCTCATGGCCATCCTGTACTTGGGATAGGGCACCTCCTATGCAATCAGGCCGCGCCGTGGCTCAGTGGTTAGACCGCTTGGCTCTCACCAAGGCGGCCCGGGTTCGATCCCAGGTGTTCACAAAGTGAGATTTGTGGTGGACAACACGGCGCTGGGGCGGGTTTTCTCCGGGATCTCCGGTTTCCCCCACCATCTCATTCCACCGGTGCTCCATCTTCATTTCATGTATCATCAGTGTCATCGCCTGCGCCCCGTAGGGGAAGGGATCCGTCCCTTTCAGCTGCCAAAGTGCGGGCGCTGCGGACCCTTAGCACTCGTGGTACCTCTGACGTTACTAGAGGAACCTCGGGCCGAACAGCCGAGCCCTTCCTTCGGGAGTTGTTCGGATTGGGATGGACTCGAGGGGGCAGTGTGTTCCCGAAACCCGTGGGAATTGGGTACGTCTTCGGACGGGGTTGAGGGAAGCCATTAAGTGTCCCGGGTACTAGCCTGCAAAGCTAGTAGAAGGTGTGCTAGATCACCAGGCGGCCCCACCGAGGTTTTTCGGTAGTCTTCACCTTGAGTGTTGACGCGCGTAAGTGGCGTATCCACTTCCATCCCGTCTTGAGTCCATAGGACCAGATGGAGGGGCTTGTTAGTCTTTAGGTCTTGCCCTATGGAAAGCACCTCGGAGGACGCCGAGCGCCCTTTGGGACAGCTCGGATACTCCCTGGTTGAAGGAGGCCCGGGTCCAGTTCCTACGGGTTCAGGACTAATGGGAGTAGAACCTCTGGGCTATACTGTCATCGCCTGCGGTGCCGTATGTAGTAAAAGCGGGCGCTAAACACTACACATTTTCACATTTTTTCCTATGCAATCGTCGCTGGCGTCAGTGTCCACAATGAAGGCGACACCTGGTTGTGGAAATCCCAGAAGAGGAGCACTACACAGTGTCTTCTTCAGCCTCTGGAAAGCCCCTTCGGCGTCATCCGTCCACACATAGGGTCGGTGTTCTTCTGTCAGGCGGGTGAGGGCTTTGGCAATGTTGGAGAACCCCTTTATAAAGCGTCGGTAATAACTGCATAGCCCCGCGAAACTGCGCAAATCTCGCTTATCTTTAGGCCGAGGCCATTCTCTCACAGCTTGTGTCTTCTCCGGGTCTGTGGCCACTACGGTTGGTGAGACTATGTGGCCCAAGAAGTTGACCTCCTTGCCGAAGAGTTGGCACTTCTTCGCGTTCAGCTTCAAGTTGGTCGCCTGCAGTCTCTATAACACCTTACTCAGAGGTGGTCTTCGAAAGTCTTGCCGACGATGACGATGTCGTCCAGGTATAACAGGTATGCGCCATAAGTCAGCCATCACGTTACTGAATCCACTGGGCGTTGGGAGGTGGCTGGTGCGTTGCAGGGACCAAGGGGCATAGCTGTGAACTGCCAAAGCCCTTGGCCTGACGAGAATGCTCACTTCTCCTTGTCTCTTGGGTCTAGAGCCACCTGCTAGTAACCCGACTTCAAATCTAGGGTGGAGAACAACTGTGCATCAGCAAGCGTGTCCAGGGTGACGTCAATCCAGGGTAAGGGGAAGAAATCCTTCTTGCTGACAGCATTCAGCTTCCTGTAGTCTACAGAGAAGCGCAGCTCGCCGTTCTTCTTCGTTACCAAGAATACAGGGGAACACCAAGGGCTGTCAGACCCCTCAATCACTACCCTGGATTTCATTTGATCTAGCACATCACGTACACCGCTTGTTTTGCCAGCGGAACGCGTCTAGGTGGCTGCCGAATAGGCCGGGCCTCTCCGTATCAATGCGCTGAAGCACTTTATCCGTGCCGCCGTAGTCACTGTTGCCTTGGCTGAAGATGCGCCGGTATCGTCTCAGCAGTTGTCGAAATTTCTCCAGCTGTTCTGCGGCGAGGTGGACGGCCGCCCTCTACAATAAGCCTTCCAGCCGGGAACCAAGGTGTTGAATTGGCACCGGCCCCGGTGCCTTGTCGATTGCTTTCACGCTTACCACGGGCTCGCACGTCCCCAACACCGTCCCGGCCTGGATGTCGTTAACGGTGTCTGTCAGGTTGAGCAGTCTCACTGGTCCCTCCTCCCTGCACGGCAACAATGTTCTGTCCACACACAGTCCGTGCACATGCGTCTTCTGGTTCAGCATCAAGATCTTCGCTCGCTGGCCTTCCAGTCGCGCCGTTACCACCACCTCGCTTCTCGCGGTGACAACCACGTCTTCATTCAAGACAACCTTGCAGATTCCCAGGCGCTCTTCGGGTTGCCGGAGCATCACCTCGTCTCCATTGACCCGCAAGATCTTCCTGCCGAAGTCGACCGTCGCCTCGTGGCTCCTGAGGGCATCCAATCCCAGAATCACCTCCACAGCCACCTTCGCGACGAATACCCACAGACGCACGGCACTCCGTCCCAAGGTCAACTTCACTAGGGCCTCCTTCTCCGCAGGCAAGGTTTCACCAGATGCTGTCACTAACTAGTATAGTCGCCTCAGTTTTCTCGACGGGAAACCCTTAGCCACGTCAGGTCTGATGATGGTCACGGCTGCTCCGGTGTCTAAGAGCACGCAGCACCGCTTCTCTCTCAAACAAGCGTCCGCGATGAGGCTGTCATCCAATCGTCCGCTGACGGAGCGCAGTGTCACTCGAGGGGATGGTGATGATGGCGCCGACGTGCCCCTCTCCACGACGGCCCTTACTCGTTTTCCGGCTGCTCTCCCTGGTGTGGGCAATCTCTCTCAAGGTGTTCTGGCTCTCCACAGCCCCCAACACAGACCACTAGGTCTTCGCTGGCGTCTCTCGCCTGGACTTCAGTCTCCCGTGTAGTGGATACTCCTGGTTCGCGACGTCGGGGTAGCCGTCACCTTGGCCGCCTCCATCCCCAATCCTGCCGTTAGCTCCTCATGGATTGTTTTGTTAGTCTAAGAGCGCTGACGAATCTCCGTGTCTCGTACCCTGTCAACGAATCTGTAGGTGGCTTCCAGGGATTTGAACTCTGGTGAAAGGTTAACTAAGGCCTTGCTATCCAGTTGCTCAATTGCCAGGGCGAACTCCTGTAGTGTCTCTCCTCGCTGCTGTGACCTTGCTTTTAGCTGGCTACGGTACGCTGCGGCTAAGCGGTGGTTTCCAAAGCGATTCCTCAGGGCCCCCCCAGATGTCCCTGGGCGCCGCCGATGTCTGGACCGCGTTCAGGAATTCTGCGGCCCGTCCTTGGAGGCTGGCTATTAACTGTGCGGCATCTTCCTCCGGTGACCACTTGTTGTGCTTGGCCACTGTGTCGAACTGGCGGCGGAAGATTTCGAAAGTTGTCACGCCGTCGCATTTAGGAGGTTTGACGCACGCAGATGTTGTGTCACGTCCCGGCGTGTCGAACTTTAAATCGTTCAACCTCCTGCCGACGATCTCCTCTACCATGGCGTTCAGGGACTTAGTTTTGCTGTCAGCCTTTCCCTATAGGTCGTAAACGCGGTTTGCCAGGTCTTCGATATCTTCCACCACAGCATTCAGGGATTTGGCGTTATTGTCGGCCTTTTCCTCTAAATCGTTAAGGCGCTCGTCCACTTGACCCATCCACTTGCCCATCTCCACGACGTCATCCTTCACGCAGGTCAACTGCTCTTCAAACTTTGCGGCGAGGGCCTCGTTTGCCGCTTTTATTTCCGTGGTCAATTCGATCATCTTGGCGTCCAGGCTCTTGTTTGCAGCTTCCGTCTTCGCAGCGGTGTCATTCGCCAACTTCATTTCTTCCATTTTCTGTAATATCTTTTCCAATGCCACGTCCATGGTCAAATGTTCCACTTCCTGACACCAATTGTGACTTTGTGGGTTCGTAGAATTAAAATTTCAAGTTGCAGAAGTTCAAAACGTTCTTTATTTGCGTAGAGGTATACTCTGTTCAATCCTTACGTAAAATAATTACGTCACATACACACAGTCTACCAAGGTCGATGATCAGAACAAACGTTCTGATTACCTCTGTTTACAACACTCGTGTTACACAACATCTGTTCACAACTCGCTCTTGGGGAGTCGTCGCCTTCTTAAATACCTCATTGATAAATTCGAGACTGTTCCAGAACAATAAAGAAACCGAATATTCAGTCACCTTCCTGAAGCGTAACTTAATCTATGCCGGCAACTCCTTTATCTCAGCTATCATAATTTGCCGGCTCTTTGTGTACACAAACCACGCTATCCTAGATAACAGCTTCGCGACAATACTTACTGAGACCTCTTTCTTGACTCTCATGCGTTAGTTTTTCTTATTGTCAAAATGTTGTAAATCCTTAATTATCACTTATTCTTTCAATTTGTTATTACCTTCGTTTCACTAGACCTGGATTTTCTAGGCATCACTTTTTAATATTTCTCACCTCAACATGTCTTCTTATCGTATGTCCCCTTTCCCTACTACAAATTATTGTCATTCCATTCGCTACGTTTTATGTATATTTACTAGCTCACTCATCAACTAAAAATAGACCCATACTGCAGGTGACTGCAAAGTCAGATTTGTCAACAACACGGCGCTGGGGTAGGGTTTTCTCCGAGATCTCCGGTTTACCCCTCGGGCCCAAATGACCTTGTTGTCGACAGGCCCTAAAACACCACACACTCACTCACTCAATCACTCACTCACTCTCCGGTTTACCCGGCAATTTTATTCCACCGGTGCGTCATCTTCATTTCATGTATCATCAGTGTCACATGTAGTAAAAGCGGGAGTTAGATACTAACATTCGTTCGTTCCTTCGTTCATTCATTAGTACCATCCCAACCAGACATCTTGCACTTGTCTTTTCCTTTCACCCCTCGTTTTCTTATAAAGTGAAACCCATGTATCTAAGCATCATCATCATCATCATCATGAATCGAAGTGCCCTCCTCGGTAGCGTAGATGGTAGCATGGCTGTCTCACGTTCAAGAGGTACTGAGTTCGCATCTCGGTAAGGGCGAGTTACCTAGATAACATTTTCCCGAGGTTTTCCCTTATCCTTACAGACGAATGTCGGGTAGCTCTAAGCTGCATGGACCCTGGACACATTTGAGCATCATTTCACCCATTTCATTCATCGTCCGATATAATTTAACGTTAGAGAACGCAAAATTTAAAAAAAAATGAATCCAAGTTTCCATCACTGCTAAAATATGCCATGACTTTAAAAATTTCTAACCATAACCTAAACTAAGATTTCTTTTCAGACTCTCTTCATTCCAGCACTCCAGTCTCATAATCCCATCCCTACGAACCGCTTATATGCCTAAATCCTTCTAATCGTATAAATTCACAGCAGGATACCCGACTCTTACTCTTTTATTTCGCTGTCAATTTCCGCGCTCACCGGGTGACTCGCGCCGACTCATTCTATCACGAGTATACCTCCACGTGATGTTCACACTACAACACAAGTTCTCCGATATGACTTTGACATTGGATAACGTAAATTAAAAAAGAAAATACTAGTGCCTGATTTCACCAAAAGAAGTTTAAATCGACGTTAGCTAACGTAACGTAACAATTGTCACAGCGCTAACAAATTTATCAAGCATTTCACCAACCTGTTTTCTGACAATTTTAAGAAACATGTATTAACGCCAAGAGACTTAAAAATATTACAGTTATAGAAGACTATGGATGAGTCATATTTTATCTACTGAACGTACTGCGCTGCGCTTTAGTTTTCATTTTCGTCTGCACACAGCTGAAAAATAGCGGGTGAACAAAACCGTAAGAAAAACCGTGGGACAAATTTCTCATCGATGGAGAGAGAACTGTTAATTGAATTGGTGACGGAGTAATAGGATACCGTGGAAAATAAAGAGGACGGATGCGTTGACATTGAAAGAGAAAGATGTCACGTGGAAAAAGATTGGGAACGAATTTAATTCAAATGTATGTGTCACTACTATAACCACGAGACAACTTTGTCTGTATTGTGTAAATTTAAAGCGAGTTGCGAAGGACAAAAGTGACGAGTGACTCGAATGTTTCAAGACGTGAAGTGGACAGTGTATTATCCAAACAATTCAGTGAATTGTTATTATTAAAACGTTATTAATATTTTCAGCAAAGGTGAGGTTGGGATATTCCTTTCGATACATGTTCTAACGTCAGCATTACGTAAATTTAAAACGAGGTGTGAAGGACAGAAGTGAGGAATGACTTTGACGTTGAGGTGGACACTGTATTATCCACATAATTCAATGAATTATAAAATCCAGTTATTAACACTTGAAGCAAAGGTGAGATCGGCATATTACTTTCGATGCATGTTCTAAACCCTCTTGTACTTCCGCAGTAACCTTCTTAGCAACTTGCTTCGACAGTCTAAACCTCTGTAGAAAATTTTCTTTTGAGAGCTCCTCAAAATCATTTCTGCTCATAGGCCGTACTCTATTACGAATGCCATTTAGACGGTCTTAAATATAGCAAATCGACATCAAAAGCTGCGTTTACGCCCGCCACTTTGACAGTTTCAATTGTTAAGGACTTGACAACAGAAACATTATTGTTAGTTTAACAAGAGATTTAACAGGAGTGTTAAGCTAACACTTCTTGGTAAAATGCAATTTTTGTCATAACGATTGCTAAACTCGTGTTAAGTCTTAACAATTGTTGCTGAGTTCGGAGATAGAAATATCAGATTCGAAAGCAGTCTGCTGCCATCTTGCATTCTACATTCTCCAACCAGCTGATTCACGGCGTGCAAATAATATCTTTCCAGGAAGATTCTCTCGCGCGACATCTTGGACATATGCTGCTCCTGGCCATGACCTAGGTCGCTTTGAGGACCATTTCTCCATACATTCATGTGTCCAAGCTTCTACCTACTTTGGACTTACTACCGTGTTTTGCTGCGGTATTCATTCCCGTTCGTGCCTTAGCGTTATCGTCCAGCTTGAATGGTCTGACTTTCTATTAGCGATGTCTGCTAAATCATTTACGCCATCATGTAATACTTCTTCTCTCTCTATCCAAAGCTTCATGTTCTTAATAAAGGCTCTCTAACTCCTGGCTCTTGCTTCTTTATTCTGCTAGATTAACACTCTTTTCTTAACTCTTTTCCAATAAACCCGGTCTATATTGATAAATAATCACCCCCTTCAATTACTTTGCATTCTTTAGCACATTTCATATGAGATACATTTATGCAAATTTCACAATTATCATTCAATATCCGGTCCTTCTTTCCATTCTAAAACGCTCTGCTAACTTCCGTTCTTTATATCTATTTCTTAATGAACTCTGATGATAAATTTCAATTCCTCCACTGGCTACTTTGCTCTTCTCTACTTTAATCCCGTAAAGACCAAATTAAATCTTCTGTTCCTTTCTTCTGCTATTTCCACTCTTAATTTCAGATATTCTATCCTTCATGAAATTTGATGAATCATCTCCTTTATTTCTACTTTTATTTATTATGGCATTGGGTTACTGCCATTTTTATTGCTTAATTGTTGCTCCATGTTATCAATTTTAGTTAAAATTTATTTCAGGACTTCCTATCATTCCTGAGCAACAGGATCCATTTCCACTGCTCCATTTTGAGTAGTATTAACATTATGCATACTCGTACAGCCATGTTAACATTTTCTTCACTTTCCTCCTTCCTTTTACCTCATAATTGTCTTGCTATAATAAGCCCAAACCTGGTGCCCAATTGCACACCCATAGTCACATAGGCCACTCTTAATTTAAAATTGCTACCACGCACTGTACGATCTACATCCCTCTGTGATGGCTTAGTGCCCCTTCCCATCTTGAAAATATATAGACCAACCAATTCTGTAGAATCCGCCATGCAGTGCAGCAGAAATATTAATTTGAGTTCAACGCTCCTCGCACAAATTTTGTCGTATGCATATATATTCCTATTGGTGAACCGTAATGTCTCTCGTGTTGCGAGGCGTGTCACTTAATTATAAAATCGGCAATAGGTAGGGAAAGTAATCTCCCTAAAGCTCAATACCAAGGTTCCACCGGAAAATACATGCTTGGAGGTCATCTAAATTCAAAGAAAAGGATTGCCACTAAAAATGTACTCAGAACCAGGGTTTACGAAATGCAAAACTCAACAACGAAACGCTAAACAAATATAAAACTACATATTGTCACATAGCAAGCGCAATTCTGTTTTGGCGGGGAAACGCCGAGTCGGGCAACTGAGCCATCGTCGTGAATGAGGAGTGGAAGTAGAGGAACTGCTTCGCTTCGTTGTTTATTGGCTGACGAGACAGAAAGGACACGCCTTCAAGGTATATCTCTGTCTGACTTCGTGAAAATTTCACGAGGCTGGGGCACAACTGTGTTGTGACTGCGCAAATATTTTATTCTTTTGTTACTCTTTCAGAATGTAATATGAGAACACTACGTTTCTGAAGGGATCTATGACGCCAAGCATGATTATATAAAAGCAGATGGAAGGCATAGAATAGGAAGATAACAGTACAAGAGTAGTAGTGAGTGCGGCTTCTGGGGCAAGGAGTCAGCATGCCGTGGAACAGTGCACGTAGCAGTTCACACGTCAGTAATAATGAATCGGTGGGCTGTCGAACACGCAGCTAAGCATATTTTGTGCGAATATCGAAGTTGTGTTCAGAATACGACACTAAATTTTATAAGCTCTTCCAGAGGTACAGAGGTAGTCCTGGTCGGGCGGGGCAAATTTTCTTTTTCCCCGTCCGGGTGTCTTCTGCCGCAATACCTAGCCGCTTTGCGGCTTAACCTGCGAAGTGAGTCAAGATTGGTTGCATTTTGTTCTGCTGGCGGTAGGTTTTTGTTTGTTTCAGATTTGGTGTTAAGTGGTTGCCCTTGAGTGTTCTCTGAAGGCAACAGCTAGGCGGGTTTGTTACTTTCTCCCGTTGGGGGAGGATCTGTTTTAGAGCTTTTGCCCCGTTTTGAGTACGGGTGGCCTGACGCTTGAGCCATCAGGCGTTATGTGAGTTTGAATACGTTTGGGGTTTCCTTGGGTTAACCAAGGGGCCCCCGGACGTCTCTAGGGAGTTTGTATGATGGCAAGCGTCTTTGCTCCCTCTGGTCATACCTGCCCAGTGAGTTTACCAAAGGGTTGCCATGGGGTTGAATTTTGTCGTACATTGAACGAGCCCTCTCTCGAATGACGTCGACAATGTACGGGATGTTCGAATGTTCATGAAGGATATGGGCGGGAAATCTCCAGTCAGTATCGTAGATGACCCGTAGCGCCCTGTTCTGCAGCGTCTGGAGTCTGACGAAAGTGGTATTCGCCACTGTTCCCCAGATCTCACAGCCGTACAAGATCATGGGCGGGAGTATGCTCTTCCAAATCATGCAAACCTTTACATAGATAAAAGCCTAATATCTCTGACATATTCAATTAAGCCTCGAAATATTTAAAACAAAGTTTGAGATATTCAAAACATTTAAGTACGCCCGACGGCGACCGGACGGACGGACGGATGGATGGACCGACGGATGGATGGGTGGATGGATGGGTGGATGGATGGAGGGAGGGAGGGAGGGATGGATGGATGGATGGATGGATGGATGGACCCACGGATGGACGGATGGAGGGATGAACGGACGGACGGATGGATGGATGGACGGGCGGATGGACGGTGGATTGCAGCATTTCCCGGTCTTTTATTAATTTTGCGGCAAACTTGGGGAATTTGAAAATTTCATTGAATGTTTTTGTGCTTGCTGATGATTGATAGGTTGATTCATTAGTCCTGGGATTCTTCTATGGTTGTGTCCACGGCTGTTCATTCGCTATTGTTTAGGTAGAGCATGCTGGATATGATCTCAGGGCAGTGTAACGAGATACAATACCAATAAATTGTAGACAAATTACAGTTTTTTCGAATATTTACACCATTAATTATAGTGTTCCTCATGAAAATGTTTACACTACTGACGCACCATGAGTTTATTTACATGCTCACACAGCTTGGATTTTGCACTGAGACTGGCCACAGCTTTTGTTTCCCTGTTTCTTTTACTTACTTATATCTCGTTGTAAGGTGTGAGTGCACTGAACGACCCTAACCCTTCGTCCCGTTATGTTCCGTTCGGTTTGTCTTTTGAACAGTCTATACAGCATTCCATTCAAGTAGTGAAAACATTTGTACGGTGGAACATTTATCAACTCATATGTTACAGAATTTTACATACACATATTACACACACATACACACACATATATATATCCATTCAATATTACATTTACATATGTATATCCCTCTCGTCTTCATAAATTATTATTTATATTACACTTATCTTAATGAGGTTCTTACAAATAATGCCTCATATGCCCTTATAATACAAACAACTAATTTTATTAAACAGTTTAAAAATTGTGTTTGTTTTATAATCTTCCTCATCATAAATTCGCTCTAAAGAAGTTCGTCATTTTCTAGTTATTGTTCATCAATCTGTAAAATTGATTAAGTTTCCTGTAATGATCACTATAATAACTGCGTATAGTATTCAACACTGGCTCACATTTTAGCCTAACAGGAATGTCTGTCAAAAAATTGCCCTTCACAAAACTAGAATTTAAACAACTATTTTTACATATTACTTTTCTTATTCCAGATTTGCTATTAGATTCTATCATGATTTCCTACAATGTTCTTACAATTCTGCCCTGGTTTCTTACAATTTTGTTATAATACTTTTATATAACATATAGTGTCAGTTCTCTTATTGTTTCAGTTACAGTTATCACAGATGTGCCACTGTGCGTCATTACTGCTAATTTAGCTTCTTACACCTTCCTTTCTCTCATTTTGTTTCTTTTCCTCCTTCTGACAGGCTTGGTGGCATTTGATACTTCTTCAGCAATTCCTTATGAAATCTGCCCACAATTTTACTACGTTTTTCATCCATGATTATTACGGTGTCAGTAGAAAAACATTGGTGACCTTATATGGACCTTTAACGTATAACATTAATCTTTGCTTCTCTTCCTTAATTTTACTTGAAAGTGTTTTATTTCTTATTAGGGCTAGATCACCCTCTTGAATCTTCTATTCAATTCCTTTCTTGTATAAATTATGCCTTAATTTTCTTTTGATTGCTCTCTTCTTGATTTCTTCAGCCGCATCTTGCATAAATCAATAGAAGGGCTGAACATCACTCTGAACAACGCTACCATTGAATTGCTGAAATATTTTCAACCGGTCAAACTACAATGTAATATGCAAAAGAGGTTCAACTTGCTAAAAAAATATTGGTAACATAAATTTAAAAGTACAACGTGACATTGTGTCAGAAGTGTAAACACATACATTTTTTGGTATTGTGTTAGATAATCGACTAACTTGGGCCGATCATAGGCAGAAAACCTGTGCGGAAAAATTAGTAAATCGTTATATCTCTTAAGATATTTTAGCAAGTACAATACAAATATCATAAAATTAATGTACTATGGATGTATCTATCCATATCTAATCTATGGAATAGAAATATGGGGTTCATAGAAATATGGATAAACTACTTATTTACCAAAAAAGTGTATTAGCATCATATATAATCTAAAAGCAAGAGAATCTTGCAGGGATACCTTTATAAATAAAAAAATAATCACCATCTACTCTCTGTATGCTTATACATCTATAATGTTTATTGTGGAGAAGTGTCCTCTAGTTAAAAACAGTCAGGTACATGAAGATAACACCAGAAACAATATGAATTACTATAGAGATAGTGTAATTAAAGCTGTCTCTCAAAAGGATGTACATATACTAGAAATTAAGCTTTACAAAAAACTGCCATCTCAAATTAAATCAATAGCTAGCATCTCAAAACTGCAGTTTAAATGGAAGTTAAAAACTTTCCTCATAAATAAATGTTTATATAACTTAAATTAATTATGACATTGTAGCTTTAATAATACTTGAAAGTGTTAAGTTCATTAAGCTGATTAAGGGATCATTAGTTTCTAATGTTGTAGAATTGACTACGTATAATTAGTATTAATGATAAAGAATTGACTGTCAGAAATTGTAACCAACAATCTATTGACAATAAAGATGATAATGATGATGATTATGACGATGACGGTGACGGTGACGGTGACTAATATTGTTAGTGTGTGCGGGCAAACCCAGGGTCATGGAATTAAATTGTAACCATAAAGCTTTTATCAAACCCTAATTTGAATTAATTTTCTTGCTACACTTTGCGCTCACCAGTACATAAACATACAATAACAATACTTCTGCCCTATCTTCATATAGCGTTTACTTCCAGCTACATTTTGTATTGATCAACCCAGACACATAAAAGTAACAATCAACTTCTGGTCCCGAACTGGGAGGAAAGAGCCACATAAAACAACACGGCTCACCAAAAGGCAACGCATGAAAACCCAAAGAGAGAATCGGGAAACCCGAACATGGAGCACTTACCCTCATAGACACAGACGCGACGCGAGCCAGGCGCACACTACTCTGCCGGTTTGAGGGAGCCACCCTCGAAGCCTCGAGCACCGCAGCGCCCCCAAAGAGGAACGGCGGAAAGCCAAAACAACGTGACAGCAGCGCCCTCGAACCGGAAGGGCAAGTAAGAGGGTGCCGGAGAGAAAACAAACGGTACAAACGTTATTGTCATGGTTATGCTCACGCTTACGCCTACGCCTACGCTTCCGCTTATACTTATGCTAATGCTTACACTTGATGATGAATATTTATTATTATTATTATTATTATTATTATTATTATTATTATTATTATTATTATTATTATTATTATTATTATTATTATTATTATTATTATTATTATTATTATTATTATTATTATTATTATTATTATTATTATTATTATTATTATTATTATTATTATTATTATTATTATTATTATTATTATTATTATTATTATTATTATTATTATTATTATTATTATTATTATTATTATTATTATTATTATTATTATTATTATTATTATTATTATTATTATTATTATTATTATTATTATTATTATTATTATTATTATTATTATTATTATTATTATTATTATTATTATTATTATTATTATTATTATTATTATTATTATTATTATTATTATTATTATTATTATTATTATTATTATTATTATTATTATTATTATTATTATTATTATTATTATTATTATTATTATTATTATTATTATTATTATTATTATTATTATTATTATTATTATTATTATTATTATTATTATTATTATTATTATTATTATTATTATTATTATTATTATTATTATTATTATTATTATTATTATTATTATTATTATTATTATTATTATTATTATTATTATTATTATTATTATTATTATTATTATTATTATTATTATTATTATTATTATTATTATTATTATTATTATTATTATTATTATTATTATTATTATTATTATTATTATTATTATTATTATTATTATTATTATTATTATTATTATTATTATTATTATTATTATTATTATTATTATTATTATTATTATTATTATTATTATTATTATTATTATTATTATTATTATTATTATTATTATTATTATTATTATTATTATTATTATTATTATTATTATTATTATTATTATTATTATTATTATTATTATTATTATTATTATTATTATTATTATTATTATTATTATTATTATTATTATTATTATTATTATTATTATTATTATTATTATTATTATTATTATTATTATTATTATTATTATTATTATTATTATTATTATTATTATTATTATTATTATTATTATTATTATTATTATTATTATTATTATTATTATTATTATTATTATTATTATTATTATTATTATTATTATTATTATTATTATTATTATTATTATTATTATTATTATTATTATTATTATTATTATTATTATTATTATTATTATTATTATTATTATTGTTATTATTATTGTTATTATTATTGTTATTATTATTATTGTTATTATTATTGTTATTATTATTGTTATTATTATTGTTATTATTATTGTTATTATTATTGTTATTATTATTGTTATTATTGTTATTGTTATTATTATTGTTATTGTTATTATTGTTATTGTTATTATTGTTATTGTTATTATTGTTATTGTTATTATTGTTATTGTTATTATTATTGTTATTGTTATTATTGTTATTGTTATTATTGTTATTGTTATTATTGTTATTGTTATTATTGTTATTGTTATTATTGTTATTGTTATTATTGTTATTGTTATTATTGTTATTGTTATTATTATTGTTATTATTGTTATTATTGTTATTATTATTATTATTATTATTATTATTATTATTATTATTATTATTATTATTATTATTATTATTATTATTATTATTATTATTATTATTATTATTATTATTATTATTATTATTATTATTATTATTATTAATATTATTATTATTATTATTATTATTATTATTATTATTATTATTATTATTATTATTATTATTATTATTATTATTATTATTATTATTATTATTATTATTATTATTATTATTATTATTATTATTATTATTATTATTATTATTATTATTATTATTATTATTATTATTATTATTATTATTATTATTATTATTATTATTATTATTATTATTATTATTATTATTATTATTATTATTATTATTATTATTATTATTAATATTATTATTATTATTATTATTATTATTATTATTATTATTATTATTATCATCATCATCATCATCATCATCATCATCATCATCATCATCATCATCATCATCATCATCATCATCATCATCATTATTATTATTATTATTATTATTATTATTATTATTATTATTATTATTATTATTATTATTATTATTATTATTATTTTTTATTGAAAAAAAAGTCTGAGCAGCATGCCCCATTACAATGTAATACTACATGCTTTATATTCCGAGACATCGGTTCAGAGCGACTTGCGATACATTGGCCAGAGTACATTGTTCTATTTTTTAGCCTGCGACTTTTATAATACTGTTGAACCACTTATTTTAGTATAATAATATCTTAGTACTGCGCTTCTGAACTGACGTGTCGGTGACAATGATTCATTAATTTAATTTACATAACACATTTTTTAACAATGTCTTGACAAGATGACTTCCTATATATTGACATTTCGCCAGCGTAAAATCACAGTGTGGTCACAATATCTATCACAATTATTATAACTTTTTAAAGTCTATTGCATTTACGAATCTGCTGAACTGTCTTATGAATCTTCTTGTGAGGTCCTTCTTTGCAGTCAGCCATTTCCCGCCCTGGTGAATTATGGCTGCTGCAAGATCCTTCCTTTGTTTGCCGAGGATAGGACAGTGAAACAAGAGATGATCCACAGTCTGTTCTCCTGTATTACATGGACAAATTGATTCGTCCATGATTTTAAATCTGTGCAGGTAGCTTCGTATATTGCCGTGTCCAGATGTTATACAATTGAAATTTGGCGTAATTCTTATATTGCTCTTGATACGATCGATGATGCTTGGGAAGAATTCCTTCGTTGTCGCTCCTTTGGATGTTTTGTCCCATTCTGTTTGCCACCTCCTGATTCCATCTTCATTCACTCTTGTGATAATTACGTCCTTGGATATTTTCTGGTAGACTGCTTCTCCTTCCTCTGCAGCTGCTTCCTTTGCTAATCGATCGGCTAGTTCATTCCCTTCTATCCCAGCGTGTCCTCGGACCCAGCCAAAGTGGATTATCCAGTTTTGTTCTGTCAATTCAATTATTTTACTTCTGATAGATTCTATTAATCTGGGATGTTTCATTTTATTCTTCAATGAATCTAGAGTTATTTGACTGTCAGTGTATATTGCTACTCTTTTCCTGTTTTCTTCAATATCCTGTAGTTCTTGGAGTTTTTCTAAGACTTTCAATACAGCGATTTGCTCTGCCTGGTTGTTTGTGCAATTTTCACCCAATTTAAACTTAAATCTGTGAGTCACTTCTCCATTTGTGTATACGATTGCTGCCGCTCCTACCTTTCCTCCGGTTTTGCTGCCGTCTGTATATATTTCAGTCTGGTAGAGAGTGTGTTTTTCGACTTGGTGGATGATTGCTGTTTCCGCGGGGTGAAGCCAATACTTCACTTCTAATGGAGCGTCGTATTCCTCGTTTAGGGATTTCGTTGCTGTATATATTTCATTTCTCTCTTCTATTGTTATCATTATAGGTTTAAATCCTGCTAACACGCACGAGGCCTCGTATGATACTGTTCTGAACGTTTTGGCTATCTTAATATTCATGACTCTTTGTACACGCTTGAATTTTGCAATATTTTTCTGCTTCTGCACTGCTTCCTTTCAAACGGGAGCTCCGTAAGTTAAGATTGCTACGAGCGCGCCTTCATAAATTGTCTTGAGCGCTTTATGACCCAAGCCCCATTGAAGTTTCGCTGTTCTTGCCAGCATATTGATTAGTCCCAGAGATTTATCTACTGTGTGGGCTATATGCGCATTGAAGTTAAATTTGCTATCCAAGTGAATTCCTAGATATTTCATTTCCTCTACTTGTACTAGTACCCTATCATTTAGGAGGATACTGACGTTCTTGTCGCCCCTTCTTTTCCTTGATATTAACATCACTTTTGACTTATTAGTGTTGAATACCATTTTGTTGTTAAGAGCCCATCTCTCCTTCCTTCACATCCTGGTTTGCGTAATTTTCTGCTTCTGCTTTGAAGTCTCCTTTTGTTAAGATGAGTAAGTCATCCGCGAAGGCTATAACTTTAGTTCTCTTGGAGAATGGTAGATTCAGGAGGGAATTATATAATATGTTCCAGAATCCCGGGCCACAGCATGAGCCTTGTGGACAGCCTCTCTGGATTTCTTTTTCTGCGCTGTAGTTGTTTATTGTTATAGTAGCTTTTCTTTCACCAAAATAGCTTGCGGCTAAATTGTACAAGTTTCTTGGACACTTCAGTTCTCTGAGGTTCTTCAAAATGCTGGGCCACCAGGCAGCATCAAATGCACCTTGCACGTCCAGACTTATTACAATTGTGCACTGTTTCTGCTTCAGACTGTTTTCTACAAATTCCTTTAATTGCATTACAGCGTCAACGGTTCCTCATTGTGGGATAAACCCATATTGGTTGTTGTTGAACAGGTCATTAGAATTTATATGGAATAAAATTCTGTCTATCATAAGTCTTTCTAGCAGTTTTCCCCCGATGTTAAGCAGGCTGATAGGTCTAAATTTGGAGACATCGTTGCAGTTTTCTTTTCCGGGTTTAGTAATTGGAATAATCATGGAGTGTTTCCATTTCTGTGGGAACTTTCCTTTTCTGAGACATATGTTGTACAGTGCAGTGAAATACTTTGTGAAGATATTAAATGCTCTGAGAATTATGTCACTAGTTAATCCGTCCATCCCTGGGGTTTTCTTCGAGTTAAATTTTTTTTTCAAACTTGTGATTATCTTTTCACTCGTAAATTCTTTGTCGTCATCTGTTGGCATTGGCTTTTGAATTTCTATCCTTATTCTTCTGTGGGTTTCATTGTCGTCCTCCTGATTGTCTTCGGGGGTAAAATGAGCAAGCATGTATTCCAGAGTGCTACAAGTATCTTCCGTGTATGTGTTATCGTTGCGTTTGAGTGTAGTTAATATTGGAGTGGTTCTAACTTTTCCTGATGCTAGTTTGTATATGATGTCCCAAGGATTCGCCTCATTTTGTGCTGAGCAGAAGGTTTTCCATGACTTTATTTTTTCTTGTTGTAATTTATCTTCATATTCTCTTTTTCCTTTTAAATAAGCTGTTTTTCTCTCCCTTCTTAGATGTTCACTATTGGTAGTCCTTTGGTATCTTCTTCGTAAAGCATTTGTTCTTTTCCTTAGTACTGTCAGCTCGTCTGTCCACCAAGGTACCGGTTTCTGGTCTGTCTGTCTCCTTGCCTTTGACACCTTGAACGCTGAATGACATGCTGATGTAATTCCTGAAAAACTAAGGTCAACTACTTCATTTACATTTTCAAAATTTTGCAACTTCTCACACATTTCTTGCACCAGTTTGTCCAAATTTTTGTTGTTGTTGCTTTCACATTTTAAATTAATGGCCATATTCTTTATCAACTCGTTATCGAATGCCTGAAAATTGTCACTGTTAATTATATACCTCGGTCCCATATAGTCTGAAGTGCTTGAGAACTCTTGTTTACCAGGGTTAATATTAAACATTAAAATTTTGTGATCAGAGCAGCTCTCTTGTGTGCCACACTCCCAATCTGTGATGTGCCGTAGCATTAGGGTGTCTGATATCGTTAGGTTAACATGGCTGCTGCCTCTTGTCGATTCAAAAGTAGGTTCTGAAAGCTCATTTATTATATAAAGATCGGATGTGGTAATATATTCTTCTAGAGACAATCCCTGTTGATTGGTTAGGACGTCGTGCCATGTTTTACTTCTAGCGTTGCTGTCAACTGCTAATATTAATCCTGTGCCTTTCGAATGGTTCACAATCTGTTCTATTTCCCTTACTTTACCTTCAATTTCCTGTGTTATGTCAAAATAAGCACTTATTCCGTAAATTTTGAAATCCCCATAACTCATTTCTACCATGACACAGTCTTCATGTGAAAGTTGTTTAATTAGAAGTACATCAATTTCTTTGTTATTTACAATGATGATTGCTCGTTTCCTCCCTTGTCCTGAAAGTCCTGAAAGATTTAGGTATGCCAGCAAGGTGATTGTGTACAATGTAGGGTTCTTGGACAAAAGCTATATCTATACGTTGTTCACTCAATATGTGAATTAAGTTGTTTGTTGCAGCCCTTTTATGTTGTATATTAACCTGTATAAAACGTAATGGTCTTAACTGTCTATTCCTTTGATTTCCCATATTAGTAATCTATTTTTTCTACGTACCTCTTAAGCATAGCATTATAGCAACCACAACATCTATCGAGTGAGGAATGATTCACATCGACAAGTGCCGCTTTGTTGTACTTATTGTAATTCATACAATTAATACAACGGTAGTTTGCCACGGCCGCTTGACATTGTTTCAGCTCATGACTTTGTGCGCAAAGGGGGCCCACCACATTTCCAGTACATTCCTTTGCTGTATGGTTATATTTACTGCATTTGTAGCAGCGGGTAACTGACAAATAATCCTCACTCCTGCAAATGCTCCACCCTAATTTGAGTTTCTTTCCTGCTAGGCGTTTCCTTGTTTCTGCATTGACTTCTATGACTAAGTTCTTATGCTTCTTCTTATCTAGAAAAGCAAACTTGGTTTGATGTTGTTCCCATTTAGCGCCAAATCATTGTTCTGCGATATTATGGCTGCTACAGCATTATCAGTATTTATTTCTTTTGGAACATTAAAAATGATCAACTTCGGATTTCTCAATTTGGGTGTATAACTTTCTAATTCCTCCCCACATACCTCTTTTATTTTATTAGAAATGGTATCTATGTCTGCCTTGTTTTCGGATTCTACCAATAGCTGATTATCCCTTTGAGTTTTAAGTGCATTGATTCCTACCCTCAACTCAGTCGGGTTTAACTTTGTCTTTAGTAAGGTCTTTATATACTCTGCCGATTGATTATTTTTGGATTTAATGAACAGCTTGTATCGCTTGTTATGATTAGACGTATCCCTCAGAACATCTGCATAAAGCTTGACTTAATTCCCCTTTCATTAATGATGTAACCCAGAAATTCCACTTCTTTCACACAAAAATTTGATTTTTCAAGGTTGAATGTCACACCGCATTCATGAATTCTCTTAAGTACAAATTTTAAATTGTCCAAGAATTGCTGGAAGTCTCCAACAATTATGAGAAAATCATATACATATCTAATTAAGAAAGACTTTGCACTGTTTTATAACCGTAATGCTACGCTCTACGATGTGTACATCCTGAGTTTTTCAGTCGAAATGGTGCTCGTTGGCATCTCAATTCACTACATTGGAAAAGTGAAGGTAGTGTAGTCCCTTACTGCTTCATGTAAGTTTATTTGCCCAAATGAAGAAGTTAAATCAATTGATGATATATATCTTCCTATAGAAAATTTAGTAACTATTTATTTATGCTTTCATTCTGAAAATGATCGGCTTTCATTTATGCATTTAATTTTCTGCCGTCTAAAGTCACACGAAGATAGTTTTTTTCCATTTTATATGTCAAACATAGGGAATTTATAAAATAAGATCCACTTGGTTCAATAATATTGCCATTTATCATTTCAGAAATGACGCTTTGAGCTTGTTCTCTTAGCGCAAAAGGAAGATTGTTATATTTATGCACATATGGCTTAATATTCTCAACCTGAAAAGTATGCGAAAATACTGTACACAAATCTGGTTTCTTACTGAAAACCTCTGCATTGTCTTTTAGTACCTGAAATAACTTGATTGTTTACTGTACATTCATACTTTAGTCGTCGGCACATTTTAACTGCATTAATAGCAATTTGTCATTAAGGGTTTCCCTTGCTGTCCCACCTGTAATGAGCGAGGTTGGTTCTGTCCCAAAAACAGGTTTTACGCGTGGCTGAATAGCTTTGGTCCTCTCGTTGCCACACGAGAGGGTAATTACTTTTGGGGTTTTGACAATAAACATTTCCTGGACAAACAGCTCACATTCAGCTAACTCTCTTTCTTCCGTAGTCATTTCTACAGGAGACATCGTTTCTTCAACAAATTTTGTGTACATCTGATCCTTTTCTCTGCAGATAACCAGAACTTGATTTTCAAAATCTATTTTAGCTTTATTCTCATCCAGAAAAACACACCCAATTATACAATCAACCTTTAGGTTATTAACTACTAGAAATATTGTCGCGGTAACGAGCATTAAATTTTCGGTGCAAATAGATAACAGACGTCGGATACTGTTTCAGGGTAATAAAGAGCTTGAATAAGCAGTTAACGATAGTGCGGCTAGTGTTGACAAAGAGCCGGCAAACAAAGATAGCTAAGATAAAGGACTTGCCGGCACAAATAGGATTTCCCGTTTGGAAGGTTCTAGTGATATCTCGATTGACAGAGAATAGTTATTTTTCTTATTTGTTCGAGAAGTCTCTCGAATTATAAATTAGATATATAAGAGATTGTGACACGCCAGCGGACAGTTGTGAAACAAGAGTGAGTCGCGAGAGGTAAGCAAAGAACAGCTGAGCTTGTAAACTGAACGTTGTTTGTTACTGTTATCGACATTGGAAGATTGTGTTGCATATGTGATGTAATGTTGTTACGTGAGAATTGAACAGTGTATCTCTACGCAAATAAAGTAGGATTTGTACTTCTGCAACTCGGACTTTTAGTTCTACGAAACCAAAAAGTCACAATTATTGTCAGGAGTGCGATGACATGGAGGCTGTATTGGACAAGATTCTACAGAAAATGGACTACATCACCGCCAAGATGAAAGAAATGAAGGCGGCTAACGACATCACCGAGAAGATAGAGCAAATGAAAACCGAATTAACGACGAAGACGGAGGCGGCAAATAACCACCTGGCCGCGGAACTGAAAGAAATAAAGATGCCGAATGACACCTTCGCTGCGAAGACTGAAGCTGCAAACAAGAGCCTGACCGCAAAGATGACCGAATTGACCACGGAAATGAGAGCGGCAAACGATGCTCTTGCCACATAGTTTGAAGAGCAGTTGACCGGTGTAAGGGATGACGTCGCGGAGCTGGGCAAGCGGATGGGTCAAGTAGACGAGCGCCTTAACGATTTAGTGGAAAATGCCAACAATAACGCCAAATCCCTGAATGCCATGATGGAAGACGTCGATGACCTTGCGAACCACGTAAACAACCTGGAGGGAAAGGCCGACGGCAACACAAAGTTCCTGAACGCCATGGTAGAGGACATCCTCGGCAGAAGGTTGAAGGGCTTGAAGGCCGACGCGCCGGGACGCGACCCAACATCCGCGCGCGTCAAACCTGATAAATACGACGACGCGACAACCTTCGATGTCTTTCGCCGCCAGTTCGACGCAGTGGCCAAGCACAACAAATGGTCACCAGAGGAAGAGGCCACATAGTTAACAGCCAGCCTCCAGGGACAGGCCGCGGAAGTCCTGAACGCGGTAAAGGCAACGGCGGCGCCCAAGGACATCTGGAAGGTCCTGGAGAATCGCTTTGGAAACCACCGCTTTTTCTTTTTTTTTGTAATTTACGTCCCCCAAAGTTAAGTCATATCGGACGATGAATGGAATGGGTGAAATGATGCTCAAATGAGACCAGGGTCCATTGAGCTTAGAGTTACCCGACATTCGTCCTTCAGGATAAGGGAAAAACCTTATCCAGTTAACTCACCCTGATCGACATTCGAACTCGGGACCTCTTGAAAGTGCGGCAGACACGCTACCACCACGCTACCAAGGCGGGCAACCACCGCTTAACCGCAGCGTACCGCAGCCAGCTAAAGGCAAGGTCACAGCAGCCAGGGGAGATACTGCAGGAGTTTGCCCTGGCAATCGAGCAGCTTGCCAGTAAAGCCTTAATCGACCTACCAGAGTTCGTATCCCAAGAGACTGCCCACACCTTTGTCGACGGGGTACGAGACACGGAGATTCGTCAGCGCATAATGCTCGGCGACTACAAAGCCATCCATGAGGCGCTAAAGGCAGCACTGAGGATGGAGCCGGCCAAGGTGACAGCTACTCCGACTTCCAGAACAAGGAGTATCCGCTATAATTGAGACCGAAGACCAGTTGAAGGACGCTGGCGAAGACTCAGTGGCCTGTGTTGGGAGTGTGAACAGCCGGGACACCTGGAAAGAGACTGCCCACACCAGGAAGAGCAGCCGGAAAACGAGTAAGGGCCGTCATGGAGAGGGGCACGTCGGCACCATCACCACCATCCCCTCTAGTCACACTGCACGCCGTCAGCCGGCGTATGGATGACAGCCTCATCGCGGACGGTTGGGTGTGAGGGAAGCCATGCCGCGTGCTCGTAGACACCGGGACAGCAGTGACCATAATCAGACCTCACGAGGCCAAGGGTTTGCCGACGAGGAAGCCGAGCCAACCATACCAGCTTGTGACGGCATCGGGTGACAACTTGTCTATGGAGAAGGAGGCCCTACTGAAGTTGACCTTGGGACGGAGTGCCGTGCGTCTGTGGGTATTCGTCGTGAAGTTGGCTGAGGAGGTGATACTAGGACAAGATGTCCTCAGGAGCCACGAGTCGACGGTCGACGTCGGCAGGAAGGTCCTGCGGCTTAACGCAGAAGAGGTGATACTCCGGCAACCCGCTGAACGCCTGGGAATCTGCCGGGGCATCTTTAAGCATGATGTGGTGGTCCCTGCGTGAAGTGAGGTGGTGGTGATGGCGCGACTGGAAGGCCAGCGAACCAAGAACATGATGCTGGACCAGAAGACGCCTGTACATGGATTAAGTGTAGTCAGGGCATTGTTGACGTGCCGAGAGGAGGTGCCAGTGAGGCTGCTCAACCTGGCAGACACCAATCACAACGTCCGGCTGGAACGGAGTTGGGGACGTGCGAGCCTGTGGTCAGCGTAACCGCAATCGACAAGACACAGGAGCAGGTGCCGACGCAACACCTGTGGCTCCGGCTGGAAGGCCTACTGGAGAAGGCGGCCTACCACCTGACCGCACAACAGCTTGAGAAGTTTCCAAAACTGCTGAGACGATACCAGTGTGTCTTCAGCCAAGGCAACAGCGACTATGGCCGCACGGACCACGTGCTCCACCGCATAGACACCGGAGACGCTCGGCCTCTTCGACAACCACCTAGACGTGTTCCGTTGGCAAAACCAGAAGCGGGACGTGTTTTGCTAAATGATATGAAATCCAGGGGAGTGACTGAAGAGCCTGATACCCCTTGGTGTTCACCTGTAGCTCTGGTGACAAAGAAGAACGGTGAGCTACGCTTCTGCGTTGACTACAGGAAGCTGAACGCTGACATCCGGAAGAGTTGTTTCCCCTTACCCCGGATTGATGACTCTGGACACGCTAGCTGGTGCACAGTGGTTCTCCACCCTGGACATGAAGTCGGGTTACTGGTAGGTGGCTCTAGACCCGAGAGACAAGGAGAAGACTGCATTCTCGACAGGCCAAGGGCTTTGGCAGTTAACAGTTATGACCTTTAGCCTCTGCAACGCACCAGCTACCTTCCAATGCCTAATGGAGTCAGTGATGAGAAGACTGACTTATGACGCCTGCCTGCTATACCTGGACATCATTATCGTCGGTAAGACCTTCGAAGACCATCTGGAGTATCTGAGTAAGGTGCGACAGAGACTGCAGGTGACCAACCTGAGGCTGAATGTGAAGAAGTGCCAGCTCTTCAGCAAGGAAGTCAACTACTTGGGCCACATAGTCTCACCAACCGTAGTGGCCACAGATTATGAGAAAACACGGGCTGTGAGAGATTGGCCTCGCCCAAAGGATAAGAGAGAATTGCGCAGTTTCCTAGGGCTGTGCAGTTATTATCGCCGCTTTATAAAGGGGTTCTCTAACATCGCCAAACCCTTTATCCGCCTGACAGAGGAACACCGACCTTATAAGTGGACGCAGGACGCCGCAATCGCTTTCCAGCAGTTGAAGACACTTTGCAGTGCTCCTTATTTGGGATTCCCACGACCAGGCGGCACCTTCATTGTGGACACAAACGCCAGTGACCATTGCATTGGAGGCGTCCTATCCGAATTCCAGGACGGCCACGAGCGGGTGATAGCATACTGCAGCAAGACGCTATTCAAGGCAGAGAGGAACTACTGCGTCACCTGGCGAAAATTACTAGCGGTAGTGAAGACCTTGGAGCACTTCCACAAGTACCTATACGGTCAGCCATTCCACCTGAGGACTGACCATTCCACCCTAACCTGGCTATTGAGCTATAAAAAACTGGAAGGCCAGACAGCACGTTGGGTCCAGAGGCTGCAGGAGTAAGACTTCACCTCTGAACATCGTAGAGGGAAAAACCACGGCAATGCAGACGCTATGTTCCGAAGACCCTGTCCAGAAGAGTGCCGCCAGTGCACAAGAGTGGAAAAGGAGCGTGCTACAGCTGTCAGAGTAGTTACGACCGTGCCTGTGGAAGGTTGGGATAGCGCAGGCCTGAGGAGGGAGCAGCTAGCGGACGCAGACTTGGGACCACTCTTGAGGGAAGCGGAGGCAGGAACAAGACAAACCTGAGAGGACATCTCCCCGAGGAGCGCCACCTCCAAGTCATACTGGGCCAAATGGGAATCACTGAAGATCAGAGAGGACATGCTGTTCCGGGTATGGGAATCACCTCATGGGAAACGCAGAGGGAGCAGTTGGTACTTCCCCGAAGTATGGTCCCGGACGTTTTGGAGGAAGTGCACGCAGGTACTTCAGGAGGACACCGGGGAGCAAACCGGACGATCAACAAACTTCGGCAGCGCCACTACTGATTGAGGCTCCGAGCAGATGATGAGAGATGGTGCCCTCAATGTTACGTGTGCGCGGCGTGTCTTGGCCCTTAGACTAGGAGCCGGTGTCGCATGCAGCAGTACAACGTCGGAGTGCCATTCGAAAGGATCGCCGTCGACATAGCTGGACCATTCCCAGTGTCCAACCGAGGCAACAAATACCTGATGGTGGTCGTGGACTACTTCACCAAGTGGCCGGAGGTGTATGCCATTCTGAACCAGGAGGCGAAGACCATCACAGACTGCCTCGTGGAACAAGTGGTCTGCCGATTTGGGGTGTCGTTTGAGCTCCACAGCGACCAGGGCACCAATGTTGAATCCAATATGATGAAGGAGGCATTAGAAAGACTTGGGGTGAACAAGACCCGCACCGCACCCCTACTTCCACAGTCGGGCAGCATGGTGGTTAGATACATCAAGACCTTAGAAGAGCACCTGAGGTAGGTCGTGGCCAGCCATCGGCGAGACTGGGACGTCAAGGTGCCACTGTTCTTGCTGGTCTACCGCTCGTAAACACACGACACCACTGGGATGACGCCAGCCAGCTTAATGCTCGGCCTAGAGTTGCGCCTCCCCTGCGACCTGGCTTTTGGAAGCCCCCCGGACGCAAAAGAGCGAGCAACCGAGTATGTGGAGAACCTGGTGGACCATATCCACGACATGCATGAGATGGTTCGTCAGAAAAGCCAGAAGGCGAGCGACCGCATGAAGACCCGATACGACAGAAAGCCAACAGCCAGGGGTTCCAGTAGGGTGACCTAGTCTGGTTGTACCGCCCTACCCGGACCAAGGGACGATGCACGATGTTCCAGCAAATATGGCAAGGGCCGTACCGGGTGGTAAAAAGGATTAACGACGTGGTCTACCGCATCCAGAAGGTGCCCCGGGGGAAGATGTTGGTGGATCGTCTGTCCCGCTACGATGGTGCTGTTCGGGACGACCAGCTTTGAGGAAGGAGCTTTGCCACGGTAACGGGCATTAAAGTTTCGGTGCAAATAGATAACAGACGGCGGATAGTGTTTCAGGGTAATAAAGAGCTTAAATAAGCTGTTAACGATAGCGCGGCTAGTGTTCACAAAGAGCCGCAAACAAAGATAGCTAAGATAAAGAACTTGCCGGCAGAGATAGGATTTCACGTTTGGAAGGTTCTAGTGATATCTCGATTGACAGAGTATAGTTGTTTTTCTTATTTGCTCGAGAAGTCTCTCGAATTATAAATTAGATATATAAGAGATTGTGACACGCCAGCGGACAGTTGTGGAACAAGAGTGAGTCGCGAGAGGTAAGCAGAGAATAGCTGAGCTTGTAAACTGAACGCTGTTTGTTATTGTTAAAGACCTAGGAAGATGTGTTGCATATGTGATGTAATATTGTTACGTGAGAATTGAACAGTGTATCTCTACACAAATAAAGAACGATTTGTATTTCTGCAACTCGGACTCTTAATTCTACAACCCATAAAATCACAATATTATTTCAAAACACGCATTTTCAATCTCAACTAATAGCAAACATTGTATTTTTATTAACTGTGACGATCGTCTAATGGCTACCTTGCATACTACATTTGATGTTAGTAGGCTCGTTTTTTCCTGACTTTGTTTATTAAATGAAGATATAACTTCTGTGAACAACCACTAGCTGATGCGCTTGAGTCAAAACTATGTATTCTTCATCATACAATTTAACTTTAATATATGGGGAATCAAAGTCAACTTTCTCACTTTTGTTAACTTAAATTTCAGCAGTATCAATACCATTCCTTACTAGAATATTGGGGTTTATTTGCGAATCCTTTGTGACGCCTCTGTGACCCATGTCCATTACGTCACACTTCAGTTTTCCTGCTCTCGGTTTCCATCTATTTGCGGTCGGCCATTTTGAATAGGAGCTACAGTTATTTCTTGCTGGGTTCCTTGCCTTCTACGACCTCTATTCCCTTTAAAGTGAAAATTTTGTCTCCGGCCTCTATTTGAAATTTCATCCTCGGACCGATATCCCACATATTCATTCCTCCATTCTCGGCTGTATCTGCCACGATAATAATTGTTCTGATTACGCCCACGTTGCTCGTTTCTAAACGGCGATTCTTTTCCTACCTTCACAAAATTGATTGCTTCCCTGCGCTCACGTCTAGGAAAATTTATGCCTGGTTTATATAAAAATTGCGGCAACTGATGCTATCTTTCTATGGCAGAGTTATTATTTCTAAATTGCCCTTGGTTTCCAGAACCTCCATATGACTGATAATGGTTTTGTCTAACATTTGGTCCCCGGTAGTATTGATTTCTAGGCTGATACATCTCTCCCGTCTGATTTTCTAGTGCAGATATCAAATCAACAATTTCTATAATTGTCTTGGGTTTTCCTATCAAAAGATAGTTTTATAACTTAAGAGGAAAGTATTTTGTTATCAAATTGATGAAGTCCTCTTCTGAAATTTTAGGTCTGAGGTGTTTGATATATTTATATTGATGTAGCATATAATCTGCCATACTCATGTTTTCCCTATCAGAATACTGTCCGCAACTAAGCTTTGCACGTAGTTTATGCTATTTACTTGTATTTCCCAAACCGGTTCAAGAAGAGATGTTAGTATTGTTAAAAATTCGTTTCAGGCTCCATTGATATTTGATATTGATATTTGTCTAGACTTCCACGAACTATTATCATTTTAAGTGCATCCGGTGCATTTTTCACTTTGAAGTACTCTTGAACTTGTTCTATGAAGCATATAGGACTTTGCTCATTTAGTTAAGAAAAATGGGTAATGGCAAGTCATTTAGCACTGAGCTGTGATAAGTTTGTGGAGCTGGTTCTGTCAATATACTATTGCCATCAATAGTGATGGCTCCGTAGCAACACATGTCTGGTTTGATATAATGGAGTTTGTTCCTCCCTAATTTAAACTTTCACAGGTTGTACATGGCTGTATAATGAGTGTTCGGAAGCTTTCACGGCCGGAGTCAGAATTAACATAAGAGATTTCTTCCGGGCTTTGGAGCCGTGGTCTGATGGAGTTAAGCTGTCCATACGTTTCGTCCATCCCTGCGGTGGACATCATCAGTGGCGTGGTCTTAATCTTCTAGGTGAAGGTTCATTGGCTGAGACGCTCGCTAGAGGTGTCGTATTTATATCCTGGTTGGACGTACTGGATTGGTTCGGCTGGAGCAGCGGGTGTGTCCTCGGTGGGTGGGGTTTCCCTGTACTGATAGTTAATTGGTTCGCGTGATTTTTCTGCCTTAGGTTTTGTTTTAGCCGTTCCAGTATCGGATGCCAGATGTTGTTCAGTTTAAGAGCCTCTCCCTTTCTTTTGAAATTATTGGGGTGTTTGTAGATTTCAATAGCTTCGCGTTGTAGTCTGGCGTGGTAGTATGGTGTAGAAGAAAGCACCTGAAGGTGAAGCATCTGGCATCCGATACTGGAACGGCTAAAACAAAACCTAAGGCAGAAAAATCACGCGAACCAATTAACTATCAGTACAGGGAAACCCCACCCACCGAGGACACACCCCCTGCTCCAGCCGAACCAATCCAGTACGTCCAACCAGGATATACATACGACACCTCTAGTGAGTTCGGGGTCGCTTCTAACGGCTCAGCCGCCACATCTGAACATCCCCATACCGACCAGCCCAAGGCAGCACGTGTATGGAGAGGTCGCCCAAAAGATCACCTGACCTGCACAGGAAAACCGTGTATATATGTATATAGTGGTCTACAAGTGTGTTTATGTATGGCTGAGGAAGGAACGTGCTGGCCGTGACCTGCGTATGTATGTGTGTGCGTGTGTGTAGTTAGTGTAGAGTGTATATAGTGAAAAAAAGTGTTGAAAAACATAAAGACAAAATAAAACAATAAACTAATTATAAAAGCTGTTCTCGGTGGCCAACAGGGCCACTGTATGAGCTTTTTGTGGGATACAAAGCATACACCCTAATATACATTTTAAAAAAAATTATATACCCATGTAAATATCTACCTGTAAGCCCCGCCCAATGTAGGGGTACCAGGCCATGTACCTTTTTAAGGCAAAATAAATCAATCAATCAGTTCGGGCTCGCTCTCACCGCTCGGCTCTCGCTCCAACGACTTGACGCAGTAAGCAGCTCCGCAGCAAGACACCATGGGAAAGAAGAAGAAAGCAACCACCGCGGGCAAAGCGCCTGCGCTCCCGGCATCAGAGCCGCAACCGCCGCAGCGCACACCAGAGAACTCACGGCCAGCAACCCCTGCTACGCCCCTACCTTCTGCAGCTGGCATGGAGCCTCTTACTCCAGTCACGGGCAAATTCTGGATTTCCCCTAACCGGGAGTCCTCTGCAGAGACTGGGAGACTTCTGACCAGCAGAACAGACTCAGCCGCCACCTCCGCCAGGAGATAACCCAGACGTTGCAGTAAGCAATAACAGTTCTTCACAGTCATCTCGACCAGTATCGCCGAATCTCCAATGGAACACTCGAAGCACCACTTACAGCGCTGTCATCTGTGGCGTTCCACGTGACCTACACTGCAGATATATTCTCGCCGCAGCACAACAAAAATGGCCCTCAGCTCATAGGGCCACTAGGATTATGTCACGGGGACGGACCACACCTCTAGTCCGACTCCAGCTCGCCGACCATGCCGACTTCGACGCCGCCTTGCATACGAGGTTGCCCTTGTTAGGACTGAACCTACGCATCGAGGCTAGCCGGCTGGTAAAGCATACACCTTGCAGGCGATGCTGCAACTATGGGCATCAGGATTCGGCTTGCTCAGCTCCACCACGGCGCCATTATTGTGGTGCTCGTGCCCTCACTGCCGAATGCATCTACCACAATCTCCGACGCCGCCGCCGGTACTGCGCTACGTGCAATGGCTCCAGCCATTTCACTGGACAGGCGCAGTGCCCAAAGTACCCCCGAGACGAAGTACAGCAACGTACCGCCACGGCAGCACCAGTCACCACCACAGCCTCCGACACTTCAGTGCTGGAAGCCCTACACACACTCCAAGCCGAGGTTCGGAACATCCATCAGAGACTGGACACGCTTGAAGCAAAGATAGAAGCCGCCACCTCCGGCCCCACACGTGAGGCCCTGCAGGACGTTCACTCTGAAGTCCTCAACCTTGCCCCACGCTTTGGCACGCTGAAGGACACCGTTGAAAGTCAAACCCACACCATCCAGGAAACGCTACACAACACTTCAGAGAAGATAGCCAACTACGCACTTTCAACACTGGATACCGTTCACACCATCACAAAGCAACTTGCAAAACTCCAAGAACTCAGCAACCAGCTAGCCTCAACTGCATCATCCCAGCAGACAATGCTTCAACGCATCGAAACTACAACAACGACCACCAACGCCAACCAGAAGTTCACAGCCAATACACTGCCAGTACTCAACCAGAAGAGCATGGAACTCATGACTGCAATAGCCAACGTAGGCTACGGCTGCGACCCGGGCATACTTAACCAATACTTCACGGAAATTGCCGACCGCATTGAGCTGCTCCAGAGCAACTTACCACGAAATCCCTCGACACTTCCAAATCAGCAGAACTCCAACCAAACAACTACACAGCGATCAAAACGCCGATAGGCCTAAATACTATACAATACCCACCCAAGCACCACTGGTGCACAGTCACATATACCCTTATGTTAAAATAAACGCTTAACCTCCTTTTTCACTACTTTTACTCCTTTTATTCCTCACCTTGAGCCTCTGTGCTATGGTCAGGGCCTAGTGTCATGGCCATAGCCAGATAAAACCACGATTCCTGCGCCCTTCCTTACGCGCAGATAGCATTCACCGGAACTAACGGAGGTGCTTATGCGGAACTCCACTATCTCTTTTACTTCCATTCTTACCTCTGTTACGACCCTTCACTAAAATTAAAATAAAGCGTCTCAGTTGTGCCTGAACCTTCACCTAGAAGATTAAGACCACGCCACTGATGATGTCCACCGGAGGGATGGACGAAACGTATGGACAGCTTAACTCCATCAGACCACGGCTCCAAAGCCCGGAAGAAATCTCTTATGTTAACTCTCTATAATGTTATCATGCAACATATTAACCGTAGAAACCAAATTATCAATTGTTTTCTGGGAATTACGAGAAGCTGAATCCTGTTACTGATCTCAAATTCCAATTTATTATTTATACTCTCTACCTCATCTTCTAATTTCTTTTAAAATTCCTGATTAGCAGAATTTAACCTCTCGTCCCAGATTTGCTCATTTTCTTTTTGTTATAGTTCAATTTGTTTATCTAAATAGACATATCACTACTCAACCTTACATGCACAACTGCATTTCAGCATTAGCTTTTTCAATTAGATCTTTTAACTCTGATCCCTGTCTCAGAACTTCAGAATTTAATTATTTGTCATTTAGTTCTAAACTTTTTCTTAACCTGTACAATCTCTGTTGAAATCTTTACTACTTATTCTAATAATCTATCTTCTCGGACGGACATCTCCTTACAAATTTTACTTACAGTGTTCTTAAACTTATCCTGATTTTCGTTAGAAGCTTTCTACACTCCTTTCCACTTCAGAAAGTCTCTTATTTATTTTACACATTGTTTTTTGTATTTCTTTTTTTGCTCATACCTAATTCTTTTACCTTCTTCACTACTTTCTTGATTCTGTTTTTCTAATTCCTCAGCTTTTGATTTACCTTGTTTTTCTAATTTCTCGTCTATTGATTTACCTTGTGTTTCTAATTTCTCATCTAGTGATTTACCCTGCTTTTTTCTCTAATTTCTCATTTATTGATTTCAGTACTTCGACCAGTGCATGAAATGCACACTTCGAGTGTTTGGCTACCGACTATGAATCTAAACTTTCTACCTGACAATGTCCTGGGTTATTCATACACAATACTGCATCTCGGTTAGCCACCTGCCGGGTTCCATATGGTATGATACTTATTTGTACAGTTTCCATCACAATTTCACTACAACAACATTAACATTTATCATGCAGTATTACACATCCTGTACAAATAGATGAAAAGTACTGACTCAAGATTTACTCGCTGACAGGTCGCCTGTAACAGCCAGGTAACAAAAGGCCCAAATTTAAGTAGATCATTTTGGGATTGACTTTATAAGGTGCGAGTTGTATCGATTTTATGGTAAAGGGCAGTCACCAACGGTCTGAGAACTTTTGCAGCATCTGTAAAGTGTAGCAGAGTTTCCTTACGAGGAAACTACACTTAGGGAACTACTAAAGAAGCTGGGTTTTCGATTTCACCGTCTGCAAAAGAAAAATGTAGTGATGGAATCAGCAAGAATAGTGACTTGGCCATATAAATTCCTGCATAGACTACGAGAGCTGCGTTCGCAAGGTTTCAGGATCGTGTATCTGGATGAGACTTGGTTCGACTGCAAATATAATTAAAAAGTATGTGGTTGATGAACTTTCAGCTTCTCGCGGCCATGAAGTTTTGTGTCTTCCACCCTATCACTGCATATTTAACCCTATAGAACTCATATGGGCTAAATTGTAAGGATTCGTCAGGAAGCACAACATGACGCTTACCCTAAGTGCAAGCGTGTGTGAGCTGTTGCATGAAGGTACAAAAACAATTAACTACAACTTTTGGTCATCATGCGTCCAGCGCACCACCAAAATCGAGGGAAAATATATGTCACGATGCAGACAGCAACCAGGAGAGATTCGTGATTCACGTAGGAGACAGTGACAACGATGTGTAAAGGTAGGATCAAAGCATTTTTACTCACAAATGTATAATTTTTTTATTTTTCTCAGAATTTGTTGACTGAATGTTACAGAAAGCGCTAATTATTCCCTTTTATACTTGCTTTATATTTCGTAATTAAGAGATTTTTTAAATAAAGAGAAATTACATTGCTAGCTAATGCTCTGACATTACATCTAAATCAGAGTACATGTCTTCTTATATTCGTTTTACATACTATAAATATTGTCATGTGGGAATATTTATTTTCTGATCAAAATTACTAGCAAAGCTACGTTCTTTAAAGGACCACTCATTGTGTAGCATTCTGCTGAAAATGGTCTTTCTTTTCTCACTTGTTTTTGCGTTTTGACGAATTCATTGCTTTTTTTATATCCCCTCGAATTTGATTTTACCACATTCTCTGTTTGCCACAGAAACAGAATGGGTATTTATTTTGTTACTATGTGCAGACGCACATAAATAATTATTATTTTCAGGAGAACTTTTGCATTTATTTGTACCAAACTAAAGATTACAAAAAAGACAAGCTAAAGAGTATTCTTTTATTAGCAAATAAATATCCGTTAGAAAATACATTTATATTTTACTTTTAAATATTAACTGACGGTCCTCTGACAATGTCTACCTTTTAGGGCATGTTTGTAAGAGCTAACATTCATACTTGTAATATATACCTAACAGTATTTCTAACCTCTCTCGAGTTTTAAAGTGTTTACGACATTATTATTATGCGGAATGTGCATGACTATTTATTTAAATTGTGTTCTTAACAGAAGGCGCCCCCCCCAAAAAAATACTGCTTAATTTTATTCAAACTTGTAAAATTAGAAGACATACTTGTAGAAAGCTTCTAGCCTTTAAAAATGGTAACAGATTTTCCTTACTAGTTTTTCTTTAATTTCTTAGTTCGTTTTTTTTTATTTGAGGCATTTTCTGCTTTGTTAAATAAACTGAAATTTGTTTCCCATCTGTAGCTGCCATAGAATATTGGAAAAAGTTTTAGGTTACATCGTCTCACAGTTGCAATAAACAAAACTCTAACGTGCTATCTTTGCTTATAAATTATTAAATACTAGAATATCCAAAGTGACGCTTTAATTTGCAAATAAGCATCCATCGCGAATTCATGCACACTGATGCCCGATTTCACCAACAGATGTTAAGAATTGACACGAGATTAGCAATAGTTAAAACAAAAATTGCATTTCACCAACAGGTGTTAGCGTAACACTCGTGTTAAATCTCCTGTTAAACTAACACGCCAAATTTCTGATGTTAAGTCCTTAACAATTGTAAAAGTCAAGATGGCGAGCATAAACTCAGCTGTTGATGTCGATGTGCTATATTTAAGACCGTCTAAATGGCATTCGTAATAGAGTACGTCCTATGAGGAGAAATGATTTTGAGGAGCTATCCGAAGAAAATTTTTTACGGAGGTATAAACTGTCGAAACATGTTGCTATGAAGGTTACTGCGGAAGTACAAGAGAGGTTAGAACATGCATCGAAAGGAATATGGCGATCTCGCCTTTGCTTCAAGTATTAATAATCTTGCGATTTTATAATTCACTGAATTATGTGGATAATACATTAGCCACCTCCCGTCTTGAAACGTTCAAGTAACTTGCCCATCTTTGCTCCTCGTTTTAAATTTACGTAATACTGAGTTAGAACATGCAACGAAAGGAATATGCGTCGATTTTAACGTCTGTTCGTGAAATCGGGCCTGATGCAATTTAACCGTTTTAGGCCTGATTTCACCAACAGATGTTAAAAACGACGTTAATAAATGTAATGTAACAATTGTAATAGCGCTAACAATTTCTTGCATTTCATCAACCTGTTTTCTGAAAATGTTAGGAAACACGTGCTAACGCCAAGAAACTTGTAAATATTACAGCTATAGAAGGCTGTGGATGAGTCGTATTATTTTCTGAACGTACTACGATGCGCTTTTGATTTCATTTTCGTCTGCACCGCAGTCTGCACACAGCTAAAAAAAATGGCGGATAAACAAAATCGTAAAAAAAAAAAAAAGGCCATGAAACAAATTTCTCACAAATGGAGAAAGGATTGTTAATTGAATTGGTGACGAAGTATAACGATATCGTGGAAAATAGAACGGATGCGGTGAATGTAAAAGAGAAAGATGTCACATGGGGAAAAATTGGAAACAAACTTAATTCAAATGCATGTGTCATTACTACAAACGAAACGTATTACGAGGTGCGAAGAAGCACAAGTGACGAGTGACTTGCACGTTTCAAGACGGAAGGTGGACAGTGTGTTATCCACAGTGAATTATAAAATCGCAAAGTTATTAATACTTGATGCAAAGGCGAGATCGGCATATTCCTTTCGATGCATGTTCTAACTCAGTATTACGTAAGTTTAAAACGAGGAGCGAAGAAGGGCAAGTTACTTGAACGTTTCAAGACGAGAGGTGGATAATGTATTATCCACATAATTCAGTGAATTATAAAATCGCAAGATTATTAATACTTGAAGCAAAGGCGAGATCGCCATATTCCTTTCGATGCATGTTCTAACCTCTCTTGTACTTCCGCAGTAACCTTCATAGCAACATGTTTCGACAGTCTATACCCCCGTAAAAATTTTCCTTCGGATAGCTCCTCAAAATCATTTCTCCTCATAGGCCGTACTCTATTGCGAATGCCATTTAGACGGTCTTAAATATAGCACATCGACATCAACAGCTGAGTTTATGCTCGCCATCTTGACTTTTACAATTGTTAAGGACTTAACATCAGAAATTTGGCGTGTTAGTTTAACAAGAGATTTAACACGAGTGTTACGCTAACACTTGTTGGTGAAATGCAACTTTTGTTTTAACTATTGCTAAACTCGTGTTAAGTCTCAACACCTGCTGGTGAAATCGGGCATTATAATTGTAATGATGGTCCTGCAACAAGGTATCGGAATGTTTTGTTTTACTAAGCTTTCCTTGGATATCATACTAATAATACGCATTTAGTTCTTGTAGGTAATATAAGTACTAATACCATAACAGCATAGGTAATATATCTCTTTTCAGTTATGTTATAAAGCGTTGTAACATTAGGATACATTATTTACATTTTAATTAAAAATATCAATAAGTAAGCCAAATGACTGGTTCGTACAGTGAAATCAGCTTGAATTTTTTCCCTTCTAAATGTCATTTTAAACAACGGCAACCCGGGGTAGTCTCAGCTATGAGCATGAGCCTAACATTCTTCACCCCTCCGCCCCGGTAAGTGTAACCTAAGATGATTATAACATTGTGGTTAGGGTTGAGAACAGTTTTTCCTTACAAAGGAAACTGCCTGGGGATGCTCTGAGCGCGGTCACTATACACGGTTTTGTTCTCATCCCTTTTTCTTAATTATTGGTGATACTTTGAAATCTTTGGTGTAGAAATTTAATTACGGCCCGTTTGTTTCCAAAAGTTGGTATTCCTAGGGTTGGATTCATTATATCTAATAACGTGGCTGTGATTAAGTCTTCCAGAACTCTATTCTGTGGCTTGTTCTTTACGTAAAATCTTAATGTACTCCTCGCATAGCAACAGAAATAACTGTATGTCCCTTAGCTCTTTCAGTCTTCGTTATATCTATTTTGGTATCTTCCTCGTAAATGAACTGAAAAACTTCAATCCACTGTAGGGCATTTCAATTACAATGCTCTTCGTCAGAACACTGTTTCATAATTGTGCCGTAGATATTTCGAACGTTAATTATTATGGTAGCTCTCTTCCTCCTGTCACGACATACATATATCCTTAAGACATATAAATTACTGCTATATTATTGTTAATCGTGTATGACTATTGCATAGAGGCTATTTCAACAGTGCACTCATTATACTACTTGTGACTCTTCCAGAATTTTTCACGTTTATTCAAAAAATACTTATGCTACAATCATCCATGTTAGTACTGGATTTTGAGTCAGTGTCTTCATAGTGCAGTTTGATTAAAAAGAAGGCAGTTTGGTCAACCGCAGAGTGGTTCATGTTAGTGGTACTGTCCTTGTTATATTTAACATAAGCAATGCAATTAATGCATTTATAATTTTCTTTTCAAGTTCTGCAGTCTTTAGGAAATGATCTCCTGAGTGTTTGGGTATGTTTTCTTCCCTGTGCAGGTGGCACACTTGTGGCAGCATCTAAATTTTATCTTCCATGGTAGTATCTATTTTCTTGTTATTGAACTAACTGGAGCAATTAAGTTTGTGTTCTCTTTTCTTTCGAAAATAGGCAAATAATCGCCTCCCTTCTGATTTACTGCTATACAATTCTTTATCCTCTGAAGTTAAAACTTAGTCTTTTTCCCATTATTGCATTGACCTTTTCTGTCCACTGCTCATTACTTTTGTTACAGTTGGAGTCAGTATCTTATTTGAGGGAGAATTCTATCAGGATTTGACCATGACTTGACCATGACTCACAAAAGGTCAAATTTAGTTTTAAACATATTTGGTACATATTCTCCACCTTTGTTGGTTGTCTTACATGAAATCCTGGAGGGCCTTTTTATCTCTTCCATTAAAAATATTACCACATCCGAGTAAGTCATCTTGCCAGCATATATTAGCACCTTCCAAGGAGCTACTAAATATAGCTTTAACAGTCTCAGCTAAAGGTGCTATTTACCATGCGCTTCGTCGCAATTGTTTGCAGTTGTACGTTTGCCTTCTTCAGTTCACCTTGCTTAACTTCACGTTTTATCTCTGGTACAAGTTTCTTCAATGTTTTTAATTATCTCGCTTCAACGTGTTATACCGGATGATGAAAGAAATAGATAAAATGATACAGGACAAGGGAAAACACCAGAAAACCCTTTTGCGGATAACTCGCCCTGGCCGAGACTGAAACTAGAAGGAATTTGAATGTCAGGCACAAAAAAAAAAAAAAAAAAAAAAAAAAAAAGCCATAGAGGCGGCCTCCTCAATTGACTTACCGCTTTATTATATAGTCTCTAAGGTTTTCTCTCAAGTTTTTACTACTTCCGGTTACATTTGGGAGTAACTTTCAAGCCTTTCAGTAAGTCAGTCTACATCACCCACCCCCGCCTCGGTAGCGTAGATGGCAGCGTGCCTGCCTCACGTTCAAGAGCTCCCTAGTTCGAATTTCCATCAGGGTGAGCTACTTGGATAAGGTCTTTTTCCCGGGGGTTTCCCTTACCCTGAAAGACGAATATTGGGTAACCCTAAGCTCCATGGACCCTGGGCTTATTTGAGCATCATTCCACCCATTTCATTCGTCTGATGACTTAACTTTGGACTAACTTAAAACAAAAATACAACATCCACCATCACGTTTCTTGCCTGTATTTGCATGCTCCAGTATGGCGTAACACTACATGAAATTCTTTAACTATTTACGATATGTACAACTGATATAAAATTTTAAATGTTCATTTTTTTTTTCAAAATCTCATTTTTAATCAATGTGACAAATTCTGGTAACTTTTTTCGGTATATCATGATTTGGTATTGATACACTCCTTAGTATAATAGGTTCTGTTAATATATACCTTTCACTGCTCACGAGACTACTCATATATTACACAACCCACTGTGTGGTCTTGTTACACACTTTTATTTTCCATATTCTGTATCTATTGAAGTATTCCCTAGTCTTCCCATCTCCAGTTATGATGGCTGTAATCTGTCCGTTGAGTGAAATCCTTTGCTCTAAGCGTTCTTGTACGGAAGGGAAAGACAATGTGCTGATTGGTTCCTTTGTTGTGCTCGTCCATTGGTTTTCCCACCAATGCAGCCATTTGTTCTCTTTTTCCCTGATGTGGCTTCTAGGAATCTGATTATAAAATCTTCCCCGTTATATTTCAATGCTGCTTTCTTTGCTAATTGATCTGTTATTTCATTCTCGTGCTCCTCCGCATGTACCTTACCCCTTATATGCCCTCACACTGCTCTGTAAACGCTTTATCTCAACCTTAATTTCTTCTAAATTTTTACTACGGATTTGACTCTTCTTGTAAAGTTATACTGTAATCTGAATATCAGTGTTCACTACACCTGTTTCTCTCCAACATGAAGATCTCTCTACCTTCAATTTCAGAGAGAGCCTGTAAATTCGCTATCTCTCCACTTGGTTATTGGAGTAGTATGTAGCGATTTTGTACTGTGATTTTCTACCAGTTCATTTTGGAAAATGACTGCTGCTGCTCCAACTTTCCCATTTCTTTTGCTATCGGTGTAAATTTTTCTGTTGTAATGCAAGTTACCCTGTGCCTATTAAACACTCCTCTATCTGCAGGATGGGTCTAGTCGCTCAGTTTAGCCACTTCAAATAATGTTCGTATTACAGTTCCACCTACGATATGAGTAGAGGGCGGGTTAGCGTGAGATGTCAAGTTACTGATGCGGGGAGCATACTGTTTTGGCACGTGTCCCCTGCGTACAGGTTGTACGTAAAGATATATAGCGCAGTAGGCTTAAGCGTTCGCTTCGCTAACAGAGTGCGTCTGCCTCTGCAACTGCAAAGGTGTTATAGAGAACACGAGTTGTCCGATGCAATAGGCAAAGCAGAAGGTGTGCTGTTAAACAGAGCAGTTTGGAAGAAGCGTGTGCTGGTGTTGTTACGAATGTAACTGTCTAAATGTCTAAGAACAAACATGTGCAGCATAACAACACAGAACATCTTATATGCTTTAGACATAGTGAAAGAAGTTTGTGTAAAAATTAAAACTGGAGAGATTATTAAAAAGATAAACGCTAAGCACCTCGATGTGTTAGAAAAAAAATACTGGTTTCTCAGTGATACGTGCTGCATGATTTCTCTTGCTGCAAAAACAAACCGGGCCCTTCAGATCAACAGGTATAAGAAATGTATAAGGCAGCGATGTAGTGTATTATTCGTATGCATCTATTACGTCTTGCAAGTGGAAAGGGGTTTCGCACGATACAGTTTAAGTGAGAGGAGAATGTTCACGTTCCACAACCTCCGCATGTACATTATTGTACACTGCAATGAACATGTAGTATTCAGTTTACATATTTATGTATAAACCACAAGGTTCTATAACGAAATAAAAGCATTAAGAGTCGTCAACTTCATTTGACACAGCCTGTATAACACGGTGGGCACGCGCCGGTTGTATACATCTGCACTCACCCCTTTTGCTCCAACCTAAACAGACTGTAGTACAAAGTCAATCAACCTCACGAAACCGGTCACGCTAATCCGCCCTGAGTGATTTCATATACTTCTAATACTTCCTGTACTTCTGTATTTATTGACGTGATTGCAGCTAGAAGACAAGGCCATTCATTGATATTATTCTATAAGCTTTTACCATTTTTATATTCACCAGTCCTTATACGCATTGATATTTTTTGGTATATTCTTTTGTTTTAGAAAACTTTCTTCCAGACCTTGCATGCCATATAACAGAATCGGGAGTATGGCACCTTTGTAGATTGTTCATATGGATTGTTATCCGAAACTCCAGTTCAGCTCAACTGTCTTTGCTAGTACATTTATGTGTTCATACAATTCTCTCAGATTTGTTTTATATGCATGTCAAGATGATCAATAAAGTTATATTTATGTAGGTAATTTGTAATAAATGTAAATTTTTCTATGGAGACTAAAAATAATAGAAATTTTCTCATTTATCCCTAAAAATATTTCTTGAAAAAAGGAAAAACATTGAACATACGCATCACTTCAAAATTGTGTAAAACGCATACAAAAAATTTTGTGTTTAAATTCAACAACTTTCGCAATTATCGCTAATAACAAAAACTCTTGCCTTTGCTTATACATCTAATCACTTAGCTTCAAATACACCTTGCGATGCAAATTAGTAACTCCTGCAGACGATTTAATTCAAATTACATCAGGCGATACTATGTAGGTAGCGGAAATGTACATGAATGTTGATCTAAAAAATAGAGGATATAACTTCTAGTTCGGCAACAGTAAATAAAAAATTAACTGATACCAGGAAATAGAAAAGAAGAAAAAACTCAACTTTACAACAAGTTGAATTTTGACATGCTAGGCTGCACCATGGCCGAGCTGTTAGACCGTTTGACTCTCACCATGGTGTCCCACATTCAACCCCAGCTGTCGTCATGTGAGATTTGTGGTGGACAACACTGCACTGGTGCAGGTTTTCTCCAGTTTCCATCTCATTCCACCAGTGCTCCATCTTCATGTCGTGTATCACCAATGTAACCGCATGTGGTGTTGCATGTAGTAAAAGCAGGCATTGAAAACTACAATCATCATCTTGACATGCATATAAAACTATTCTGAGAGAAATGAATAAAATGCATAAATATAGTACCAAAGGCGAACTGGAGTTTAGGGCAATAATACTTATAACTATCTAGAAAGGTACCACCCTCCTAATTCTGCTATATGACATACAAGGTCTGGAAGAAAGTTTTCTAAAACAAAAGAATATACCAAAAATATCAATGCGTATAAGGACTGATGAATATAAAAGTGGTAAAAGCTTATAAAACAATACCTACGTGGATGTGACTAGCTGCAATGACTTCTGCATTTTTATATTTATTTACTTTTGCTATCCACTCTTTATCTGACCAGCTGAGACGAAGTCCATGTTGCGTGTGATAGTCATGGTTTACAACACTTAGCTTTCCTAATTTCACATTATTAAATCTGCTAAATATATTCTTGATGGCTACATTACATTGAGCTCAGATCGAATATGTTTGGTATGTTTACTACTATAACATTTAGCTTGGCCAAGATGCTTTCAAGAATCTTTGTCACCTTTGCACCATTTCCTATAAATATATCATTGGTCCCACCCATTATTCTTAATTACATGATCATTTAATGTAAAGTTTTCAATTGATCTAGCCATTTCGTTAATCACTTTTTCCATGGGTGAGCCTGAGCCTGATTTCATAATGCCATCCATATTAGAGTTCTGTTGCACTTCCACTAACATCTCACAAGTCCTTTGCCATGAATATCAGAAAATAGTTGTATTTTATTCACTTTATCTTCAGAGACGCTGGACCTTTCTTGTAGTTCCATTTTCACATCTTTTGCTTCATCTGGTAGGCTGAGGAAGAACAACCCATTGCAAATTTCTAACAGTACCTACTCCATTAGCAGATAACCTCTTTTGGCATCGTGGTTTTGACCACTGCATTTCTGTATTGCCTGCTCTTAAGCCCATAACTTGTTTCTCCTATTTTATTTTTAATTACTTTTATATACCACATTTCTTCTTTGGCTTGCTTCAGTCAATCAACAATTTATTCATGATGTCCTTCACTTTTTACCAACTCTATTTACCTCATTCTTCTTCACATCCAAAATTGCTTATATTCTTCCTATTGACTTGTTCTGTCTTTTCTAAATATGTCATTCTTTAATTCAAATCAAAGAGTTTCTCACTTATTTTTCCTTCAAAATTTCCCTTTTTTAATTTTTTTTTTTTTACCTTTTCTATTTCTTCATACTCCTGGTCGATGTTTCATCTATTCTTCTTTCCATTCATTTCATAAAAACAAACTTTTGTACATTTGAAAACTACAAATGGAAAATGTGTCATTAAAACGAAAGAACAAGGATCTTCAAACCCAGATCAAAATAATGGATCAGGGATTTACTGAAGTGCAGTATAAACAAAATAGTCGCTATGCAGATACCAAATCAAATAATTGCATACTGCATTCACAAAACAGATATGAGGTAAATGTGAAGAATAGAAACAAAATACTTAATGGCAATGAGATGCATGCTTAACAAGTTCAGAGGCATGTATAAACGAAACAAGGAAGATTACTCAAGGTTTTAGTTGTAGAGGATTCTCTACTAGAATTCTAAGGACAAATGTGGGAGCAATCATATAAACAGGTATATAATCGAGTGAATGAAACAGCATTTTATGAAAGAAAAATAAATTTATGCCATTAAAAGGAACAACAAAGAAAAGGAAAGGAAACACTTACATGCTATTTATCATCACAAACATTATTAAAAAACTTTATATATAATTTTGAGAGGGCAAATGAAAACAGTACACAAAGATATAAAATGCTTTAAAGGATCAAAGATGAACCAAACAAAATATGTACATTCATAATTATAAAAAACTGTAAATAACGGAGAGAATTGTGACTATCATATTACATATGCCAAATTGATTAAATTATTAAAAAAATGATAAGTCACAAGGGGCAATTGAAACATATATATAAGTCAGAAATTTACTTCAACTTAAAAAAACATGGATTATTATTTTACATGTAATTTTTTCAGATTTTTTGTAATGTTTGTACTTAAAGTTGAATTGTATCATGACTCTATTACGAATTTGTTTATTCATTGAATAGTAAGTATTATGAAAAAATTGTATGATGTAATAAAAAGACAATACAAAGACATACATAATAAGTGTAAGTATTGTTGGAGAAGAAATATAACTATGCAGTGGCAGCTCGTGCCGAAAAATAACAACATGCTGCGGGAAGAAGTTTTGAAAAATGAAGTCCATGCGCTGATGTTTCATGATATAAACAGAATGTCTACTTCCTTTCACTTTTTGCTCAATTTTTAGATCGGGTATTGCTCACCCTAACATTTTTATACTAACCCTTTCTTCTAATACGTGCCTTGAAAAGGCAGTTTTCAGAAATTCATTAACCATGTTAATTATTTATTGAATAATTGATTAAAGTTTTCGTAATATTAAATTACTCATATGCTGAATAAACTGAAATATCGCATCCACACACAAAATAAAGAAACTGATATCAGCCACTAAATAACGTTTCACAAAGGAATACTTCGATACAATGCAAACATGCAAACCCAAGCATTTGTTATGTTCGCGGGAATGGAGTATCGTGCCAACATGATAGGTGCATCACAAACAATCTGCCCTGCGATTTAATTACCATTAGGTATTGGATCTGTTTACGTAAGAAGGATGAAATTAGTTTCTAGAACTAAAATATAAAGCAATGATAGATTGTTAAATGATTTTCAATGCATATTTAAGTTCTACAGCTAGAACTATAAGTGTTGGTGGCCCTGCTTTATTGTGCAGTGAATGATCACCACGCAACACCCAGCTGCAGCACGCATTTGTGCAAAAATCTAGGGAACTTAGGACATCAGGGAGGCAAGAAGGGAAGTTTGTATGCATGCGCAATAACTGATTACCTAACTTGCTGGCTTTCAGCACGTTGACATCACGGAGGCGTTCCATTAGTTATGCAGGTGTTTTCCATGCTTGAAGAGTTCATTATTGGTTGTACTCGATTTCTTATACTTACAATAATGCATTGTTATTTACATGGTATTTTAAAATTTCTAAAATGTGATTTATAAAACAGAAAAGAGCATGCTGCAGCATGTAAGGATGAGCCGCCCCTGTAACTATGCATCCAGGTAACTACAAAAAGTCTGTGTGGTAGAAGGAGAAACTTATTGGCATCTATAATGATTGAAGTGTTAATGTACCAAGAATTTGGTTGCACCTGTTTATATGTATAAAATATTGTGATTTTAAAATCAAGAATAATAAACTGTCTACATATAGAAGGTTTGAAGTAATCATTTCACCATGAGACCTGAACTAGTAAGAAGACTCGGATCAATGGATGGGAATTTGAAATTAATAATTCTCGTTTGAAATCCACAACGTAATAAATTGGGCAAAGGATTTCATAATGACCATTCTTGTAAAGCAGCAGGCGCAAACTAACATTCTACTCCAACAATGAATAATTATACACAGAAAAGCAAGACACCACTTAGGGGCATTGACCAATGCTAATGAGTTAGCTTATATCATTGTCATCTAACAGTATGAGTGGTAAACTCAAGTACTAGAAAGCAGTAGTTACAAATACTTTAAACCATAGTATTTTGCATTATCTTTTATAATAAAGCAATATTGCTTCAAACTTATATACCAATTCTTTGCTACTACTAACATATGCTAGCTAATTAGCTCAGCCATTTTACAATATAGTATTATAACTATGTTGAAATAATATTAATGATGTTCTGAATGTTGGCTTCCATTATACCAAATAAATCAATGTTACTTGCAAATAATCATGGTGAAGCAAAGTGAAAGACAAGATAGCTGAATGGGAAGATAACAGAGCTTATAGATGTATCTGTAAGATTAAGGAGGTCCAAGGTTAACGCCACAACAGGGCTTTTTTCTAATTCATATTTTTGTTTATGTATCATGAGACACTGCAACCAACCAGTTTTATGTGTTGCTGAACTGAATAGAAGAAATTAATTTTAAAGGATAGACCACAAGTTTGTCTATAAAGAGCAATGCTAGTGAAAACTGAATGAATTAAGGTCATGTTCTGGTTTACCTTATGATGGAGGAAGATGGATGAAAATTACAAGAAACAAATTTGTTATACAAAAATGAAAATCAGAGAGAAAAGTAATAAGAAATAGCTGATAAATAGAATGTCTCGATTATTTCCACAGTCCAGGTGAACATTATCAAAAATAATAGGCATTTAAAAACAAAAATGATTTTGCTATTCACTCCTCTAAGATGAGGGATTGCAAACAATAAAGAAGCAAAAAAGAAGTGAAAAAAAGGAAAAAAGAGAGAGGAAACTGTACTCATCATTCACACCACAGAATGGAAGAACTACAGCATAACAAAGCTTGGGAAACTAAATAGAAAATTGTTCATAGTCCAAATGCTGGACATTTTTGATTCACAAAACCAAGCTTCTTATTTGTGCCTTGAATTGGATGACATGTATAACCAAACCCCTCTCCCCCCCCCCAAAAAAAATTATGATTAGGTGATTTAACCATTTTTATTAATCTCCAAAAGGAGGAAGTTGGAAATAAAATGGAAAAATTAAGCAAATCAATCTTGATGCCCTGCTTTCAAATAAAAGCTTACTAAGAAAATTCCTGAAAGTGACATTTTCCAACACCCACAGAGAATCTGTGCCTTCAAATTAATCCATCTTGTATCCTTTCAAATATACTAGAGAGTTATGAATACATCACAGGTAATCCATATCCTCAAAAGAAAATCGTTATCTGAGTAACTGGGTATTTTGTATATCAAATTCTTCATATCTCCTCTTCATATCTGGAACTGTGAGATCAAGGAAACATGGTTGTCAAAATAATATTGTGACTTTGTGGGTTCATGAAATTAAAAGTCCAGTTGCACAAACTCAAAGTGTTCTTTATTTCCACCGATTACAGTTGGTACACTCGCCGGTTACATAGAATTATGTAGCGCACACAATTACAATCCACCAGTTCGTCTGTCACAGGTCCACTCCACACTCACTATTATGTACAACTCTCTCTAGAGATGTCTAAAAGTCCTTTGATACACGTACGCAGTCTTGCAGTCCGTTCACTAGCACTGCACTCTTCACGGCTGCTCGCCAAGAACTGCCTGAGTCATCTAACGCGCGGCTTATATAGCCAGATTGCTGCATCTCGAAGCTTCGTGGCTCGGAACATCATCCCGATTGTTCCAGACGTCAGGGGGAGGGGAAAGAGACGGTACAGTGCCTCGTGACACTCCCCTAACCATCCCCTATGTCAGCACCCAAGATAAATGGGTGGGCGTGGCCTGAATGCTTCCTGTCCCCTACCCAGCTCCAGTTGGTCATGCCTTTCGATAACTGGGTGACAATATGATTGCCACATCCAATCCAACATCCTGGAAACATGTTATTCAGATAGTTGCTAGTATCCTTGCCAAAGTGAGCAGTAGCTGCATCATGCAGGAACCATATCTGACAATTTACTTTAATTAGGGATGTCTTCCAGAAACCCACGCATACTGATGAGAAACTGATGGTTTACGTACATCTTTAGCCATGGTAGAAGAGCTATATGGTGATTCTGTAATCTGATCATGCCAAACATGTGTTGATAGTTTCTCTCAACAATCACATGCAGATTTACATGACCCTGAAGTGGCTGTTTCTCTGGTCTAATGTTATTCCTTCCCTTGTGAAATAATGCTATTATGATGCATAGACTGCACCTGTGTGACAAGTTGCCTAGTTACATGGGAGCCAAGCTATATAACAAACTCCCAGCAGAAGTTAAAGTGTCTAGTAGCTTAACAAAACTCAAATTTGTCTTGAAATCATATTTAATTAACAATGTTTTTTATTCACTTGATGAATTTCTAAACTAAGGCTACAACTTCAGAATTTATCATTTGAATGCTAGTTTATTATTTTACAATACTTATGACTAATACCTACACATTGTATTAGGTGTAAAAGACATTATACATTTAGAATAACATCACATAAGTTTTAGTTTTGTCTAATATCTGTATATATATCAAAATATCCAGCAACTTTAATTGTATATAATTGACAACTTGCCTGTTTTCAACAATGCTTGTAAAACATAAGGTGATAATAAAGTATTATTATTAATACAGTAATCAGTAAACAGCACTTGGGAAATGAAGTCCAACTGTACAGCATGACACTCAGAGAACCAGTTACAGAACTGAGGTTATGAACCGTAGTTATCTAGTGTCAAGGTCTTTGTTGAAAAAATCAAAGAGATAGTATCTTCCTGCGCAACGTGGCATACACTGACAAGACATGTACCCATAGTACATGGAATTGCATAGTATATTGCTGAAGAACTGCTTTGAATCATTTGTAACATGTCCTCAAAACTTGGTGTGTGACAGTTTTGTCTTGCATCAGCATTAAATCTATGCTTCAACTGAAATCAAATTTCCTGTAGACACTGGTGAATAGACTGACAGGTAGAATGATGCAGTTGCTGCCTTTGACAGCATCTTGCTGCACAGAACTATGCTGCTTCATGGGAGTTTCCTCCTGCCTCCCTATTAACAAAATGCACTTCAGCTAACTTGGAAAGAAGTAAACATTAATAATGGCTGAGATGAATGTGAGTAAAACAGTTACAGTAAGACAAAGAGTAGGGGCAAAATACATGTGCTATTTCCAGGATCTTGAAGTCGAGTACAGGTATACAACATGAACAGACATGTGTTGTGCGTGTCCTTCCATGTGTTTCAGAGTACACTGTGGAATTAGATTTCTTCTTGTGAATCGTATTTTCAAAATCAGTGCAAGAAGTTTATTCACTAACGTGTGTACTAATGCCCTTTTGGCACAGTGTGTTTCTTTTTCTCTCTGTTTTTTTCCCTTACTTATTATGTCTCTCACACCAGACACTATCAGCCATCTCTTACGTTCAATTATCGATATGGTTTATCATACCACTAGAGAATTCTCACAGCAACCAGCACCCCTACAGCCAGCTCAGCCAATGCCTACGCAGCCATCCCAGGTTTCTTGCACCTCTACTCTCAATCCTAATTCACCAATACGTCAATCTCCCAAACTATACTCACAGAACTATCCGGTGCAGAAGGTCACTCGTCTTCTGAACCGGACGAAACAACCCATTCTCCTCTGTGCGGTGGAATTATAAACGATGATGGTAAAGCTATTCTTAACCTCACTCGCCTGTTCTACAGTGTTGTGAAGGTGGAACACTGCCGTTGTACCACTGACATTCTGCAATGCACTCGCTGTCAGAATTATGGTCATGCCAAGAACTATTGTCAGCTGACCCTAAGGTGTGTTCGCTGTCTAGAAAATCATCACTTTTCACAGTGCACTAAACCAAGGGCACTCCAGCTCAGTGTGTACACTGTCATGAGAACCACCCAGTTAACTACTGTGGATGCTGGCATTATTCGGAACTGAAATCCCGGACCCAAAACAGCAACATTAGGCAACAACCTGTGAATATATACAAATATAACAATTTGTAACTTAAAACTTCACTTATCTTATAAGAAATGATATTTTTCTTATAAATTGTCCGGGATCGCGATTTTATGTAAAACTTTTACACATCCTCAGCCAGAAACAAAGTTGTCGTCCTCATTATGAATGCTAGATGTTAATATGTTCTTGTTGGTATTACCAAAATCTGAAAATAAAACAAATTTAAAAACAGAATCAATTGCCGGTAATTACATTACCCATTATATTACCACTAATAGTGGTAATTGTAGTGGTTTCCACTACAATTTGCACTAGGTCGAGTTCCAGCTGATGATAAGAGCAAAAGCTCTTGAAACATGTCCTGTGAAAAAACAGTGTGAGTGAAGCAGTGTGTCAATATCTTCTCGATTCACTTTTGTGCTAAGTTGTGCTTCACTGTCTTTACGCTTCTTTCAATTTTATACTTTATACCAAACTCTTTAAAAAAAATTTGAAAATGTTTATTAACCCATGGATGGTAAGTACATTTTTTAAAATTATAATTTTCTTCTCTTTTTTTAAGGATAGAAATATCATTAACAGTTTTTTGATATTTGAATTTTTCAATTCTTTATTTATGAAGTCTTTATTAAAACCATTAATTAAAGCAGTATTAATAATATGTTTATATTCTTTATTAAATTCATCTTTATTCAGGGGTATATGTATTAATCTATAAATCAAACGGCTGCTCCGTGGCTCAGTGGTTAGACCGCTTGGCTCTCACCAAGGCGGCCCGGGTTCGATCCCAGGCGACCGCAAAGTGAGATTTGTGGTGGACAACACGGCGCTGGGGTGGGTTTTCTCCAGGATCTCCGGTTTCCCCCGCCATCTCATTCCACCGGTACTCCATCTTCATCTCATGTATCATCAGTGTCATCGCCTGCGGTGCCGAATGTAGTAAAAGCGGGCGTTAAACACTACACATTTCTACACTTTATAAATCAAACTACTGAAAACAGCAAATTTATGTGAAAAAGGGCTAAAACTTTTATTTTTTATATAATTATCAATATGAGTAGACTTCCTATAAATACCAATCCGTGATGCTGGATTTCAGTTCAGCTCCTCTTGGAAACCGGCCATAAAAATGGAAATCCATCGTTTTAAGAAGCAAAGATCAATACAGCTTGATAATCAAGGTAAGTAATTGTTTCTTTGACCCAATTAATTTTCTATACTGGCGCCATCTCCTGGCCTGGCATTTAATTGACTGAAAACAGTTTTTGTTCAGTTATGCAAATTTTGATAGTGTTTTGTCTTTGTTTATATTTGTCTTATATCCAGTGCTTCATTTGTGGTTATAACATTTGATAAATATCCTGATGATGGGAGCGATACACACTCCCGAAATGTCGATTTCTAAGCATCTGTTCACCAGGCCTGCTGCCCGAGAAGAAATTGAGCATATTCGTTGCCAGGAAAGCTTCAGGTCTTATTTTATGAGTCATACTTTGTTATAACTATGTAAAGTGTGAACCTGGTGTATAATGTATTAATAACCACAGTATTTCTATGAGTAAGGACTATGATACAATGAAGCAAATAACCACAGTGCTTATTTAAATTTACACCAGGTGCAACTCAAGTTTATTTAGATTGTATATTACAAAGGAAGATATGTCTTTATAATAGGGATTAAATGAAAAGAGTAAATGTTTGTATATAATGGAACTTGTATAAATATTGTAAATGTAAATAGTTGTTCAAAGTATAGAAGCGTAGAGACAGTGAAGCACAACTTAGCACAAAAGTGAATCGAGAAGATATTGACACACTGCTTCACTCACACTGTTTTTTCACAGGACGTGTTTCAAGAGCTTTTGCTCTTATCATCAGCTGGTACTCTAGTGCAAATTATAGTGGTTTCCTCTTTCTCCCTATCGTCGATAGATGGCATGATGTACTGGTCAAAGATGTCCGGTGGTGGAGTTTCAAAATTCATGACTCTATGACGATTTTTGTTAAAGAAGATTTTTTACCATACGGAAAGGTCTTGGGGTGATTAACGTATTTTATTAAAGATGTTTCCAAGTTAATGTCATGTCTAGTATTCAAAAAATGAAAAGCCACTGTTGAATTTTCTGTTTCACCATTTTTAATGTTTCTTATATGTTCTTTAGTTCTGATGTCAATATTTCTTTTTGTTTTTCCTATATAAATTTTAGGGCAAGTTTCACATTTGATCTCATAGATTCCTGGTTTTTCTTTGGTAGTAATTGATTTTTTTTTGGGGGGGGGGGGGATATTAAACCTATTTTGAGGTGCAAGAATTATGTTGTGTTTTGAGAAGATTTTTTGGAATTTATTATAGGCTGATGGATGGAAGGTGGATTTTTTAAAAATGTTTTTCTCTTTTTCTGCAGTAGGTTCTAGGGTGGTGGTTTCTTTTATTTTCTTTGTTGAGTCTGTTTTAACTGTTTTGTCTACTAAATTTGGGTTGAAACCGTTGGACATAGCTACTTTTTTTATGTGTAGGTATTCTTCTTGATAATCTTCTCTGTTTAGTGGAAAGTTAATCATCCAAAATATTAAACTGTTGAAAATGGCATGTTGGTGTTGTTTTGGGTTGAAACTGTTGTTCTTAATATAATTATTTGTGTGTGTCGGTTTCCTGTAAATACCAAAAGTCAGTTTGTTGTTCATTTTTTTGATCTTGATGTCCAAAAAGGGAAGAGGATGGTGTGCTTCCTCTAGCTTGCCTTCTTGTCCTGGGCAATCAGTAGATAAAACACCAGGGATACAAATAAAATGGTTGGAGAGAATATATGTGGCAGCAGTCGAGGTGAAAATGTTATATGGAGCTGAAATTTGGGGCATAGAGGAAGGATAGGATAATGTAAACAAGGTGCATAGGAGCTTTTGCAAACTAATTTTGGGCTTACCAAGAGCATCACCAAATGGGGTTGCACAAATGGAGTTAGGAAGATATGGTAGCAAAGCTAAAATTATGGAAAGAGCATTGAAATACTGGTTCAGAATAAAAGAATTGGAAACTAATAATATTTTGAAGCAGTGTTTAGAAATGCAGCAAAAATGTTTTGAAGAAGATACTTGGTACAAAAATATACAAGAAATTCTGAGTGAAATAGGATATGGCGATATGTGGAGGGATAGTAATAGAGTAGAGAAAGGTTTTTGAAAAAGAGTTAAAATGAGGATAGAAGATATAGAAAGGCAGAATATAATGGGTAGTTTAAATTCCAAAACCTTACTATGTACTTATAGAGAGATAAAAATTAATTGGGAAAGAGAAAAATATGTTGATATTTGTGACAAAGTGACAAGAGAAGGCTTTGCGTGGGCCAGAACAGGAGTGATAAGGTTAAAAGGCTTAGGGGAGAGAGAAGAACAAGGAAAGTGTATACTGTGTAATACGAAAATAAATAGTTTTTGTCGTTTATTGATAGAATGTGAGGAGACAAAGAATTGGAGAGGAAAAGTACTCAAAAAGAATTGGACTATGTTACCTAGTGAAATTTTAGTTAAAAAGTTATTGGGTGTTAAATCAAGAAACAATGTATTGGAAATACTAAAGTACTTTAGGTTTAGTGAGAAATAAATGGTTAAGAAAAATTAGAAATAAAATCAGGATATTGAGGACCAAAAGTGGTATATAGGGCCCTATAACTCAAAAACCAGTGTTAGAGTCTATGGGCTCAAGGAAATTCAGCAACTCAATAAAGAGTTATAATCTGATATGTAACTTGAGATATGTAGGGATATATGTAAGATAAACATTATTAAATTGCAAATATATAAGAATTTGCATTTATAATGAAGTTTAATAATAAATTCATATTCATACTTGAGCTCAAATGTGGAGGAAGGAAAATGATCTGAGGGAAGATTCCCTTTCAAAAAATATACGCTTGCTTTGTAGAAATACCAATTAGATATAAAATAATCTATCTTTGCATAGGTTATCATTCTATTTAAATGGTGCTTTATTTAAAAAACAACTTGTGTGTACATAAAAAACAGGCACACATTTTCCTTATACTGAAATCAGGGGTGGCACCCAACCTCCAAAAGCTTTTTCCAATTCCACTGCCACTGCTAGAGTCAAGTGATCTTGAAACAGAGATGCAACAACCTGTAAAGAAAAAAGATTACCAAGATGACTGTCTAGATGGCAAATATACCATTTTAAGAATGTAACATGACAATGTGTTTTAAACACTTGCAGATTTACTTTTTCCTTTGTGAATGCTTAGTTCTCTACTATTAAGAACACTAATATAAAATACATGAAATCTAACCCACAATGCTTCTACTAATCTGGTCGCCAATCTAGAAAGTGATTGACATTTCGTACGGAGAAAGAGGCGACGTTGCCGCTTATTGCTGCCACCTGGAGAGCGCAATAGGATTACGCGTGCAAAGGTGATTCAGCTATGACTGCAATTGGTATTATTATTATTATTATTATTATTATTATTATTATTATTATTATTAATTTATTTATTTATAATGCTGTACACAAAGACAATAGTAAAGTCGTGGATCTACATACAAATGCTAGAACATGCAAGAACACATGACTACAAATATCATTGTAACAAAAGAGGCATACCTGTGACATTTTGATGCTTACTGAAGTGGGGAAATGCCGTTTATGTCCGAATCGCTTGAATCGTTGTTGCTGCTGCTCGATTGATAAACAATGTTGCCGCCGCCGTTGTCGTCATCATCATCCAAAGAGCTGCTGGAATCCCCCATGGAAATAACAAGTTGTTCTATAGTCTCTTCCAAAATGCCTTCATTTTCCCAAGCGGCACTTATTACGCCTTTTGTGTGAGTTACCACTTTTTTTCCAGTTTTCGGCTTTTATTGATGTTAGAGCCACTTCCGTCAGCTTAATTATTGACGACACAGTGAAGCCTTTATTGTTTCGGCCAACATAACCCTTTACTTCAGCCCAAATCAACTCGATCGGGTTAAAGTGACAATGATAAGGGGGAAGACAAACTATTTTATGACCGTATTCTGCAGCAATGCCATCGACTACAGCTTGGAAATCGCGGTTTATTAGCCCACACAAGTTCCAGTAACTCACTTTTCTTTAGTTCCTCCTTCACTTGTATATTACGGCGAGCAAGCCACTGAATAATTTCATTTTTCCTTGTACCCATTGTTGGTGCTCTGTCAGAAATTACTGAATGGTATCTGGCATTGTCCATTACTGTAACAGACGGTCTGGTTAAATTTGGAAGAAGCTGTTCTGTGAACCATTTAAGAAAGGTGTTATGGTTCATTTCCTCATGATAGTCTACCATCTTTTTTGATTTAAAAAGAAGACAACAGTTGGGAACAAAACCTGATGCAGTTCCTGCATGTAGGAGTATAATTCTGCCTCCTTTGCCTAAGGGCACATTCATTGTTCCTTCCAGCGTATCGTCAGTCCAGCCTTAGCTGACGGAATGATTGGCATTTACCCATGTCTCGTCGAGCCAAACAATATTTTCAAAATCTTGGGTAAGAATTTCCCAAATAAATCTACAGCGCCAAGCAGAGATGTCAGGTTTCTCCATTAGCAGTTTTCTGTTTAGCTTTTTTGTAGTGAAAACCTAATTTTTCACTATTCTACGCAAAGAAGTCTTGCTACCTAGAAACAGTTCGGTTTCCCTTAGAGAAATGTGCAGCTTGAAAATAGTAGGATGCTCCTTTCTGCTGTAATAAGAGTAAATATGTCTGCAAATTGCATCCTGCTGGAAAGGATCCAAGTTGGTGATATGCTTACATCCTTTTTGTTTTTTCCCGGGAGTTTCTAATTTAGACCCCGATGCCTGACTTTCTTCTTTAAAATACTTTTCTTTCTCAATTTTAACCACAGTATTTTTACTGATACCTACAGCACGTAAAGTCCTATCAAGCACTTTAGAGAATGGAATAATAGGCTCACCTTTCAATTTCTCCTCTTCGAAGTATTCTCTCACAGAGCATACTATTTCCCATGCCTGTCCTTTAATCAGAATACCTTTACCAAATATAGTTTTATTTGGTTCCCGAGCATGTTCAGGTTTTCGCTTGTCACTATTTTTAGACATAGTTAAACATTCATTAAAACACAATTGCAAATGATCACAACACACGCAAAGATACACAAACTCAGACACACATAAACCAAGACAAATTGCCACAAATAAAATGCAAAGGAACTTGCCACTACAAGATCTATAACTGTTGTGTATAAAATAAGAATAGCAGCAGCAAGTGCGTGAAGGCATTCTGTTTACGCAGCGTAATCAGTAGAGAAATAAACACTGAGGTATTCCGTTTATGCAGCATAATCAGTAGAGATATAAACACCAAGGTATTGTGTTTACTGCAGTGTATGCATAACTCGCTGTCCCACAAGACATGCTAAGCACGTGGTTTAGCATCTAACGTTGTCATGGAAACGTCTCTACTCTAATTGGTTGCTCTGATCGTTACTATGACAACCGTTATGACGTGCTCATCCCCTTCCATTTATTTAAAGCGCTGTTGCATGTGCTTCCTAACTGTCAATCCCATTCTAGTTTGGCGACCAGTTTAACAAACGCTATCCTGGAAATTATTTGTTCTTTCACACTATCTGTGTGTAGGATGAGGTTTGGATAAGCAGAGTCCGACTGTAAAATTCAATGCCATAGCCAGGATTTGAACCATGGATCTCCTAGTTTCCATCTGGTTACTTTAAATCATTGAGCTACTATGCCAACATGCCAGCATGGCATTAAATTCTCCGACAGGCTTGTAATTTCCCGGTAAATCATTAGGAGATCTTGCTTTCAATGAGATACACATCTTTTGTGATGACTTACTATGCTGTAAATACTAATTAGTTAATTATTTAATTTAATTTCTTTACATCAATTAATTCCCATCAGCTGACTTAATAGTTGTTAAATTATGAAACCTGGGACTTATGTTCTTATTCTTATATTAGTAAATACTAATCTTAATGATTGATGTTGGTTGTATTTAATTATGCTACCACTGATGATAAAATGAAATTAAAGCTTATACCACATAAAATGGCAGGGGTCGAAAATTGTTGACTCACATAGTATTACTACACATCTGCTCAACCTGACTGCTGTATTTTTATTCTATTAAGAGTTATTTTATTGAGAATTCCATTACTGACATACTCAAAAGTTTACAATGAGTGTCATTCTTGTTCTGTGGTATGATTACATCTCAAATTTTTGCATATTTCTGTACTTGTTTCTTGATTGTTAAACACATGCATGTAAGGAATAAATTTATTCCATATTGTAAAGAGTTTATTGCAAAAGCTTTATAATACATATAAATACACATATATAAGGTGTTAGTGCATATTTATGCATATATTTTTCACTTTTTCAGCAATGATTCTTGAAATACTTCTTTATTAAAGTATTCACCATAATACTTTAAGAAGAACAGAAGGATCCAAACAAATTTTTCTTCTATTGCTCTGTTTGTGTAGGACTGTTAGCTAAACCCATGTTTCTAAATCCATAAAAGTGTGCCAAAAAATGAGAACATAACCATCAACAATGAGTGTTTCCTGATACAAAAATATGCTGCTCAATAGCTTAATATAAATGAAATAGCATTCAACAATCATGCAGCAGATCTATAGTTTGGTGTGGCCGCTGCATCATAAAATGTTATAAGGTTTGTATTAATGTTGCAAATGAAGCTGTCTGACACAACACTAATATTTCCAAGAATTAAATGTATTGTTTTCAGTTAGCTTTTAAACCTTTAACTAGCATGCAGTTACTCTTAATTTCTGCATTATGTAAGTGAACAGGAGGAAACAGAATATTATAATGCTGAAGCAGAAGAGCAGTAAAGCTTATTTGCTTTCACAGTGGATTGATAGAAATCCTATTCAAACAACTGATGGAAATACAATACTACCAGGGCTCACTGTAGGGATTTTTTTAGGCTTTCAAGATTAATGTGTCTTGAAGAGCTGGTCTTGGTCTCCAAAATATCCCAGTTTGCAATCCAGGGGATTCAGGTCTGGACTGGATGATGGCAAATCCATGTGGTTTCTGAGTTCTGTAGCACAGTCCTTGAGCCACTGCTTACATTTCCTAGCTTTTTGAGCCGAAGCACTGTCCTGTTGGAAGATACAATGTTCACCGCTGAACACTGTCTGGTTGAAAGGTTTTACAACCTTCTCCAGGTCTTCCTCTGGGTATACATTTGCATTAGTTTTTACCCCCTCTTCACAGAAATGGAATTTGGTAGCCATGGGACTCCCAAACAAACCATCACTGATGCTGGATGATGGCCACGAAGAACATGGGGAGCAACCTGATGGGATTCCTCAGGGCTCCAACCATACACTCTGTCGTTCTGCCTGTTAAATTTCTCCTCAATTGTGAACATTTTTTCATCTGAGAAAAGGATTATGCAATGTTGGTTTATGGGTACTGTCTAAGCAGGTTACATTATCTTTCCAGTCTAGACTTCTTCAGATGGGTATGAGTAAAGTATGGGTATGGATTCAGAGCAGATATCCTGTGCATTTGCGGTAAGCCTGAAGTCCTAAGTCTTGATTTATTAGCCTAGAGGTACTCAAAATGTAATGGCACAACAGCTTCAAATTTCAAGAATGTTTCCTATTTCTTTTGATACATTCCTGAACTTTCTTGATCGCATCCAGGGCTCAAACCAAGTGCGGCCAGCCAGATCTTTCTTTGTCATCAACACTAGAAAGATGGGTGAATCTCTTAATGGCTCGGTAAAAAAAATTTCCAAGCAGTTTTAACAAACTGAAAATTGCCCTTGGATAATTCTTGCACTTGTGTAGTGCTATGAAGCTGTACCATTCTCGTTTACTGATCATTCCATGAAGAGATAAAGAGCAATACTGAAAACTGAATGGATAAACATTTCAAGGAAGGATGCATAAAATTGCCTGAACTGCTGTGCTTTAGCATCAGTCAAGAGGGGCGAGAGGAAATATTAATCACAGTATTAATGTTAGGACTAGGTATTTTCAAAATATTTTAAAAATAAATTCAATTTTTGGGTTCATGATTGTTGGTTTTATTTCACTAAAATAAACTGCAACAAATAATTGCAGATAAAGCAACATCTACAAACAGCTCATCACAGAAATGCTATTAATTAGAAAAGTCTCCAGATGCAAACATTTTCATTTTTTACAAGCATAAGTGGAAATGATGGTAGTGATAATTTTTCAAAAGATATCTGCAAAGCTTTAGTTTCAGTCAATAACCACTTGAATAATTTAAACAACATAGAATATCCAACTTTCTTGAAAAAATATTCCAGACAAAAAGTTCCTGATGAATCAATAATAAAGAAACCTTGGCAAAGTTCATGAAGAGATAAGTTGCAACATTTATTTAATGAAATTAGTTTATCAACTACCAAAAATCTCCCCAAAATTCTGAACTTTTAAACTTGTCAATTATTTAAAGCTTTTAAATGTATTATACAAAAATAATTTCAAATGCAAGCAAAATTATGTGTGGGCTGCAGTGGCATGGAGTATAATTACTTTATGATCCAGAAACATATTTTTAATAACTTTTTAAAACTTCTGATTACGTAGAAAATAAAGCTAGCTACAGTGAAGCAATAAATATTACACAAATATACATACTTGCCACTAAGGATCCCCTTATCTTAAGAAATTGGTATTCATACTTCTTTCTAATGGAAATACATTTCACAAACAAATCGCTTGCATCCTCAGTCCAAAGAAAACGAACTCCGTTGTCAAGGAAACCTCGGTTACCATGTTTTTCTTATGTTTTTTATAGTATTACCAACATATGAAAATGAAGCAAACTTAAAAACAGAATCAACTGCTGGTATTCCAAAATTCATTATGCAATGTTTATTTTTTAAAATAAATATAACTATTTAAATAATTTAACTATTAATTCTATCGGACCATTTAATTGTTTTAATAATTTAACTTCAGGATTTATTTCATGGTTAAATGACCAAAAATGATCTGCTATAGCCGATTTATCAGTTTGTTTACTTTAATGTTATGAAAATGGTCTTTTGTTCTGGTTTCCAAATTACGTTTCATCTTTCCAATATAAACCTGAGCACAATCTAAACAATTAACTTGATAAATACCAGATTTTTTATTATTAGGAATTTTATGTTTTTTCGAAAAATGTAGTAAATTTTTAATACTATATTTATTTTGAAGAACTAAAGTTATACCAACTTCTTTAAAAAAAAATTAAAAATGTTTATTAACCCAAGGATGGTAAGTAAATTTTTTAAAATTATAATCGTCTTTTATTTTTTCAATGGTAGACATATCATTAACAGTTTTTTCATATTTAAATTTTTCAATCTTCTTTTGAATAAAATCTTTATTAAATCCATTAATTGAAGCAGTATTAATAATATGTTTATATTCTTTATTAAATTTTTCTTAATTCAGGGGTACATTTATTAATCTATAAATCAAACTATTAAAAACAGCAAATTTATGTGAAAAAGGGTTAAAACTTTAATTTTTATGTAATTATCAATATGAGTAGATTTCCTATAAATACCAAAATCAAATTTGTTATTACTGTGACTTTGTGCGTTCGTGAAATAACAAGTCGAGGTTACAAATACAAAAAAACTGCACTTTATTCTCGTAGCAATACACTCTTCACCATTACAACTCGCTAGATAACCTAAAAACTAGTTATTTTAAAAACATTTCGCTCAACTGTCTGTCGCTTCCGGTAACGATCGGCCCCGAAGTTTCCCGAATCTCCACCGGCCATAATTTATTTATCGGCATCGCGAGTCTGCCGCCAGGGTAACATTACTTATTATCATCTTCAAATCTAGAAAAGGAAGAAATCCATTAATTTCAGTTTCTACTGTGAATTTTACAGCTTTATCTTGCAAATTTAGTGATTTTAAAGTATCGTTAATTTGTTTTTCAGGAACAATAGCACATCAACATATCTATACCATGTTTTAAAAATCAAAGGAAAAGTTTTAGTGACTTGAATTTCGAAAAAACTCATAAAAAGATCAGCAAGAAAAGGTGAAGGAGGATTACCCATTGCTAAGCCAGAAGTTTGTTGAAAAAATTCACCATTAAAAGTGAAAAAATTTTGATCCAAACAAAAATCAGTAATTTAAACAAAATCAACTATTAAGTCCTCATGTAAATTTATTGAATTCAACCACTTTTTAAAATAAATTAAAAGTTTTTCTCTAGGAATACTAGGAAATAAGGCAATTACATCAAAAGAAACAAGAGTATCAGTTTTAGATAATATAACATTGTCAATCTTTTTAACTAATTCAAAAGAATTTTTAGTACTTAAACTCTCAAATTTATCAAAATTACTAAATTTGTTATGTAACCAGAAGAACAACAGAGTTTGTTTTCTTTTGACTGAGGACGCAAGCAATTTGTTTGTGAAATCGATCTCCATTAGAAAGAAGTATTAACACCAATCTCTTAAGATAAGTGGAGCCTTAGTGGCAAATATTTATATTTGTGTAATATTTATTGCTTCACTGTAGCTAGCTTCATTTTCAACGTAATCAGTAAATTTTAATTTGAAGCATCCATTTTCATTGTTTTCGTTTTTTAGGTTACTATGCATAATTTTGCTTATAACAACATTTATGCATTTAATTTAAATTTTATGGATAGTAAATCTGAAATTAAGCTATATTTAAAACTTCAAAAGAAGAAAAGATCTATTCTTGCAGACATTCGTTTTCTAAATCTTTGTTTAAAACAAAAAGTAGTCCCTATATTTGTTAGAAAAAATATTAAATTTGATAATTATAATATTCATCAAAAAGCAGCGGAGAAAAAAGTAACTGATGTAGAAAAAGTTTTCTTTTTAAAAGTTTGAATAATACTGAACTTAAATTATATGATTTACATCTTAAATTAACAAAGATTTTAGGTTATACAATTTGGCTTAATTTAGTATCCAAATTATTTCATATTCTTTATATAAATATGAAAAATAAAACTGCTAAATTAAAAAAGAAATTACATAATTTGTGTTTGAAACAAAATAAATTAAACTCAGTTATTAAAAATAATAAAGATAATGTTAATTTATCAAATTCTAACATTAATGAAAAAGAGTTAAATTTTTTAAATCCAGGTTTAAATACGTGTGTAGATTTATTAAACAATATAGATGATTATATTGCAGATATAGAAATTGCTAGTGAAGATTTAAGTGAAAATAATAAATCATTGATTAAATTAAAATGTAGCAAAATATTACAAAATTTAGATAAATTCCAACCTAAGAGAAATATTAATAATAAACATATTATTAAATCAAAAAGATTTAATTTTCACTAAAGCGGATAAAGGTAATAGAATTGTAACTTGAGATAAATTATATTAAGAGAGTAAACCCTTTTTTTTTCAAGGTGAATATTTTATAAAAATTAATAAAGACCCTTTAAAATCTTGTATTACAAATTTTAATAAAATACTTAATGAAGTGAAAGTTATATTGGACAAAGAAAACCATTTTGTAAAAGTTAGTAATCCTGTTTTACCTAGAATTTATGCCCTTCCTAAAATTCATAAACCTGGAAATAAAATGAGACCTATTGTTAATTGTATAAACTCACCAACTTACAATTTAGCTAAATGGTTACACAAACAATTTAGTAATTTTGATAAATTTGAAAGTTTCAATTTAGTAATTTTGATAAATTTGAAAGTTTAAGTATTAAACATTATTTTGAACTAATAAAAAAGATTGACAGTGTTGTATTATCTAAAACTGATAAACTTATTTCTTTGGATGTAACTGCCTCATTTCCTAGTATTCCCAGAGAAAAACTTTTAATTTATTTAAAACAGTGGTTGAATTCAATAAATTTACATGAGGACTTAATAGTTGATTTTGTTAAAATTACTGATTTTTGTTTGGATCAAAATTTTTTCACTTTTAGTGGTTAATTTTTTCAACAAACTTCTGGCTTAGCAATGGGTAGTCCTCTTTCACCTTTTCTTGCTGATCTTTTTATGAGTTTTTTCGAAATTCAAGTCACTAAAGCTTTTCCTTTGATTTTTAAAACATGGTATAGATATGTTGATGATATTTTTGCTATTGTTCCTGAAAAACAAATTAACGATACTTTAAAATAACTAAATTTGCAAAATAAAGCTGTAAAATTCACATTAGAAACTGAAATTAATGGATTCCTTCCTTTTCTGGATTTGAAGACAGTAAGAAATTATAACAAATTTGATTTTGGTATTTATAGGAAATTCTACTCATATTGATAATTACATAAAAATTAAAGTTTTAACCCTTTTTCATATAAATTTGCTGTTTTTAATAGTTTGATTTATAGATTAATAAATGTACCCCCGAATAAAGAAAAATTTAATAAAGAATATAAACATATTATTAATACTGCTTTAATTAATGGATTTAATAAAGATTTTATTCAAAAGAAGATTGAAAAATTTAAATATCAAAAAACTGTTAATGATATGTCTACCATTGAAAAAATAAAAGACGATTATAATTTTAAAAAATTTACTTACCATCCTTGAGTTAATAAATATTTTCAAATTTTTTTTAAAGAAGTTGGTATAACTTTAGTTCCTCAAAATAAATATAGTATTAAAAATTTACTACATTTTTCGAAAAAGCATAAAATTCCTAATAATAAAAAATCTGGTATTTATCAAGTTAATTGTTTAGATTGTGATCAGGTTTATATTGGAAAGATGAAACGTAATTTGGAAACCAGAACAAAAGACCATTTTCATAACATTAAAGTAAACAAACTGATAAATCGGCTGTAGCAGATCATTTTAGGTCATTTAACCATGAAATAAATCCTGAAGTTAAATTATTAAAACAATTAAATGGTCCGATAGAATTAATAGTTAAATTATTTAAATAGTTATATTTATTTTAAAAAATAAACATCGCGTAATGAATTTTGAAATACCAGCAGTTGATTTTGTTTTTAAGTTTGTTTCGTTTTCAGATGTTGGTAATACAAAAAAAAAAAAAAAAAAAAAAAAAAAAAAAAAAAAAAAAAAAAAACATGGTAACCGAGATTTCCTTGACAACGGAGTTTGTTTTCTTTGCACTGTAGATGCAAGCGATTTGTTTGTGAAATCGATCTCCATTAGAAAGAAGTATTAACACCAATTTCTTAAGATAAGTGGAGCCTTAGTGGTAAATATTTATATCTGTGTAATTTTTAAAACTTGTTCTTCCCAAAAGTGAGACCCCAAATTGAAGATCGTTTTTTCAAAACTTGATAGATGCAAAATTTTACGAAACTGAGTTATATATAGTATCAGCATGAAGTTCACCTTCTGCATCGCTCTGTATAATAAGATTTTGCAATATTCGATTCATGTCCTGTGTAGAAGGTAGGGAATATTAGCAGTTTTTTCAAAACTCGATAGATGCACTTGCTCAGTTAAACCAAAAGTCGACAGATGCAATTTTATGATTTTATGGTCCAGTGTGTAAAGTCCGTTTACTTAACGCATGTGCAGTTCCGAGTCAAAGGAACCTGAGCCGCCCGCCCACTAATGACCGTCATAAATCTATCTCCACACTTCAGAAATGGAACACTGGCATTGGGGACCAATAGCAACCCCGATTTTCTGAAAATGACAGTTGCATGTCTACTCCGCGTGGAGTCTCAGTTGCCAAAGTTCCAACTTCCAGTTGTTCTGTTTCATTAGGTGCAAGACGGTGATGTTAAAATATTGCAACCTTGTAGAGAGGACCGTCAGGAGGAGGGTCCATGTTGTAAAACGATTATGAGGGTTCCTCAAAGAAAACGGCCACCGTGCACTTGCGTTGAGTAGACAGACTTTAGCAGCCTCAGTTCTATTAAACACATGTTGGCATTGACTGCCATCTCACAGTTGTGATTCTTGGAATTCTCAATCATTTCTGCAAGCTTTGTACACTGCTGCAGTGTTGGCAATAACTGCAAACTCAGGTTGTGCGCTTGGGTTTTACATTTATTTCTTAAAGCTTTATTATACTTATATGTCATTTTTATTCTTCCTTGAGACACTGCTCTGTACTATGCACAATGGACAGGAACTCAGTTTGTGAAACTGTACCAGTCGTAGAACGCGCGGGAGGTAGGAATTGCATAAAAAAGGAAAGGAAATCAAAATGCAAGTCAAGGAAAGGTCATACTCCAGCAAGTTTATGTTCACATGGTCTCGAGTGCACTCCTCGAAATCCTAAAAGGTAAAGGGCATAAGCTCTCTGATATAGCTGATTTGACTTATAATGATATAAGTGGATTTCACCAACATCTTTCCGTGCTCAACAAAATAGATAAAAATATTTTCCTTATGAAATATATGAGTATTACATCTCCTAAATGCAGAGTGGTGAAGAAAGAAGCTGCAAATAGAAAGCAGACTGTTAGCATTAAATACAGTGTGAGAACTAATGATGGCCGAGTATTGTCAGTATTGCGCTGCAAGCTTCCAAGGAATTACAAGGGTGTCAAACGATAGATTATCTCTCCTGGATAGAAAATTTCACTTATCTGGGAATGTGCCAAAAGAAACTTAGAGACAGAACAGGAAAATTACAGAAGGGCATTACTACTGCTATAAAGCAAGACACTAAGAAGAACAGATGTAAAGAAATCCACCATGGAAGAGGAAAACCGAGAGGGTATTTACCTCCAGAACTTAATGTCAGAAAAATGTGGACCAACTTTTGCAACGAAAGGAGATTAGGCAATCTACCAGTCTGCTCAGTGTCAATATATAAATACATATTTTACAATTCCTTTCTTGGAAGTGTTGAAAACAGTGTTGTTATAAAAAATTGAATTTAAAGGGAGTCGATTAATGACTTTTAAACAACAAAGAAACAAAGAAAAAACCGTAAAACTAAAATTTTTTAAAAGTAAGTGTTGTTTAGTGTCATTACACGACTTCCTTTAAATTTAACATATTTTACAGCTTCTTCAATCTTTCATTTCGTACACCACACACTGACACATGCTTAACCTGCAAGATGGGACTAATGAAGATTAAGACACGAGGCAGATGTGGAAAATTAAAACGAACTAAGAACCATGTACAGACTGCACATGCTGCATTCAAAAAGTTTTTATCATCTATTGAAAGAGGAAAACACAGAGGCAATCACTATTTCTTTTGATATGCAGCAGAATCAACCACCACCTAAACTTTCTGTTAGCGAGGTATTCTATGCAAGGCAGGTGTGGCTGTAGTTCATACTTATTGCTTTCCTGGAGAAGGGTAAAACATTTTCCTGCATTTCTCATATCTACCCCATACATGGGCACAGTTATGTGCCTCCTGTTAGGGTTTTCGGCAGAATCAAAAAAGTTAACAAAGAAAGAGAATATCTTGAGTCTTGATGAGTACCATCAGATATTAAAAAATCACGGCTCTGTGAAAGTGTTGTTCAAATACTGGAAAATTAAGGACTTGAAAGAAAGTGCAAAACAAACATTGAAGTCACAGCTTCCTTTCAAAATGAATACCCAGCAAATCATAACATATTCCAAGCAATCAAAGGAAGACCATAAGGTATGTGTAGAAGTTCAAAATATATATTCTGCTTTGCCTGTGGAGGTGGATGTGATGAAACCATGCAGCAAGTCCTGCAGCAAATTTCTGCTTCCATCTCAAAATGTTCCCAAAATAGAATGAGCAAAGAAAAGATAAAGTATGTTCATAATCTAGTTAAACTGTTTGAAATTCTAGAAACTGCAAAAGAATTTTATAAAGATGTACTAGAAGATACTAATAAATGTTAAAGCTTACATACTCCATTTGTTTGTAATTTCTTTGTATGTATTAAATACATTTGTTATATAAATAAAACAAAATATTATGTTGTTATTGTGAATGTAGCAGTACTTAGTTTTAAGATTATACCTAATAAAGTAATCCTTAATATGTTAGTTTTATAATACATTATGTATTATGGAAAGGTAAAAATAAATAAAAAATAATAAATACATAAATAAAAAGTAACAAAAACAATAAATGACAAAAATAACCAAACTTCATGTGTATTTCATGTGTTCATTTCTCGCTCACACAGAAAAGTTAATCAGCATCTATCGGTTTATGAAAAACCTCTGCATTTTCAAAGCTCAAATTTGCACTAGTTAAACTATGCTATTTGTTTCATTTCCAAATTCAATGAGACTGTTGCAGGAAGAAAACTTTAATGATTAATATAGTTGCTGTGCTAACCAATTAGTATTGCCAATAAACAGAAAAGAAAGTTTTTCTCAGAAACACATTTTGTACATCTATCGAGTTTTGAAAAAACACTCTTCAATTACGCTGTTGATCTTTACTAATTTCCAACAAAATAATTTTTTCAGGTAATATACGATATAAGAGACATATAAGTGACTCAAACCTGTAGTTATCTGTAGATTAAACAACTGACTCATGTGGGAGATTTAATGGTAACATTGTCATGGGAAAAAGCCTGAATCTGAACCAGAAACAGCCCATTTCATTGTATCCAGGGTATTGGAGGTAACAAAATATTGTGTGATTGTTGGATGGTTCATGATGCATTACATGTTTTGCAGCTGCTAAAGAAAATGAGAAAAAACTTTAGTGATGGTTACAGATCAGCAGCATACATGCTTAAGGCTGCAAAGCTTTGCAGGTTATTTTATCCTATGGTAGTTCATAAGATTTGTTTAACAACTGCTTTCCACTGGTTGGCAAAGGAAATTCTAGCAAATTTTCCAAAAGTAAAATGTTTCTGAAGGGGCCATCAAAAGTGATATTATTTACTGATATGATGCAAGATATTCATTTACCGCTAAGCCTATCCTTACAATGTGAGGAGCATGGATTGAAGCAGCTCTATATTAAAGTGATCATTTGGAAGATGTGAAAAGCTGCTGAACATGACAAACAAAAATGAAGCAGTTACTATAAGGAAATTCTGAGAAAGAACTTAATGCTTATTCTGTAAGTGACATATTCTCTTTTTGATACTGTTTTTCAAGTTTGGGTGAAATAGAGATCTTTCTCTTCATACAAAAACATTTTAAGTGGCAGAAGGAAATTGTTACTTAAAAAAACTGTGAAAAATATTTAATTGTTTATAGTAATAAAAATGACTAATGCTAATAAATAAGACTATAAGAGACACTAATAAATATTAATTTTGCTAATGCCTGAGTTTTGAGTACTGTAATTTATTTTAAATGCATATTATAAAATTGTTAGAGCATATTTACCAGATTTTAGTTTATAGATGATTCATATATTCATAATTTATAGTGCAAAAACTAATTTCAAAGCTCTAGTTATGACACTGTGAAAGTAATATACTGTTGCGAACCCATTATCATGATAGCGCAGCCGACGCACACAAAGACACAGATGGTGAAACGTGGAGATAAAAGGGCTTGCTGGAACAGATAAAGTTAGACGTCTGGAATGTTCGTGTTTCGTCTGGTGCCATCTTACAGAACATTCGATTATCTTCTGGAACCATGAAGAGGTATATAAAAAAGAAGCCACGAGTCATAAAGAGAGAGAGAGAGAGAGACGAAATAGAACTTGAGAATCGTCCACATATAGCAGTGTTTTGAAACTGAACTCTTTTGTTTGTGGGTGTGGCAGACGACTTTGGAAGCTGTATTTATGTATGTTACATAATTCTGCTATTGTAAGGGTCGACCAAAATGTATTTCTATGGAAATAAATAACATTTTGAATTTCTGCAAATTGGACTTTTAATTCTACGAACCCACAAAGTCATAATTGGCATCAGGAGTACGACATACGATGATGGACGCTACATTACCAAAAATTCTAGAAGAGCTGAAAGAAATGAGAACAGCGAATGACAACCTCGCTGCGAAAACAGAAGCGGCAAATAACAAACCTGCCCGCAAAGTTGGAGACCACAAATAACAACCTGGCTGCAGAACTGAAAGACATGAAAACGGCTAACAATAAGCTCACCGAGAAGATGGAAGAAATGAAGGCCGGTGAAAGGGTAGAGCCAGAATGAAAAATTCAATGCCATAGCCGGGATTTGAACCACAGATCTTCTGGTTTCCATCTAGCCGCTCTAAGTCAGTTGGAGAATTTAATGTCATGTTGGCACGTTGGCCATAGTAGCTCAAATGGTTAGAGCGGCTGGATGGAAACCAGAAGATCCGTGGTTCAAATCCCGGCTATGGCATTGAATTTTTCATTCTAGCTCTACCCTTTCATAGTGCGTCCTACACACGGCTAGTGTGAAAGAACAATTAATTTCCACTAATTGTACCTAATAGTGGTCCGAACTATAAAGCCCGGGCCTTAAAGTACTTACAGCATAGTAAGTTGCCATTAAGGTAGTTGTCTCATGTGTTTGTGAGAACTCCTAGTGGTTTACCGGTAGAAATACGAATCAGTTGGAGAATTTAATGTCATGTTGGCACGTTGGCCATAGTAGCTCAAATGGTTAGAGTGGCTGGACGGAAACCAGAAGATCCGTGGTTCAAATCCCGGCTATGGCATTGAATTGTTCATTCTGGCTCTAACCTTTACTAGTGCGTCCTACACACGGCTGGTGTGAAAGAACAATTAATTTCCATGAAATGAAGGCTGAATTAAAAACTAAGACGGAAGCTGCAAATAACAACTTGGCCGCAACGATGACCGCGAAGATGACCAAATTAACTACGGAAATGAGAGCAGCGAACGACCCCCTGGCCACAGAAATGAAAGTCGAATTATCTGAAATGAAGGCTGTGAACGAAGCCCTGGCCGACAAATTTAAGGAACAGTTGGCCGGCGTGAAGGAGGTCGCCACGGAGCTGAACAAGCGGATGGGTCAAGTGGACGAGCGCGACGAACACTTGGCAAACCGCGTTAACGACCTGGAGGTAAAGGCAACACCAAGTCCCTAAATGCCATGGTGGAGGACGTCGTCGGCAGGAGGTTGAAGGATTTAAAGGCCGACGCGCCGGGATGCGACAGATCTGCGCGCGTCAAACCTCCTAAACACGACGGCGGGACAACTTTCGAAGTCTTCCGCCAACAGTTCGACAGAGTGGCCAAACACAAGAAGTGGTCACCAGAGGATGAGGCCACACAGCTAATAGCCAGCCTCCAGAGACGGGCCGCAGAGTTCCCCAATGCGGTCCAGAAAGCGGCGGCGCCCAAGGACACCTGGAAAGCCCTGGAAAACTGCTTCGGAAACCACAGCTTAGCCGCAGCCTACCGCAGCCAATTGAAGTCAAGGTCGCAGCAGCCGGGGAGACGCTGCAGGAGTTAGCCCTGGAAATCGAGCAGCTGGCCAGCAAAGCCTTGGTCGACCTCCCACCCGAGTTCGTATCCCGGGAAGCTGTCTACATATTCGCGGACGGGGTACGAGACACCGAGATACGCCAGCGCCAAATGCTCGGCGACTACAAGACCATCCACGAGGTGCTATCGGCAGCATTGAGAATGGAGGCAGCCAAGATGACGGCTACCCCGACTTCCAGAACAAGGAGTATCCGCTACAATGAAGACCGAAGGCCAGTCGAGGGACGCCAGCGAAGACCTAGTGGCGTGTGTTGGGGTGTGGTCAACCGGGACACCTGGAGAGAGACTGCCCACACCAGGGAGAGCAGCCGGAGAAACGAGGGGCGTTGCGAGGGGCACGTCGGTGCCGTCACCACCATCCCCTCGAGTGACACTGCGCGCCGTCAGCCGACAGATGGATGACAGCCTCATCGCGGACGGTTGGGCGAGAGGAAAGCCATGCCGCGTGCTGGTGGAACCGGGGCAGCCGTCATCAGACCTGACCTAGCCAGGGGTTAGCCGTCGAGGAAACCAAGCAGACCATACCAGCTTTTGAAGGCATCGGGCGACACCTTGCTTGTGGAGAAGGAGGCTCTGCTGAAGTTGACCTTGAGGCGGAGTGTCGTACCCCTATGGTTGTTCGTCGCGAAGGTGGCTGAGGAGGTGATACTGGGATTGGATGCCCTCAGCAGCCACGAGGCGACGGTCGACGTCGACAGGAAGGTCCTGCGGTTCAATGGAGAAGAGGTGATTCTTCGGCAACCTGAAGAGCGCCTTGGCATCTACAGGGTCATCCTGAAGGAAGACGTGGTTGTCCCCGCTAGAACCGAGGTGGTGGTGACGGTGCGACTAGAAGGCGAGCGGACAAAGAACATGATGCTGGACAGGAAGACGCCGGTGCACGAATTCTGTGTAGCCAGAACATTGTTGCCGTGCGGAGAGGAGGTGCAGGTGAAGCTGCTCAACCCAACGGACACCGATCACGATGTCCAGGCCGGGATGAAGTTGGGGACATGCGAGCCCGTGGTCAGAGGAACACCAGTTGACATGACCCAGGAGCCGGTGCCGACGCAACACCTGGGGCCCCGGCTGGAAAACTTATTGGAGAGGGTGGCCGACCACCTGACCACAGAACAGTTCGAGAAGGTTAGACAACTACTGAGACGATACCAGCGCGTCTTCAGTCAAGGCGACAGCGACTACGGCGATCTAGACGCGATCTGCTGGCAAAACAAGTGATGGTGCGGACATGCTGGAGGACATGAGATCCAGGGGAGCGACTGAAGAGTCTGACAGCCTTTGGTGTTCCCCTGTGGTCTTGAGAAGAACGGCGAGCTACGCTTCTGCATGGACTAAAGTAATCTAAATGCTGTCACCAGGAAGGATTGCTTCCCCTTACCCCGGATTGACTACACTGTGGACACGCTTGCTGGTGCACAGTGGTTATCGACCCTGGATCTGAAGTCGGGTTACTGACAGGTGGCTCTAGACCCGAGAGACAAGGAGAAAACCGCACTCTCGACAGGGCAAGGGCTTTTGCAGTTCACAGTTATGACCTTTGGCCTCTGCAACACGCCAGCTACCTTCCAACGGCTCATGGAGTCGGTAACGAGAGGACTGACTAATGACGCCTGCCTGCTATACCTGGATATCATCATCGTCTGTAAAACCTTCGAAGACCAACTGGAAAACCTGATCAAGGTGTTGCAGAAACTGCAGGTGACCAACTTGAAGCTGAACGCGAAGTGCCAGCTCTTCCACCAGGAAGCCAACTACTTGGGCCACACAGTCCCACCAACCGGAGTGGTCACAGACCCGGAGAAGACACAGGCCATGAGAGATTGGCCTTGCCCGAAGGATAAGCGAGAATTGCACAGTTTCCTGGGGCTGTGCAGTTATTACCTCCGTTTCATAAAGGGCTTTTCCGCATCGCCAAACCCCTCATCTGCCTGACGGAAGAACACCAGCCTTATGTGTGGACAGAGGACACTGAAGTCACTTTCCAGCAGCTGAAGAAGACATTTTGCAGTGCTATTTTGGGATACCCACAACCAGGTGCCACCTTCATTGTAGACACCGACGCCAGTGACCACTGCATTGGAGGCATCCTATCCCAAGTCCAGGATGGCCACGAGCGAGTGATAGCCTACTACAGCCAGACGCTATCCAAGGCAGGGAAGAACTACTGCGTCACCCGGCGAGAGTTACTGGCGGTGGTAAAGACCTTGGAGCACTTCCACAAGTATCTGTACAGTCAGACATTCCACCTGAGGACTGACAATTCCATCCTAAACTGGCTGCTCAGCTTTAGGAACTTGGAAGGCCAGACAGCCCATTGGGTCTAGAGGCTGCAGGAGTACGACTTCACCTCTGAACATCGTAGAGGGAAGAGCCACGGCAACGGAGACGCCATGTCCCGAAGACCCTGTCCAGAGGAGTGCGGCCAATGCACAAGAGTGGAAGAGAAGGTGCGTGCTGCAGCTGTCAGAGTGGTCACAGCAGTGTCTGTGGACGGCTGGGATAGCGCAGGCCTGAGGGAGCAGCTGGCGGATGCCAATTGGGGCCACTCTTGAGGGAAGTGGAGGCACGGACAAGTCCGACCTGTGAGGATATCGCACCGAGGAGCACCACATACAAGTCGTACTGGGCCCTATGGGACTCAATGAAGATCAAAGAGGGCGTGGTGTTCCAGAGGTCTTAGAGGAAGTGCACTGCAGTACTTCAGGTGGAAACCTGGGAGCAAACCGAACGATTGACAAACTCTGACAGCATTACTAATGGCTGAGGCTTCGAGCAGACGTTGAGAGATGGTGGTACACCTGGGTCGTCTGGTCCGCTACATGGTGCTGTTCAGGATGACCAGCCTTGAGGAGGGACTAGTGTCGCGAACCCATTATCGCGATATTGCGGCCAACGCACACAAAGAGACAGTTAGTGCACTGCGGAGATAAAAGGGCTTGCCGAAACAGATAAAGTTAGATGTCTGGAACGTTTGTGTTTCGTCTGGTGCGGTCTCACAGAACATTCGATTATCTTCTGGAACCATGAAGAGGTATATAAAAAGGAAGCTGCAAGTCGTAAAGAGAGAGATGAAATGGAACTTGAGGATCGTCCGCGTCCAGCTATGTTTTGAAAGTGAACTCTTGTTTGTGGGTGTAGCAGACGACCTTGGAGGTGCGCGCGCACGCATGCATGCACACAAACACACACACACACACACATGAGTGCGCGCGCATTTTCGTTATTTGTGTTTTGAGCTTAATACATACTTATGTATGACATACCCACCCAATATAATTACTTCTGCATACAAAATTATGATGCCAAACCACTAAGAAGTGAATGTTAATCATTATACTCACATGTATTACAAATGTGCGGTGTCAATTTTAGTTGAGGGGATGTAACTTTATGCATTTTTAAAACAAACACGTAATTGATAGCTGCATTCAATACTCAAAATAAATTCCATAAAATGTATTCATTTTTCTGTTTTCTCTATCTCTATCTAAGCTGTGGAATTAAACCTTCTAATACTTAATAAAACCTTTTTAAACCACTTCTCGAACTGTAAAAACACTTAAGCTCCACTTACATTTAAAAATTAGGACATGTTTCAAGGACCCTGCGTCCTCATTGTCAGCTGATGTTTGACTAGTTCTTCAGGTGACCGCCTCCTTCTCCTGGCACTGTTCAATGAGTTGAATGACGTCATTTACTATTGGAATTTCAAAGTTCATGGCTCTCTTTTTATTCTTTAAAATGTGTATATTTTACCAAACTGTTAATTCCCAATACTTTTTTGCCGGTACCAAATATTGGAAATATTATGATTTTTTGACCACAAATGATGGGCTATGGCTGATTTATATGTCTGTTTGTATTTTATGCATCTCATGTGTTCTTTCATCCTTGTTTCTAGGTTTCTTTTGGTTTTTCCAATATATATTTCGTGGCAATCCTCACATCTTACACTATAAATTCCGGATAGTTTGTTGGATGGACTTGTGTTTTTGAGCAGGTGATTTAGTATGTTTCTCATGTTGTATTTGTTATGTGGTACTAGTTGTATATGAAACTGATGGAAAATGTTTTTAAATTTATTAAAAGCCTTAGGATGATATGTGAATTTGCAATATACTTTCTTTGGGTCATCAGCTTTTAAAGTGCTAATGTCCTTGATGGTTTTCCGTCTTTTATGTTTATCATTTTTTTAATAAATTTTGGATCAAAGCCATTCACAATTGCAACATATTTAAAGTGAAAACAATCCATTAAAGAAAGCATGCAAATCTGTGCAATTAAAAACAGTAAAATCATGACTAAAAGAGATAAACTGAACAATAAAATAGACAGTCCAAAAACACCATACATATATGGTTTACAAAAATACATAAACCTGAAATTACCCTCAGACCAATAATTAATAACATTGATGCACCCACTTACCAACTATCAAAATGGCTGGTTCAAATCTTCAGATCCTTCACAAAATTTGAAAATTGAAGTATCAAAAACTCGTTTGAATTGTTAAATCTCCTGAAGGACACAAAGATCAACTCTACAGATGCTTTAGTTTCCTTTGACGTCATTTCTTTATATCCAAGTATACCTACCAATGAGCTTATTCCACTTCTCAAAAAATGGCTGGAATCAATACAAATAACACCTGAAGAAATAGAAGAACTTTCACAACTTACAGAAATTTGTATCAATCAAAATTTTTTCAGCTTTAATGGACAGATCTATAAACAAAAAACGGGCCTAGCTATGGGCAACCCATTGTCTCCCTTCTTGGCAGATTTATTTATGAGTGCTTTTGAAACACATCACAAAAACTTTTCCAAATTATTTCAAAGTGTGGTATCGCTATGTTGACGACATTTTTGCAATAGTACCTAAAAAACTCATACAAGATGGTCTTAGACTTTTGAATATACAAAATACAGCTATAAAATTTACATTGGAAACAGAAGAGGATGGTGTACTTCCCTTTTTGGACATCAAGATAAAAAAAAAAAAAAAAAAAAAAAAAAAATAAAAAAAAAAAAAAAAAAAGGAACAACAAACTCACTTTTGGTATTTACAGGAAACCGACACACACAGATAATTACATTAAGAACAACAGTTTCAACCCAAAACAACACCAACATGCCATTTTCAACAGTTTAATCTTTCGGATGATCAACTTTCCACTAAACAGAGAAGATTATCAAGAAGAATACCTACACATAAAAAAAGTAGCTATATCCAACGGTTTCAACCCAAATTTAGTAGACAAAACAGTTAACAGACTCAACAAGGCTAAGAAAATAAAAGAAACCACCACCCTAGAACCTACAGGAGAAAAACCGGAAAAAACTTTTTAAAAAATTCATCTTCCACCCATCAGCCTATAACAAATTCCAAAAAATCTTCTCAAAACACAACATAACTCTTGCACGTCAAAATAGGTTTAATATCAGAAATTTGTTAAACGGCCCTCCCAAAAATTCAATCACTACCAAAGAAAAACCAGGAATCTATGAGATCAAATGTGAAACTTGCCCTAAAATTTATATAGGAAAAACAAAAATAAATATTAACATCAGAACTAAAGAACATATAAGAAACATTAAAAATGGTGAAACAGAAAAATCAGCAGTGGCTTTTCATTTTTTGAATACTAGACATGACATCAACTTGGAAACATCTCTAATAAAATACGTTAATCACCCCATAGACCTTTCCGTATGGGAAAAAATCTTCATTAACAAAAATCGTCATAGAGTCATGAATTTTGAAACTCCACCACCGGACATCTTTGACAAGTACATCACGCCATCTATTGACAATACGGAGAAAGAAGAAACCACTACAACTTACACTAATCGAGTATCAGCTGATGATAGGAGCAAGAGCTCTTGAAACATGTCCTGTGAATAAACAGTGTGAGTGAAGCAATGTGTCAATATATTCTCGATTCACTTTTGTACATATTTAAAGTGATCTACTTCCTTGTTATATTCTTCCATAGTCAATGGAATGTTCACTAACCTATGGGTTAAACTGTGAAATACTGGTGTTCTTTTGGGTTGGAGTTATTGTTTTTAATATAGTTATCCACATGTGTTGATTTTCTATATATGCCAAGTTCTAATTTGTCTCCTGTTCTCATAATTTTTAAATCCAAAAACGGTAACCATCCATCTCGTTCTGTTTCAATAGTGAACTTTGTAGATTGATCTTGTAAATTCAATAATTTTAACGCATCCTGTGCTAATTTTTCTGGTATTATGGCAAATATGTCATCCACATAACGAAACCATACTTTAAAAATATGCAGAAATGCTTCTGTCACCCGTGTTTCCAAATAACTCAAATAAAGATCAGCCAATAACGGTGAGATGGGGTTGCCCATAGCTAACCCTGAAGTTTGTTTGTAATATTTTTGGTTAAACATGAAGCTGTTTTGGTTGATGCATAAATTAAAGGGTTTGTTATATTCTTCAATTTGGGTTTCAGTAAAACCTTGATCTGAAAGCCATAGCTTAATCAAATTTTGTAGCTTTTCTGTAGGTATGTTCGTAAATAATGGGCTGACATCAAAGGAGACTAAAGTTTCATTAGTATTGATATTTACTTTATTTAATTTGTCAACCAATTTCAAGCTATTTTTTATATTGAGAGAAGCACATCTTTGTATGGGATCCATTTTGTATACTAACCACTTTGCTAAATAATATGTAGGTGCATCTATATTGCTCATAATCGGTCTCACACTGTCATTTTTATGAAGTTTTGGTAGACAATACAGTTTTGGTAAAACAGGGTTGCTGGGGACTAATTTTGCTTTTGTTTTTTCAGGTATTATTGTACTTTCTTTTATTGTCTTATTTGCTGAAACAACCAAAGCTCGTAGAGGATTTTTTTTTTATTTCTTCCTATTCCTGATGTTCTAGAAGTTTATTAACTCTGCGTGTGTAATCATCTTTGTCCATGATAACAGTTTTATTACCTTTATCTGCTTTCAAAAATAATACTGGTTTAACATTCAGTTGGTGTATTAATTGTTTTTGTTTGGGACCTGCTTTTTTATACTTTGGAGATGATAATTGTTCGAGTATTGTTTTGCATTTTGTTTTAGCAATTACTTTATCTTGCTCATTAGTCATCAAATGTGATGCAATTTCGATGTCAGCAATATACTGATCTAAATTTTGTGAGTAATTTATGTATGTCTTGAGGCCTTTATTTAAGAAATCAATTTCTTTCCCGGTAAAGGGTTGTGCTGACAGATTAACTACATGATTTTCATATTTTTTTTTTTATTTTGTGCTTGTTATCATCTCTCTGTTTTCATAAAAATTCTGGCTTCTTTTTAAGTTTGTTAGTTTTGACGTTCGTAATTAGGTTGAGTTCATCATATAATGTTGTTTCGAAATTTATCCACATACTGTTATTTAAATCTTTTGTTAGTTTCAAGTGCAAGTTGTACAGCATCAATTCTGTTTTTGCTAAAGAGGCGTATTGTTCCGATCTTTCTAATAGTAATACTTTTTTCTCTGCAGCTTTTTGGCGTGTACTATTACTATTCTGTATAACAGTCTTTCTTACAAATCTTGGCAAAAGTTGTTGTTTTACACAAATATTGATAAATTTGATGTTGGCGAAGATGTGCCTCTTTTTTATATGCAATTTTGTAAATTATTTTAAATCTCTTTTGTGTCCACATAACATTCTGTTAAAATGCGAATTAGTATTTCTTACCTCGATTTCTGCCATTTTCACTCACTTATAACCTGAATCTGGCTCGTTAACCAATATAAAACTGTTATAAATACTTCTATTTATAGTTTTATTGTTTTATTACTTCTAATACTTACTTGCAATCCAAGAGGAATGCCCTTAGTGTTCAAACCCAAAGGACAATGTGTTGCAGGTACACCAAGAACATTAAAGATGCTGGTATAAGAAAAATTTAATGGTTTCACAACAGGCTCATTGTGGTATGGTGCAGTTGTTGGATGAGTTGGGTACAATAATACACCATCAGGTCCCAAAATATCCTGGAAGCAAAATAAATAAATGGAAATTAAATCAAAGTGCATTACTTCCAAATAAGCTTCAGCCATGAAAGCATGCACATAAAACATTTTGTGTGAAAGCAGTTTCCAAAGTGTTTATTTATTTATTTATTTATTTATTTTCAGTTTAGTATAGTGTTAAATACACAAAAGAACCATGTCATATGAATTTATACAGATTGTATGATACAAACGAGGTACTAACTAGACTATTAATAAATTAATCCACACTAGTCAGTACAAAAGTGAATCGAGAATATATTGACACACACTAGTCAATTTAAGAACACAGCTATACAGGTTGTGTGATATAAATAGAATACTAACTTGCTTTAATAAATTCATACACACTAATGATAATAATAATAATAATAATAATAATAATAATAATAATAATAATAATAATAATAATAATAATAATAATAATAATAATAATCTTTATAAAAATGAAGTTCTAACTAGTATTAATAAACTCATCCACACTATAATAGGCTTTGTCAATTAGGAAACATTTCAGCATTGATTTAAAATTATTATCTTTACAATTCTTGATAGTGACTGGTAGTATGTTATAAAATTTTATGCCAACAAAACTAGGTGTCTTCTCATAAAAGTGCAGTCTATGGGTAGGAATCGCTAAGTCGTCTTTATGTCTAGTGTTGTGATTGTGTCTATCAGAGTTGGTTTCAAGGTGTAATTTAAAATTCCGAAGGAGTATTAACGTGTGGTATATGTATAAGCTAGGAAGGGTTAGAAGTTTCAATTTTATAAATATTGGACGACAAGATTCGTTATGTTTTAGATTCCCAAGTCTGACGGCTTTTTTCTGCAATACAAAGATTTTGTTAAAATTTACCTTAGTTGTTACCCCATACTTCGATCCCATATGAGAGGTATGAGTAGATTAAAGAATAATAGATAATTTTAGCTGTGGGCATAGGTATATATCTTGTTAGATATTTCAGAATGAATACATTTTTACTGATGGTATTTCCAAGTTTATCAATATGTTCAGAGAAGTTTAAAGTACTGTCTAGTGTAATACCTAATAATTTAGCATTTATATTTAGCATTAATAATTTAGCATTTGTTCAGAGTTGACACAGAACAAACACATGAGTAGAGGATGCTTACTGCTAAAATCACTTACATACTTGACCAATAGAATAGAACATATAGGAAAAATACACATCTTTGAAAATAATAACAGTGTATAAATTTTGAAATCCCAACATTAAACAAAGTTAACTTTAAAGAGAGTTGATTAATGACACTAAACAACACTTACTTTTAAATTTTTCCGGAACATGTTTCAGAGGCTTTGCCTTCCTCAGCCGGCCATCAACTGGTTCTCATTGGTGTAGTTGACGATATTTTGTCACAGGTCTCCTCTGGTGGCGGTTCAAGGAACTTGCTGAACAAATCTTTCTGGGGGATGTCGAAATTGAATACTTTGTTCCTATTTTTTGAAATGAAGATTTGTTCCCATGTGGATAGTTCTTGTTTTCCTGATGTATGTTTTAGTAGTTTTGTTTCTGGATTTATGTTGTGGTTTTTTTCCCAAAAATGTGTGGCAACTGCTGATTTTTCTAATTGTTTATATTTTATGTTTCTAAAGTGTTCCTTTGCTCTTGTTTCTAAATTTCTTTTGGTTTTTCCAATATAAATTTGAAGATGCAAGCGATGATTTGCGAAACATGTCCTCAAAATAGGTACAAAAGTGAAGCAGATGTGTAATAAATACGACTCATCTAAAAATTAATAATTATTTCGCTTCACTGTGGTGTTCCAATACAGTTAAATCTCGATATCTCTGAAACACGTTTCCGGAAAAATTTAAAAGTGTTGTTTAGTGTCATTAATCGACCCCCTTTAAATTTAATTTATTATAACAACACTGTTTTCAACACTTCCAAAAAAGGAATTGTAGAAAGAGAGAGCTTCAGTCACCCAGTAGCTAATGAGGATCAATCCATCAAAAACATTTCAATAGTGTTCTAATATTTAAAAGTAAATAAGTTTGACTATTTCAATACTCTAACAGACTTATATCTTGTTCAACTGCTATTTTGTTCTTAGTATAAGCATGTTCCGAGTTTTTTAAAACATATGTTTGGATCATTTAACATTTACCTTTCCTCAAGTAGTTGGCATAATAGTGGAAACAATTTGTCCAATAATAGTTCTATTTTCATGTATTATTGAATAATCCATATTTGCAGCTGCAAATGAGTTCAAAACAGTTTTCACCTACTTCAAGGAACACGGATTTAGTGCCACAGAAATAAGGATTAAGAAGTTACTAAAGCCAAGTTCTTACTGTAGAGGAGTTGCTAGCTTAAATAAAATAAAGTTTCACCAATTTTTGTACTAGAAGTTTTGCCCTGATTCACAATATGCAACACACTATTCTCACTCACATTGCACTCTCTGGTCGTTCGTTCCTGGCTTTGTGAGAAATTAATCCGGTCACACACTTTCTCAGATGAAATTTCTTAAAGAAACTATACAATTTAAAAATAATATTTCTGGCCTGGGAGTGGGATACTTAGTACCTGTGCCCCTGGTTCCAATCTTTTAAAATGACATTGTTAACAGTTCACCAAACACAATGTAAACATGGGAATTTTCTGCTTATTGTCACACTTACACAAAGCACCTTACACTCAGTTTGCATTATGCACTGATCTTGAGCCGAACGCAGTAATTTTGGGCACATGAAAACAACCAACTTATTAACTGGGACAGTTAATGAAGTACATGACACAGAGACAAAAGTTAACTCATTTAAAGGTCCCAAATTGGAAGCCATTAAACAGAAATGTAAACGTGAGTTTGCAAAATGGTGGATTTCTTACTACGTGTAAATTTGTCGGGGTTTCAGAATGGCAAGCGGAAATTGGTGAAACTTAAACTTTGTGTTCTAGTTTCTTCCTTTGATACAATATGCAAGACTAATTTCATGCAATGTAGAGCAGTCCTTCTCCAATATTGTGCATTGTTCTGAGACAACCAACACTGATTTGTAATGGAAAATTTGGACGTATTTTTGCAGTTCACTGTCACAGCGAGTTGTTTTAATCCACCACTGCCTCATCTGACTGGAGAGCAATTTTTATCTTAAGTATTTACAATTTTGTAATACAGAAACAAATATTTTTGCATTTCTATGCATATTTTTCATTTTTACCATATAAAAATCCATTCTCTATTCATAATGCAGTCATAAAACAACTGCATTGAATTTAGAGACTATTCCTTTTTTTCCTTAAATACTGAGATGCTGCAAAAAGAAGCAAATTTAGTAGGCAACAAAATCATGAATATCAACATATTACAAACCTTTCACAAACCATTATGCAGTACCCTCTTTATCTGGCTGATATTTACAAATCAGATATGGTATGCATTTGTTGTTATTTATGAAGATGAAGAGGAGTATTTTTTTAATGGAACTTGGCTTACATGTAATTCCTGGTTTAGTTGGCTGCATACATCTAGAAGATGCCGATGTTTGCTAGTACCATATTTAATGCCAAATTTTTCAGCTAAGGCTGTTGCAAGGCCAATAAATGTATGATTAGATAATCCCAAGAACCACTTCAGTAGCTCCAGGTATACATTGATAGAACCCTGTAACACAGTAAAGATCATCAAATAAATTCTGTGCGCGTGCGTGTGTGTGTGTGTGTGTGTGAGAAGAGAGAGAGAGAGAGAGAGAGAGAGAGAGAGAGAGAGAGAGAGAGAGAGAGAGAGAGAGAGAGAGAGAGAGAGAGAGAGAGAGAGAGAGAGAGAACGCTAATGCATGTGCATGCATGTTTATTACACTGCAGTTTGAAATCAGCTAGACAAACAAGGTAATAATCTATCTTTCCAAATCTTGCCCTACACATGGCTGCGTGAAGCAACAATTAATTTCCATTAATTAGCCTAAAGGATAACAGTTGTTTATGCAGTCAGAATGAACTGCTAATGCACACCTTAGACATTAATTGGCCAATAACAAGACTGTTTTCTTTTAGCTAATTGATGGAAATTAATCATTTCTCCACACTAGCCATATATATGCTAAGGTTTTGATAGAGTCAACATGAAAAATTCAATGCCATGGCCGGGATTTGAACCACGGATCTCCTGGTTTCCGTCCGGTCGCTCTGACCCTTGAGCTACCATGGCCAATAAGCCGTACTAACATTAAATTCTCCATTTGACTCGTATATTTCCCCGGTAAACCACTAAGGGCTCTCGCATTTGAGATACACCGTTTATGGCAACTTACTATCGTAAGTACTTGAGTCCCAGGCTTCATCATTTAACTCTTTTTACTTTAGTTAATTGATGGAAATTAATCATTTCTCCACACTAGCCATATACAGGCTAAGGTTTTTGATAGAGTCAACATGAAAAATTCAATGCCATGGCCGGGATTTGAATCATGGATCTCCTGGTTTCCGTGCAGTCACTCTAACCCATGAGCTACCATGGCCAACGTGCTGTCCTGACATTAAATTCTCCATCTGACTCGACATGAATTTTTCATGCTGACTATCAAAAACCTTAGCCTATATACGACTAGTGTGAAGAAATGATTAATTTCCATCAATTAACTAAAATAATAAGAGTTAAATGATAAAGCCTGGGACTCAATTACTTAAGACAGTAAGTCGCTACAAATGGTGTATCTCGAATGCGAGAGCCCCTAGTGGTTTACCGGGGAAATATACGAGTCAAATGGAGAATTTAAAGTCAGGACGGAGCGTTGGCCATGATAGCTCAAGGGTTAGAGAGACTGGACAGAAACCAGGAGATCTGTGGTTCAAATCCCGGCCATGGCATTGAATTTTTCATGTTGACTCTATCTATCAAAAATATGTTTTTTATTTGTTATATTAAATATTTAGGTGCCAAGTATATTGCAATGAAAATGCTGACTTCACAAATATCCCTATAACTAATGCAAAATCATCTTGGAAAAATCAAGAATTTTTATGGTGGCTTTACAGTTTGAAATCATCATTTAATGTTAGGCTATATGTGACAGAGCTTGGTAAAACCTGCCAATAGTGGAATAAAGTTTAGTAGAAGTATACGTATATACAGTATTTACAAGGGAATTTAGAAACACGTTAATCCACACGCATACACACATGCACACACACACACATGTTTATGCCATAATATGCCTGTCTTTCCTGTATATTTTGCACTTCTGCAACCCTGCATAATCCTTTAAATGATTCTGAACTGAGTATTAAGCAGAAGTACCCTCAACTTTTGCCAGTTTCAAACAAATTGTAATATAACTAGCATTGCGATTACAAACCTTCTATAAAGTTCTTACACATGCAAAAATAGGCCATTTTGAGAAGGTAATGTATTAATTATTACACATTTTCACAGAAAACAAAGTTTCAGTAATATTAATACTCAAGAAGCAACATTTTCTGTGGTAAACTAAGATAATATGTTGCTTCAAAGTGCTTTGATTTCTTATATGAGTCATAATTATTACCAAAGAGTGGACTTACTTAGTTCAGAAAATAAAGACTGGCATTTGAGACAGATTAAAGTAACAATTGCAATAGTACTGTCATGCCGCTGCCATCTCCAGTCTATGAAGGAGTTGAGTGGGAGTAAGAAAATTGTCCTGCCTCTGACATTTATTGGCTATAGGGGCAGAAGAAGCATGGCCTTCCTGACGGCCAGCAGCTGATGTTATGAAGACCTCACAATGCTAGAAGCGAGTAATATGATTACTGCACAAATACCATTGTTCCAGAACATAATTTGAGAATATCTGACTACTAGAAGGATCTCTGGCACTGGCAGGACTATACATTACGGGTTTTGCGAGACATGGAAGAATAGTGTTTAGTTTTGGAGTCGTTTGTGTGTCTTGAGCTTCGAGAATCAGTTGATGAGTGCGGCCTCAAAGAGAAGAGTTGGCACAGTGAAGCAGTTCATGAATCAGTTGATCAGTTGAGTTGTGCAAGTCAATAGAGCAATGCAGAGAAGGTGTGGTATGTTCCAAGCTTCGTGGTGAGGAGCTGGCAGGCTATGGAATGGTGCAGTGAATCAGTTATCGATGCACTAAGTGCAGCTCTGTGGTTTGCAATCAGTAGGCAATGGAACAAGCATTAAAGCAGTTCATGAGAAAATATCGGAACTGTTGTGTTCAGAGTTGATGTACAGCTCCATGTCAGAGGTGAATCTGTGTGTACACTGCCATTCGTGCAAACTACAACAAGAAGGAAACGCATGAATGCAATGAATTTAATCCCACAGATTAACCGCTTCACCGATGACCATTTAAACCCTTCATGGGCCGGAAACGGATACCCAATAAACAACATAAGACAATTAAAATTGTTAAACGCTGTAAAAATGCTTCATAAATACACATTCATATCTTCCGTATTTATTAAGTTATTTAAACGAAACAAAAACTGGTTTAAACCCATTAAAGGCAATATACATATACAGTATCAACAAAGTAGAGACAATATTAATAAATCGTTTACATTTCATTAATTTGTTTCACTGTTAGCAGAAGCTATTCTTTGCGCCAAACACACCTAATATTTGAGTCATTAGGTTTTGTGTGCATACGAATGAATGTATATATGTATAGCTCCATAAGCGACTTCTCTGGTTCAAGGCTTTAGGCTCTAGTTTATACCACCAAGCGATGATCATTGCATATGTTGTATGAAACACATGCAGAAAGAAACAAATCTCTCTGTCAGCACTTCTTATTACAGTATTTCCCAACTGAAGTTTATGGTAGCTTTATGCAGCTGTTTGCGCTCAGTATTATAGTTATTTATATGTACTCTGTGGGTGTTCAGAGACATTTCTTACAGCAATCGAGAGCCAAATGAATGGCACATTTGAAAATTCTTTAATTTCAGTGTTAACCATGGCTTATCCTAGTAATGTAGCAAATAAATTAGCTTTGGTAGAATGTGTACGAACTTCTGATATCACTTTAGAAAATCTGGAAGACCTTTTACTGTTTGACATGATTTGGATATTGAAGGCGATTATGAGAGATGCATTGAGGATATAGGTAGCAGTGTGGAAGAAAATTACCGGCTTCCTTTAGGTGTTGGTAAAGAATAAACACTGTGCAGTGGTTAAAATAACTAAAACAGAAATAACATATAGGCAAATAGACATAAAGACTAATATACCTATTTTTTTACGTACATCTAACTTCTGACATCCAACCAACTGACATTTTCACAAAAAAGTTTTTATTGTTGACTTAGTGTCTCTCACTGTTACGGGAACAAATGGATGAGGGAAGCCCTGACCTTTAAAAGCAATTTAGGGCCTAAGGGGAGAATTCAGGAGTGGACAGTGTACATGTTATTTGTAAACCTACATTAGACATGTACTGGTCTACAGATGGCATGTTAGCTGCTCCATTGTTTGGGAAATGACAGGTCAAATATGGGTGGAGTGGATCAGTTATTACAAGCTATCCCTCTTTACAAAAACCAGTTAAATGTTAAAAAGGTATTTTTATACCAGCTGGATGTAACCATACACAATTGTTAGTGATCTGCAAACCTCTAAATTCATGCAAGACAATGACCTACCTGGACTTAGGCGTTTCAATAACTCGTAACCTAATTGAGTACTGTAATATTTAGAGACCTGCTCATACCGGGGGTAAGAAATCCACTACAACACCCGTCATATTTGAGAGAAAACACTTTACTAAAACAACACCCACAACCAAAAACGTCGCGACCATTGCGAAAATGTCATGTGTTGCTAACAAGTAGTTTGCAACGGAACCAATATTATTTGCCATGAATCTGAAGATGTGCCCTTGTGTGTTTATCCAGATTTTTAGGTATATCATTCAAAAAGAAACCTTTATGAATTAGTTTTCATTCCTTATAGAACTAATTTAAATTGATTATAAAATAGGAAGCTTAAAATAATTGGTGTTAAATAAGCATTAAATGCATGTATGCACAGGACGTCTACACACATCCATATCGATTTGGGGCATTTTAACTTGGACGTCATATGAAGTCCATATCGGTAAAAGGATTAAGTATATGACAAGTGTGTGACCCAATATTCAGTATTTATGTTCCTAAAGTGTTCCTTTGCTCTTGTTTCTAAATTCCTTTTGGTTTTTCTAATATAAATTTGACTACAGTCACAGCATTCAATTTGATATATACCAGATTTTTTGTTAGATGGAATGGCATCTTTGATGTTTGAGCAAATTAGGTTTTTTAAGGAGTAATGGTTCACTGGAGCTAGTTGAATGTTTTGTTTTTTGAAGACTTTTTTGAATTTATCAAAGGCCCATGGATGGTAAGTGAATTTTTTGAAGATCATTTAATTTCTGTAGCTGAGAGGGTTGTGGTTTCCTTTAGTAGTTTCTTCTTATTTGCTAAGTTCACTTTTTTGTCTACTAGTGATTTGGGAAAGTCATTTTTCTGTGCTATTTCAATAATTTTGTTGTATTCTATTTTGTATTCTTCTGCTGTGAGAGGGATGTTGACCAGTCTGTGTGCTAAACTATTAAAGATTAATACAATTTTGAGTCGAACTAATACTCAATGCTCCATTTATTGCTAGTATTTACCTAGAACGCATTTCGTTAGGGTCTTCCTAACATCATCAGCTGTTGTCGACTAATGGATGCCGGTTCAGTGAACTCCTCGGAGGTGATAGGTGCGTCTCTGTCAGTATCTTGATGAACTTGAAATTGGGGTTGTCTTCAAAGGTAGTATCGAAATTAAACAATTTACTTTCATATTTCTTTATAAAGATTTTTTCCCACGTGGTTAATGCAGCTGGACCTTGGACACTTTTTAGTAAGTGAATTTTTCGTTCTATGTCATGATTTTCCTTCCAAAAATGGTACGCTACCGCCCATTTATCTATTTCTTTATTCCTTATGTTCCTAAAGTGCTCTTTAAGCCTAATGTTCACGTTCCTTTTTGTTTTTCCAATGTAGAATTTGTCACAGTCCTTGCAATTTATCCGGTACACTCCTGATTTTCTGCCTGTGGGTATCTCCTTTGTATTATGTGATTTCAAAAGGTGTTGTACACTAAATTTGTTCTGTGGGGCCAAAGTAATATTGTGTTCTTTGAAAACTTTTTGGAAAAGGTGTGTAGCTCTGGGATGATACGTAAATTTTCTGTATGAGGTTTCATTGCTAATTGGGGAGAGAGTAGTTACTTGTTTGCATCTTAGTTGTCTTTTGAATTTATCTATTTTCTTGTTGACCAATTCAGCACTGTATCCATTGTATTCTGCAATGTGAATGATGTTATTGTACTCTTTGTTATATTCTATCTTGTTTAAAGGTACATTAACCAGCCTGTAAGTTAAACTGTTGATAACAGCATGCTTGTGTTGTCTTGGGTTATATCCATCTGATTTTATGAAATTTTCTGTGTGTGTTTCTTTTCTGTGTATGCCAAATTCAAGTTTATTATGTTTTCTGGTAAGTTTCAAATCTAAGAAAGGGATTTCATTGTTTATCTCTTTTTCTATGGAGAATTTTATTGCAGGATTTTGTAAATTAAGTAGTTTTAATGCATCATCCACTTGTTTCTCATTTATTATTGCCCAAATGTCATCCACATATCTGTACCAATGCTTAAAAATTAGTGGGAATGCCTTTGTGATGTGCGTTTCCAAAAAGCTCATGAAGAGGTCTGCCAAAAATGGGGACAATGGGTTGCCCATAGATAGTCCTGATTTTTGTTTGAAATTTTTTTTATTGAATGTAAAAAAGGACTGTTCAATGCAAATATTGGTTAATTGAAGGTATTCCTCTATGATGTTTTGGTCTATTTGTAGGGACTGAAGCCATGTTTGCATGTACTCTATGAGTTTGTCTCTCGGAACACTTGGGAACAAGGAGATTACATCAAAAGATACCATTCGGTCTGTGGGAGAAAATTGTAGATTTTTAGTTTTGTTGATGAATTCCAACAAAGTTTTAATACTGTGGCTTTTGAATTTTGGTAGCTCCTTAAATTTTTTGTTTAACCATTTGGATAGCTTGTAGCAGGGTGTGTTTATGTTGTTAATGATTGGGCGCATCTTATTTCCTGTTTTATGAATTTTGGGTAATCCATATATGTTAGCTACTGTAGGGTTGTCTGATTTTAAACTTTGTTTAATTTCTTTTGGTATGATTGTTTTATCCTTCATTGTTTCATTTAACTGTTTTACACACATATTTAAAGGGTCAGACTTTATTTCCTGGAATTCATCACTTGCCAATAAATCTGTCATTCTAGAGATGTAGTCCTGTTTGTCCATGATGACCGTCTTATTTCCTTTGTCTGCTTTCGTATAAACAACATCCTTTTTATTCAGAGATTTAACAACATAAACACACCCTGCTACAAGCTATCCAAATGGTTAAAAAAAAAATTTAAGGAGCTGCCAAAATTCAAAAGCCACAGTATTAAAAATTTGTTGGAATTCATCAACAAAACTAAAAATCTACAATTTTCTCCCACAGACCGAATGGTATCTTTTGATGTAATCTCCTTGTTCCCAAGTGTTCCGAGAGACAAACTCATAGAGTACATGCAAACATGGCTTCAGTCCCTACAAATAGACCAAAACATCATAGAGGAATACCTTCAATTAACCAATATTTGCATTGAACAGTCCTTTTTTACATTCAATAAAAATTTTTTCAAACAAAAATCAGGACTATCTATGGGCAACCCATTGTTCCCATTTTTGGCAGACCTCTTCATGAACTTTTTGGAAATGCGCATCACAAAGGCATTCCCACTAATTTTTAAGCATTGGTACAGATATGTGGATGACATTTGGGCAATAATAAATGAGAAACAAGTGGATGATGCATTAAAACTACTTAATTTACAAAATCCTGCAATAAAATTCTCCATAGAAAAAGAGATAAACAATGAAATCCCTTTCTTAGATTTGAAACTTACCAGAAAACATAATAAACTTGAACTTGGCATACACAGAAAGGAAACACACACAGAAAATTTCATAAAATCAGATGGATATAACCCAAGACAACACAAGCATGCTGTTATCAACAGTTTAACTTACAGGCTGGTTAATGTACCTTTAAACAAGATAGAATATAACAAAGAGTACAATAACATCATTCACATTGCAGAATACAATGGATACAGTGCTGAATTGGTCAACAAGAAAATAGATAAATTCAAAAGACAACTAAGATGCAAACAAGTAACTACTCTCTCCCCAATTAGCAATGAAACCTCATACAGAAAATTTACGTATCATCCCAGAGCTACACACCTTTTCCAAAAAGTTTTCAAAGAACACAATATTACTTTGGCCCCACAGAACAAATTTAGTGTACAACACCTTTTGAAATCACATAATACAAAGGAGATACCCACAGGCAGAAAATCAGGAGTGTACCGGATAAATTGCAAGGACTGTGACAAATTCTACATTGGAAAAACAAAAAGGAACGTGAACATTAGGCTTAAAGAGCACTTTAGGAACATAAGGAATAAAGAAATAGATAAATGGGCGGTAGCGTACCATTTTTGGAAGGAAAATCATGACATAGAACGAAAAATTCACTTACTAAAAAGTGTCCAAGGCCCAGCTGCATTAACCACGTGGGAAAAAATCTTTATAAAGAAATATGAAAGTAAATTGTTTAATTTCGATACTACCTTTGAAGACAACCCCAATTTCAAGTTCATCAAGATACCGACAGAGACGCACCTATCACCTCCGAGGAGTTCACTGAACCGGCATCCATTAGTCGACAACAGCTGATGATGTTAGGAAGACCCTAACGAAACGCGTTCTAGGTAAATACTAGCAATAAATGGAGCATTGAGTATTAGTTCGACTCAAAATTGTATTAATTTTGTGCTTCATTGTATCATAGTCCTTAAACAACAGAATATTAAAGATTGCCTGTTTGTGGGATCTTGGATTGTAGCCATTAGCTTTAATGTAGTTGTCTGTCTGTGTTGGTTTTCTGTAAATGTCAAAGTTTATTCTATTTTTATTTGTGATTATTTTTAGATCTACTTCTACAGTGAACTTGATGCTTTTTTCTTGAATATTTAAAAGTTTTAGTGCATCACTGATGTGTTTTTTTGGCACTATGGCAAATATGTCATCTACATATCTTTGCCAGAGTTTGAACATCCATGGGAAACCTTTAGTGATCCTTATTTCTAGTGCACTCATGTACAGATCGGCCAGGAAGGGTGATAAGGGGTTGCCCATTGCTAAACCAGAAGTTTGATGGAAATATTTTGTTTGAAACTGGAAGAAATTCTGTTCTATGCATAATTTGGTTAGTTCGATGTAATCTGAAATTTCAAGTGATGACATTCCAAGTGATTTGAGCCATTTTTCTATCAATGTTGGGAGTTGTTTAACTGGTATGCTGGGAAACAGTGATTTAACGTCAAATGAGACTAGTGTGTCCTCTTCATTTAGTTCAGTATCCTTAATGTGTTCTATAAGTTCATAGGTGTTTTTGATGCTTAGGCTATCGAATTTTGGAAATGAGTTGAATTTGTTTATTAGCCACTTTGCAAGTTTGTATGTTGGTGAATTTATACTGCTAACTATAGGTCTCATTGTTATGTATGGTTTGTGTATTTTGGGTAAGCCATAAAGTCTAGGTAAGGTTGGGTTATCTGGTTTAAGTGTATATTTGTTTGATATTATACTTGATTTTGCTATTGTTTTTTCAAATGATTTTATGCAAGCTGTTAATGGATTTTTGTTAATGGTTTCATATTCACTGTTAGCATTTCCTCCATTTTTTCAAGGTAATCAGATTTATCCATTATGACTATTTTGTTACCTTTGTCTGCCTTGGTGTATATGACGTATTTTTGTTTCAATGAATGGATAATATTTTGTTTGCTCTTCTGAACGGATCTGGTTTTTATTTCTTCCAAAATATTTTCACATTGGCTTTTAAGTGGATTTTGTTTTGATACCGGTAGACACTGTGCCGAAATGTTTATATCTGCAATGTAGTCCTCAATTTCGTTTGAAAAACTTACGCAAGTTTTTAATCCTTTGTTTAGAAGACCTAATTCTTTTGTGGAGTATTTTGATTAGATAGATTTACAACGTTTTCAAAGTTTTGCGCAAAAAACCAAAAGAAATTTAGAAACAATAGCAAAGGAACACTTTAGGAACATAAAATACAAACAATTAGAAAAATCAGCAGTTGCCACGCATTTTTGGGAAAAAAACCACAACATAAATCCAGAACCAAAATTACTAAAACATACAACAGGAAAACAAGAACTGTCCGCATGGGAACAAATCTTTATTTCAAAAAATAGGAACAAAGTATTCAATTTCGACATCCCCCAGAAAGATTTGTTCAGCAAGTTCCTCGAACTGCCACCAGAGGAGACCGATGACAAAATATTGCCAGCTACACCAATGAGAACCAGTCGATGGCCGGCTGAAGATAGAGGGAAGGCCTCTGAAACTAGTTCCGGGAAAATTTAAAAGTAAGTGTTGTTTAGTGTCATTAAACGACTCCCAATTAATTTAATTTATACAACACTGTTTTCAACACTTCCATGAAAGGATTTACTATTCTCTTTATTAGAACAAAGATTTTCAGAGAAGATTTGTTCTCAGTTAACTAAAAATGCAAACTGGATAGAGGAAGCTTCTGAAACTATTAACAAAGACTTTGACACCATAAAAATAACCCCACATTAAAAAGGAAGTGCACTTGATGTCCCAAGCTTTTTCTCGAATATGAACTAATTTTAATTTTTACCTGTTGTAAGGACTATGTGAACAAATTGTTTTTACGGGATTTTACACCAGATAACTGCCAAAAAGCCCATCTGTGTTATTGTTTCACAATATATTCATACGTTAAAATGTTTGCTCTTACTAGTGCCTAGAGTTAAAATAAACAGTACAGTATGTTACGGCTAAACTATAAATTACAAAAAATTATATTGTTTTTGTAGAATTACCACTTTATCAAATACCAATATAATGAAAAAACGAATAATTTAAAAGAAAAAACCCTGGACATTAATGGGTTAAAATAATGCTTGCAATCATAATTTTAACTTGTAATTGCACTTTCAACTATTACATATAATACACATCACCAATAAGAACAAAGTAGAAATCAAGTGCACAATATTTTCCTAATGGCCTTTCTTCAATTTATTTTATATACGCTCTTACAGAGCTGCAGTAAGACATTTGAGTTTGAGAACATAAAAGCCAAGATGTAGTTATTAATGCTAAAGAATAGAATTCTAATAATATAAAATATTATTTTTGTGCTTCATTGTATCATAGTCCTTACTCGTAGGAATAGAATTCTAATTTTACAAGCTTTCATAAAGTTTTAAGTCCTGATATATCACATACCTTACAACCACATAGTATCTCACAAAACGTTGGCCCAGATTTTGTTTTCATTTTTGCAAACCAGATAGCTCCAGATGATCGCATTGATGGTAAATGAATCTGAAACATCCATTTAAGAACATTGGTAGTACGTATTCAGTCATGTAACAAATTTTCTTTCAAACAGAACACAAACATTTACTTTCTATATCTACTGACAGTGATACATTTATATTATGTTCTCCTCTTTTGGTTTTTCAATATTACACACTCAAAATGAGTTTTAATCATTTTAGCGTAATTGCCATAAGACACTTACTGGAATCTGTTTTGATGACTTATCATATAAACCTAGAATCACTGCCATGCCTCTGCCTATGGCTTGTAGATGGTTCATTCATCATCAGTTGAAAAGAACCTAAGCTTTCAAAAATCTTTTATATTGGAAAAACCATTCATACATAAAAAGAAATGTGGTTATTAAATGCTGACATTCCGTAGGAACACAATCTTCATATACATTCAGCCAAGAAACATAATTTTTAAGCCGCTGGAGAAAGAATGTCAACAAGTCAAGGCTGATGATGAAGAGAGACTCTGAACATTGTAAGCAAGTTTTGGAATAGAAGTGAAGTAGGAGTGACCATAAATAAATTTTGAGTATTTAATACTGTTATGCATGTTTGGAGGAATTTAGTAACAATGACATTCAAATTAATTGAAAAAAAATTATAGTTGGTTTTTAACACTGTCACTTACATTAAATAAATAAATAAATTAATAAATAAAAAGATAAAATAGATAAAGTGACAGAGTGTTAAAAACTGACTATAAATATCAAGTTATAGATGAGTCGTATTTATTACACATCAGCTTCACTTACATACCTATATTAAGGACATGTTTCACGAACTACCGTTTGCATCATCACGAAACATGTCCTCAATATAGGTACGTAAGTGAAGCTGATGTGTACTAAATACGACTTATCTATAATTAAATAATTATTTCGCTTCCCTGTGGTGTTCCAATACAGTTAAATTTCGATATATGACTACAAATAGTTTTAGCAATATAATACTGTATTAAACTACTGAGGAAACATTACCTGGAATTAATCATAATGAAGCACAAATTTAATAGATGAATTTTAAGTAACATTTACTACAACATTTGTGATATTACAATACTCTATATTATTCCTTTATATGCCTTTCCACTGACTGTCTGCATTTTAACCTAAGCTTCCATAAAAACTGACCTAATTTTATCTGCATTAGACATTCAAATATCTTCCCAACTGTAATTTCTTATTCTTAAGTAGCCATTTCTTTCCTATCAGATACTCTCTCCAATTCTCTGTCGCTCTGCATTGAAACATAATGTGAGTTTCATCTTCCTTATCTCTAGGATGGGGTACATTTCTGGGATGACTGCTCTCATTCCCATTAGTTTTCAAGCATTTAATCTAAACCAAGCTAATATCTCTCTTTCATTCTTTGTGCAAATTGACAAATACTTCTCCCTATCTGAGTCATCTTTTATTCCCTAATACTATCCCAGCAAACTTTTCTCTCTCATCTGAGCAAATCAAGTTTGCCTATCCATATCAACTAATGTCAATCTCACTTCCTTCCAAAAACCTTTTCTATTTTAACCCAAAAATCTCCTAGTTCATTTTTAAATAACTTTCCTTGATTTTCCTCAGTCACACATTCTGGATATTACCCATATGCTCTTCTTGATGTATCAGGCATTCTTTTACTATTTCTGGACCTGGTAATTCCTGCACTCAATAGAAATATATGTGCTTTGTCCATCAATAATCCTCTCACACCCACTTTTCCTAATTCTATTAAAGCTCCTTCATTTGAAATATTATTCGGAACTCCCAAAATCAGTTTAAAGAAACTTCGTAGTACTAAATCCATTGTAATCCAACCCTCATTAACCCCTCAGATTTCCCCCTCCATAAATCCACCTCAATTCTACCAAGGCTGAATAAAATCTCTCATACTACTTAATGGTCATGCCTGGAATCAGATACAAACATTTTGGTATTGCAGTCAAGGCCATTCTTTACTTGGCCATTGCTGATATTTGCTGTTTCTGCCACCCTCCCTTACTATACAACTTAATCCCCAAATATGAAAATTAACTTACCACTTGAATCTCTTTTCCTCATTTTACGTGCTTTCATTGTTAAGCAGCTTATTGTCTTTTTTAAACACCATAATTTTAATTTTACCCAGATTTACTTTGAAATCTCATTCCTTTCAATATCTAAATAATTACTCCTATGGCTACCTTTAGTCCGAATGCTGATATTGAGCACACCATCAAGTGGTATGCATAAAGTAATCCAGGGATATCATGATTTTTAATTGGAGGCATATGAGTGCAAGCACAATACAACCGACTACAAATAGTTTTTCAACAGTACTTCTTCTTCTTTAACTTCCCTAGTTGTACCACTAACATGGAGCTAGGGGATTCTTGTTCCTAGGTTGGGCCTGCGGAACTGAAGCTTGGGCTGATCACCTATCCTGGTTCTCTATCGGATACAAATGCCTGGTGTGAAGGTGAAGGAAGTGGATGATATATATGAGGGCAAGATGAATGATAAGAAAGATGATGATGAAGCAATTGGTTGAATGCTGATGGGGGAAAACAGAGGACCCAAAGAAAGCCCGTTCCAGCATCATGTTGTCCACCACAAATCTCACTTTGCAGCTGTCTGGGATCGATCCCGGGCCACCTTGGCGAGAGCCAAGTGATCTAATCATTCAGCCATGGCACGGCCGTTTTTCAACAATACAACCAATTCAAAACATCATCCATAAACAAATTAACAGAATGGTCCCTGTCTAAGGCCTCTTCGTTATGTGACCATCCTTGATTCTTACCCAATGCCACAATTCACATAAAATTTGTTCTGATAATATAACTCAGTATATCAATCAATTTGCAATAATTTGCAATTAAGACCTTCTTATTTAATTTGTACCACAGTCTTTCTCTGTCCAACCTCTCATAGGCCTTTTCTGGATCAAGAAATATAGCATACAATGTACCCCTTTTCTTGGTTAAATATTTATCTATCATTGTTTTAATTAAAAAACTATTATCATGTGTCCTTTTCCATTTTCTAAACCCTGTTTGGAATTGGGATAACCTTTTGTTCCCCTCTGCTCAATTTTGTAGTTTCTATGCCAATATTCCTGTAAAACATTTTCCACAATTGGATAGGGGAGCTATTCCTCTATAATTATTGGTGTCTGTTTCACTCCCTTTCCCTTTAAATATGGAATGTATAATTGCTGTACATCAATACTCTGGTACCTTTCTTCTCTCTTTAGATACATCCATAAGATTTGTCAAGCATATTTACTTATTGAGTTTTCACACCACATTTTGATAATATACTGATACCCATTGCTTTATTTTTCTTGAATTTATAGATTTGATCATTAACCCCTCCTGTGAAAATGGTCTATTCAGCTCCTCAACACTATTGTTAAACATTTTTTGATTCAAGCCACTGTTGACCCTAGTTTCTATAATAAACTATCTCTGAAAGTACCAAACCCATTCATTAGGGCTTGTTTATCTCTATTCTTCCCCATTTTACACACTGATTAATGATACACCATTTTTGCTGCACCCCACCTAAAGTGCAGCTTCAGCTCAATTTCAAAAGCCCTAGTTTTCCCTAATTTTTGCTTCTTGTGATTTAATAACTGCATATACTACTCTGCAAATGCACTGCAATTGCCCTATTTAGTCATTTCTCTCTCTCTCTCTCTCTCTCTCTCTCTCTCTCTCTCTCTCTCTCTCTCTCTCTCTCTCTCTCTCCATCTTACAATAGTCTGTCTTACTATAGTTTTCATTTATTCATTGTCAAATAATGATAAACCTTTTTGGCCCGCACCCACTATTATTCACCATCATTTCACTCCCCATCCACTTAAGTAAAAACAGACATTGCATCATCACTTTTCCCTAAGAGTTGATTACTTCAATCCCTTTTACACATATCTCACCCATAACCAAGTCTGGCATTCCCTTAAATCCATCTGCCCTTTCTGGTGGACATTTGTATCTAATAATACTGGTTTCAGACCCTTGTCCATCACCTCTTCCTTTCTCAAGATTCTCTTCACTGTATCATGACACAAAAAGTGGAAAATGTGAACTTGATCCATATATGTTTGTCACCTTAAATTAACACACTTTACATAAAATGCTATCATGCACAAGACATAATCTATTACTCTTTGACTCAAGAACTAGTAAATGTAACATTACCCATTTTATCATTTACCATGCAACCATTCAGCATTATGAATTCATTGCTTTCACAAAAATGTATCAATTTTAATCCTTCTTCATTATGAACTTATCATTTCTACGCCTAACCCAAGTTATACTTAACTCCTTCCTTCCCAAAAGATCCCATACATTTAATTTCTGGATTTCCAACTCTCGCACTCTTGCATTCAGATCTCCAAGTAATTTAAATTCCATCAAAGGAAATTCAGCTTTAATATTTGAGAGTTCCTTTTCTAGTTGATGAAAGAGATCTGGGTTATGAAACATGGAATTCACCAGCAGGTTGTACAATGCACCAATGCAAATTCCACTCATATATAAGTACCCATATGTCCTGGTTTATTTCTAACCTCCTCTCCTTCACTTCACTTATCAAATAATTCATCAATAAACCTTTTCCTCTGGAAACTTTTCTTTGATATTCCTTCTCTGCCCCTATTCCCCTATAAAATCGTATCCTGATACTTCTACGCTCAGTGCTATGTAACCATCTTTCCACTACTGCTAACAAATTAACCTTATTCAGTAATTCTTTAAAACTACCTCCACTCAATCCTCTCTCTAAACTTTCACAATTCCAAAAACCAACATTCACCACACTCCTTCTTTCTTCCTCATCCTATTGTGATCCACTACAAAATCTAAATGCATCTAATTTGCTCTTATTCCTAGTTCTAAGCTTTCTCCTACTACTAATATGTCCCCCATAAGGCAGTAACTCCAGACCACCTCACTCATTGCACTGTCATATTCACTGCACTTCCCAAGGTCTCCTTCAACCGGAATTAAGCTACTTCTTGGCATAAATACAACACTGGATGAACCTGACCTTGAATTTCCCATCACTGCCCCCACCACCCCAGAAACACATCTACTCCTGACCTACTTTCTCTCACCAACTGAGCCGCCAAGATAATTTCTTTGTTATTTGGTGAAATTTTCCTTTTCAGTGATGTCACTCTCCCTAATTTCACTGCACGGGGGCTCCTAGCTTCATGATCTGTCTGGAACTTGTTCCTTGAACTTGCTGACATTTCTGCTCCCATAATTTGTGCAGCGTTCTGCTGATTCATTTCCTACCCATATCCTCTACTGTTGTCCCTTAGATTGTTTTACAACTCATCCACCAGTCTTTCATGTTTCTATAGCTGCAGGTTACGTATTTATGCATGCTTAAAATTCAATCTTGCCGCCTTCACCTGTTGTAAAAGTTCATTCTTCCTGAATCTCTGTTCCACTGTTCCTATTAATAAGAACATTTGTCCCTTTTAATCTCTTAGATCTTGTCAGCACTTCATAAACCGTTAGCATAGTGACAAATCTGGCAATTATTATCCTTTTTTACTGCCCTCCTTCCAAATGAAAGTCTTCAGCAATCTAACATCATGGATGGACCACAATCCTCTTCTTTCTTCCACTCCCGATATAACTAAATTAAATTTCTGGTATCTCTACTCCAAGCTTTTTACTCTTCTTTTTGAACCTCCTTTTTCACATTTTGAACATCAGCTGTAATTTCTTCTTTAATCTCTCTTCCCACATCGTTTATTTTATACCCTAGCCTTTCTTCTATCCCATGCAATTTATTCAGAATTTCTTCACCAAAACCAATATCACTGACAGGCCCTGGGTTCATCTCCTCACCTCCAATAATTAACAGTATGCCAATTACAACCACTGCCATGAACAGTTTGTCATATCTCCATACTGATCTATTTTCCTAAACAGATTCAACTTTACTCTGCTAAATCTTCCAAATCTTGGCCTGTATATTTCTAAACCAATTCCTTTATTTTGCCACTTATTCTCATTTTCCTGCAGTTCTCAGAAACACAACTTCTCTCTTCCTCAGCTAGCTTAGCACTCCTAATTTTAAGCAGAATACACACTTAAGCTCAACTTTTGGTATCTTACTAGTATATGTTTAATGAACTATTGTTCACTTTATCAATTATGTCCTCGAAAACAAGGAAAAAAGCTGAATTAGGAAAAATTAAAAGAAAAGGTATAATAATTGAAAGAGTCTTGAAATTTTGGTATTCTCGATAAAAGATCATGAAATCTTAAAGGTATGTATAAATCAACAAAAGAAAATTGGAAACAGAAAGAGTTGATGGTCAGAGGCAGAAAAAACTGTGGAAGAAAGGAATGGGGCACTTATGGAGACTACAAAATAGGTATGTAGCAGGTTTTTGGAAAATAGTCAGAACCAGAATGGAGGATATAGCAAGACAAGAAATATAGGGAGGGTTAGAAAATAAAAATCATTAAAGTTATATAGGATAATAAAGAGAGAATGGGGAAGAGAAAGTTAAGGAGACCAATGCAGCAGGTAGGAGAAGGAATGGCTTGGATTCGAACAGGATCAATGTTCTTAGAGACTAAGAGGTAGCAGGATAGGAAGGAATATGTGAATTATGTGGAGAAACAGAAAGTACAGTCCATATTCTGACAGAGTGCCAAAAGCTAGCAGTATGGAGACAGGAAGTATGGGATCAGATGGAAAATGATGAAGCGAGTTGATAGACATAAAAATAGTTACAGGAGAAAATGAAAATGAAACAGAAATATGAGGAACCTGTTTTGAAAAGCTAAAGAGAAATGGATGAAAAAAGTAAAGGTTGGAAAAGAAAAAATGTTGCAATGTACACAAAATACTGTAAACAGCAAGTAGTAAAATAAAATTCTATTGAAATTCTATATTATAATATTCACTTATTTTGTACTTAGTTTGAAAAGGAAAGCATTTCTTAACCTAGCTGTATAAATTACTTGGTGCCATCTTTTACCCTAGCTATCTCATCGTGCTTGGCACTCCATGTACCCGGAACATTGTTGCCGTGCAAGAGGAGGTGTCGGGTAGGCTGTTCAACCCAACAGACACCAATAATAACATCCAGGCCGTGACGGAGTTGGGGACGTGCGAGCCCAGTGTCAGCGTAAAGTCCATCGACAACACCAAGGAGACGGTGCCGAGGCAACACCTGGGGCCCCGGCTGAAAGGTTTACTGGAACGGGCAGCCGACCACCTAACATCAGAATAGTTAGAGAAGGTCCGACAACTGCTGAGACATATCAGCGCGTCTTCAGCCAAGGCAATAGCAACTACGGCTGCACGAACCGAGTGCTTCACCGCATCACACCGGAGACGCCTGGCCTATTCGGCAACCACCCAGACACGTTTCACTGGCAAAACAAGTGACGGTACCGGACATGCTGGAGGAAATGAGAGCCAGGGGAGTGATCCAAGTGCCTGAGAGCCTCTGGTGTTTTCCTGTAGTACTGGTGACAAAGAAGAACGGCAAGCTACGCTTCTGCGTGGACTACAGGAAGCTGAACGCTGTCACCAGGAAGGACTGCTTCCCGTTCCCTGGACACGCCTGCTGGTGAGCAGTGACTCTCGACCCTGGACCTTAAGTCGGGTTACTGGCAGGTGGCTCTACACCTGAGAGACAGGGAGAAGACCCCATTGTCGACAGGCCAAGAGCTTTGGCAGTTTAGTTATGCCCCTTGGTCTCTGCAACACAACAGCTACCTCCCTACACATTCATGGAGTCAGTAATGAGCGGATTGATTTATGATGCCTGCCTGCTATTCCTGGACAACATCATCATCGTCGGCAAGACATTCTAAGCCCATCTCGAAAACCTGAGCAAGGTGCTACAAGGACTGCAGGCGACCAACCTGAAGCTGAATCTGAAGAAGTGCCAGATCTTCCGCAAGGAAGTCAACTAATTGGGCCACATAGCCTCACCAACCGGAGTGGCCACAGACCTGGAGAAGACCCAGACCATGAGAGATTGGCCTCGCCCAAAGGATAGGCGAGAATTGCGCAGTTTTCTGAGTCTGTGCAGTTATTACCGCCGCTTCTTAAAAGTCTTCTCTAATCTCGCCAAGCCCCTCATCCGTCTGACAGAAGAACATCGGCCTATGTGTGGACGGGGGACGCCGAAGACGCTTTCCAGCAGTTGAAGCAGACACTTTGCAGTGCTCCTATTTTGGGATTCTCACAACCAGACGGCGCCTTCTTTCTGGAAACCGATGCCAGTGACCATTGCATTGGAGGCGTCCTATCCCAAGTCCTAGACGGCCACGGGCGAGTGATAACCTACTACAGCACGACGCTATTCAAGGCAGAGAAAAACTACTGCGTCACCCGGCGAGAGCTGCTGGTGGTAGTAAAGACCTTGGAGCATTTCCACAAGTAGATGTTCGGTCAGCCATTCCACCTGAGTTCTGACCGCTCTGCCGTAACTTGCCTACTTGGCTTTAGAAACCTAGAGGGCCAAACAGCCCGTTGGGTCCAGAGGCTATAAGAGTACGACTTCACCTCCGAACATCGTAGAGGGAAGAGCCACGCCAACGCAGACAACCATGTTCCGAAGATCCTGCCCAGAAGAGTATGGCCAATGCACAAGAGTGGAAGGGAAGGAGCGTGCCGCAGCTGTCAGAGTGGTCACGGCAGTGCCTACGGAGGATGGGATAGCACAGGCCTGAGGAGGGAGCAGCTGGCAGACGCCGATTTAGGGCCACTCTTGAGGGAAGTGGAGGCAAGGACAAGACCAACATGGGAGGACATCGTACCCAGAAGCACTACATACAAATCGCACTGAGCCCAATGGGATTCACTGAAGTCCAGAGGGCGTGCTGATCCGGGTATGGGAACCACCCGATGGGAAGAGAGAGCAGGTGCTACTTCCCCGGAAGTCTTGGAGGAAGTGCACGCCGGTACTTCAGGACAACTGAAAGCAAACTGAACGTTTGCCAAACTTCTGGCTGAGGCTCCGAGCAGACGCTGAGAGATAGTGCCGTGATAGTGCCGTCAATGCCACGCGTGCGCGGCAAGTCGCAGCCCCCAAACTAGGAGATGGAGTGGCATGCAGCAATACGTTGGAGCGCCTTTCGAACACATTGGTGTCGACATAGCTGGACCATTGCCAGTGTCCGAGCGAGGCAACAAGTACCTAATGGTGGCTGTGGAGTACATCACCAAGTGGCCGGAGGTGTATGCACTCCCGGACCAGGAGGCGAAGAAGATCACCGACTGCCTGGTGGAGCTACTTTTCTGCCGTTCTGGGATGTCGTTAGAGCTTCACAGCAGCTAGGGCCCCAATTTTGAGTCCCACCTGACGAAGGAGGCATTGGAAAGACTTGGGGTGAACAGGACTCGCACAACACCTCTACATCCACAATCGGACGGCATGGTCGAGAGATACATCAAGACCCCAGAAGAGAACCTAAGGAAGGTCGTGGTCAGCCATCAGGGAGACTGGGACATCAAGTGCCACTGTTGTTGCTGGCCTACGGGTCGTCAACATACAACACTACTGGGATGACGCCAGCAAGCTTAATGTTCGGCCGAGAGCTACAACTCACTTGTGACCTGGCTTTTGGGAGCCCCCGGAAGCGAAACAGCCAACAACCGAGTATGTGTCGAGCCTCCTGGACCATCTCCACGACATGCATGAGATGGCTCGTCAGAACATCCATAAGGCGCGTGACTGCATGAAGACCCAATACGACAGGCAAGCGAACAACCAAGGGTTTCAGCAAGGTGACTTAGTCTGGTTGTACCGCCCAACCCGGACCAAGGGACGCTGCCTGAAGCTTCAACAGCCATGGCAAGGACTGTACCATGTGGTAACGAGGATTAACGACGTGGTCTACCGCATCCAGAGGGTGCCCCGAGGAAAGATGGTGGTACAGTTAGTGCAGAGGATCTACTCCCATTAGTCCTGGACCCGTAGAACCAAGGACCCGGGCCTCCTTCTACCCGGGAGCAATATATACTCCGGGGGTCTTTCCATAGGGCAATACCTGATTTCTTAAAAAGCCCCCCCGCTTGTACTCAAGACGGGATGGAAGTGGATACGCCACTTACGCGCGCCAACCCCGCAGGGAAGACTACCGATAACCTCGGTGGGGCCGCCTGGTGATCTAGCACACCTTCTACTAGCTGAGCAGGCTAGTACCCGGAAACTTTTGGCTTCCCTCAACCCCGTCCGAAGACGTACCCAATCTCCCACGGGTATCGGGAACACACTGCCCCTCCGAGACCTACCCATCCGAACAACTCCCGAAGGAGGGGCTCGGCTGTTCGGCCCGGAGTTCCTGTAGTAATGTCAGAGGTACCACGAGTGCTAAGGGTCCGCAGCGCCCGCACTTTGGCAGCTGAAGGGGACGGATCCCCTCCCCTACGGGAAGATGGTGGTACACCTGGATTGTCTGGCCTGCTTCGATGGGGCTGTTCAGGACGACCAGCCCTGAGGATGTTGCGAGTCCATTGTTGATCGAGGCGGCGCCGGTGACTAGTTCTAAGAGACAAACGTGCAGTGTGTAGATGAAAGCTCACCGAAACGGCGGGGGGAAAGGAACGGATTTCTTGAGAGTTCTAGTTCTTTGTTCTAACCGCGTCTCGATTGTTTGAGAAATTTCTGGAATGTGAGTAATCCATAAAATGGCAGCCCGCCCACCACAGTAGTCAATCAGTCGTTATTTGTACTTGCCTGCGTGATCAGCTGGTGCGCTGTGTCGATGACCTTACAAGTTGTATTGTGTATGTGACATAATTCTGGACTGCTGTGTACGAAGCGTGTTTCTACTGAAATAAAGTGCAATTTTTGTGTTTGTAACCTGGACTTTTAATTTCACAAACCCACAAAGTTACAGTATACTTGAAGTCTGCTTCACTTACTTTTATTAAATTTTTTCAATAGGTTCCTTCTTCATATATTAAATTAGGTAAACTACAGTGAAGCGAAACAATTATTAAATTATAGATGAGTCATATTTATTACACATCAGCTCCACTTATGTACTGGTGGTACATAAGTGAAGCCGATGTGTAATAAGTACAACTCATCTATAATTTAATAAATATCTTGATTTGTTCTGTGTTCATACGAGGTGTGATCAAAATGTTTCCAGAATGAGGCAATAAACACTACTCAACACAACACTTTGATTTGTGTATTTTGCACTGTCACCCTCAAAGCAGCCTCCTTGGAAGTTGACATACTTTTCTCAGTGTTTTTGCCGCTATTGGAAGCACTTCTGGCAGACATTTTCTTTAAACCAGTTCAGAACCTTCAGCAATATACGATGGATGATATCAATGTTCTCAAAACAAAGCTTTTTAAGTTGCAAGAAAAGAAAAATTCTGCTGGAGCCAAATCTGGAGAATAGAATGAAGAATAGTATTCATCCTATTTTTATTAAAAAATTGGTGGACAGCAAGGGCTTTGTGCGCAGGAACATTGTCATGATGCAACTCATCACTCCTCCATTTCTCTGCCTGTTTGTGTGACACACTTTCCCTTAATCTTTGCAATGATTGTAGTAAACTTGATTCACTGTTTGACCCCTGTGGTACAAATTACTTATGTACAATTCCTTTAATATCAATAACATTGATTTCAATTTGGATCAAACTTGTCTGACTTTTTAGGGCATTAGAGATTAAGCACTCTTCCACTGTAAAGATTGCTGCTTCATTTCTGAATCGTGCACATAAATCAATGCTTCATTACCAGTATAACTTTCTCTATAAACTGTAGCTCATTTTGAAGCTTTTATTTGAGATTTGTGCAGGTAATCACAAGGTCATTTGAAAGGAGGCAGAACAAGAACTTTGTGGCAGTTCTCCTCATGTCCAAATCATATTTTAAAAGCTTTGAACACTTCCAGAGGAGACTCCTAATGAGAAAAAAGCCTTTCTTATCATAATGCAGTTACCATTTAGTACTATTTCCCTCAGCTAACCAATGTTTTTGGAAGTTTTGCTGGAAAAGGGTTGCCTTGAATGATCTGCATCTTTAACTGATATGCCTATTTTGAATTTAAAAAGAAGCTACAATACCTGTGTTTTGCCCATTACTTCCTACTCATAAGCTATTCATAACATTTCATAGATTTCTGTTGCAGTTTTACTGAGCTTTTAATAATAATATTTATTACTCACTTATAGACATCATTACAAATTATTAATTTTTAGATGAGTCATATTTATTACACATCTGCTTCACTTTCGAAAGTGAAGCAGATGTGTAATAAATACGACTCATCTAAAAATTAATAATTATTTCGCTTCACTGTGGTGTTCCAATACAGTTAAATCTCGATATCATTACAAATTAATTAGGAGTCGATTAATGACACAAAACAACACTTACTTTTAATTTATACAACAACACTGTTTTCAACACTTCCATGAAAGGATTTATCATTACAAATGTTTCATTTAATACTCAATTGTATCAAATATAATTGCACGTAGTACAGGTACACTTATAACTCATCTAATCTATACAGACATCTTTCAATTAGGTATGTTTTTAATGCTGGCTTAAAATTATTCATATTTAACTGTTTTAATTGTGTAGGGAGCTTATTGTACAGCATACCGCCAATTATAAAAGGATCTTTTTCAACAACTTTCTTTGTAACGGCTATTCTAAAAAAATTATCCTGATTTCTTATTATGGTGGTCTCTGTTTCAAGTTAGATCATATCTAAAACCAGTAGTATAACCTTATACACATAGAGGGAGGCAACCGTTAACATATTTTGAGTTTTAAAAGTGATTCTACATGATACCTTCCTTCCTACTCTTAGGCTCATGTTCTGAAAATTTAAAGTAAATTTAAAGACAACTTTGATGTTTGTTCTTTGTACTTCATAAACTGGTATTTTCACTGCACAGAAAAGTTGCAGCAGGTGCAAACCATGCATTTACTTCACAGCTTCTAAGTCTGCTCTGCAAGGTTACAGAAAGTCACACAACCTTCCATTTTTATCATGAAGAAATACTGCATGTACAGCCTGGATAAGAATTAAGACAGCTTAATAGCCACATTGTGATTAGCTAGAGCTGTGACAAAAAATAGCCAATCTGTAACAATTTGCTTATGATCCCAACCTTAAACTTTATCTTTCAGAAACAATGACATCCACAGTCTAAGATACACTGAGATTGCTTTACTGCAGAGCTTTCCAGAGTACTCAACTTTTTCTGAGTGTTTAGTTGCAACATGCAGGATGAAGAATTCAAGAGAAGAATATAACTTCTTACAGTTTTCCAATAAAGTCATCTTAGAAAATATGCACAATTCTATGAGCTACTGCACATATAATAAAAATTTAAAATACATACAATCTCTATGTAAAATATACTTAACTGTTCACAAGTGGGTTCTATATAATTATGTCTGCTTTTAATATTTTTCACAATAATTTCCCAGTATCCAGTTTACTCCTGATAAGTGCGAGTGTACTCAAAAGATTAATTAAGCATGGACTGACAGAGAATACCTGGTTTTGTTTTGATTACATTCTTCAAACATGAAATGAATGTATAAATAATGAATTCTTTATTTTCAATGCTTAATACATATTTTGATAATGGCATTTCAATAAGTTGTCCATTGTGAAGTAATTCCACTACCAGATAAACATTTTATTGTTTCTAGTTAGAAAGAGCTATTAACTGAATCTGAAATAACAAGAATAATGCGTGATTGGAGGAATTTAGCAACAGTGACGTCAAAATTAATCAGAAAAACTATTTTAGTTGGTTTACTGACACTTCATCACTTACATTTTTATATTATCGAGGGACTAGTTTTGGAAGCTACTGCCACCATCGAGTTGAAGAGAGGTTAAATATGGAGGCAATGGCTTCCAAAACTAGTCCCTCGATAATATAAAAATGTAAGTGACGAAGTGTCAATAAACTGACAACAAATAGTTTTTCTGAATCACAAGAATTATTAAATGCAAGATTCTATAATTATATGCTATGGCAAATATGTGTGATTTTTATTAAAATGTCTTATTTAACAGGTTAATAGTTGTAACAAAATTATAATCAACAATAACATGGCATAAATCACAGTAGCGAAATTATCTCAATCTTCTAAGATCTATATCCTTGTTTAAATCCATAGAAGAAACAATGATTTTTTAAAAATTAATTTGGATGTCATGTTAATAAATTCCTCCAAATACATATAACAATGTTATAATTTATTCTGTACTCTCATAAGATTCTATTTCTCACGAAGTTAATATTCTATAACTGATATACTATTTACAGTTTCAAGCTAGCAGCATCCAGACACAAAAGAAAAAAGAAATTTATAGTGAAAATCCAAATAAACAAAGATAAATATGATAAAGTAAATGAAAACAAAATTGCAAGGAGCTTTTTATGGAGAAAATGTGTCTAAAAAGGGAGTAAAGTAAAAATGAATACCTAATGAAAAATTAAAAAAAAAAAAAAAAAAAACATAAGACAAGTAATCAACAATTCAATGCCTGCCTAAGACAGTTTTAACCCTAGAAAGCCAAAGTTATTTTTTTATTTTGAAAATTAAAAATTAACACCAATCATGAATAACTATATTGCTTAGATGTGAGTGGAGCATGGATTTTAAATGCCATGCTCGTGAGTTGTAAATTACGGCCTGGTACCGTACGGTATTGCTACGCTTTTATGCGGGCAAAATTTTGTACATAATTCTATCAAATCTGTGCAATTTAATTTAGATTTTGGAAATAATTACACTGAACATATATTAATAAATTGCATAGAACTTAATTGGTAATTAATTATTTTAATATGCGTACAATATTAAGGAATTGTGTGGAATTTTACAAAACAGGTAACACAAATTCCGACATTACACTTCACATAATCTGTGTAAATGCGGGAGTTGCAAGATCCCTCGGTACAATGGCATCATTGATTTGTTGGAGTAATCAGGTGGTAAAAACCACCATACCCTAATTCCTGTCATGCTCCATTGTGAACTGGGTATTCGTCTTCCAGATTTGGGTTTATCTGCATACTTAGTGAGGTATGTGGCAACTACATCTCTTCTGAAGTTCAACCGAGGTATCTCTCTTCCTTATTTGTGCAAAAGAATCCAGACATTATGAGCCAATGTCTAAGAGCCATGTAAAAATGGACCACCATCACTTTTTCCCTCATATTCCAATTCTGTACAAGGATACATTTTTGTCCAAGAGATCGGTACCACCCATGAAGTGGTTGTACTGGTCTATTACTTTAGACGGGAAACATATAACTTTTTTCGGCCTGACTGTATCTGTCGATAATACACAGCATTGTCAACCCAACGAGTGATAAAGAAACATTCTTCTTCACTCTGTGCATAATCATATGTCCCTCTTTTCATTTTCTTCATTTGCTATAATGGCGAAAAGTGACAGTCTTTTGGTACTCAATTTTGACTTATTGTATCTGTGCAACCATATTCTCCTCTGTGAAAATGGCTCATTAAGTTGAAACTATAAACAAGTTGTCAAAATAAAACTTCTATCATAATTACAACTGGTGCTGCAGGCTTTGCCAAATTCCACCTCATACTGGGTATAAGCATTGGGGTTTTTGCCTTGATACACATCAAAGTATTGAGGTACGAAACTTAGTATCCAAATCTAATTGGCTTTCCCTTAATAAATTGTTTAGAGCTATGCTGACCATAATACAGGATCACAGTCATTACATTCCAGATTTTATTTATCTCTGAACTGCTGCTGATATTTAGCTTGAATTATGCTTATCAGGGTTCTCAACTTCCAAAGCATGACATCATCTTTCAAGTTGTTGTTGTTGTTATTATTGTTATTTTTATTATTATTATTATTATTATTATTATTATTATTATTATTATTATTATTATTATTATTATTATTATTATTATAATATTAATGACATAGATGAATATCTGCAATTGTGATTTGAAAAGCTTTTTTCTTTTTCCGACACATGTAATTTGTAAATATTTCAATGAGGGTATAAATGAGAGATCAAACTGTAAATGCTGTGTAATACATTTATCTCATTCTGTCAAGTAATTTCAACAAGTGAGTATAATCTTTAAAATATATTTCTGAAATCAGTAAATAAGCACATATTTATGAATTATTATTATTATTATTATTATTATTATTATTATTATTATTATTATTATTATTATTATTATTATTTATGTTCATTCATTATATAACAACTAAGAAAATACTGTAACGGGGAGCGCTGAAACACCCTGTGAGCAGCTGGCAACGGAAGACAGGGGAGGCTCGGTTAGCCACGCCTTTCCCTCGTTTGTCTTATAGTGGTGACAGCCAGCGGTCGGAAAGAAACATAACTGTGCGTCTGTTTTCCTTCCACCTGGTTCTCGATCTTTCTGTTACCAGAACAATCGTGTAAACACCAGAAACCGGCGATATTCCTATAAAGAGGGTTACAGACAGACAGTGTGAGTCAGTTGTCAGTTGTTGAGTTGGTTTTGGTGTAGTCAGTCAGTTGTTGGTTTGAGTTGGTCAATCAGTTGGTTAGTGAATGAGGACAGTTCTTGGTGTAAGAAGAGTTAGTCAGTGACGTGTTAATGAACGAAAGGATTGTGAATGAGAAGACTGTGCGTGCATCGGAGTTTATGTAATCGCGAGTACAAGTGAAGTTGTAACGGACGAACTGGTAAATTGTAACTGTGTGCAGCAAGTAATTTTGTGTAATTGGCAAGTGTTAAACTGTAAGTCGGTAGAAATAAAGAACATTGTTGAGTGGTGTAATTGGACTTTTTATTCCACGAACCCACATAGTCACACTGGTGTCAGAAGTGGGATAACACAAGTCACACTGGTGTCAGGAAGCGGGAAAACAACATCACCGAACATTACAACAATGGAGGCAGCATTAGAAAAGATTTTAGCGGAATTGAAACAAATGAAGACGGCCAAGGACAACATCACCGGGAAGATGGAAGAAATGAAGGCCGAACTAATCTCGGAAATGAAGACGGCAAATGAAAACCTCGTTGCAAAAATAGAAGCGGCAAACAACAACCTCATCGCCAAGTTGAAACAAACGAAGACGGCCAACGACAACATCACCGAGAAGATGGAAGAGATGAAGGCCGAGTTAACCACAGAAATGAGAGCAGCGAACGGCAGTCTGGCCACGGAAATGAAGGCGGCGAACGAGGCTCTCGCCGCAAAGTTTGAAGAACGGTTGGCCGGCGAGAGGGATGACGTCACGAACCTGGCCAAGCGGAAGGGTCAAGTAGACGACCGCCTTAATGATTTAGAGGAAAAGGCCGACAACATTGCAAAACCCCTCACCCGCCTCACGGAGGAAAACCGGCCTTATGTGTGGACGGAGGACGCCGAAGACGCTTTCCAGCACCCGAAGGAGACCCTGTGCAGTGCTCCTATTTTGGGTTTCCCACAACCGGGTGGCGCCTTCATTGTGGACACCGACGCCAGTGACCATTGCATTGGAGGTGTCCTATCGCAGATCCAGGACGGCCACGAGCGCACAAGAGTGGAAGAGGAGGAGCGTGCCGCAGCAGTCCGAGTAGTTGTGGCAGTGCCTGCTGAAGGCTGGGATAGCGCAGGCCTGAGGAGGGAGCAGCTGGCGGACGCAGACTTGGGGCCACTCTTGAGGGAAGTGGACGCAGGGACGAGACCGACCTGGGAGGACATCGCACCGAGGAGCGCCACCTACAAGTCGCACTGGGCCCAATGGGACTCGTTGAAGACCGGAGTGGGCGTGCTGTTCCGGGTATGGGAGTCACCCGATGGGAAGGCGCAGAGAGGACAGTTGGTACTTCCCCGGAGTAAGGTCCCGGAAATCTTGGAGGAAGTGCACGCCGGTACTTCAGGAGGACACCTGGGAGCGAACCGAATGATTCACAAACTACGGCAGCGCTACTTCTGGCTGAGACTCCGAGCAGATGCTGGTGGTACACCTGGACCGCCTCGCACGCTACGATGGGGCTGTTCGAGGGCGAACAGCTTTGAGAAGGGAGCAGTGTAACGGGGAGCGCTGAAACACCCTGTGAGCAGCTGGCAACGGAAGACAGGGGAGGCTCGGTTAGCCACGCCTTTCCCTCGTTTGTCTTATAGTGGTGACAGCCAGCGGTCGGAAAGAAACATAACTGTGCGTCTGTTTTCCTTCCACCTGGTTCTCGATCTTTCTGTTACCAGAACAATCGTGTAAACACCAGAAACCGGCGATATTCCTATAAAGAGGGTTACAGACAGACAGTGTGAGTCAGTTGTCAGTTGTTGAGTTGGTTTTGGTGTAGTCAGTCAGTTGTTGGTTTGAGTTGGTCAATCAGTTGGTTAGTGAATGAGGACAGTTCTTGGTGTAAGAAGAGTTAGTCAGTGACGTGTTAATGAACGAAAGGATTGTGAATGAGAAGACTGTGCGTGCATCGGAGTTTATGTAATCGCGAGTACAAGTGAAGTTGTAACGGACGAACTGGTAAATTGTAACTGTGTGCAGCAAGTAATTTTGTGTAATTGGCAAGTGTTAAACTGTAAGTCGGTAGAAATAAAGAACATTGTTGAGTGGTGTAATTGGACTTTTTATTCCACGAACCCACATAGTCACAATACTAATGCAGTTTATTACATCTTCAGTTTCATATTACTGAGATCTTCACCTTATGACCAATGGACAGGAAGAACCGCGAGACCCTCCTCAAAGAAAGGGAAAACCGAAGATTGTTTTTTTACCATAAAGACGGTTACATTATTTATTAATCTCTGTATATGCTCTGTAAAATTTGTAAATCTTGATGTATGTAACTAATCATTTACAATATTGTAATATGTAAACTTCTTGGACGAAACTTGAAACATGTATTTCATTTCTATAAGTGAATAAACCATTATTATTTATTATTTATTATTAATTAATTGTTAATTATTTATTATTATTATTATTATTATTATTATTATTATTATTATTATTATTATTATTATTATTATTATTATTATTATTATTATTTTAGCAACATTATTACTCTATATACATACAGCAATATAACATTAAGTGAATTATTTTTTATAAATAACTCTTTGCAAGGATGTACACTGCTAATATTTGATATTCTCATACATTTCCTTTGTAAAATGAATAGCCTATTAATATGTACATCGCACCCCCAGAGAGCTCAATATCATATACCAAATGCAGATATACAATACTGGAGTAGACGGTTTTTAACACATTCAGAGTTTTAAATCTAGAAAAATACCTCATTAGCAGGGTTAGGATTTTTAGTTGCAAATTTCAGATGAAAAAAGGGAAAAGGTGCTCAAATAAGGTTAAAAAAAAAGGGACAAAAAGGTTCTGGTTTAACAACTAATTCAACAATTTCTCTTTCCTCTATTTTAATGTTTTGAATTACAAACAAGTACATCAAATTATCACTCATCAGAAGAAGGAAAACACATGAAGCTGTAATACTCAACACATTAAGCATCTCTACATTTTTAAAAGTAAGTCTGTTTCTATTAGGAGATAGAAGGTATTTGTAGATGCTAGAGCTTCTTTCAACATCCACAGAAACCAGTGGGGCAAATCTTGCATTCACTCAGAATGGCAATTCTACAAATGTGAGGAAATTCTCAATGTCTGGATTCTTCAGAAGACTAAGCTCAAGTTTGTCTTTGGCAAAGCCATCTAACTGCTTCCTCACAGATGTAAAAATATCCCACTGTTTCTCCTTTTCCAAACCTTGTTCTTGCAGTCAGGTTCTTGTAACTATGGACATAAGACAGTTCTGTCTGCAAATTATGTATTTTCTCCGTTAACAGAAGATACTGTGTGATGGAAATTGTACCTGTGATGGTTGGATCCAAAGAAAGCACAAAGACTTTAATTTTGTCAAAATTCTACACAACATAGCAGCACACTCGATCCAAGATCCCCAGCGAGTAATGACCAGGAAATTTGGGAGGGGCGGGGCAGGCCAGTGGTTTCCATGTAGACCACAACATGATTCGGAACTTTCAGCAGAATCCTTCTTCAGGGCAGAGATGAACTGATTTGCGATGTTGTAGTCGTTCCTTATGGATTCACAAACCCTGTGAGGGGCATGAACGAATCATGTTATATGCTTCAACTTAGGAAATAAGGGCTTCCATTGGTTAACAGCTGAAACCATGTATGGAACCTGGTCCATAGCCACAAGAAGAAGTTTCTCAAACTCGATACCAGCAGGCCAGAGTTTTTGACAAAGTCCATTGCATTTCTGTACTGGCACTGGCTTTCTGCAACTCATACATTTTTAACAACATGGGCTTAACTTTCTCTCCTGCTAAGGGAAAAACTAAAATGTTCAAACATATCATTCCATTGAGTCTATGGTTACAACCACAATGATTCCCACATAGCAATCAGACACTTTCTCCTTGATTCTTTGTATGGTTTCTTGGTAAACAGGCTCCATGTAGTTATTTCTTAAAGTACTCTCATTCAGCATTGACATCTTTGTGTATTTTTCAAGAAATCTCTTGAAGGTTGGATGGTTCACCTTATTGAGAGGAATTTCTGCTTGTGTAAGAACTACACGCAACTCAATGTTAACTTCCTTAAAATTTTGGCTATTTGAAGAACTTTGTTGAAACACATTTCGTAATAGAGGCTGCCGCAATTTGTTTGCCTGAAGAGTCTTGTTCATTTGATGCTTAGAGGTGGAAATGTGCTGTTTGATACAATCTCGCTGGTGTTTTTCAACTAATGAAATTCCTAAAACATAAGTAGTACATCGAATAATAGTTCCATCTGTGTCTATGAAATCTTGTTTGAATTCCTGAGTCATAAGTTGAGCACTGGACACTTTTGGCATGGTAAAATCTAGAAAAACACTCATTTAATATTATATCAAAGGACTAATACCATTTCACTTGCTAACTCAATGTGACTGTTACACAACTCATTCACTTGCTGTCCACAATTTTATATACCACTGCATGAATGTTCTCATTCATGCTAGAACTTCAGTCTCAGCAATTTCCAGTAGCTTCGAACAGAACCCAGAGTCAATTCTTGGAACTATGCATGTACGGTTACTGCTGACTGTGAGTGACCTTGAAATCTGCGCGGACTTATGATATCTGTCACAGTTACAAACTCACATTCATGAACAATAGACTACTGATTCTGGTGAAATTAAAAGCCTAGATATACAATGACAATGAGTCATTGTCAGTTGTATTATTGTGGGCTGCTTTATAGTGGTAAAGCATGAGAAAGAAGATTTCCCGTACATAATTATTTTCCATTGTTGTAGGTGTACTTTCAAGTTCCGTGCAGTGTTTACTGAAAGAGTTAGGCTTACTCTTCACATGTTCACAGAAAGCTGGGGAAATGTTAAATAAAAGTTAAATATTTTATATTGATTAAAATCATAGAGTAAAATGGAAGGAAACTTAAAAGAAAAAAGGGGAAAAAGGGATTATGGGCATGGTTGGGGGAAAAAGGGATAAAGGTACCCAAAAAAGGGAAAAATGTGCATGAAAAAAATTCCTCTTTTGGCAACTAGAAACAAAACTTCACACTGTGGTATCTTTCTGAAGGGCTTAAATTTACCCTAAGAAAAAAGGTGCACACTTAGAAATCCAAACCCTGCTCATTAAGTATACACCCTTACTTAACTTTACTATATACCCTATCGAAGTATGCGTTCCAGGTTAAATGTTTGTGAAAGAGTATACCCAGAAACAGTGTTTGTTTACTTTCATGAATAGATACATCACATACCTCTACAGCAGGTAGATTTCCATTATATCTATGGGATACATTAAAATTAACTAATTTTATCTTGCCTATGTTGCATCCCAGTTAAGTTGCATTAAAGTAGTTTATTATTTGAGCCGAGACAATTTGCTCAGCAAGTCCCTGTGTAGATAAGTCCCAACACAATAGTACTGTATCATCAGCATATGATAGTATCTTCGATTTTGGGGTATCTGGGGTGTCATTTGTGTATAGTATAAATAGTAGTGGTCTCAATACAGAGCCTTGTGGTACACTACATTGGACTAATCCTTCTTTTGATCTGTGTGTTACTTTATGGTAACCATTGTAGAATATGATTTCTGTTTTTTTTTCCTGATTACTTAAATATGAGAGTAAATGTTTCTGTCAGACCCCTTATCCCATAGCTATTTAGTTTCCTAAGTAATATTCTATAATCCACACAGTCAAACACTTTTGTTAGATCTAGGAGTACACCTGCTATCTTATTCTCACTTTCAAATTTGGCTATGCTCTCCTTAGGAAACTCTGTGGTGGCTATTACAGTAGAGTAGTTCTTAGATTAGATTAGATTAGATTGATTTGCGTTCAGTAGGTTCACTTGTAGCCAGAAAAGGCTGTGAACATTGAACATGTCTAGAGGTATAAAGTTTAATAGCGTATATATGTACAAAAGTTAACATAAGACACATGTTATAGTACACAGGCAATATGAACAACAATATGGAAAACAAAGCAGGGATAATCATATATGATACAAAATGAAACACTTTTTAAACCAGCTTTCACTTGGCTTATGCCAGTACGTCTCAACCTTTTTGCAATGGATACCATTCTTGTTATTTATTAAATACATATAGATTAAAATAAACTTTCAGCTTGCATCAAATATTTATAAGTAATGATTTGTCATTGGAATAGTTAAATACTACTTATAGAGCTACAGAAGCATTATCAGGATAATTTGTCATTCAGATAATCTTGTACAGAATAAAAAGATTTTGAGCAAAGGTACTCTCTAACAGCTTGCCCAAAAGCACCGAAATTATCAACTTTTTCTTTAAGAACATTAGGAAGTGCGCCAAATACGAAAACCATGTTGTATATATACAAATATAATAGTTTGTAACTTAAAACTTCACTTATCTTATAAGAAATGAAACTTTTCTTATTAATTGATCAGGATCGCAATTTCGTGAAAACTTTTTCCACATCTTCAGCCAGAGTCATATTCCATGTTGTATATTCCTAGCTATATTGTTTACTAACAAAAATGTTTCCATCGTGACAAGTATAACCTTCTCTAGGAGTTTCACCAGTGTTAAGTGATAGGTCAATAATTTGATATTAGAGTTTTATCATCTCTAGATTATAAAATTAAGCATTGTATATGCATAAAATGAAGTTTAGCCCCCTGTCATCATACTATGCATGCTTAAGGAGATCAACAGAAAGAGATATACTGATGGAAAGATAGCACCTGCAGAGTGCGTTAGTTACTTTACAAAGTTGATTGGCAAGCATCCCAAAGTTAGCTTTACAAAATGGATTTGGGATGGGAAGGTGGCGCAAGATAATAGATTAGATGGGGAAATCACAGTAGATGAAGTGAATTTACAAGTAAAAAGGTTAAAAAAGAACAAGGCTGGGGGTTTTGATGGACTACCAGGAGAGTTTTGGAAAGAATATGGCAAAAAAAATGAAGGTGTAAGAGTTATAACAAAATTTCTAGAAAACATAAGGCAAGTGAATAGATTTCTGGAAAATTTTAAAGTGAGTATTATCACACCAATTTACAAAGGCAAAGGAGAAATTAGTAAACTGCAAAATTATAGGGGGATCAGTTTACTGGCAATATTAGGGAAAAATTAAACAGGAATAATGGCAGAAAGATTGCAAAGATGGGCGGAGGCAGAAAAGAAGTTATCGGAATTTCAATCAGAATTCAGAAAAGGGAGAAGGACAAGAGACTACTTATTAGAATAGTAAATAAGTACACAAGTAGGAAAAGAGGGAGAGTGTATTGTTTTTGTAGATATTGAAAAATCTTTTGATACAATAGTGACAGAAGCATTATGATGGAAATTACAAAAGAAAGGAGTCAGTAAGAAATTTATTATAGGGCTAGAAAAAATTTATGAGAGAATAAAGTTTGGAAATAGAGTAGATAAGAATGGAATAACAGAATTAGTGGAGCGGAAAATGGGATTAAGACAAGGCTGCAAACTTAGCCCTATATTGTTCAACTTGTTCATTGATGATACAATTGAGAGGGTTGAAAAACGTAACAACCATTGCCCAATTATTAGGAATAATGTAATACCAGGGTTACTAAATCCTTTCATGGAAGTGTTGAAAACAATGTTGTTGTATAAATTAAATTAATTGGGAGTCGATTAATAATAATATTAATAATTAATCGACTCCCAATTAATTTAACCAGGGTTACTATTTGCAGGTGATTTGGTAATAGCATCTATAACCGTAATAAGATTACAGAGAGCAATAAATGAAATTAACAGCTACTGTAAGGAATGGGGGATATGAATCAATATAAGCAAGTCAAAAATAGTAGTGTTTAAGAAGGGTCATAAGTTACGAAATGATGAAACGTGGTATCTAAATGACCAAACAGTGGAGGTGGTAAATGGGTTTGACTATTTAGGGATGAGACTGTGCTATAATGGGAGCACATGGGAGAAAGATAAGAGTGAAAGGGAAGATAGTGATGAATTCTGTAAAGAGATACTAGGTTTGAATAAGTCAACGCCAAACGGAGTAGCTAGAGTGGAACTTAGAAGACCTTGCAGAAGTGGGGTGATTATAGAAAGATGTTAAAAATATTGGTATAGTTTTTATACAACTATACCAAGAGGATAATGATGATGATAATACATTAATCTGTCTAGAAAAACAGAAGAATTCAACATGTAAGGACAGCTGGTGAGCAGAGCTAGAGAGAACGCTGGTCAAAATAGTGATGGGGGATATCTGGCATGAGAGAGAAAGAAATGTAAAAGGTTTTTGGACAATTATTAAGAATAGGATAGAGGACATTGACAGACAGGTGACGTGGGGAAATCTGATAAGTAAGAAATCACTAAATGTATACCTGAAAATAAAGAGAGAATGGGGAAGGGAAACATATATAGACATGGTACAAAAGTGAATCCAGAAGATATTGACACATTGCTTCACTCACACTGTTTATTCACAGGACATGTTTCAAGAGCTCTTGCTCCTATCATCAGCTGATACTCGACTGATGATAGGAGCAAGAGCTCTTGAAACATGTCCTGTGAATAAACAGTGTGAGTGAAGCAATGTGTCAATATCTTCTCGATTCACTTTTGTACTAATTTGTGCTTCACTGTCCCTACGCTTCTTCCAAGTTTATACTTTGAGTATATATAGACATACGTGATAGATATGAGAGGGAGGGTTTAGATTGGTTAAGGTAAGGAGCCATATTGAGAGGGGAGTCACCAAAGGAGTGCATTCTATGTGGAAAGAAAACAAGCTTAGAACATTATGTAGTGGAGTGTAAAGAAATTGAAAACTGGAGGAAATTAATATGGGATAAGAACTGGAATAATAAAGGGGCTTACATAATAACAATAAAAAGGCTTACGTTGAAAGGAGAGAAAAGAATAAGGGAGGTGGGGAAATTTTCTGACAAAATCAAAGAGAAATGGTTGAGAAGGGCAAGGAAGTAAGAGGTAGAGAAATGGTTAGGTCAAGGTCATATAAGGGCTAGGATAGAGGTAAACGGCCAGGGAACAAAAACCACTATCAGCCCATAATATAAGCAGCTGACAAATTTGTACCTAGACTAGAATTGTAAAACTTGAAATTGAGATTGTAAGATATGAAAGTACAAATAAATATTATTATTATTATATACTATACATACTAACTAAAATCCATGCAACACTTAATCATGTCTATTTTAAAAATGTTGAACTTGTGATAAACCTTCACCCCTCCTCATGCAAATTACCTTTCTAGCCTTGATTCCATATGCCTTATCTAAATAAAGCACAACTTTATGCAAGGCAGCTTTTATTTCTGAACAAACTGGGCTTGTCAATACTGAACCACCATCATCTTCCATGTAGTAAAATTTTAATTTGCTGATATCAATCTAGAAAACAAACAAAAAAGATCAAAAGAGTTAAGCCACAAGTACCTGTATTAACAGAGGTGCAATAAATAGAATATGACCAACAAAATACTGAGTGGATGACTCCTGTAAAAAGAATTTATCCAAAAGATTGAAACAGAGCACATAAACATGTTTCTAGTGACCGACAACAGAATTCAAAATTACTTATTAGCCATCTAATAAACATTTTTTTCCTTTAAAAAACGTTTTCTTGAGAACTGAATGTTAATTTAACATTAATATAGGTGGAGCAAGTATGTAAGGTGAAAGAGATATAGTAGTTGTACCAGTAGTTTGCCTTCCAGTGCTAATGGGACTAAATGTCATCACATATTTTAAAAATGTATGTTGTATTATTTACACTTCCTTATACATCTCTTGAAGCATTTTAGAATTAGAAGATATACAACATATCTGAGTGCTAATACGGACAATCCCCAAGAACCTCAACTGTATGTAAACAATACAAGTTACACAATATGGTGTTGCTTGGCAGTACTGCATAAGAAAATATTCAGTTCATTACAGTGTATCCTGATTTTTAGGGAAGCTAGCCCATGCAAGCATTGGAACTTTGACACCATTGGTGTACAACCTCAGAACTAGTTTACTTCCTATAAGCAGATACTAGAATTCCGATTAGGAAGTAAAACATGTTATGGTGTTGAGAAGCTGTAACTGCCGTTACAAGTGCACCGTGTTTTCCAAAGTGTGCATACTGAACATATTTTTCTTTTTGTAGCTGCACATGCATTATGAATAACATATCATAATTAACTTTTAAAAGCCCTCATTCTCTTGGTTATGCTTGTAAGTTATAAGTTAAAAGGCTTCATCCCCATCAATCCGAAAGTTTTTAATGTCATCAAGGTGAAAAATAACAAATTAGGAATTTTTCAACTTCCTGGTTTAATGGAGAATAATTGATACTGTTTAGCAAAAATAAGTGGAAAAACCTATTAGAAGTTAACATGAGTAGGTGATATTAAGAAAACATCTGAAGGCATAAAACAATATGACTCTCTAATATACAATATACAGTGAAGATAAAGCATTCAGTTTCATAAACATTACTTCTCCGTTAGATGAGTACCATTTGTTCATTCACCATAACTAACAAGTAAAAATAGATAAGATTATGCATATTTTGAGTGGAGTAATAAATATGCTGAGGTTCTGTGGTATTAATGAATTATAATGGCTGCAATTTTCAACGCTTTACATGAAACTGGGAAAATTAGAATGGCCTTTTGACACACTTTACAAAAATGTAATCTATTTTCTTCTAACACCCATAGTTTTTAAATAACTTCTAAAGTTTCCTATTTTTAAAGTTACCACATAATATGTTCTGCAACAGACTGTAAAATGACTGAACATGATCGACTGTGAAAAGGTCAATAGTTGTGAAAAGGTCCTGAGTTGTGAAAAGGTCAATAATTCTTGAATTTTTTAGAAATCTCAAAAGCATCACAGTCATTTGAGTATAAATTTGAAGTGAAATTTGTGTGTGTCGATGCTACCACGCTATTTCAAATCGGTCTAGTAATGGCAACTTCATCAAGACCAAGTGACACCAATGTGGTTTGTTACCTCTGTGGTTCTCTGACTCTCAAAAACAGTAGAGAGAACATAACCCCACTTGTAAAAAGCATTCCTATCTTACTCTGGTATAAAGTTAGGAGACCAAGACAAAAATTTTGCAGTACATATTGTTTGTCATACTTGTGTTGCAATTTTGAGGAAATGAACTCGAGGTATGCAGAAATCTTTACCATTCAGGGTTCCAATGGAACAGAGAGAATAAGAAAACCATATAGGTGATTACTATTTTTGTATAGTGAAAGTTGGTGATCATAACAAGAACAGTATGAAAGGAATTGTTTATCCAAACCTAAAATCAACCATAAGACTCATGCGACATGATTCAAACATTCCTGTGCCTGAACCGTCCACTAGTTTGCAATCTTCAACATCAAGTGAAACCTCAGATCATGATTATGACTCCACACCCACAAAACGACAACCTCGCCAATTTATACAAGAAGAACTGTACAACTTGGTAAGACATCTGGGTCTTTCAAAAGAAGCAACACAAGTTTTGGATTTTCAGTTTTGGATTTTCAGTTACAGAAAAAAAAATTGTTTATTCCAGCACAATGTTCTGCTGGTTTTGAACAAGAGAACTGGAACTTCATGGACATTTTACTACAGAAGGTTCTTTTGTCTATTGTAAGAATATTGATGAGTGTTACCAAGAGAGTTACGTACAACACGAATAAATGGAGGCTATTTACGAGGGGGGACCCAAAAGAAACCAGACTCTGAGGGCACTGCCACTCATGGACGTAGTGCAGGTTTCTCACGCTAGATGGTGTTAGTGGAGACCTTCATGAAACAGCTGTGCAGACAGCGTCAGTGTAGAGCTGAATGTGCAAGTGTGGTATTGTCTTTCTCTGACTGACCTCTGCGAAATCGTTATAGCAACTTTAAAAGAACGAAAAGTGTGTGTGAAATTTTGTTTCCTGCTTAAAAAAACTGCAATAGAGACACACCAAATACTTCAGGAAGCTTTCCAGAAGGACGCTATGAGCCGCACACAGGTTTTCGTGTTGTTTGGGCGCTTTAAACGTGGTGAGATGTGTGTTGAAGACCAAGCTCTTTCTGGATGCCCTTCAACATCGCAAAATGAGGAGAACATTGAAAAGGTCCGCCAAAAGATTAACGAGGATCGTCACGAAACGATCGACCAAATTTCAGCAGCGACAGGAATCAGTTGGAGCTCGTGCCAGCAGATTTTGAGGGAGGATTTGCACATGAGACGTGTTGCTGCTGAATTTGTTCCGTGCCTTCTCACACAGGAACACAAAACCATCCGCATGAATGTGAGTCAGGACTTGAAAACAGAGACTGCACGTGATCCAAACTTCTTGAACAAAGTCATTACAGGGGATGAAAGTTGGTGTTACGGGTAGGACCCAGAAACCACGCAAGCGTCAAGCCAGTGGAGGACTCCCAACTCTCCCAGACCAAAAAAAGCAAGGCAAGTGAGGTCAAAAGTGAAGACGATCATTGTCTTTTGATGTTCGTGGAATTGTGCATCAGGAATTCGTACCCCCTGGCCAGACTGTTAACCAGCACTTTTACTTGGATGTTTTAAGGCATCTGCGAGAGGATGTGAGGAGGAAACGCCCGGAACTTTGGCGATCAGGTGACTGGTTTCTGCATCACGACAATGCTCCAGCATACATGGCCTTATGAGTGACCCACTATTTGGCATCTCAGAGGTTGTCTGTGGTTCCCCACACTCCGTATTCGCTGGACCTAGCCCTGTGCGACCTTTTCCTATTTCCACGAATGAAAAAAACGTTACAAGGGGAGCGTTATGACGATGTGGAGGCAGTAAAAATAGCTTTGCAAAAGGTACTGGACAATATCAAACTTGAAGAGTTCCAAACATGCTTTCAACAGTGGGAAAAGAAGCTTGATGAGTGCATCACATGTAATGGAGGGTATTTTGAAGGTGACAGAAGTAATTTTGTAAAAAGGTTCATCAATAAAGTTTTTATGACAACAATCCGGTTTCTTTTGGGACCCCCCTCGTATATATATTCTCATAAAAGAAGCCTCAAGGCCATACTTTTACACATTGGAAATGAGCATGGCTCAGTGCCAGTAGCATATTCTGTATACTTAAAAGAAAACTATAAAAATATGATCATGCTGCTGAAGGTATTCAATTATTTAAAACACTAATGGGTTTTATGTGGAGACCTGAAAGTAACAGGAATGCTGCTGGGACAACAATCACGCTTTATGAAGATTCCTTGATTCCTATGCCTCTGTGCTAGTCGTACCCATGAATCGCATTGAATTAGAAGAGAATGGCCTACCAGAAGAAGAATGAATCCTGAGGAGAAGAATATGATAAGAGAATCTCTGATGTAATGTGAGAAAATCATCCTGCTGCCTCTTCATATTAAACTGGGAATTATGAAGCAATTCATCAAAGCATTCTTAAATATGGTGATTGTTTCAAGTATATAACTTCCAAATTTTCAGTTCTGTCTTAGACTAAACTTAAAGAAGGAATATTTGTGGAAATGAACATTAGAAGTCTAATGAAAAAAGAAGTACTTGAAAATGTACTAACATAAGAAGAATGGACAGAACTTAAGAAGCAGTTGACAATTTCTTAAGGTATAGGAAACAAGCAGATTTCAAAGAAATATGTTGGAAAATATGTTGATAGCTCTGAAAAATTAGCATGCAATATGCATGCAATGAGTCTTAAAATCCATTTTCTTCATAATCATCTGACTACTTCCCTGACATTCTTGGAGACTTTGGTGAAAAACCAAAGGGCTCACCAAAATATGAAAGAAATAGAATAACGTTATCAATGCAAGCGGGATGAAGGGATGATGGCTGACTACTGTTGCTCTCTAAAAGCACAAAATGTGGAGCTACAGCATAGAAAAATATCCTGAAGAAAAAATTTCAATATGAAAAGGAAGTGGTATTGAAAAAGTGCAGTGTCTCCTTAAGACTTGTAATGTGTTGAACTTCAATTGTAATTAGGTCTATGAATGTTGTTTGATTTGTTTTACTAAATACATCTGTAAACAGTTTACAGGTTAGTAGCATAGCTGTATCTTGATTAATACATCATATTAAAATGTTTTAATATTGCATAAATAAAGCAATTCTTTATAGGCTTATTACAGTTTTCTCATACGTGATAGCCAAAATCTGACCTCACATACTTATACAGAGGCCATCTATCTATAAAAATCACTCTTTGGGATTAAAAGCTTTGAACAAAAATTTAATTTTGCTGCCCATAGCATTTTTACGTATAGCTTTTCTCACAGAACTAAAAGAGTTGGAAAACACTTTGTAGAACCACCTCAAAAGTGCTAATGATTAAAAAAAACACCTAAAAAACTATAAAGTTTAAGCTGCTAGATTCTGTGTCTACAATAAATAGGAACGAAGTTAAAGAAAATTACCTTGTGAATTTTACATCTACATCAGCTGACATAATAACTGACACTACCTGCATGAGCCAGTTAATATTTTACATTATATGAATCATATGGAACAAGTACAAAGGTAGAATGGTTTCATTGTTTCATCCACATTGACACAGGATGCCAGAAGGATTTGGTAACAGTTTAGGAACAAGAAAATAATCCTTAAAAACTCAGAAATGGATAGCACAGGTCTATGACAGTACAACTGACAGGTACCATTCACAATAAAATGAAAGTTTTCCTCAAGCTCATTACACTCATTTTTGAACATAGTTGAAAAACAAGCATGAATTTCAATGAAAACTCTGACTGTTTCTTGTAAAATTTTCTGGTTTTCCAAGATTTTGCTGTTTCAAAAGATCAGACCTACATAGGAGAATTTGAGGATTCATAATATAAAATCAATTAAAACAATATGGAATTTCCAAAATAGGGTTGTCAGCTCAGTACATAAAGAAAGAAAAACAAAAAAGGCCCTCTTGACGTTCTTTGACATATGTGAATAAGGTTGTGTTATTTAAGAGTAAGTTGGATTAGATTAGATTAGAAAAGCACTTTAGTTTCACTTTAGCCAGCAATGCCACTGAACAAAGAGCTCGCAAAAGTGGTACATACAGCTGTATATTTACATACTAAGGGAATATAATGTAGGGTAAAATAACAGCACAAATATATAATTACATCATCTGGCTTATGAAGCCTGTACATCATTGCACAATATTTTACTTGATCCATAAATTGTATGTACGTCCTTATTAGCATGCATATACATACAAACAAAATTATCAAAATTTATTTTAAGATATACAGGTATAATATTATTTCATTAAAAGAGGAAATGTCAGATAATAGCTTTATAATTGTGTACATCATAATTACTACTAACAGTTATATAAAACTAACATAAGATTATTGTGTTATGTATAAAAATACAACAGTGGGGGGGTGGGGATGGTAATAATAATAATAATAATAATAATAATAATAATAATAATAATAATAATAATAATAATAATAATAATAATAATAATAATTAATAATAATAATAATAATAATAATAATAATAATAATAATAATAATAATAATAATAATAATAATAATAATAATTAATAATAATAATAATAATAATAATAATAATAATAATAATAATAATAATAATAATAATAATAATAATTGTTTGCGCCATTATCGTCATTTATTCTGGCGGGCGCATGAATATTTTACTTGGCGCCGGTTATGCGGCCAGCTGGTCTTGTGACTCGCCAGCGCGTAAGAAAATAGTCTTCTTCTTCCGTTTTTAGTTGCAGACATGTTGGAGACATGTAGAGACATGTGATGTGCTTGGTTATGTGGCTGCGTGCAGCGTTTGTTCCAAAAAAAAAAAAAAAAATTTAGTTTATTTAAAATATCAAATGTATTGTTGTCTTCTTCATGATTATTCACATAAGAAATGTAGCGTGTGCAATAAATTTATCTAGTGATATGAATACAGCTCTATCGAGTACAGTCCACAAAATCAGTTTCCTTGATTTCTGCTAAAATCAAGGTGGTCCTCCGAATTAAATTAATCACGACACGAACATTGGTCCTTCACGGGCGGATATTTATTGTGCAACGCAACAGTTTCTTCTGCATGGATGTATATCAGTGGGCCCCAGGACGCCAGGCATCGGGATCTACGCAGCAGATTATCAACATTTCATTCGCAACGACGCAGTAGCCTGCATCGCAACACATTTCAGGTCAGAACATTCCTTTTCTTTCTTTCTCTCCTTTAAGCAAGTCTCATAACCATTCAATATGGAGCAGGATTTGAAAGCCCTTGTCAAAAGAAGGGGTATAATCAAAAGAAAATTTACCTTTGTTCGAAAATTTCTTGATGAATTACCAGAACAGGTCAACATTTTCATATTGAGAGCTAATTTCGATAACTTAAGTGAAATTTGGGACAAATATGAAGCTATTCAGACCCAAATTGAATCTCTTGTGGAAGCGGAAACTGAATTAGATATGCATGCAGAACATGAGGAGGAAACAAGAAACAGTTACCTCGAATTGAAGGCTAGGTTAGCTGAATTAATACAGGATCATGAACAGCAAGAAAATGGTTCTGGACATTCGCAGAACACAGTGCAGTCGCAATTGTCACAAGCAGCTAAAGCTATCAAACTGCCTGTGGTACAATTACCTAAATTTGAGGGTGATGTCACTCATTTCAAACATTTCTATGACACATTTACAAGCTTAGTGGTAAACAACCAAGCTTTAGATACTATTCAGAAATATCATTACTTACTTTCCTCTCTCAAGGGACAAGCTCATTCACTAATACAGAACATACCTGTCACTAGTGAAAATTTTGATGTAGCATGGGAGCTCATATGCTCACGCTATAACAATACAAGATTAATAGCTACAGCTCATATAAAAAATTTATTATCACTACCAGTAATGCATAAGGAAACAGTAAATGAACTACGTACCTTGCTCAACCATTTTCAAAATAACTTGAATGCCATTGAAGCATTAAAACTTGAAGTGCCTTTGCATGAAATCATTTTAATGCAACTTCTCCTAGAACATTTGTCTGACACCACACGCAGAGAATGGGAGAGTAAAATAGATTCTCAAAACTTCCCTTCTTTGAAGGATCTTATGCAATTTTTAGAAGCAAGAGCACACGCTTTTGAATTGCTTGCTAACACTGCATGTAACAAGAAGGTAGTTAAGCCTAAGACTGATTTGCACTCTGCTAAGCCCAACAGCAGAGACAGTAAACACTTTTACTTATCCACGAGTGATCGTGTATGTCCATTTTGTCAGTGCAATCACATGCTACATAATTGTGATGACTTCAAAAACCTTAATGTGCATAAGTGTTGGACTTTCATTAAATCCAAGCGCCTTTGTGCCAATTGCTTTGCTCCTAATCACATATCAAGTAAATGTAATCGTGCCTCATACTGCAATTGTGGCTCATCCACCAGAGAAAATGCTTCACGTGCAACTTCATCTAGTCCTGTAAATGATTCTACTAGAACAATTGACACACCATCTAGCTACTGTTCTTTTAAATCAAAATCCACACAGCAGGTTTTGCTTGCCACCGCACTAGTGCAAGTGGAAGACAGATATGGCAATCTCATACAATGTAGAGCACTCCTCGACTCTGCCAGTCAATCCAATTTCATAACTGCAGATCTTGCGAAGCGCTTACAGCTTAACAAGGTGACAGCTGATATGCCTATCAATGGTATAAATGGCACCATTTCTACGGCCACTCACCATGTTCAGGTCAATCTGAAATCTATGGTACATGATTTTAAGACTAAAATTGAATGTCTAGTACTTCCTCGTATAACAGGAAAACTACCTTCCACACATATCAGTTTGTGCAACTGGAATATTCCTTCTAGCATTCCACTAGCAGATCCTAGGTTCAACATTCCTGATGAAGTTGAAATCCTAATCGGAAGTTCCTTATTCTTCGGGTTATTCCATGGGAAAACCTTAAAGAAACAAGGACATCCTATACTAGCCAGCACAGCCCTCGGTTGGATAATATCAGGCCATTCCAAGGTCATCATACAAGTACAAGGCTAAGTCTTCGCCTCAGCATAATTTCTTCATCAGCACTGATAACCTTGACACACAGTTAAGACGTTTCTGGGATTTGGAAGAATTTCCTCAGCATGTTCTTACTAAGGAGGAAAAGGAGTGTGAAGAATACTATGTAAAAACAACCACTCGTAATGCCGATGGTAGCTTTACAGTTCGTCTACCCGTCAAGGAGGACAAAAATCGCTTAGGTGAATCTAGACAGCAAGCCATCAATCGCTTTATGCACTTAGAACGACGTCTTCAAAATGACATCACACTTAAAGAAGATTACACTCAATTTCTCTCTGAATATGAATCCATGGGGCACATGAAGCAAGTGTCACCACCAAAGGAAGGTGAACCTTGTTACTATCTTCCGCATCATGCAGTTTTCAAACCTTTGTCTACTACTACTCGCACCAGAGTTGTATTTGATGCATCTGCGCAGTCATCTTCAGGACTATCCTTGAATGACGTGCTGAAGTTGGGTCCTACTATTCAGGATGAGCTTATCTCCATAATTTTACGCTTCAGAACTTATCGCTATGCATTCTCAGCTGACATTTCTAAGATGTACAGGCGAGTGAAAATGCATCCTGATGATCAAGATCTCCAAAGAATAGTATGGCGAGAAAACAAAGATGAACCTATCAAGGATTATGCTCTTACTACAGTCACATATGGTACCAAACCTGTATTTTTTTGGCCATAAGGACTTTGCATCAACTAGCTTCAGAGGAAGAGGCTAAATATCCACTAGCTTCTCAAGCTATCCGTGAATCCTTCTACGTAGATGATTGCTTATGTGGTCATAATGATCTACAGCAAGCTTTACATATTCAGAGGCAGCTACTTCAGATGTTAGACAGTGGTGGATTCCCACTTAGGAAATGGTGTTCTAATCATGAAGATATTTTAAAATCCATTCCACCGGAACACAGAGAGACACAAGTTCCACTTTCATTGGATAGCAGTGAAAATGTGCATGCTCTTGGTCTCCTCTGGCATCCTGGAACAGATCAATTCCAGATACAAGACAATCCATCTCTTCAGGATAATCTAGATTCTAGCTACACCAAACGAAGCATACTTTCTGTCATATCATCTATTTTTGATCCTTTAGGCCTAGTGAGTCCTATTGTCATAAATGCCAAGATGTTTCTACAATCTCTTTGGTTGGAAAAACTCGGTTGGGATGAATTGATACCATCTCACCTCATCCAACAATGGCTAAATTTCTGCGAGACATTGTCCATCATTCATGCTATACGTATTCCAAGACACGTCCTAATCACAGGTACATTAAGGGACATACAAATACATGGGTTTAGCGATGCCTCAGAAAAGTCTTATGGTGCCTGTATTCATCTTCGTTCTATGAACAGCTGCAATGAGGTGAAAACCAGACTTCTTTGCTCCAAATCCAAGGTTGCACCATTAAAGAAACAAACCATTCCTCGGCTCGAACTTTGTGGTGCTTTACTACTCGCTAAACTCTACAAGGTTGTAGCTAACCTTAAGCTGCAGACTTCACAGAACTATCTATGGACGGACTCTATGATTGTTCTAGCATGGATTAAATCCAACCCACACAAATGGAAGACTTTTGTAGCCAACAGAGTTTCACAAATACAAGAGTTATCAGAAACTGCTGCTTGGCGATATGTAGCTACTCAAAATAATCCAGCAGATCTCATTTCAAGAGTAGTTTCAACTGAACCTCTTGATCAAATGACTTGTGGTGGAAAGGTCCTGATTGGATCTCACAACCCTTTGCATCTTGGCCAGAACAACCCAAACTATTAGATATTCAAGATGCCACTGAGCAACGCACTACTGCATGCTTGATGGTCACTACAGAAAGTGATGATATCATTTCTCGTTTTTCAAACTTGTTACGCCTGCAGAGAGTGACAGCATACATGCTGAGATTTGCATTCAATTGTAGAAACAGCAACACGAGATGGCAAGGTCCTCTCTCAGCACTTGAGCTTCAACAGTCATTGCACTGCTGCATTAAACTTGCTCAACAATCAGCTTATATCACAGAGTTAACAGAACTTAATGATAAAGGACACGTTCCTACTAAAAGCTCATTGAAATCTTTGCAGCCATTTGTCGACAATGAAGGTTTACTCCGAGTAGGGGGAAGAATTGACAAGGCTGAAATTCCCTTCCAGTCAAGACATCAGCTCATCTTACCTCCTAAGCATCATCTTACCAAGCTAATTATTGAAAGTGAACATGTTAAACTTTTGCATGCTTCCAATCAGCTACTTACCTCTTCTCTTCGACAACGGTATTGGATGCCGAGAATAGGAGAAACTCTTAAGTCAGTCCTACACAAGTGCCTGCCATGCTTCAAACTCAAGGCTAAGGGAGCTCAACAATTAATGGGCAATCTACCTACCTACAGAGTGACTCCAGCGAGACCCTTCCTACGAGTTGAAATTGATTACGCTGGTCCATTCTTCCTACGTTATGGCTCGCCTCGCAGCAAGAGTCAGGTGAAGGCCTACATAGCTATCTTTGTCTGTTTATCCACAAAGGCAATTCACATCGAGTTGGTTTCAGACATGACTTCTGATGCTTTTGTTGCTGCCTTACGAAGGTTTACAGCTAGATGAGGATTGTGTAAAGAGATCCTAAGTGACAATGGCACAAATTTTGTAGGTGCTAACAACAAACTTAGAGAACTTAGACTACTTTTGCAATCTCGCAAGCACCAAGAGATTGTACAAGACTACGCTTCATCTAATGAATGCACATGGCATTTTATACCACCCAGCTCACCCCACTTTGGAGGATTACATGAGGCTGCAGTGAAATCTATGAAATATCATCTTCGTAGAGTAATGGGTACACAAGTACTGACCTATGAACAATTAACCACATTACTAATTCAAATTGAGGCTTGCTTGAACTCCCATCCATTGCTACGCCTTACTGATGATCCTTTTGATAATTCCTACCTTTCTCCAGGTCATTTCCTCATTGGAGAACCATTAACTTCCACACCATCACCTTGTTCTGACAATCTGAATCAGTTACAGAAATGGCAACAGCTCCAAGATCGTCTACAACATCTGTGGTGGCGGTGGTCAACCGACTATCTACATTCACTCCAGCAGAGGCAAAAGTGGTCCAGTTCCAGTGAAAATCTTAAGGCAGACACCATGGTCCTGCTAATGGAAGACAATTCATCTCCTCTGCATTGGGAACTTGGAATCATCACTGAGACTCATCCTGGTGGTGATGGTTTAGTGCGGGTAGCTACAGTGCGAACTTCTAAGGGTGAATATAGGCGTCCCATTGTGAAACTGTGTCCTCTGCCAGTTCAAGAACAACAGTGATATTTTTCAAAGTGTGCCTATGTTAAATTAAAAAACTGTTCAGTTTTTTGGGCCCCAGTATGTTTGTGCCATTATCGTCATTTGTTCTGGCGGGCGCATGAATATTTTACTTGGCGCCGGTTATGCGGCCAGCTGGTCATGTGACTCGCCAGCGCGTAAGAAAATAGTCTTCTTCTTCCGTTTTTAGTTGCAGACATGTTGGAGACATTTAGAGACATGTGATGTGCTTGGTTATGTGGCTGCGTGCAGCGTTTGTTCCAATAAAAAAAAAAAAAAAAAAAAAAAGATTTTAGTTTATTTAAAATATTAAATGTATTGTTGTCTTCTTCATGATTATTCACATAAGAAATGTAGCGTGTGCAATAAATTTATCTAGTGATATGAATACAGCTCTATCGAGTACAGTCCACAAAATCAGTTTCCTTGATTTCTGCTAAAATCAAGGTGGTCCTCTGAATTAAATTAATCACGACACGAACAACAATAATAATAATAATAATAATAATAATAATAATAATAATAATAATAATAATAATAATAATAATAATAATAATAATAATAATAATAATAATTCATGTATAATTAAATCACCTGGCTCTTATAGGCTGTATAGGATGGTTGCTGATAAGCGCATACATATTTACAAATATGTTACACTGTTTACAATACAAAGTGCACAAATTTCCAATTTTGTACTATTTAAATATACAGCAGTACAAGATACCACAGTATCTGGGGTTTATAAACTGAGTGTCATTGCTAAATAGTAAAACTACATCTGATTAACATAATTGTGCATGTCTGAAATTAGTAACTAGAGTATACAGTAATTTGATTTGTGCATAACACCCACATCCCCCTCCACTCACACAAAAAAGAAAAAAAAGAACACACACACACACGCACGTACGCACCCACCCACACCCACACACACACATACATATATTCCAAGTTTATGTTTAATGTAATGTTATTTGTCCATAATATGAATTAGTGTTAAATTAGCATGAGTTAGTGATCAGTGTTAATATAAAAAATGAAGCCCTTGTGCAGACTTTTCAGCTGTTCATGATGATTTTCTAAACTCCAAAATAAACTGTTATGATATAAATCTGAAGAATGATTTAAACAATTCTGGTGAAATTGTAAGCAAAAGCAAAATCACACCATTTCAAACTAAACTTAATTTATGATATATAATAATATGTTTTAGTAATTATTCTAAAGAAATAACTCAATAGTCAATGTAATGCAAAATATATCATAAAAAAAAGTTTTGCAAAGCACATTTAGTATCATAAAATTAAATGTTAACCCTTCGCGAGCGTTAACCCATATATGGGTGCGCAGTTATAGAGCTATTGTAGTCGGCTATTTTCGTTCGTATAATTAAGATATAGTTCCAGCAGGTGGCAGGAAATGTGCTTTCAAACATTGGTGGTCGGTAAATTCCCAAATTTTCTTTGTCAGGAATTCCTTTCGTTGTTCTCACCAGTGAAGCAATAAACAGTGTGGTGTTTGGTACTAGTAAGCCTCATTTTATTTCGTTTTTTGGCATAATGGCAGCAAAGAAAGGGTTGAGAGACAAAGAAATTGAAGCTTTGTAGAACAAGAGCGATAGTGATTTGTCAGATTTTGAGTTCAGTGATAATGAGAGTGAAATATGCAAGAATGTGTGTGTAAGTGCGAGTGAGAACAAGAGTGACTCAAGTGATGCTACAGACAACATTACACCCAGCTGTGCAGAGGTTAGTAATTTTGATCCTGGCCCTACATTTGTTATACCAGTGCACAATATCCAGCAGGGACCGATTCTTCCTTCTCACTTTGATGAGAATACCCCTCCCATAGACTTTTTCAGACTATTTTTTGATGACAAAATTCTGAAAATAACTATTGAGGAGACCTGCATTCAAGGGAACAAAAAAAAAAAAAAAAAAAAAAAAAAAAAAAAAAAAAAAAAAAAAAAAAAAAAAAACAGGCGACGCCTCCCTCAAAGAAAGCCAGGATTGCATCCTGGAATCCCCCAACAATTGTTGACATAAGAGCACTAATTGGGGTGGTTATCAACATGGGACTTCACCCTACCTCTGACGTCAAAAACTATCTTTCTACAAGTTGGGTAGATAAATTTCCATATTTCAGTGATGTATTTTCTCGTGACGAATTTCTCCTTTTGTTTTAGAATCTTCATTTTGCACAAGCTGAGGGAAAATGAAAATTATCTATGGAAGAATTTATTCAAAATTTAATGGAGAAACTACAGCAAAAATGCAGTTTATTCTATTCCCCAGGTCCATTTGTATCAGTTGACGAGAGCACCATCAGTTTCAAGGGAACAGTAAAATTCAAAGTTTATAACCCAAACAAACCTACAAAATTTGGAATCAAAGTTTTCAGCTTATCTGATGCTTCCAATGGATATCTATACAATTTCCAACCCTACATGAGCAAAACTGAATCAAATTCTAACATCCTGAAAACTACCCTTGTTGTAAAAGGCCTGTGTTCTTCCCTCCTAAAAGATCCTGTAGACCCACTTAAAGGTTTCCATGTTTACACAGACAGGTACTATACATCACCTGAATAAGCTGATGAATAGTGGAAAATGAATATGGTGACTACTGGGACCGTTATGGGCAACAGAAAAAATATGCCACACCAACTAAAGCCAGGAAACGTAAAGAAAATGAAGAGGGGTGAGATAAAAAGTTTCCGCAATCAGCAAAAGCTTGCTCTGTACTGGAAAGACAAAAGAACTGTAACAGTTCTCAGTACTAGTCACAAGGGCGATAAAAACGAAATGACAGAGGGGCCTTAAAAATTTCCAAACCAGGCAGCAACATTGAAACCAAACATTGTTTTGGACTACGCTCAACACATGGGCGGTGTTGATAGAACTGATAATTATATTGCACAGTATCAGTTCTGCAGGAGAACACGCAAGTGGTATAGAAAAATGTTTTTCTGGTTGCTGGAAGTTTGCATTATGAATTCGTACCTGTTATACACAATGCACATGACAAACAAATGTAAACCAATCCTGTCACATAGAAAATTTCGCAAGCATCTAATCAGATCTCTGGTGGCGGAGCGCATGGGAGCACAGCAAAACAATGCTACGTCAAGTAAGGGTCGTATTTCTCAGGGCCCAACTTCGGAAAGGCTAAATGGATTTCCACATTTCATGGGGAGAAGAGAATAAGGAAGTTGGGCAAATCCTTGTGTGGTATATAAGGCCCAAAAACAAATAAAGAAAACAATATATTTTTGTGAAACCTGCATCTCCAAGCCTCCCCTGCATCCAGATGTGTGTTTCAAAATATATCACACAAAAGAACCATTTAGGGAAAGATTTCACACCCTTGAACATTATATGATGTTTGTTATTCATTTGCTTCCCTGTGTGAATAATCCTGAGATAAAATAATCAGTCTCAAAACCGTATATATATATATATATATATATATATATATATATATATATATATACCGTATATATATATATACTGGATACCCTGCTCTAGCTAGGTGTAACCTCACATTTCTATCAAAATTATGAAATTTATCATTACCATCAGTTTTACAAAACATATGTTACATATACTTATATGACAGTATTTAGTTCCTGAACTGTTCCTAGTTTATGTATGAACACGTGTGTGTGTGTGTGTGTGTGTGTGTGTTAGAACTACAAGATGTGATGCAATATCGAAAATATGGCACCTATGCCGATTTTGCGGGAATATTTTTACGCAGTTTAACAAATCTTCACTCCTGTAGAACAACAGTGGTGGAATTCAACAAAAAAACAAGGTACAACATGCTTTTTAATACATTCGAGCATGACAGTATACTTTTATTTGTATTTTGAAGGGTTACATATTTTTATAAAATTACCTTCTGCTCAGAGCCGTAAAACATGCCCGCTCAGGAAGGGTTAAAACCAATCAACACTTGAAGGGGAAAAAGATCTTAATTTGAAATAAATGATGGAGTGAAACAAAAGCAGAAGATTCACAGCATATATCTTATTTGAAATAAATGGAGACTTTTCAGATAAGCTACAGTGAAAGTTATATTACTAGATAGTTACTTGCAAAGGCTTTCACATGGCAAGAAGAGTGCACATTGTTTAAGAACAAAGGTTATCCTGCTGTTTTTCATGGAATTTAGTTACCTATCTTTTTATTTAATTATTGGCTTATCACCAGCTACTGAGCTTATTATGCTCTTATGTTGTTTCATGCTCTACACCTAAATGCAAAGAGAATCAGGTAGAAGCTAAAGGACATTTACAATTTGGTTGCACTCTTTTGGAAATCAGAATCTTCTAGTTTTAATTACATGATTGAAATATGGGGTATAAAAATGGATAGGAGAAAATGGATCTTGTATTAAGAGCATTTTGTAAACTTATGTTGGGAGTGCCTCAGAACACAGCAAATGTAGTGTCTCCTTTAGAAATAGAGAAATGCAGTGTGAAAGGATTGATGATGGAAAGAATAGTGAAATACTGGTACCGGGTAATGCAAATTCCAAAGGAGAGTGTGTTAAAGTGTTGTATTAATTATCAAGAAAAGCACCGTGATCACAATATGTGGTTAAGTAGGTTAAAGGATCAGTTGGTGAATAGCAGGTTAGGTAATATATGGGTTCTGAGGCATAGCATGATACAGGGAATATGGAAGAAAGTTCACTTTAGATTTGAAGATATGGACGAACTATGTGGGCTGAGATTGAGGAGAAAACGTCAATGCACTTTTATAAATTAATTAAAGCAGAAATAGGTAGAGAAAAACATCCACAAATATTTAACAGAAAAGAGAGGGAAGCTATTGCGAGAGATTGTTGCGACTGGCGCGGCCAGCACAAACAAAGAGACCGATAGTGCATCGCGGAGATAAAAAGCTTGCCAAAACAGATAAAGATAGATGACTGGAAGGTTTGTCTTTTGTCTGGTGCCATCTTGATGGTTAGAGAATATTCCACTAATTTCTGGAACAGTGAGTGGAGATATAAAAGAAGCTGTGGCTAGTTTATCAGACAGTCGTAATTGGGCTCGATAATTCTGTGCGTGCAGTGCTGATTTGAAAGTGAACTCTCTTGTTTATTTACATGTGCAGAAGCCATGAGAGATTGTGTGGGTTTATGTTGCGTCAGCTTGCTACAAAGGAGTGTACGAACTATATTTCTACGGAAATAGAGCATTTTGAATTTCTGCAACCTGGACTTTTAATTCTACGAACCCACAAAGTCATAATTGGTGTCCGGAACAGAACATACGACAATGGACGCTGCACTGGCAAAGAGCTGAAAGAAATGAGAACAGCGAATGAAAACCTCGCTGCGAAAAGAGAAGCGGCAAATAACAACCTGGCTGTGGAGTTGAAACAAATAGCGAATGACACCCTCGCTGCGAAGACGGAGACCGCAAATAGCAACTTAGCCGCAACGATGACCGCGAAGATGACCGAATTGACTACGAAAATGAAAGCGGTGAACGATAGCCTGGCAACCCAAATGAAGGCGGCCAACAAGGCTCTCGCCGCCAAATTTGAAGAGCAGTTGGCCAGTGTGGAGGAGGACGTCACGGAGCTGGGCAAGCAGACGGGTCAAATAGACAAGCACGTCGAGGACTTGGCGAACCGCGTTAATGACCTAGAGGGAAAGGCCGATAGCAACACCAAGTTCCTGAACGCCATAGTGGAGGACATCGTCGGCAAAAGGATGAAGGATTTAATGGCCCACCTGCCGGGACGTGACACAGCATCTGCATGCGTCAAACCACTAAAGTACAACAGCTCGACCACGTTCGAAGTCTTCCGCCGCCAAATCGACACAGTGGCCAAGCAAGTGGTCACTTGAAGAAGAGGCCGCACATTTAATAGCTAGCCTCCAGGAACGAGCCGCAGATGTCCTGAACAAGGTCCAGAAGGCAGCGGCGCCCAAGGACATCTGGGAGGCCCTGGAAAACCGCTTCGGAAACCACTTGGCCGCAGCCTACCGCAGCCAACTAAAGTCAAGGACGCAGCAGCTAGTGAAGACGCAGCAGGAGTTCGCCCTGACAATTGAGCAGCTGGCCAGCAAAGCCTTGGTCGACTTCCCACCCGAATTCGTATTCCGGGAAGCCGCCTACACATTCGTTGACGGGGTTATGCGATGTCGAGATACGTCAGCGCCTAATGCTCGGTGACTAAATACCAACCACGAGGACCTGCACTGAGGATGGAGGCGGCCAAGCTGACGGCTACATAGACGTCACGAACAAGAAGTATCCGCTGTACTGGAGACCGAAGGCCAGCCGAGGGACGTTGGCGAAGACCTAGTGGCGTGTGTTGGGGGTGTGGCCAGCCGAGACACCTGGAGAGACTGTCCACACCAGGGAGAGCAGCTGGAAAACGAGTAAGGGACATCGTGGCGAGGGGCACGTCGGTGCCATCACCACCACCCCCTCGAGTGACACTGCGCACCGTCAGCCGGCGTATGGATGACAGACTCATCGCCGATGCTTGGGTGAGAGGGAAGCCGTGCAGCGTGCTCGTGGACACCGGGGCAGCCTTGTCCATCATCAGACCTGACGTGGCCAGGGGTCTGCCGTCAAGAAAGCCGAGCCGACCATACCAGCTTGTGACGGCATCGGGTGACACCTTGCTGTGGAGGAGGTCCTGCTGAAGTTGACCTTGGGATGGAGTGCCGTGCGCCAATGGGTGTTCGTGGCGAAGGTGGCTGAGGAGGTAATATTGGGACTGGATTCCCTGAGGAGCCACGAGGCGACGGTCGACGTCGGTAGGAAGGTCCTGAGGTTCAATGGAGAAGAGGTCATACTTCGGCAACCCGAAGAGCGCCTTGGAATCTGCAGGGTCATCCTGAGGGAATACGTGGTTGTCCCCACAAGAAGCAAGGTGGTGGTGGTGGCACGACTGGAAGTCCAGCGGACTGATGCTGGACCAGAAGACGCCTGTGCACGGGCTCTGTGTAGCCAGGACATTGTTGGCATGCCGAGAGAGGGTGCCGGTGAGGCTGTTCAACCTAGCAGACAGCGATCACCACGTCCAGGCCGGGACGCAGCTGGGGACGTTAACACCAATCGACCAGAGCCATGAGCCAGTGCCGACGCAACACCTGGGGCCCCGGCTAAAAGGCTTAGTGGAGAGGGCAGCCGACCACCTGACCGCAGAACAGCTCGAGAAGGCTCGGCAACTACTGAGACGATACCAGCGCATCTTCAGCCAAGGCAATATAGCGACTATGGCAGCACGAACCGAGTGCTTCACCGCATCCACACCGGAGACTCCCGGCCTATTCGGCATCCACCCAGACACGTTCCGCTGGCGAAACAAGCGGCGGTACGGGACATGCTAGAGGACATGAGATCCAGGTGTGTGATTGAAGATTCTGACAGATTTTGGTGTTCCCTGTAGTTCTGGTGACGAAGAAGAACGGCGAGCTATGCTTCTGTGTGGACTACAGGAAGCTGAACGGTATCACCAGGAAGGACTGTTTCCCCTTACCCCGAATTGACGGCACCTTTGACACGCTTGCTGGTGCGCAGTGGTTCTCAACCCTGTACCTGAAGTCGGGTTACTGGCAGGTGGCTATAGACCCGAGAGACGAGAAGACCGCATTCTCGACACGCCATTGGCTTTGGCAGTTCACAGTTATGCCCTTTGGCCTCTACAAAGCGCCAGTTACCTTCCAACGCCTCATGAAATCAGTGATGAGAGGATTGACTTACGACGCCTTCCTGCTATATCTGGATGACATCATCGTCGTCAAGACATTCGAAGACCATCTCGAAAACATGAGCAAGGTGCTACAGAGACTGCAGGCGACCAACCTGAGGCTGAACGCGATGAAGTGCCAGCTCCTCTGCAAGGAAGTCAACTACTTGGCCACATAGCCTCACCAACCGGAGTGGTCATAGACCCGGAGAAGACATCGGCTGTGAGAGATTGGCCTCGCCCAAAGGATAAGCGAGAATAGCGCAGTTTCCTGGGGCTGTGCACTTATTACCGCCGCTTCATTAAGGGGTTCTCCAACATCGCCAAGCCCCTCACCTGTCTGACAGAAGAACACCGGCCTTATGTGTGGACGGAGGAGGCCCAAGGCGCTTTCCAGCAGCTGAAGAAGACACTTTGCAAGGCTCCTATTTTGGGATTCCGACGACCAGGCGGGGCCTTCATTGTGGACACCGACGCCAGTGAGCATTGCATTGGATGTCCTATCCCAAGTCCAGGACGGCCACGAGCGGGTGATAACCTACTACAGCAAGACGCTGTTTAAGGCAGATAAGAACTACTGCGTTATCCGGCGAGAGTTACCGGCGGTAGTAAAGACCTTGGAGCACTTCCACAAGTACCTACACGGTCAGCCATTCCAACCTGGGAGGACATCGCACCAAGGAACACCACATACAAGTTGTATTGGGCCCAATGGGATTCGCTGAAGACCAAAGAGGGCATGCTGTTCAGAGTATGGGAGTCACCCGATGGGAAGACACAAAGAGAGCAGTTGGTAGTTCTCCGGAGTATGGTCCCGGAGGTCTTAGAGGAGGTGCATGCCGGTACTTCAGGAGGACACCTAGGAGGAAACCGAACGATCAACAACTCTGACAGCACTACTACTGGCTGAGGCTCCGAGCAGACGCTGAGAGATGGTGGCGTCAGTGCACAGCTAGTCACGGTCCCCAAACTAGGAGGCGGGGTCGCATGCAGCAGTACAATGTCGGAACGCCATTCGAACGCATCGCTGTCGACATAGTTGGACCATTCCCAGTGTCCGACCGAGGCAACAAGTACCTGATGGTGGCTGTGGACTACTTCACCAAGTGACCAGAAGTGTGTGCTATCCCGAACCAGGAGGCGAAGATAATCACAGACTGCCTCGTGGAGCAATTGTTCTGCGTTTTTGGAATGCCCTTAGAGCTGCACAGTGACCAGGGCACCAATTTTAGTCTAACTTGATGAAGGAGGAACTGGAAAGACTTGGGGTTAACAAGACCCGCACCTCTACATCCCCTGTCGGACGGCATAGTCGAAAGGTACATTAAGTCCTAGAACATCTGAAGAAGGTCATGGCCAGCTATCAGCAAGACTGGGACGTCAAGATGCCACTAGCAAGCTTAATGTTCGGCTCGCCTGCGGTGCCATATGTAGTAAAAGCGGGCGTTAAACACTACACAGTTCATTTCATTTAATGTTCGGCCGAGAGTTACACCTCCCTTGTGACCTGGCTTTTGGGAGCCCCCCGGAAGCAAAACAGCCCGCAAACGAGTTTGTGGAGAACCTGGTGGACCATCTCCACGACATGCATGAGATGGCTCGTGAGAACTCTCCAGATGGCGAGCGACCACATGAAGACCCAGTACGACAGGCAAGCCAACAGCCAAGGATTCCAGCAAGGTGATCTGGTCTGGTTGTAGCGCCCTAGGTGGACCAAGGGACGCTGCCCGAAACTTAAACAACCATGGCAAGCACCGTACTGGGTGGTAATGGGGATTACTGACGTGGTCTACCGCATCCAGAAGGTGACCCGAGGAAAGGTGTTGGTGGTTCACCTGGATCGTCTGGCCCACTATGATGGTGCTGTTCGGGACGACCAGCCTTGAGGAGGTAGCAGTGTCGTGAGACATTGTTGCGACTGGCGTGGCTGGTGCGCACAAAGGAAAAGATAGTGCAGCGCGGAGATAAAAAGCCCTGCCGAAATAGATAAAGACAGAGGAATGGAAGGTTCGTCTTTTGTCTGGTGCCGTCCTGATGGTTAGAGAACATTCCACTAATATCTGGAACGGTGAGTGGAGATATAAAAGAAGCCATGGCTAATTTATCGGACAGTCGTAATTGGACTCGATAATTGTGCGCGTGCAGCAGTGATTTGAAGGTGAACTCTTTTGTTTATTTACGTGTGCAGAAGCCATGAGAGATTGTGTTGTTTTATGTTACGTCACCTTGCTGCAAAGGGGTGTACAAACTATCTTTCTACTGAAATAAAGAGCATTTTGAATTTCTGCAACCTGGACTTTTAATTATACGAACCCACAGTCACAGTATCATTTAGGGGTATGGAAATTAAAAGGACTTAGGAGTAATGCTATGCAACGAATCTGTCCAATCTGTGGGAAAAGAAATGATGGAGAGCATATTTTATGGGAATGTAGAGGTACAGATGAGTGGAGGAAAAATATGATGAGAGAAAAGTGGTTGAGAAATAAAAGAACTTTAATGATTAAGAAAATGTTTACAGATCAGGTCAGGTTAGACAGTTAGGGAAGTATTTGTGGAATGTTAGAGTGAAATGGAAATGGTCAGTTGATAGAAGCTAAGAATGATGCTTTAGTAGTGTAAATAATAGTTTAAGAGCTGTGTTGAATGTATATAATGTGTGGCATGTATTGGAAAAATGGCCAGGGCCAATTTCAATAGATGCCATTATGCGCAGTTTAGCACTAATAAATAAATAAAATTAAAAGTGGGTGTGCGTGCACGTGTGCTTGTGCGTGTGTGTGTGTGTGTGTGTGTGTGTGTGTGTGTGTGTGTGTGTGTGTGTGTGTGTGTGTGCTCAACAACTGGAGGAATAGAAATTTGAAGTGATAGTCAAATATTTAAAAGTGAGCCACTAGCTGGCGTTAACACACCATTCTTCATGATAACAAACGAGAAACAACTGAATAGCGATTGAAGCCAAGAAATGGCAAACGTATAAACGTATTAACGGATATTTATAAATAGTTCATATCCAAGAATAGTATTTGAGATAAATTGTTTTAAGTAGATCTAGTTATTGATTAGGAAGCTCTGACCTAATCCCTAACAGTCATATAACATAATATCAAATTATTCTCCGATAGAAGACATCTTTTTCAAAATCGTCAAATCCATTTAAAGCTCCAGTCGTCAAGCTCCATGGACCCGGATTCATTTGAGCATCACTTCACCCATTTCATTCATCGTCCGATATGACTTAACGTTGAAGGACGTAAATAACAACAAAAAATAAATTCTTTAAGAAAATTAAAGTAATGAAATAATTTTTCACGTAGTTCGAGGAATATAATCATGAAAGAAGTTTCCCATGTATTTTGTTTTGGGTATATAGAATCTTTAGAACATATTATCTCTAATGAGATCTCTTTCAGCCGGAATGCAATGGAAATCGTTCCGGTAAATTCAAACTCCAGTGATACTTAAAACTGAAATTACTGCTCAAATTGAGTTCAAAAGTTTGTTTCTGTCATGATCGTTGATGCGGAAGAAATTCCTTAATACACTGCGTTTAGTGCTGTCATCTTCCGTTCGTTAAACTCACACTGCCTTACAGCTGCCTATCGCACCATTTTCTTTGCTTAAAGTTAGTGTGAGTGCGCGCATGCGTGTGTAATGCTCAACTGACAAACAAGTCATTCTCCTCCTAGCCTCCCAGTAATTGGCGACAATGTGAGCACACATCTTCAAAGCTTGGCATGTTTCTAGAAGTTCCATATTCATAATTTCTTTGATTTTCTTGGTAGTTTTAGAATTATTTTAGGGTTTTGTGCAATTTTTAGCCATGCATTTGATTGATTCATAAGAAAATTTTATAATAACTTTTTGTTTAATTTTGGTTCCTTTCTGTGCCAAAAAGTCTGCTTTTTCATTTCCATCTAACCCACAATGAGATGTAATCCATTATAATACAATTTTTTCCCCTAGTTTACCAATTTATTGACTCATCTTTTGTATTTCTTGAATGTTTTTCATTTTAGGGAGTGTTACTATTGCTTGTATAGCAGCCTATGAGTCTGAAAGAATAACTATATTCTTGAATTTATGTAGCCAAGGAAATATGTTTTGGAGTGATAAACAGCTTCTATTTCCCCATCAAAATTTGTGCTACCTCTTCCTACATTTCTATAAAAGGAAAAGAACTGGCATATACCACCTGCTCCAGCTCCATCATCAGTATTAGAGAGGGAACCATCTGTGTATACCAGGTGAGTCAGCTGCTCCTTATTCTCGAGTTTTAAACAATCCGCATTTTATACTCCAACATGAAAACATTGACCCCATTACTATTAATTTAACATGGATGATAAACACTCAATGAAATTAGTATTAATACAGATTTTATCGCATCACCTGTAATATATTCATAATTGGACAGCTGACGTTTGCATGTCTGCAAATGTTCACTGGAACCAGCAAATATATGTTAAATGGAATGTTTATCACACACGATACTAGGCAGCTCAGCTAGAACGAGCACAGAACTACAATCTCATTTGTCTGCTGTCACGGCGGTTCAAATCCTCTGTCTAAGGTATTGTTTACCGTGTAATACTCAAAATTTGTAGTTATTATTCTGAAAACTGTTATTATTTTTATTTTTAATTGTTTTATTTATCTTTTATGACATTGTTTGATGTTTTCTTATTGGAGAACTACAAGTAGGTAGTTGTTTAACACTAGAAGGATCGCACCCATCATTTTGACGGATGCGCTGCTTTAGAAGACTTATTTCTTGCTTATGTTTTTTCTACCCTTACCATGTTCTACGACTTTTAATAAATACTTATGACAAACACATCCCCCAAAGAATTAAGCATTTTGGATCTTTCTGAAAACTGCTACAAACAACTGCTACTAGAAGGACCACCATCCGTCATTTTGACGGGTACGGAAGTGTGCTGCAGACTCTTTGTCGATGAGTAAGAAAGTTTTATTACCCAAGTGGCGCAATTCGTGCTACCACTTATGTATTTATGAGGTGTTGGAGCAAAAAACTTTCCGTTCAAGTTGTTATGGTCGAATACCTGGGGAACACCATTTTTCAGGAACACAATGAGCAGAAACAAATTCGCTGAAATTTTGTGGTTTATGCGATTTGATGACAAGGACACACGCTTTCAAAGACTAAGTACAGATCGCTTTGCAGTTGCTACTCCTGTCTGGAATCCTTTTATTGTCAATTCCTTGCAGTGTTACATTCCAAGTGAAAATATCACTGTGGATGAGCAACTGTTTCCTTGCAAGGCTAGATGATCTTTCATTCAATATATGAGCAATAAACCGGACAAGTCTGTAATAAAGTTTTGGCTTGCAGTTGATGTAAATTCAAAGTATATGGTTAATGGTTTTCCTCACCTGGGCAAAGACAATCAGTGTCCCACAGGTGTTCCTCTCGCAGAGCATGTTGTAATACATCTTATACAGCCCTTTGTTTCTGCAGGAACAAATATTACATGTGACAATTTTTCCACAACCAAATGCCTTGCAGAAAGTTTGAAGCGTAAAAGTACAAGCATTGTGGGCACAGTAAAGAAATATATAAGGGAAATCCCTCAATCAGCAAAATGTGCTACAGCACCTTTGCACACAACTGTACTTTATAAGTCAGGTGAAATAACTGATATGCTATCAGGGTAGAAAGAACAAAAATAAGCTTCTTTTGAGTTGAATGCATGACACAGTTACTATAAATATACAACATCCTAAAAAGCTACCAGAATCAGTGGCGTACTACAATAACACCACGTACAGCGTTGACATCAATCAAATGGCTCGACTGTACATAGTGAGATATGGATGCAGAAGGTGGCCTATGCATGTTTTTTTCAATGTGTTGGCCTTGGCAGCTATTAATGCATGGGTACTCTATAAGGAAGTAACAGGTGAAAAAGTAAGCAGACGTCAGTTCACATACAACTTAGCAGAAGAGTTGCCTTCAGCATATAACTCCACAAGGGTACAAAATGCACTTCCTAACACAGTACCTCAGCAGAGCAACATTTGGAAGACTTGCCAAATTGGCGAATGCAGAGGGGAGAATAGGAGCAAGCATTTATGTAACAAATGCAGCAAGTATGTTTGTGGACCATGTTTAAGCAACGCTGAATACACGTGTGTTAGGTGTTACGATGCTGCAGGTGGCTTTGAATGAGCGAAATGAGCTTTATAAGCGTATTTTCTACTATATACTGTGGTATTCAAAATTTTATGTTGAAACACATGTGTTTGCTAAGGGAAGTTGTCCATTTCACATTTGGTTATCGTATATATTTGGATTAATTTTTAGGCTTAAAATGTTCATTTTACCATGTAATTCCTCAGACAAAGGTAAAATTATATACTGTATAAATAATATTAAATAAACTGGTATGCATTCAAATTTGTTCACTATTTTACAAAGGGTAAATAAAACTGCACCCACCAAAATGGCAGGTTGGTCCTTCTCGGTAAACCATACTCGCCGGTCCTTCTAGTGTTAAAAAACACCTACAGGTAGGTGCAATTGAAATAAGGATTATTTATACACATTTGAACACAGAAAACATGGAAATTACATTATCAGAGTTTAATATGGAAGTTGAACACAATTTTGCAGACATAGAATTATTGCGCTATTAAAAATGTTTCAAATTGGTATGTTTTGTGCTACTGGAATGACCCTTTTTCTATTACTAACGATGCAAGTGCTCGAACTGATGACGTTCTTGGGTAATGCATGCCCTCAGAGACTTTATAATTAAATTATTGTGAACTCGGTTTCCAGGTTTTGATGAACATGAAAAAAGTATTTACAATGCTAAGACTTGAACCTTTGTCATTGGGGGTTAGGGCACAGGAGACGTCAGAATCCCATTGAGCCATTTTGAGATTTGCACGAAAGCACGTTCTGGGTTCACTAGTACGACTTGTATGCTTGGTGCTATACCTTTGCCACCTCACAAATTCTCGTGCATGATTTAGCCTTTTAAGACACCTTTCATCATTTGCTGGGTGTTTTAATATTATTACATAAATGGCAAAGGCTCTTATGCACGTTAATTGAGGTGCATGAGACGTAGTTTAAGCAAAAGTGTAAATAAATGGCTGTATAATAATAAGGATGGAGTCAACATGAAAACTCCAATGCCATGGCCAGGATTTGAACCGTGGATCTCCTGGTTTCCGTCCAGTCGCTCTAACCATTGAGTTATCATGGCCAACCTGCCAACCTGACATTAAATTCTCCAGTTGACTCATATATTCCCGGTAAACTACTAAGGGCTCTCGTATAAGAGATAAACCATTTGTGGCAACCTACTATCATAAGTACTTGAATCCCAGGTGGAAATTAATCATTTCTTCACACTAGCCGTTCATAGGCTAAGGTTTTGTATGGATAGAGTCAACATGAAAAATCCAATGACCTGGCCGGGATTTGAACCACAGATCTCCTGGTTTCCATCCAGTCGCTCTAACCCATTGAGCTGCCATGGCCAACCTGCTAACCTTACATTAAATTCTCCAGTCAACTAATATATTCCCGGTAAAAAATGGCATTGGATTTTTCATGTTGACTCTATCCATACAAAACCTTAGCCTATGTACGGCTAATGTGAAGAAATGATTAATTTCTATCAATTAACTTGTATAATAATATGTCCATTTTGACTGTACGGATGCGGTGTATCTCACTTTTTTCCTAAGTTTTGGCAGCCAACCGCTGCTCTAAGTCCAAAAATCCGCCATTTTCTTTTAGCTGACATTGTTAGTGTACTCATATGATAGGTCCATTTTTTCCAAGGCATTTACTGAATTACTTTGCCATGTATACTGTAATAAAAAAAATTGTAAAATCGCCCGGAAACAGGAATTCGCTCTCAGTGAAGGAGTCGTATGTTTTTGAGGTGTACTTTAGTGAGCAGTACGTTTTGTCCCTTACCACTATTCCTCTGAATTTTGCGCATTCCTCTTTATAAGAACATCAAGCAATACAGTTCAGTAAGTGCAAAACTGGACTAAGGCTCACATGCCTTTTGACAGGTGGCCTACCTTCCAAAAGAATAAGATGCAGCTGACTCTCTGGCGTATGTGTCCATTCTTGAGTTGGCTATTTTAGATTTAGAGTTTCCAATGTAAGAGCTTTAGCTATGACAGGACTTCTTCTTCTTCTTCTTCTTTTTTTTTTTTTTTTTTTTTTTTTTTTTTTTTGTCAAGTTCATGTTCTAGATTTAACTGATGTTCAGTTGTAATAATCTCAGTAGGGTTGATGCAATCAATAAGATTTTCTCTTTGCTTTTGTATTTCTAATCTTATTTCAAGTTCATTAACTTCTTTCATGAATCCAGATTGTGTTTTTAATTTACAACATCTAAATTATGATGATGATGATGATGATGATGATGATGATGATGATGATGATGTTGATGATGACGATGATGATGACGATGATGATTATCATTATTATTATTGAAATATGAAGATCTAATCATTTTTCATACTGTAAAATAGCTTGAGTTTCTAGTTCTCAATTCAGTGGTTTCTTAGAGGTAGCAGTCTGCGGTGCTTCTATCAGAGTTGTTTTAATTGGGGAAGTCCTAAATGTGTTTGTTTGAATTTAGATGTTGCTGTGCCATAAGATGTGGCACAGAATCTTTGTATTAAAAATTGAGAGATCCAGCGTAGCATATCGTATTATGTCTAACTCCAATGTTTTGTCATTTTTAAATTAAATTATATCTCCAAATGGAGTCATATGCAGATTTAAAGTCTACGGATGTGGCAAGTGTAGGATGTTTTTTTCATTAAATGCATTTTTTGTATCTTGGCTTACTAAAATTACTTGTTCATTTGTAGAATGATTTTTTTCTGAAGCCAGCCTGAGATGTTGAAAGGAGATTATTGGATTCCAAGTACCAGTTGAGTCTTGCTAATATCATTCTTTCCATGACTTTTATTGTATGGCTAGTTAGTGATATGGGTCTATAGCTTAAAGTATCTGCAGAATTTTTGCCTGGTTTTAGAATTGGAAAGATAATAGCAGTAGGGACAGATAATTACATTAAGAACAACAGTTTCAACCCAGAACAACACCAACATGCCATTTTCAACAGTTTAATCTTTCGGATGATCAACTTTCCACTAAACAGAGAAGATTATCAAGAAGAATACCTACACATAAAAAAAGTAGCTATATCCAACGGTTTCAACCCAAATTTAGTAGACAAAACAGTTAACAGACTCAACAAAGCTAAGAAAATAAAAGAAATCACCACCCTAGAACCTACAGGAGAAAAAGAGAAAAAACTTTTTAAAAAATTCACCTTCCACCCATCAGCCTATAACAAATTCCAAAAAATCTTCTCAAAACACAACATAACTCTTGCACCTCAAAATAAGTTTAATATCAGAAATTTGTTAAAAGGCCCTCCCAAAAATTCAATCACTATCAAAGAAAAACCAGGAATCTATGAGATCAAATGTGAAACTTGCCCTAAAATTTATATAGGAAAAACAAAAAGAAATATTAACATCAGAACTAAAGAACATATAAGAAACATTAAAAATGGTGAAACAGAAAAATCAGCAGTGGCTTTTCATTTTTTGAATACTAGACATGACATCAACTTGGAAACATCTCTAATAAAATATGTTAATCACCCCATAGACCTTTCCGTATGGGAAAAAATCTTCATTAACAAAAATCGTCATAGAGTCATGAATTTTGAAACTCCACCACCGAACATCTTTGACAAATACATCACGCCATCTATTGACAATACGGAGAAAGAGGAAACCACACTAATCGAGTATCAGCTGATGATAGGAGCAAGAGCTCTTGAAATATGTCCTGTGAATAAACAGTATGAGTGAAGCAATGTGTCAATATCTTCTCGATTCACTTTTGTACTAATTTGTGCTTCACTGTCCCTATGCTTCTTTCAAGTTTATACTTTTAATAAATATTCTTTAGCTTTGGGGCTGAGATGTAAAAATTATGGCTGTATTTTATCTGGTTGTGGTGTTTTCCTTGTTTTAAGATGTTTGAGTGCTGTATTGAGTTCTGTTGCATTGAAATCTTTAGCGAAAATATCCTCTTGTTGATTTTGGCAAAATTTTTCAGTTTGATTTTGAACTTTTAAATCTAATTTAATTGTTTTTTGTAGTTCTTTTTATAGGTTCTAGGAACCTTTGATGCCGTATATTGGGTATCAAAAACTAATGTTATTTTGTAATCATCTACGAGTTCTTTACCATTGTGGATAATAGGCTATTTAGTACAATCCTCTTTCTGTAGTCCTCAGATGTATCTATATGCTTTAGCTCCATCTCTTCTGTGGTCAAGCTGTTCTGCAAAATTATTATATGATTTTATTTTTGCTTCAAACATTTGTTTTTTAAAAACTGCACATTTCTCTCTCCGGTTTATAATGCTTTCTTTATCTTGGAAAATGTCTGCTTTTTTCCTGACTGCCTGTCTGGCAGCCTTTTCGGCTGCAGAAAGGAATTGTTACCTAACAGAGGGGAGAGCCTAAAATTCCTCTAAAACAGAGGCTTTTAGGAACCAATCTGGACAATTACCTAAGGTCCCACTCCTATCCTTCTCGTGGTGCAGCTGTTAGTATGCATGCTTATGCATAGTGAACTAAAGGAAGGGGCTGCTCATCAAACGGAATTAGTCAGCCTGAGTTTAATGACTGTATCTGGCATTCTTCCTTTTCCTTACCAGATTCCCTCTTTTCACTTTCCTATCCAGTCTCTCTTGATTGAAATCTAGCTGTTTTCAACCCTGATGGTATTAAGAGTATTCAAGGCCTAGGGGATTATTTCATACCTTTTCTAAATCTTCTTATCTAACAAAATGAATATAATGCTCGCTCGTCATGGCATTGAAATATTTCACAATTGGTAACCTTGAAGAAAGCTAGTGGATAAATATCCTCCTATCTAGGTCCAGTGGACCCGTTATCCAAAGAAGAGTGCAGTCCTCCATTCATATTGGGGATTATATGTAGATGATGTGATTGCCATAATGTAAAAAATTGGCATTTACAAAAAACAATTACAAATTGCTCATTATATAACAAAAATGACTACACATCTCAAAGCAAAATATACAAATAAAAGTTACATGATGCAGAAAATTAATTCAAACCTTCTTATTCAACTGAAGCTTAACAGCATTCTTCCCTGCAATAACCTTTAGGCAAGGTAGAAGATCTGTTGCAAATCTGCTCATTGGACCAACTCCCAAATAACTGTTCTGCTCCTCCGATGGTTCTGGATACTGGCCCACATTTGAAACAATGCCTGGAAGGACAATACAGTTCTTCGTAAAATTTTTAATACATTTACTAATACTTATTGACTCATTTTATATATTCTCTTATTCACGCTATGTAACAGTACATATATAAAGTAATTATGAAAATCATAGTCACAAATAATATACTTTCTTAAGTCAAATGAAAGTCTGAGTGCCCTAGGCTGTTTTTAATTCTGATATCTTCATAGCTAACAGGGAAGGGAAGAGGACAAAGGTTATCTTACATTATACGGGCCCAGGTCATCATTTCAGATAGAGGGCTGTCATACTACAAAGCCTTTGCTTACATTCATTATTAGAATAATGTCACATTGCTGCCATCATGGGTCTTCCGCTGAGAAGTTGAGTGGGAGTAGGGGAATTACTCAGCTCCTGTCGTCTACTGACTGGAGACGGGGGAGGGGCGCATTCAAGAGACACCCGGTGCCTGACGTCACAAAGATTCCACACTGTTAGAGTAGAACTATGCTGTTACTATGCAGATACTGTTGAAGACCATTCTAATATGTAGTTAGAGAAAAATCTGTCACCAGAAGCTTCTGACTGTATCCGAGAGCAATGCCTAAGGGTAGTAGTAGTGAGACCAGTAGTGATAGTAGTAGTGTTTGATGCTTAAAGTTTGTGTGTTTCAAACTTTGAGACTAGTCAATAAGTGCGACTCAGTAGTGAGGAGTCAGTGCAGTGAAGAAGTTAACGAATCATTCACTGATTTGTGCAAAGAAGTGTGGTACATTCTGAGTTCTGTGATGAGGAATTGGCAGGCAGTGGAACAAGCAGTGAAAGAGTTTCCAAGCAAATATCAGAGTTAATGTGTTCAGTATTGGCGTGCAGTTTCATGTAAGAGATGAATCTGTGTGTACATAAGAAAGGTTAGTGGTAGCACAAGATGGTGTAAAGAGACATAAGGAAACATTAAAGAGACGAGTCAAAGTTGTGTATCTGTGTAAAACAGAAGGTGACTGTAATAACAATTGCACTAACAATTTTGATGGCAAATAAGGCAGTTTGAAGCAAACTTTTGTCTCTGTCACAATACCCTATTGACTAAAGTTTAATCTTCTTATTTCTTAGGCTTTCAGTGCTGTAATACTAAATAAACACTGATGTCTTTAAAATCTGAGAACCTTATGAAATTGCAAAGATTCTTTTGATTATTTTTTTAAATGACAACACTAAGTTTGTACCAATTTTTTTACAGGATTGGTTTGATTAAGAAGGAATCTAGAGATTTTAGCGATGATAAGAGTATTGCTAATAAATTAGCTGAATACTATGTTTGCTTTCAATATTGGCCTTCTTCAAAAACATTTTTAAGAGCACTCAAACTAGAGTATGTATTTAAAAATAACTTCCTAAATAATAAAACAAATTTCAAGATTTCTCTTCAAATACTTTTTTTTTTAAATGGTTTGGAATATTTCATGAAATCATACATATCAATTTAATATTACAGAATAATATAATGCAAATATTAAAACACAAAACTAATGCCCCAGTAGCATGGAAAGTAACACTTAAATCAGTAATTTTTAAAAAAAAGTATAGCTCCAATTATAATCATATTCAAGTTGATTTAAATACACTAGCTACTACCAGGATAAAATCTAAGTTACTGGTGCACTGGTATTCTGCAGAGTTATTTTACTGGCAGTGAATCTACTCCTATGAGGCTATCACATTTTTTCTTTCTCTTGTTACCCCTGTAACGAAAATTTACATACCTGAGACTTATGCCTCAGGTGTGGTGTCTGTCGAGCAGCAGAAAGAGTAGTCAGGATGGATGATAAGCCTAAAGCCTGGCGTGACAGTGAGGAAGGAGAAGATATGAAATGATGGCAAAATATATGAAACAAAAGGTGATGATGAAGCAGTTGATGGAATGAATAGTGATGGGGAAAACCGGAAAATCTGGAGAAAATCTGCCCAAACACGGCTTTGTCCATCACATATCCCACATATGCTCTCCTGGGATTCAACCCGGGCTGCCATGGCATCAGTCTACCCACAGAGACACAGTACTGCTCTATTACATTTAAACTTTCTTAAATTATATCAGGGTGCTCACTGAGCATCTCAATCTGTTTTCGCTTTGTCATTTTAATATCATTTGGCAAGCCATAATACTGTCACCGATCACATTGTTGGTTGGAGCCACCGCAAAGTCAGGGCTGTGTGCATGGGCAGGAAAGAGACCGAGAGTGGCGCAAAGTCAGGGCTGTGTGCATGGGCAGGAAAGAGACCGAGAGTGGCGCGTAGAGCTGGACACTTGCAGAGAGAGAAAGAGACAGAGGAAAGTCAGGAGTTCTCAGCTTTTCTGATGCCATGGCAATTTTTATCGAGAGGTCTACTGCAATCTAGAAAAATGACTGCCTTTTCTACACATTCTCATTTATAAGCAAAATTATTGATTACATTTACCAGTTGCATCTTTTGATATTGATCGATTTTCCCAATAAAGGTTTCTTTTTATGGCCATTTTTGCTGTTCTTCAGACAGCCTTTCTATTCTTCTTGTATATTATTAGGTGTTTCTTTTACGTATCATATATATACCTTTTGGGACAGTTTCCTTTCTTTATTCCGTGTTCTTTTGCCTCATTATGCAGGTTTCTAACTTAGAACTTTTAAGGAAAGATGAAACCACACACTGCTACCAATTTGTACCATTTCCTACAGGTATTAATAATATTAAAACTATATGTGAAAGGGCTGGGAAAGATTGGTATGGAAAAGACACAAAAATATACTAAGTTCTTTTAAACGATCTTTTATATTCTAAAAAAATTCCAAACTTAATAATTTTCAAACACATAACCTTGCCACTGATCAGAGAGTGTTGTTTTACAATTTCTTTTAATATTTATAATTGTGCACTAACCCTGAGAAAATTCATAGTAATTTGCGGGAGAAACATGGGGAAAAAATTTGGAAGAAAAATTTTGAGGAGTGTCGGAACTTACGTTGAAAGCGAAGCCAAAAATGTCGTCTTCAATGTTCCTGTGAGAAGAGCGGCGAGAAAGGTGCAAGGTTCACTGTGCCAACTGCATAACCAGACGTGAAGGTATTTGTACTCCACCTCCCGAGGAAACCTCGGAGCCTGGCCCTCCCAGTGGAGGCAGGACTCAAATCTTAGACTCTGCTACCTCTGCCGGCAACACTGGTGCTAGGCGGCAAAACTTCATGATGGCAGAGAGTAACGAAGGCGCATAATTGGTGAACTAAGAGCTGTCGGTAATCCAAAATACAGCACAGCTCGGGTGCAGAGAGGTCGTTACTCAAGGCGCCGGCATTTGAAGGGTAAGCATGTGCAGCGGCAAAGTGTGAGAAGCAGTCAGTGGTTGTGTGGTTGTGCAGCTATGTTGTAATTGTACGTTTGAACTGCACAGTCACAAACTCTTTTTTTGTTTATGTGTGGTGAAGCAACGAGAAGACCTTGAAGACTGCTGTTTGTTGCTGGAAGGGTTGCACAAATACTGTTTACTGCAATAAAGAGTGTTTTAAATTTCTGAAAACAAGACTTCTGATTCTACAAACCCAAGAAGTCACAATTGGTGTCAGGAGTGAAACACGACGATGGAAGCTGCATTGGCTAAGATCTTAAAAGAGCTGAAAGAAATGAAAGCAGCGAACGACAGAGTGGCCACAGAAATGAAGGCGGCAAATACCAACCTCGCTGCGAAGATGACCGAAATGGAGGTCGAATTAGATACAGAAATGACGGCTGCGAACGAGGCCCTCGCCGCCAAATTCGAAGAGCAGTTGGTCAGCGTGAGCGATGACGTCACGGATCTGGGCAAGCGGATGGGTCAAGTGGACGAGCGCGTCAAAGACCTAGCGAACTACGTTAACAATTTAGAGGGAAAGGCCGACAGCAACACCAAGTCAGTGAATGCATGGTGGAGCACATCGAAGACCTGACGAACAGCGTAAACGACCTACAGAGAAAGGTCGACAGCAACAACAAGTTTCTGATCGCCATGGTGAAGGACATCGTCGGCAGAAGTTTGAAGGATCTGAAGGCCGACGCGCCCGAACGCGACACATCTGTGCGCGTGAAACCACTAAAGTACGACGGCAAGTCAACGTTTGAAGTCTTCAGTCGCCATTTTGACACAGTCACTAAGCACAAGTGGTCGTCAGAAGAACAGGCCACACAGCTAATAGCCAGCTTCCACAGACGAGCCGCAGATGTGCTGAACGCGGTCCAGATATCGGCGGCGCCAAGGGACATCTGGGAGGCGCTGGAAAACCTGTTCGGAAACCACCGTTTGGCTGCAGGCTACCGCAGCCAGGGAGAGACTGCAGCCAGGGGCGACGCTGCAGGAGTTCGCACTGGCAATTGAACAGCTCGCCAGCAAAGCCCTGGTCGACCTCCCACCGAATTCGTACCCCAAGAAGCCGCATAAACATTTGTCTACGGGGTACGCGACGCCGAGATAAGTCAGCGCCTAATGCTCGGCGACTACAAGACCATCCATGAGGCGCTAACGGCCGCATTGAGGAAGGAAGCGGCCAAGGTGACGGCTATCCGGACCTCGAAAACAAGGAGTATCCGCTAAGATAGAGACCGAAGATCAGTCCAGGAACACTGAAAAAGTGACGTGTGTTGGGGGTGTGACCAGCCGGGACACCTGGAGAGACTGCCCACATCAAGAAGAGCAGCCAGAAAACGAGTAAGGACGGGCATGCGAGGGGCACGTCAGCACCGTCACCACCATCCCCTCGAGTGACACTGCTCGCCATCAGCCGAGGTACGGATGAGGACCTCATCGCAGACGGTTGGGTGAGAGAGAAGCCGTGCCGCGTGCTTGTGGACACCGGGGCAGCCGTGATCATCAGACCTGACATAGCCAGGGGTTTGCCGTCGAGAAAACCGAGCAAGTGTGGGTAGAGGAGCATAATATTCTTTCAGAATTCCAAATGGGCTTCAGAAAGGGGAGGCAGACAGTTGATAATGTATTCATCATAAAAACACTAGTAGATAAATACCTAAAAAATAAGAAAGGTAAATTATATATGGCTTTTATCGATTTGGAAAAAGCTTTCGACCAGGTAGAGTTGAAACTGTTGTGGTATAAGCTGTTAATGAAAGGAGTGAGTAATCAAATGGTAACTATACTAAAAGAATTGTATAATGAAAATACATTTTGCATAAAATATGAAGAAGGGGCACTAACTAAAGAAATACAACTGGAGGGAAAAGGACTAAGGCAAGGGTGCAAGCTAAGTCCAATTTTATTCAATTTATTTATTGATGATGTACTACAAAATATAAGTAAGAATAATAGTCTCATACCAGTAATAAACAACTTACAAGTCCCAGGTTTACTTTTGCAGACGATTTGGTAATAATGTCCATTACCGTTAATGGGTTAAAAATATCTTTACAATAGGTGGAGAAATACTGTTCAGAGTGGGGCTTAAAGGTAAACAACGAAAAAACTCAAATTGTAGTATTTAAAAAAAGGAACTAAATTGAGTAAATATGAAAAGTGGAAGAAGGGAGAAGCTGAATACAAAGTAGTGCGTGACTGTACTTAGGACTAAAATTAGATGCAGGAGGCAAATGGGAAAAACAAAAGAAATCAGCATTGGCAAAAGGGAAAGCAGCAATGATGGCTGTGAGAGGGTGTTTATATAAAATGCCGGAGATGGAGATCAAATGGTTGGAAAGAGTATATAGTTCTGTAGTCGAGGCCAGAATGCTATATGGCATTGAAATATGGGGGCTTGAGAATGGGTGGGAAGTTGTGGATCAGATACACAGGATGTTCTGTAAGGAAGTTTTGGGGCTGCCAATGGCAACAGCAAACGAAGTTGCTCAAATTGAAATGGGGAGAGTAACAAGGAAAGGGTTAATAATGGAAAGAGCCTTGAAATACTGGCATAGGATCTTGAATTTAGATGAAGGCAGCTTATTGCAACAATATTTAAAATATCAAGAGGCAAGTCTGCAAAGCTCGGGCTGGGCAAGCACTCTATGAAACAATTTAGAAAATAATGGCTTAGGGGATATTTGGAGAAAAAGAGATAGAAATTATAAAGGTTTCTGGAGGGGTGTTAGAAAAAGATTTGAAGATATAGAGATTCAAAAACTTTTCAGCCAGTTAGGTGAAAAGAGGTCATTGGTATATTATGTTGAGTTAAAAAGGGGCTGGGGAAGGGAGCAGTATATAGATAAAACCATTAAAGAAAGGAAGGGGATAGCATGGCTGAGAGCAGGAGTGTGGAGGCTAAAAGGCAGCGGAATGGGTTTGTGCAAGACAAGTGCCCATTGTGTGGCGGTAAGGAAGATGTGAAACATATCCTTTTTGAATGCAGGGAAACAGAGATTTGGCGAAAAGAATACATCTGGAGAAAAATTAAGCGAAGTCCTGATATATGTAAAATTATAGATAAAAATCTCAAGAATGTAGGACAGTTCTTAGATAAAGTGAAAAATAAATGGAAGTGGACTGTGAAAAAAGGAAATGAACAATAGTGTGTAAGCAATAGTAGTAATGGTAGTAGTGTTAGTAGTAATAGAAATGTAAGTAGTGTACTACACATTTTGTAATTCAACGGGCTGCCCACCAATTAATGGCCTGGGCCAAATACTGCTGATCAGCTCAACAATTGTAATAGCTTAGTACACAAATAAATAAATAAATAAAAAAATACATAAGAGAAAAATCGGAAAAGATAATGTTAAAATTGGCAAGATTAACTAATCTAAACTTTTTAATCCCATTAAAAGTAATCCAAATTTATCATAACACCATCTTTGCCTCTATCATTACCTATGCAGCAGCTGCTTGGGCGGAAAGGATGGATGACATGGTAATCAGGAGATTATTGAGGAGAACACAGCGTAAAATTATTTTACGGCTCACTGGTGCAGTCAGTACGACATCTACGATGGCTCTCCTGGTAACAATAGCAATATGGCCCGTTGATTTGTTAATTAGGCTAAGGGGGGCAAAGTATTGGATACGAAATGGTAATTTGGATAAAGTACATAAAATTTGTGGAATAAGAACCAATAAAGTATGGGAGGTAAAAAACTCTCTTATAAAAAAGTGGCAAAGGGAGTGGAATGAAATTCCAGAAGGAAGAACTTTTAATTTGTTTCCAAGTATAAAAGAAAGATTAAGATTAAATTTCATCCAACCAACTAAACCAACTAAACATATAACTGCTCATGGACCATATAACACATATTGGGAAAAAATTAATAAAACTAAAAATGATTTATGTAATTTATGTAATAAAGTAGGTGATCCCGAGCATGTAATTTTTGAATGCAAAAAATGTGGAATTTCGCACTGCGAAGGATATGTTTTAGGAGGGTTTTATATTCATGACAAGGGATTCTGAATTAGTAAAAAAGTTACAATTTCTAAGCAATTATGTAAGTAAAAAAGCTTGGGAGTCAGTAAGAAGACCTGAAAGATTATCAATTGAAAGACAAGAATTAAGAAGATCAGATAGAATAAAAGAAAGAATTATAAGGGAAAATTTTAATGCAAATGGATCCTTAAATATAATAACAGAAGAAGAGGAAATCGAACAAATTGGACAAGATATAGAAGAGGAAGAGAATCTATTAGATGAGGAACGAGAGTAGTTAAATAGAAAATATTATGTGGTTTCGACCGGCAGATAAGAATGGGCAGAAAGAAGAAGAATTAGACCAAAGAAATAATTAGTGCAATTTTATATTATTTATATGGATTTAGTGTATACTGGTAAAAATAAATATGAATTATTGTGTTTAGTTTCAGAATTTGATAAAAATTATCTTAACAGTTAATATTAAAAGAATGTATTGTTTCTAAAATTAGGCAAGTGAGTCAACCTTGTATATACTTTTCTCCACTTACAAGTTTTTTATGAAGACTAGTTTCTGTGATGTATATAGAAATATACATTCTATATAATGTATTGTTTGTTTAAAATTATATTTAATCATCATCTAAATTAGAGATGTAATATATAAATTTATTTTAGAATTATATGTTTAATTAAGAAGATTAAAATAAGAAAAGAAAAGAACAAATAAATTTATTATTCTTGTGGTTAATTTAAAAATAAGTGCTGGTTACCAGTACTTTTAAATATATGTTATAGATAAAATAAATTCAGCTGAGATTTTTCCAGTTCAAATTAGAATTGCTGGCTTCCAGCAATTATTAGTGACTCTTTGTAGTTTTGTACAGCTTTTGTTATTTAAATTTATCTGTAATGTTTGGCTAAGTAGTAAAAGAATATTAGTATTGTGTTCAGTAGAGATTTGCTGGTTACCAGTAAATTTTGTTGTATTATAGGTACTAGTAGTATTTTTGTTTTGTTTTTTGTTTTATCAATTTTGTTTTTGTAGTTTTTGTAGTTGTAGACGTCTGAAACAATTATGTATTATTAATAATGTAATGTTTTATTAAGAAACAATAAATGTAAAATTTGAATGTGTGCCCTGGTATAGTTTCAAGGAGCCGGGGTAAGATATTGAGATTTTATTTTATTTATTTTGTCAGAGAGGTCACAGCAGTGCCTGCGGACGGTTGGAATAGTGCAGGCCTGAGAAGGGAGCAGCTGGCGGATGCCGTCTTGGGGTCGCTCTTAAGAGAAGTGGAGGCAGGGACAAACCCAACCTGGGAGAACATCACACCCAGAAGCGCTGCATGCAAGTCGTACTGGACCCAATGGGACTCACTGCAGACCAAAGAGGGCGTGCTCTTCCGGGTATGGGAATCACTCGATGGGAAGACGCAGAGAGAGCAGTTGGTACTTCCCCAGAGTTAGGTCCAGGAAGTCTTGAAGGAAATGCACGCCGGTACTTCAGGACACCTGGGAGCAAACCAAACGATTTGCAAACTCCAACAGCATTACTACTGGCTGAGGCTCCAAGCAGACGCTGAGAGATGGTGCCGTCAATATCACGTGTGCGTGGCGATTCGCGGCCCCCAAACTAGGAGCCGGGGGTCGCATGCAGCATTATAATGTTGGAACGCCTTTCGAACGCATCGCTGTCGACATAGTTGGACCATTCCCAGCGCCCGACCGAGGTAACTAGTACCTGATGGTGGCTGTGGACTACTTCAAGTGGCCGGAGGTGTAAGCCAACCCGAACCAGGAGGCGAAGACGATCACCGACTGCCTCGTGGAGCAACTGTTCTGTCGTTTTGGGGTGCCATTAAAGCTCCACAGCGATCAGGGTCCAATTTTGAGTCCCACCTGATGAAGGAGGCACTGGAAAGACTTGGGATGAACAAGACCCATACAACTCTACATCCACAATCGGACAGCATGGTCGAGAGATACATCAAGACCCTAGAAGAACATCTGAGGAAGGTTGTTGCCAGCCATCAGTGAGACTGGGACGTCAAGATACCATTGTTCTTACTGGCCTAATGCTCAACACACAACACTGGGATGACGCCAGCCAGCTTAATGTTCGGCCGAGAGCTATGAGTCGCTTGTGACCTAGCTTTTGGGAGCCCGCCGGAAGCGAAACAGCAACCGAATATGTGCAGAACCTCGTGGACCATCTCCACGACATGCATGAGATGGCTCGTCAGAACATCCAGATGGCGAGCAACCGCATGAAGACCCGATACGACAGGCAAGCCAACAGCCAAGGATTCCAGCAAGGTGACCTGGTCTGTTTTTACCGTCCTACCCGGACCAAGGGACACTGCCCAAAACTTCAACAACAGTGGCAAGGACCGCAGCGGCTGGTAAAGAGAATTGACGTGGTCTACCACATCCAGAAGGTGCCCCGAGGAAAGATGTTGGTGGTACACCTACATCGCCTGGGCCGTTAAGATGGTGCTGTTCGGGACGACCAGCCTTGAGGAGGGAGCTGTGTTGCCGACGGCACTGTTGGTTGGAGCCGCCGCAAAGTCAGAGTTGTACTCGTGGGCAGGAAAGAAAGAGACACAGAGTGGTGCATAGAGCTGGACACTTGTAGAGAGAAAGAGACAGAGTGAAGTCTGGAGTTTTCGGCTTTTCTGATGCAGTCGCAATTATTATCGAGAGGTTTACTGCATTCTAGAACAATGACTAGGAGGTATGTATAGCGGCAAAGTGTGAGAAGCAGTTTGTTGTGTTGTAATTGTGCATTTGAACTGTACTGCAGGAAATTCTTTTGTTTATGTCTGGGGAAGCAACGAGACTACCTTGAAGACTGCTGTTTGTCAAGTTCACGTCTTTTTTGCTGCAAGGTTTGTACAAAGTTACTGTTTACTGCAATAAAGGGTGTTTTAAATTCCTGCAAACAAGACTTTTGATTCTACGAACTCTTGAAGTCACAATACTGTAGTTTGTCGTCAATATAAAAATATTATTTAAAATTATTTATTTTTACATAATAACATACATTTCATGCATGTACTATAGTTTCTTCTGTTGAATTTCATGAGATGAAAAAAGTTGTATTTGAGCGGTCTACCCATTCTCATGATTCCTTGCATTCAATTTTATTCATCCGATTTAACATATATCTGTTGTGTATTTGTCCAGTATTTTAAACATTTAATTATAATATTATAAGAGTTAAACAATAATTACTTTAAAAATTATACTGTACTTGTAGATTAAAGTTATACATTGTTAAAAAAACACAAGTGAATACTTCATTAATGCAAAAACTCCTCAGTTGAGTAATAACATTTTTCAATTAAAAATTCCTTGAGATATTTTTTGAATGGAATTTATATTTTTTATTTCAACAGGTAATTTGTTGTAAAATTTAATGCCTCTATAGTAGAAAATCATTGCCCTCATTTTGTTTTACATTGTGTTAAGGACATTCTTCAGAAACACACAATTGAAATCCCAACCTCTCGTGATCTGCTGAAGGGCGTATCACATCTGCATATGTGCCCAGAGTATACACTACCACTCAAAAGTTTTAATTGAAATTTACTATGCTGTCTTTTGTTTGCCAATTATGTGCATTTTGAAAATTTAGCATTTGTTGATCCTTATAGGAACACTCACCCTAATCTTGTTTTGGATGTCATAGTATGTCTGCGATTCCCTAGATGTAGTTCACAGAAGTTCTGCAAATAGGTATTGGCTACAAACAGCACTGCAGTGCTTCATAAGCAAGTGAATGGTATAAAATGGGTAAAAGAAGGGAGCTTTCGGAAGAAAAACATTTTGCAATAGTCAGCTTATACATAATGTAGGCCTCACCTTGCATCAAAATGCCACAAAAGTACAAGTTTTCTTGGGAAGTGTCCATTTCACTGTAAAGAGATGTGTAACTACAAATAGCAATAAGGATTGTTATGAAAGGGGAGACCAGTGACCTCAAAAAGTGAGGATAAACATTTAATAGTGACCAGCAAACATTATTGTTTCATAACAGCCCCATGCTGACAGCAGCACTGAACCAGTTGAGGGATGAATCTGTGAGTGTTTCTACAGAGAAGCAATGACTTCGGGATGCACATCTGAAAGGATGCATTGTGGCAAAGAAACCCCTATTGAGAGCTGTTAATAAATCAAAAAGTTTGCAATGGGCCAATCAACATTTAAGCATAACTGTTATCAGTGTAAAAAGGTGTTGTTTACTGATGAATTTAAGTTTGAGCTATTTGGCTCAAAATGTCACCAGTTTGTCCCTGTTAAAGTTGAACACATGGCATCTCAGTGCGTATTCCCTACATGCAAGTATGGAGGTGGTTTGCTGCTGATATGAGGTTGTTTAGATGGTAATAGCACAGGCAATATTGGAAAACATATGGAATTATGAAGGAGCATTGACACAACATTCTCCAATGCCATGCCAAACCATCTGGGATGTGGTTAATTGGCAAGAGTTTCACTCTGAAGGAGAACAATGACCCCAAGCATACATGTATGCTCTGTTGAAGATACTTTGAAAAACTGGAAGAGAGACAAGACTTAAAGATCATGGTTTGGCCCACTCAAAGTCCTGACTGCAATCTGGTTAAACTACTTTGGGATCACTTGAACAGAGATATCAGAAAGAAACAACATACTAATGCAAATGTATTGTGGAGTCATGAGCAAAACGTATGCAGGGATATTTATGAAGATACACTGGTGCACTTAATAGAAAGGATGTTCAGAGTTTGCAAAGCTGTAATTAAAGCAAGGGGAGGTTAATTTGAAGAAAGCAAAATCTAACAAGTACTGCTAATTTAAGTTGATGGAAATGAATCGTTCCTTCACACTAGCCATGTATAGGCTAAGGTTTTGGATATATAGAGTTAAACTGAGTCATGGCATTGAATTTTTCAGTAAGACTCCATGTATCCAAAGTACTGCTGATTTTCGTTAAATATACTGCTGTAACTGCATATTATATCTCTCTTATTCCATTGTTTTAAAAAATCCTAAAAATGAGGTGAGGTGTGTTAAAAACTATTGAGTGGTAGTGTACCTGATTATAAACACAGTGGCAGCATAATCACATTTTTCTCACGGGATAATCTGCAGATTGTCAATTTAATAATGTTGTTGCTAGTGCTTTAAGAGAAAGTGCTGATCTCCTTTTGGTTAACAAATATATGAAATCACTTATAGCCAGCCTGCAGAACTAACACGTGATGCCGCTTAATGATTTTCTTCTCTAATATCTGATCTTATATGACTTGAGGCACTGAATTGTTTAGCATGCAGTGTACTGTGCATTGCTGTAATATTGTTGATTGATAGCCAAATGTATGACGTAACTGTTATGGTAAAACCTGGTCACAGCATGTTAAGTATATTGTGTTCTTCATGTGCATGCGAGAAGGAATCAGATTATGCAGCAATGAATACATCAAAATTCAGTCCAGTGTGGTTAATAACATCTGCACTCCCAGAGTTTCAGTATTCATTGCAAGAATTGCACAATGACTTAAAAAGTGCCTCTTGCAAAGCGTGCAAAAAAATATGAAAGTAATGAGTCAGTAATTCTTTAAATTTCGAATTGCCACTAAAAACTCTCTTTGGAAGTTCATCTCACAGACAACAGATGCCACCGCAGACAACCAGCTCACTTCAGGAAACCATGGATCCAACCAGTCGGATAACTGCTGAAGATGGGGACAAACCGTTCTCCGAAACATGTCCAAGTAAGGATAATTTAAGTGATGTTTGTGTTTGAATTACCGACTCATTTCTTTGAAATGTTAAATACATTACTGTTTCTAACCTTTTGCTTCAAATAATAGTGCTTGTTGTTTGCCTTAAACAACATGGGCAAGAGAGCACTCACTGATATTGGGCTTAGAAAAAATTTTTGTGGAACGTTAAGATAAGAATATCCCTAATTAATGTAATTTTGAGTCAAACTAGTACTCAATACTCCATATATTGCTAGTATTTACCTAGAACGTGTTTCATTAGGATCTTCCTAACATCCTCAGCTAAGTTCCTAATGAAATGAGTTCTAGGTAAACACTAGCAATATATGGAGCACTGAGTATTAGTTTGACTCAAAATTATATTAATTTTGTGCTTCATTGCATTATAGTCCTTACTCAGAAGACTGTCCCTATTTTTATAGTCAGATTCGTGCCATTTGTACCAATGTTTCCAATTAATGTTCCTTTAAAACTCTATGTTTAATTGCATCTCAAAGAAGAGTCACTGCTTACAGATTTTTCTTATTTAAGTGCCATTCATAATTAAAAGTGGACTGTAAATTCAGGACCTTGCACCCATATTACTAGAAGCAATTACATAGAACCATGTAAATGCTTGAGGCCAAACTGAGGTTACTGTGCTGAGATTAGAAAAATAAATGCCTCACAATTATAATTAATTTAGCAATTTGGACTGGCTTCAACCTTATGCAGAATATAAATTACCAATAATCCCTCACAGTATAATGATGAACGTGATACTCATTGTCTGGACTGCTTTTTTTTTGGTGTGTGTAATTTACATCCTCCAACGTTTAGTCATATTGGACGATGAATGGAATGGGTGAAATGATGCTCAAGTGAGTCCGGGGTCCATGGAGCTTAGAGTTACCCGACATTCGTCTTTCACGATAAGGGAAAACCCCAGAAAAGACCTTATCCAGGTAACTCACCCTGACCGAGATTCGAACTCGGGACCTCTTGAACGTGAGGCAGACACACTAGCACCATGCTACCGAGGCGGGTTGTCCGGGCTTAGATTTTCTTTCAAATGACAAAATGCTTAAGAAGAAAATTACAAGCTCTAGGGATGTAAATAGCTAAAATACATTTGTTTAAATTTGCTGTATGAAAATATCTTCTTGGACATTAAATTCTATTACAAATAATTTTATATCAAGTAATCTAAGCATACTGCTCATTGTGAACAATGTTACCCTATTACTGCATGTATGTTAGCATTATGTTTTCATTGCAAATGGGACCTAGTGGCCCAAGCAGAAACTGCTATGGTGTGATGTGTTCTTATAATCAGACTTCCCACCACGGTTTTTTTTGGACTTTAATATGAGCTCTTAAAATAATAAGTTCAGCATAAGGCATTATAATCTTATACACTGCTATGTATAACAAGAATACATTAAAAAAGTTTAACACATCAATATATGTGAGCTTATCTACAAATTTCTTCCCATCTTTGTGATGAAACCTATTAGAAGTTAAACTAGTAATAAAAATACACATTATTATCCACATTATGCTCTTTAAATGTGATTTTTCCTTAAATTTAGTCTTAGAATTAGTCTACTATCAGTCTTAGGGAAAATAAGGAGGAATAATGGCTGAAAGGTTACAAATATGGCAGAAGTAGAAGGAACAATATTGCGACTTTATGGGTTCGTGAAATCAAAAGTCGAGATTACAAACACAAAAAAAAATTGCACTTTATTTCTGTAGAAATACGTTTCGTACACATACACAATACAACATACTAGGTCAACAAACACAGCTGTTTACCCGCACGCATTCAATTACCGACTAACTCCTCTTTGGTGGGCGGGCTGCCTTTTTATTGATTACTAACACTCCAGAAATTTCTCAAACAATCGAGACCCGGCTAGAACAAAGGCAAACTCTCAAGAAATCCGTCTCCTTCCCCCTGTCATTTCAGCAAGCTTTTATCTATTTTATCTACACACTGCACTGCACATCCTGGCGACACTGCTCCCTCCTCAAGGCTGGTTGTCCCGAACAGCACTATCATAACGGGCCAGATTATCCAGGTGTACCACTAACATCTTCCCTCGGGGCACCTTCTGGATACGATAGACCACGTCGTTAATCCTCTTCACCACCCGGTATGGTCCTTGCCATGGTTGCTGGAGCTTCGGGCATCATCCCTTGGTCCGGGTAGGGCGGTACAACCAGACTAGCTCGCCATGCTGGAAACCATGGCTGTTGGCTTACCTGTCGTATTGGGTTTTCATGTGGTCGCTCGCCTTCTGGATGTTTTGACGAGCCATCTCATGCATGTCATGGAGATGGTCCACCAGGTTCTCCACATACTTGGTTGCTGGCTGTTTTGCATCCGGGGGGCTTCCAAAAGCCAGATCACAAAGGAGGCGTAACTCTCGGCCAAACATTAAGCTGGCTGGCGTCATCCCAGTGGTGCGTGTGTTGACGAGCGGTACACCAGCAAGAACAGTGGCGTCCCAGTCTCGATGACTGGCCACGACCTTCCTCAGGTGCTCTTCTAAGGTCTTGATGTATCTCTCCACCATGCCATCTGACTGGGGATATAGGGATGTTGTGCGGGTCTTGTTCACCCCAAGCCTTTCTAGTGCTTCCTTCATCAGGTTGGACTCAAAATTGATGCCCTGGTCGCTGTGGAGCTCTAACCCAAATCGGCAGAACACTTGCTCCACAAGGCAGTCTGTAATTGTCTTTGCCTCCTGGTTTGGGATCGCATACACCTCCAGCCACTTGGTTAAGTAGTCCACGACCACCATCAGGTACTTTTTGCCACGGTCGTACAGTGGGAATGGTCCAGCTATGTCGATGGCGATCCTTTCGAATGGCATTCCGACATTGTACTGCTGCATGCGACCCCGGCTCCTAGTGGTGCTATGTCCTCCCAGGTTGGTCTTGTCCCTGCCTCCATTTCTCTCAAGAGTGGCCCCAAGACGGCATCTGCCAGCTGCTCCCTAGTCAGGCCTGCGCTATCCCAGCCATCCGCAGGCACTGCCATGACTACTTGGACTGCTGCGGCACGCTCCTTCTCTTCCATTCTTGTGCATTGGCCATACTCCTCTGGGCAGGGTCTTTGGGACATAGCGTCTGCGTTGCTGTGGTTCTTCCTTCTACGATGTTCAGAGGTGAAGTAGTACTCCTGCAGCCTCTGGACCCACCATGCCGTCTGGCCTTCCAGGTTTTTAAAGCTCAATAGCCAGGTTAGGGCGGAATGGTCAGTCCTCAGGTGGAATGACTGACCGTACCGGTACTTGTGGAAGTGCTCCAATGTCTTTACTACCGCCAGTAACTCTCGCCAGGTGACGCAGTAGTTCTTCTCTGCCTTGGATAGCGTCTTGCTGTAGTAGGCTATCACCCGCTCATGGCCATCCTGGACTTGGGATAGGATGCCTCCAATGCAATGATCGCTGGCATCAGTGTCCATGATGAAGGCGCCACCCGGTTGTGGAAATCCCAAAATTGGAGCACTGCACAGGGTTTTCTTCAGGTGCTGGAAAGTGCCTTTGGCATCATCCGTCCACACGTAAGGTCGGTGTTCCTCTGTCAGGCGGGTGAGGGGTTTGGCGATGTTGGAGAACCCCTTTATGAAGCAATGGTAATAACTGCACAGCCCTAGGAAACTGCGCAATTCTCTCTTATGCTTTGGCCGAGGCCAATCTCTCATGGCCTGTGCCTTCTTCAGGTCTGTGGCCAATCTGGTTGGTGAGACTATGTGGCCCAAGTAGTTCGCCTCTTTGCGGAAGAGATGGTACTTCTTTCCATTTAGCTTCAAATTGGTCGTCTGCAGTCTCTGTAGCACCTTACTCAGATTCTCGAGATGGTCTTCAAAAGTCTTAACAACGATGATATCGTCCAGGTATAGCAGACAGGCGTCATAAGTCAACCCTCTCATCACTGATTCCATTAGGCGTTGGAAGGTAGCTGGTGCGTTGCAGAGGCCAAAGGGCATAACTGTGAACTGCCAAAGCCCTTGGCCTGTCGAGAATACAGTCTTTTCCTTGTCTCTCGGGTCTAGAGCCACCTGCCAGTAACTCGACTTCAGGTCCAGGGTCGAGAACCACTGTGCACCAGCTAGCGTGTGCAGGGTGTCGTCAATCCGGGGTAAGGGGAAACAGTCGGGGTGACGGCGATCAGCTTCCTGTAGTCCACGCAGAAGCGTAGCTTGCCGTTCTTCTTTGTCACCAGAACTACAGGGGAACACTAAGGGCTGTCAGACTCTTCAATGACTCCCCTGGATTTCATGTCATCTACCATATCCCGTACCACCGCTTGTTTCGCCAGCGGAACGCGTCTAGGTGGTTGCCGAATAGGCCGGGCGTCTCCGGTGTCGATGAGGTGGAGCACTTTATCCGTGCGGCCGTAGTAACTGTCGCCTTGGCTGAAGACACGCTGGTATCGCCTCAGTAGTTGTCGAACTTTCTCCAGCTGTTCTGCGGTCAGGTGGTCGGCCGCCCTCTCCAATAAGCCTTCTAGCCGCGGCCCCAGGTGTTGCGTCGGCACCGGCTCCTGCGTCTTGTCGATTGCAGTTACACTGACCACGGGCTCGCACGCCCCCAGCTCCGTTCCGGCCTGGACATCGTGATCGGTATTTGTCAGGTTGAGCAGCCTCACTGGCACCTAATCTTGGCACGGCAATAATGTCCCGGCTACACAGAGTCCGTGCACAGGCGTCTTCTGGTCCAGCATCATGTTCTTCATCCGCTGGCCTTCCAGTCGCGCCGTCACCACCACCTCGTTTCTCTCGGAGACAATTACGTCTTCCTTCAGAACGACCCTGCAAATTCCATGGCGCTCTTCGGGCAGCCGGAGTATCACCTCTTCTCCATTGAGCCGCAGGACCTTCCTGCCGACGTCGACCATTGCCTCGTGGCTCCTGAGGGCATACAATCCCAATATCACCTCCTCAGCCACTTTCGCGACGAACACCCACAGACGTACGGCACTCCGTCCCAAGGTCAACTTCAATAGGGCCTCCTTCTCCACAAGCAAACCCCTGGCTATGTCAGGTCTGATGACGGTCACATCTGCCCCGGTGTCCACCAGCACGCGGCACGACTTTCCTCTTACCCAACCGTCCGCGATGAGGCTATCATCCATGCGACGGCTGACGGCGTGCAGAGTCACCCGAGGGGATGGTGAAGTCGCCGCCAACGTGCTTCTCACCACGCCGGGCCTTACTCGTTCTTCCGGCTACTCTTCATGGTATCCGCTGTCTCTCTCTATGTCCGCAGCACACGCCATTAGATCTTCGCCGGCGTCCCTCGGCTGGTCTTCTGTATCCGATGTAGCGGACACTCCTGGTTTTCGACGTCGGGATAGCTGTCGCCTTGGCCGCCTCCATCCTCAGTGCTGCCGTTAGCGCCTCGTGGACCGTTTTGTAATCGCCGAGCATTAGGCGCTGACGAATCTCCGTTTCTCGTACCCCGTCGACAAATGTGTAGGCAGCCTCTCTGGATATAAACTCTGGTGGGAGGTCGACTAGGGATTTGCTGGCCAGCTGCTCAATTGCCAGGGCGAACTCCTGCAGTGTCTCCCCTGGCTGCTGTGACCTTGACTTCAGCTGGCTGCGGTACGCCGCGACTAAGCGGTGGTTTCCAAAGCGATTCTCCAAGGTTTCCCAGATGTCCTTGGGCGCCGCCGCTGTCTGGACTGCGTTCAGAACTTCCGTGGCCCGTCCCTGGAGGCTGGCTATTAACTGTGTGCCCTCTTCCTCTGGTGACCATTTGTTGTGCTTGGCCACTGCGTCGAACTGGCGGCGGAAGACTTCGAAAGTTGTCGCGCCGTCGTATTTAGGAGGTTTGACGCGTGCCGATGTTGTGTCGCGTTCCGGCGCGTCGGCCTTCTAGTCCTTTAACCTCCTGCTGACGACGTCTTCCACCATGGCGTTCAGGGCCTTTGCGTTGCTGTCGCGTTTCCCTCCAGCTCATCAACGCGGCTCGCCAGGTCTTCGACGCGCTCATCCACTTCACCCATTCGCTTGCCCAGCTCTGTGACGTCATCTCTCACGCCGGCCAGCTGCTCTTCGAACTTTGCGGCGAGAACCTCGTTTGCCGCTTTAATTTCTGTGGTCAATTTGGTCTTCATTGCAGTCAGATTGTGATTTGTCGTCTCCAACTTTTTGGCCAGGCTGTTATTTGCCGCTTCTGTTTTCACAGCGAGGTTGTCATTTGCTGCTTTCATTTCCGTCATCTTCTCCAAAATCTTTTCCAATGCAGCCTCCATGTCGTCGCACTTCTGACACCAATTGTGACTTTGTGGGTTCGTGAAATCGAAAGTCCAGGTTACAAACACAAAAAAAAAATTGCACTTTATTTCCGTAGAAATACGCTTCACACATATACACAATACAACATACAAGGTCAACAAACACAGCTGTTTACCCTCACGCGTTCAATTGCCGACTAACTCCTCTTTGGCGGGCGGGCTGCCTTTTTATAGATTACTAACATTCCAGAAATTTCTCAATCGAGACCCAGCTAGAACAAAAGCAAACTCTCAAGAAATCCGTCTCCTTCCCCCCACCGTTTCGGCGAGCTTTTATCTACACACTGCACTGCGCCTCCCTTTGAATGCCTTACCGCCTCGATCAACAATGGCCTGGCGACAATATTAGAATTCAATACAGGCTGCAAGAAAGGGAAAACAACAATGACAATATACTTGTGATAAGGACAATAGTGAATAAATATTTATGCAAGAAAAAGGAAGAATGTATGTGTTTTTCTCAGATTCTGAGAAAGCCTTTGAAAATATAGACAAGCATTAATGTGGAAATTACATATGAAAGAGTTAAATGAAGAAGTCAGAAGGATAGTTAAAGAAATTTTACTGCATAAAATCTACAAATAAAACTCTAAAAGGAATAAAAACAATAAAAACACTTGCACAAAATCAATGAAAGTAGATAATCCAGCATTACCAAGAATTCACTAACTCACCCACCCACCCAGGTGCCAAACCATGCACACACAAAGGAAAATCCATGAGACCAACTATTAGTACCTAAATGCCTCCACATATAATTTGGCCAAATGGTTATTAAACAAATGTAATTGTCTCCCAGAGTTTGAAAGTGCATGTATGAAAACCTCTTTAGACCTAGTACAAAAAATTAAAGACATAGAATTACACAAAAATAATGAACTGGTTTCATTCGACATCACACCCCTATTTCCAAGCACACAACAGAAAAACCACAGGATGTAAAGTAAGTATGTAACTACAATGGGTGTAGAACCATATAAGAAAAAGAATGTATTTCATTTACAAACCTATTTATTGAAAAGCATTTCTTCAGTTTTAATGCAAATACCACAGAGCAACCCTCTTTCACTTTTTTGACAAAGTTATTTATGAGTTCATTTGAAACAAACATAAAAATGGCTTTACTGTACTGTGGATCTTAAAAGTTTGGTACTGGTATGTCGACAACATCTTTGCAGTAGTTCCAAGTAAACATTTAGATGATGCATTAAAACTACTTAATCTGCAGGAAAATGCTATCAAAGTCACAACAGAAAAGGAAAATTATGGACAACTTTCTTCCTTACACCAAAATGCCATTAGGAACATAAAAATAAAACTTGAATTTACAGGAAGCCAATCACTACGAAAGTTACACAAACAAATCATAGCTATAACCCAGTCACACGTAAACATACAATAATAAGCAGTCTTGCATGCACACTAGTCAACATAAACATGGATAAAGTATAATACTATAAGGAAACTATTACTTAATTCAAAAAAATCTTTAGAAGATAAATTCATATGACGTGGTTCTTTTGTGTATTTAACACTATACTGAACTGAAAATAAATAAATAAAAAAAAAAAAATAAACTTACTTGTCTGTCTGTCATCTTGAATACAAGGTTAGTTACATAAGGTAGGTTAGCAAGGTAAGGTAGGTTACGTAGGTTAGGTAGGATAGGTATGGTGTGGTATGTTAGGTAAGTAAGGTTAGGTAAGGTATGGTTAAGTTAGGTAAGGTGTATAAATAAACACACTGCTGCAAATGCTCACTTACACTTGATTTGGTGTTTGAAAATTTTAATTTACCATGCTAATAAAAGTACACAACTGCTTCTGATTATAGCATTCTGCTGCACTTTACCTTGTTACAACAGCATGAGCAGAGAAAACCACCTACTCAAAAGCCAACTTTGACAGTGAGCAGAAACAAATAGCATCGAATATTAAATGGAACCTAATATTCTCTCTCTAGTTTCCCATGAAGTTAAATTCAGACAAACATGCTATTCAAGTATGTTTTCAAAACAGAGAGATGAAAAACACATATGCATGCATACATACACACAGTCAGATCTGTAATTTAAACCTACTTCCCCTCATAACCCAGACAATTAGGCTGGTGAATGGGAATGTCACTTGAGAAAGCTTGCATTCCATATTGTCTGAATAATGCAGGTGGCCTAATTTAATTACTAATCTACAAGAGGAGATTCATCTAGTATATTCACAATCACCTAACAAATGCACTGTTTGCACATCCATGCTTATTAGGACATCTTTGCTTCTGTTATCAATCTTACTTCCAATCATTTCAGTTACATTATCAGTTATGGTACATCCTGAATTAATCATAAGATGTAACTTACTTCCCTTCATTTGGGATAATATATATGTCTTAATGGCATAAAGAGCTTAAAATAAACATACACTTTAAAGAACTTTGTAGCTTCTTGTACCTGTTGATGGTTTATGTCCAAATATCCCATTGAAGAATGCAGGCATTCTTATTGAACCACCAATATCTGAGCCAATTCCTAATGGAGATCCTGCAGCAGCCAATAAGCACCCCTAGAAGCATTTCAAACAAATATATACGGGGTGTAACATTATTGGTATCATATATTTGGGGTATGTGTTTCTGACATCAAAACGGTAAAAAGAAGTTCATATGCACATGGATCTGAAAATCAATTATTTTAGAGTTACAACACAAAATAGACAATTACAAAAATTGCTCGAAGTGGCTTCCTCTTGCTTCGATACATGCAGTAAGCCTGCATTCCATATTCTGGCATACTCTGTTGAAAATTCCTGATGTGTTTCGTATTTTTTCTAATCCAGTTTGGATACATCATCTCAAAATGTCAACATCAGGTAAAGGAATTGCATACACCAAGGACTTCAAAGGTTCCCATTACAGAAATCCATACATCGAAGCAAGAGGAAGCCCCTTCGAGCAATTTTTGTACCTTTGATTTTGTGTTGTAACTCTGAAATAATTGATTTTTCAGACCCATGTGCATATGAACTGTTTTTACTGTTTTGATGTTAGAGACACATCCCCCAAATATATGACACCAATAAAGATACACCCTACATTATGAAGAAACAGCTGTTTTCCTTTCCCTCTGCAGAGAGCTAGGGAAGCTCTCTGGTATCGTTGCCATGTGCACTGGGAAATTTAACCATTTTTCCTTTTACTGTAATTTTAATTTCAGCATATCATAATAAAGTTCTCTTATCAAAGTATATACAGTTTGCCAGAGCAAACGAAGTCCGAGAGGAATGAGCTGCGGGGGAAATTACTGATTAGACATGATTCTGATATACTGCCTGGTAATCTATCACACTCAGGTCAGTTCAGTTACAACCCATTCAAAAACATCTGTCAATATCTGATGCCTTCTACTTTTGTATATAATACCTTCTCGGTTTTAGTATACTGAGTGAATTCTGTCTGTGTAGGGCATAGGTTTTTTGAATGGTTCTACTCCTTTTGTAGCACGCGTTCTCCATCACACACATTCACTGACCTTGTTGCACTGTTTTGAAACATATAGGGGTAGCACATTCCTGACAAGGACTTTCTTTCCATTGGCAAATAGTACATATTACAAAAACATACTAAACTATATAGAGAAGTAATTAAACGAGTAAACAGATCCTTTTTACTTTTATTTATTTAAAGAGACATCTTATAATGTTACTATATCAAAAGGAAATTTACTATACAAAATTACTCCTCTGTAAAAAGCTTCTTTTTGGTAATGTTCCCCAATGGTATAATTTAAATATTGTATTCTTGGAATATAGTAGATATATTGGGCTTTACAAAGACATGGTTAAAAATTGAGGATAATGTAAATATTAATAGTTTTAATGCTGTATTCAGGGATGTTGAAATCAGAGGCCAGAGATGCATATATCCATATGTTGCAATGTACTCTAAAGACCATCATGATATAACTTTTTTTAAGATAAACATTGATATATACACATGGGACAATATGTGGATATTGTATACTACCTAGTCCATCCATAAATCCTTTACACACTTTTCAGGTATACTATACAATGGTTTTAAAGATAATAAACTACACTTTTGTTGTATGCTGTTTATTGTGAATTTCGCTGTGAAAGAAGAACAAACCTACATTTTTCAATGGGAATGGGGGACCTATGAAAATTATGTTACTGTGATAGCTTTACATAAGGTAGGGAAATCTTCTAATAAAATTTTGCAAACGTTAGAATAGCTAAACATGATAAGAGTCAATTTAACACATTCAATGCCACGGCTGGGATTTGAAGTTTTCAAGTTGACTCTATCTATCCAAAACCTTAGCCTATATACGGCTAGTGTGAAGAAATTATTAATTTCCATCAATTAACTTAAATAATAAAAGTTAAATGATGAATCCTGGGACTCAAGTACTTACAACTGTAAGTCACCATAAGTGGTATATCTCGAATATGAGAGCCCCTAGTGGTTTCCCGGGAAAATATGAGTCAACTGGAGAATTTAGTGTCATGACAGCAAGTTGGCCATAGTAGCTCGCTCAATGGGTAAGAGCGACTGGACGGAAACCAGGGGATCTATGGTTCAAATCCTGGCCGTGGCATTGAATTCTTCAATTTGACTCTTATCTATCCAAAACCTTATCCTATATACGGCTAGTGTGAAGAAATGATTAATTTCCATCAATTAACTTAAAGCTAAATATGAGTTGATTTTTTGTGAAATGGACCATTCAGTGATTCACTGAAACTGTTTCTGTAGATTGCCATAAAAGGGTCATTCCCAAACTGTTTGGACTTAAGTAGAGAATAAAGCAGTGATGGTGCATATTCACAATATCCAGGCTGGAGGCAAACAGTGATGGCTCATGACCTTCACACTCCATAAAGAGCTAGATCTACGCCACTTATTGAAGACTTTGGACTTAGCCCTTATAGAATGAGTATAGAACATTCACTTAATGCATGACTGAAGGAACAGAGAGTGCTAAAATGCAGATGTTTCATAAAGTGTTATACCCATACTTGTTTTTGGAAAATTCTCGTTATTGACGGAAAAATATTTGCTACTGACAGAGTTTCAACCACCAAAATGACAGAGTGTACTGTCTGCCCAACACAAGAAGGCAAGAGAGGAATGAAGGGTAGAGGGGTTTGAACTGTATATCTGCTGTTAGTGGATCTGTTTGCTAGGAAATGTGTGTATGAGAGCACATAAGAGTCACCCATATTGCCAAATCTAATGCTTGTTGCAGTAACTGCAGTGATAGGTATTATGTATAGGTGAGTTATGTGACAACTCTTGTGTATTTTAAACGAAACTAGCATCCTTGTCATATTTGGAAGGCAAACATAAACACTGAGGACAGCAAAAGTGATTATGTTACACATTCCTCTATCTTGCCTTCTTGTGCTGGGCAGACAATACCTGTCTAGCTCTCAGAAAACCAGAAATAAATCTCTGAATAAGTAAGTTGTGATATATTATTTTACACATTGGATTATTGCTTCCAAGTGTAAACAGTAATTTGTACAAGTTAGTGGTAATCTTGATATTGCAAAAAAGAGTTTTAAAAAGAGATTGTAAATATTGTGTAATACTTTTCTAAATATTTTGACAATGCCTATAATTCTGTACGAATTCCTTGGCTAATAAAATAAATAAATAAATAAATAAAATAAGTTCAGAGGATCAATAATCTTTTCTCAGTCATGGTTTGCTGTAGGTTTCTAGTGCCACTCAAACTATTTTTGTTAAAAGGAGTTTAAAATCAACAGCAAAGTATATGAAATTATAATACTGGATCCCACTGTGAAAAAATTTAAGTGAAACATTATTTCAAAACCAAAACCCGAATTTCCACAAAGGTCCTAATGTAGAACACAAGGCAAAGTCAACTCAGGGGTAGCACCGTCTTCCTGACTTCATTTCACCAGAGACTGGCCATCTAAAAGTCAAGACTTGAACCTCCTGAACTATCACTAAGGTCAGTACTTGATGGGATTGGCTGCAAGAAGAGACACACTACAACTGAATGTCTTAAGTATTTCTTGTTGCAGCAATGGCAGACTTTTCTTCTTGATATCATGTGTGCTGCAATAAATGAGTAGCCAGAAAAACTCGAGAGCCTGTGCCAGTGTAAAAGGAGCCATTTTCAAAACTTATTAGTGCTGATGATAATACATGTAGGAATAAGAAATTAAATGGAAAATAAAATATCTGTAGCCATAATTCCATTTTTCATTAGTGAGATATAACAGTATTGTGACTTTGTGGGTTCGTGAAATTAAAAGTCCAATTGCACAAACTCAAAATGTTCTTTATTTCTACCGAATTACAGTTGGAACGCTTGCCGATTACACAGAATTACATAGCGCACACAATTACTATCCAACAGTTCGTCTGTCACAGATTCACTCCACACTCACAATTACGTACAACTCCTCTGATACACGTACACAGTCTTCCAGTCCGTTCGCTACCCAACGATCTTCACGGCTGCTCGCCAAGAACTGAACTGACTCGTCCACTGCAGCCCATATTTAGAAAGATCACTGTTTCTGGAAGCTTCGTGGCTCGAAACATCATTCCGACTGTTCCAGACTTCAGGGGGAGGGGAAAGAGACAGTACAGTGCCCGTGATACTTTCCTAACCCTCCCCTCAGTTAGTGACAAGAGATAAATGGGTAGGCGTGGGCTGAATGCCTCCTGTACCCCACTCAGCTGTCAGTTGGTCGTGCCTTCCGATAATTGGGTGACAGTATTTATGGCTAGATTAGGTAAGTGAGCTTGAGTTAAGTATTATCAGAATACATAGACAACCAGCAGCATCTCGATATGCAAACTCTAACTTATTTATTGATTTGGTTGTTATGTTTGTAGAAATTCAAGAAATAAACCCTAAAGCAGGCTTAATCATAATGGGAGACTTTTAACACCAGATTTGGAAGCAAAAGTACTACCTTAGAAAGGATAAGGCAGAATATAGGAGAGAAGTGCTGCAAAGTAAAGATATAGTGCTAAATAACAATGGAAAAGAACTAGTAGCCTTTTATGATGTACTTAAATTTGAGGACCTAAATGGTGAATATGGGTCAGATACAGAAGTGGAACCAACTTTCACCAATTATAATAGAAGTAAGCCAGGATGCCATGGCAACCTTCACAAAAAAGACTGAAAAATCAGAAGTACATATTTACTACTGCTAATGAAAAATTGATAATTTTGATTGCAACACTATTATCCTGAGATGTGTAGTGTTTAACGCCCGCTTTTACTACATATGGCACCACAGGCGATGACACTGATGGTACATGAGATGAAGATGGAGCACCGGTGGAATGAGATGGCGGGGGAAACCAGAGACCCCGGAGAAAACCCGCTCCAGCGCCGTGTCGTCCACCACAAATCTCACATTGCGGTCGCCTGGGATCGAACCCGAGCCATCTTGGTGAGAGCCAAGTGGTCTAACCACTGAGCCACGGTGCGGCCTATTATCCTGAGGTATCACTATCTAAAGAATATGAACATTAAGTGGAAGAAACATATTTCTTAACCACATGTTACTCCAACACCAGCTGCCCCACAAAAAACCTCTTTCGTTTGGCTAGAAGTGTTAATAATGAACTGGTTCCTATATTTTCATTCATATACTAAATGAAATAATTTAGAGTAATGGGGAAATGTTATTGCTATTTTCAGCAGACTTATAAATGAAGCTGAGAAGATAACTAAATGCATTACTTTTACCAAGAAGTTGTTTTGACTGAAAAGTCCAAGGTGTAAAGCTTTATCTTAGCCTAAGAAACATTTCTTACCTCACCACCTGAAGAGCCTCCAACTATATGGTTTGTGTTATATGGATTGTTGGTACGTCCATATATACTATTATTACTTTCCCACCACATGCAAGCCTCAGAAACATTTGTAACTGCAAGAGGAATTCCACCTGATTTTCGCATGAAAGAAATTGCTTCAGCATCTTTGGCAGCCTTGACATCTTTCCTACAGTACAGTCCAGCTGTATGGCTCATACCTTAAAAAAAAAAAAGAAATCCAGTCTTCATCAAATGAGGTTGATATTAAGCATCTCTCTCTAAATGATACAATTTGGTTTCAAATAAATTGTAAAAGACTATGTAATCCAATTCTACCTGTGCCCTCAACTAAGGCAACTGGGAAGGTTCATCATAGTATTTGTAATTCACCACTCTCTCTTTAACTGATAAAGGTATGTTCTGTACATAGATTTTGTAACCCTGATCTATTGTATAAAATGTAGTTCTGTCATATACTTAGAAAAAGAAGTGATATCTGAGACTAATTCTAAATTCAGATAGGTACAACATAAAAGAGGCAATATTGCATAAGTTATTTGTTTTTCAATGGAAATGAAGGTTCTTGGTTGGTTGGTATAAACTGGGACAGGGTTTTGGCATAAACTGTCAATGCTGCGGCCTTCCTCTTCGCATTGGTTTACCATCCAGGGCAATTCGATTTCGGGTCAACAATTGCTCTCGCATGATCCTATCATTCTGCATATTAAAATCGATAGATTTTCCTGGAATGTCCATTTCTTCATTTCTAAAGATATTCTATATGATGTACTGGGTTCTGCATTTTTATTGTAAACCCACTTAACTCTTGATTTTCACATTTTCTGTTTCCTTTCCCTTTGCTCCATATCATACAATATCCTTTGCCTTTGGTTCTCCTTCTTCCTCTGTTCTTTCTTCTCTTTCTCTTTCTTCTTATTTTCCTACCCTTACCCCTTTGAGGTTTGCACATTTATCGGACATTCAGTAGTCACAGCTATTGCATATTTTGCAATCCTTTCCTGATGTTTTAACAGATTGGTTGGGCACAGTTAAAGATTTTACTTATACTAACTCATTAAAACATACAACACCTGTTCGTTCTCCGCCATACAGATTTATCCCTCACAAAATGGCTATTTTGCATTAAAAAAATTTATTCTTTGTTAGAGCAGGGTGTTATTGAAGTTTCAGAAGGTCCTTATGCGAGTCCATGTTTTTTGGTGGGAAAACCAGATGGCACACATCCATTAGTTGTTGACTATCGTAAGCTTAACAAATGTATTGTTACAGATACTGTCGTAACCCTCTTTAATATCCAGTACTTTTAGTAAATCTAATTACTTCACACCTACAAGTATTCAGGTTAGATTGGGGGAGGGGACGCGTACTTGCTTGGCATGCATTTTTCACACGAGAGGGACTCAGGACTTTAAAAGTTGTGCAGGGAAAATAAGCTACATCCAGAATATAGAAAGATTGATACTAGAACCTATGTTTATTACTAGACAAGACACAGAAGTACCTTTACATGTTTTCCTGATGCTACATCCTCAGGCCTATGGAGATGCAGCAAACCGGACGTCTTTCACCTTCAGTTCCAACCTATCTACTACTGGCTCTGGGCTACTCGCGTCTATCTGGACAAGCCAGAAACCAGTTCTCCCATTCCGCTTTCCTCTGCTGACTAAGGCTTCTCGAGGAATCTTTCCACAAAGTTACCCAAATGAATAATCCTTCAGGAATTTGCAATTACACTGTTCACATACTATGCAACACCTATGACGTTATTTATGGCCCCAACAAGACGTATTGCGTATGAACCCACCATGTAGCAATAACCCTTCCCCTGTGTACAACATCAAATAATAAGTATAATAAAACCTATTTGCTACAATACCATGCCCTTGCCACATTTACATGATGCAGCACATTATTTCAAAGACGTGCAGGTTTTTATTACACTTGATCTTAATCAATCTTATTATCAGATTCCTCTTGATGAAGCCTCTAAGCCTTTAATTGATTTTATCTGTCCATTTAATGTGTATTCCTTTTGCAGAATACCATTCGGGCTGGCTACTGGGGCTCAAGTTCTTTCTCGTCTGTTGGACAAGGTTTTGGGCTCTTATAAATTTCAGTTTGTCTTTATTTATCTTGATGACCTTGTTATTTACTCTCCAGATTTTGAGTCCCACTTGCAGCACCTTCACCTGGTGTTTCAAACTTTGCAACAGGCAGGTTTATAGGTTAGTCCAACAAAATTCAAGTTTGCTGTTTCTCAAATAACTTTTCTTGGACATATAATTTCACCTGCTGGTATACATTTCAATCCAAAACGAACGTTAGCAGTGCGTAATTGTCCTCCTCCACGTATGATGAAATAACTAGCTTCCTTTCTCGGAATGGTAACCTTTTTCTCTAAATTCATACCTAATTTTTCTCAAATTATGGAACCATTGCATTCCTTACATCGCAAAGGTAATAAGTTTCACTGTGGCCCTCAATAACAACAATCCTTTGGGATTTTGAAACAAGCTATCATGAATCCTTCGGTCTTAGCTTTGCCAGATTTTGACATGCCCTTTGTGGTGAGAACCAATGCCTCTAGTACAGCCTTGAGTGAAATTTATTTCAACAGTCTGGTGAAGATGTACAACCGATATTTTATGTCCCACGCTGCCTGTCTAAATCTGAACAAAATTTGTCAGTGTATGAATTAGAGGTGTTACGGTGTTGCTAGCATGTGACAAGTTTTGTCAGTATATTGAACACCGTTCCTTCATGTTAGAATGTGATAATCAAGCTTTAACGTGGGTCTTGTCACATGCCCGTAAGGTTGGAAAATTGGCTCGCTGAGCGATACGCATTCGTGAATTTCAGTTTATGGTTTGCCATATTCGTGGGAAAGATAATGTAGTTGCTGATGCTCTTTCACGCTTATTTGCAGAACCAGTTGCACCAGTTTCCGCCGTTTTTTCAAAAGACTTCCAGTTATATTTATTTCCTTACACGATCATCAGAAATTAGCTACCGAGCTTCCAACTATACGTGCCCAGTGTGAGAATGGTGATGCACCAGATGGTTATAAGCTGAAAACAATGGAGATTATTGTTACCTAGGACTTTAGTCCCTCTTGTTCTTCAATATTTTCATACTTCTGTATGTGGCATCCACTTGGGTGTTTACAAAACTAAGTTCTGAATTCATCAATACTTTGTTTGGCATGGCATGTGTAACGATATTATGCCCTTTGTTCGTGCTTGTGAGATCTGCCTAAGGTCAACACCAGCACAGAATATACGATATGGCCCACTCAGCACTTCTGTTGCCTCCTATCCGATGGAATGGTTGTTCACTGATTATCTTGGTCCTTGTCACGTTTCACAAAGGGGAATTCCTATTTAGCTGTATAATCAATGCATTTACTAAGTTTATTTGGTTCATCCCAGTTTGTAATGCTACGGCTCATAATTCAATAGCTGTCTTGTCATAAATTTTTGCTTTATTTGGGCTTCCACGTGTTTTAGTTTCAGACACTGCCTCGCATTTTTGTGCTAGGTTTTTTCATAGCTTTTTGTTTGATATGGAACACAATTTACTCAAACCTCTCCTTATTATCTGCGTCCTTCATTAGCAGAATGTGTCAATAGGAATTTGAAGAGCATTTTGATAGCTTTCCATTCGTCTGACCACACCCGCTGGGATGCTCATATTTCTGATATTCAACTTCTCCTTAATCTCACTAAACATGAAGCTCATAGTAAAGTTCCATTTCACCTCATGTTCCATTTTCCGCCGTCGTGCCCTTTAACTAATAACTGGTCTATATCCCAACTGCTATCTTCCGATTCTAGTCCTGGGCAGCTGCAGGCCTTGTGGATGGAGGTGATACACAATCTACATCGCCAAAGAAGGTTACGCCAACAGCAGTATGATCAGGGCCATTTACCTGTGCCCTATAAGATAGGCGACATTGTTATGCTTCGATGCCATAGTATCAGCAAGGCAGCAGATTCTTTTGCTTCAAAACTAGCTGATAGATATATGGGTCCATATTCTATTCTCCGAATTGTTAATAATGTTTCCTTTTTGTTGCAGCATTGTATTACTGGTCATAAAACTAAAGCACATATTTTGCAGATTAAACTTGTTCCAGCTGCCCTTGAAGAGAACTCGCAGGACTCGTCCACCTAGCAATGTTCATATTTTTCTCTCTTTCCTTTCCTTTGTCCTTTTTGTGGCACGTGCTCTTCCGAGTCGGCTTCTCCTCTCGTGTGCTTACCTTAGAATCGTAGTTCATTGTTAGCTGGTCCTTTTGTTACCCTTCTTAGGTGGTTTTGCTACATTCTACTTAGTAATTCTGCTATTTTGCCATTCTTGTTAACCTTGCTTATTTGTAGTTGTTATGATTACTACTTTGTAGTTGTGCTTGAGGGTACCTATTCTTTTTAAGTGGCCACTTCTTCTCCCTGTTGTGTGTTGTGTTCCTGTAGTGTTATGTTGTGGTGCCTGGTGGCCTGTAATATTTATTATTCTTTATATATATATATATATATATATATGTGTATATATTTCGGCGCCAGGTTTATTATTGTTACTGAGCTTATTATCTATATCCATATATATTGTATTTATATTTCACCCTACTAATTCTACATACATCTTATTGTGTTTTTATTATTGTTGTCCTAAAATTAAGTCAATCTATCAGATTACTGGTTTGTCGCAGCACTTGCATTTTGTATTATATTTATGCAACTCTTCTTATACATATTTATATTTTGTATCTATGCATATTTTTGTTCATTCCCATTACTCTTATTTGACGACCTACGTATTGTTATTGTTCTTATACCCTTTATAGGCATTACATCAGACTCTATGCTTGGGTTTTTACTATCCAGTACCCTTGGTGCATATGTTACATTTGTCTCTCCTCTCTGCTTTCGCACGTATATATATATAGATAAATCCATTTTTTTTAATATATAATTCTTATGGTGTTTAGAGCCTTATGCTCTGTTCTTTCGGCTGTTCTCTTGGCTCTGTTATGACTTCCTTCTGGTTCTTTGTTCCATGCCTCGGGTCCTGGTCTTCCTGCTATGAATCAGCGCCTGGTGTGGCTCTTCTGGAGGGACGGTGGGTTGCGCCTCGAAGTATACTACCACCATGCCCAAGTCATCCACAGCTAGCCATGCTCAAGGAGTTCATGCTTTAGGCACTAGATGTCCTCGCACACTGTTTCAAATGGAGCTTCTGGTGCTCAACACCACGAAGCTTGAGAGCTTCACCTGCGACTCCCAGAAGTCCTTGCAAGTCTTTGCTAGTATAAGAGGCAGGCCCCAGGCAGAGGGAATTTAGTCATGTCTACAACTCACCAAAGAAATCTACAGGAGGACAAGCAAGGGACACCAGCCAGCAGAAGTATGGTAAAAATATATAATTTCCAAAAGTGAAACTACATCACTGGACTTAAGCAGAAAGGTGAAGCGATCATATTTTTTTATAGAAAGATTTTGTGCACTAGTCCATTAAAGGATTCATTTAGAAAGTTAGAACAAAATTTATATAGTGACTTTGTGGGTTCGTAAGATTAAAAGTCCAAGTTGCAGAAATTCAAAACGTTCTTTATTTCCATAGAAATACACCTTGCACACCTCTGATAACAGCAGAATTACATAACACACGCAGTCTGTCTGCCACAGGTCCACACTGCAACCCACTGACTCGGCTCCTTGCCGAACTGCTCACTTGGTCGTCTGCAGTGTTATTTATACATGACCCACTGGTTCTGGAAGTTTCCCGACATCTCCTGAAGCATCACGGTCTTTCACGATGCGACGGAACTGTCCCAACATTTCTCTGGCTCTTTCACTCCCCACTCCTTCAGCAAGTGCCAATCAGTCACACGAGTAGGCGTGGCTTGGATGCTATCTGTCTCTTTCTTTTCTTCTAGCTGGTTTTGTCATTACTTCGACGATCGGGTGACAATGTGTATACTGTTAAAATTCAGTTATTTAGTAATGAATAAATGAATTGTATGTTCATTAAAACTTGTACTTATAATTTATCAGCCCTTCCACCTATAGTTTCCCAGAACCACATAGAACGCTTCCACTAGGCAAAAAGGGGAAATTAAAATATTCTTACAACCAACGGCACAGACCCAAGATTCACAACAATACATTAACAAATAAAATAGGGAGAATTGCAGAAGACTTTGTATGATGTAACAGTTTCCACATATTGAACAACACTGATATCACAACATTTGAATTGAAGAATCCTACTCTGTTCTGAGACTTAATTACTTACAGAATGCAACCATAAATTACAAATACATCATAAATTACAAAAATGAAAAGTAAGATCACAATTTGAATCAATTAAACAAGAAGTTCCACAACTTGAAATTGGGTCCCTTTCTGTTCTTAGTTTATATAAATGATATTTTTTAAAAAAATGGAGGTACAGCAACTGGTTATGCAGGAGGCAGCAATAACAATTACAGATGACACAAGAAAGGTGGAGGCAAATAGTATCATAGAAGTATTAATAGAATAATTTTCAAATTTGGATTTGGTATTAAACATACAAGGGCATTATAAACAAATTTCAGACTAAAATACACATTAAATTGATCTCAAGGTAGATGAAGTAAGTATTCCCAAGAAACAAGCTAGATATTTTTAAATCAATGCTATGTACATAGTCATGATACCAGAGGTAAACATGATTTAGATACACCTCACAATTGACTTAGCAAATCCATAAATAGCTATCAATAACTGAAATTATTTAACAAAGTTCACCTGGAGCAACAACTAAAATTATTTAACAAAGTTCACCTGGAGGTAAAGGAACTGCCACAAAGCAGATTTGTAAACAGGGTAAAACACTGGATGAAACAAAAACATTTTTACACTGTACAAGAATACCTGGATCTTAATATTCATGCCTTTGAATTTATGTAAATATATTGTTAAGATAATAGTAGACAGATTATCAATATCATTATTAAAGTATAATGTACCCTAACTCATAAGTAAGGAGCGGATTTATAGGCACTAAAAGTGTGTGAAATAGGCAGGCAAAAGGCACTAAAAATGGCCAAAATAGACACTTAAATAGGCCCTAAAAATTTGCTAAGTAAGCACTTACAAATACATAATTTTAGTAAAATGGATATTAAAATGCACCATAGCTTATAGTACAAATTATTATGCTGTTATTTACAGTTCAAAATGATTTATAATTTTCATCTTATTTGTTATTTTTCCCTTGATTTTTAATAGAAAATCAGCCTTAACGTTCTTCTCATAAATCAAAACACTTGTTTTCATAGATCTAAAACCTTACTGACAATCTGTGAAAGTTTCATGTTTTTATCTCCATCTCCAGTAGTTTCTGAGAATTTGGTGCAAAAGTTTCGTAAAAAATAGCTTCTGATAAAAGCAGCTTTATATTTCCGAAGTGCAAATAACAAGATATTGAAAAATCCTTTCATGGAAGTGTTGAAAACAGTGTTGTTGTATAAATTAAGTTAATTGGGAGTCGATTAATAACACAAAACAACACTCACTTTTAAATTTTCCCGGAACCGGTTTTTGAGGCCTTCCCTCTATCTTCAGCCGGACATCGACTAGTTCTCATTGGTGTAGCTGGCAATATTTTGTCTTCGGTCTCCTCTGGTGGCGGTTCGAGGAACTTGCTGAACAAATCTTTCTGGGGGATGTCGAAATTGAATACTTTGTTCCTATTTTTTGAAATAAAGATTTGTTCCCATGTGGACAGTTCTTTTCCTGTTGTATGTTTTAGTAATTTTGGTTCTGGATTTATGTTGTGGTTTTTTTCCCAAAAATGCGTGGCAACTGCTGATTTTTCTAATTGTTTGTATTTTATGTTCCTAAAGTGTTCCTTTGCTCTTGTTTCTAAATTCCTTTTGGTTTTTCCAATATAAATTTGACTACAGTCACAGCATTCAATTTGATATATACCAGATAGAATAAACTTTGGCATTTACAGAAAACCAACACAGACAGACAACTACATAAAAGGTAATGGCTACAATCCAAGATCCCACAAACAGGCAATCTTTAATAGTTTAGCACACAGACTGGTCAACATCCCTCTCACAGCAGAAGAATACAAAATAGAATACAACAAAATTATTGAAATAGCACAGAAAAATGACTTTCCCAAATCACTAGTAGACAAAAAAGTGAACTTAGCAAAAAAGAAGAAACTACTAAAGGAAACCACAACCCTCTCAGCTACAGAAACTAAAATGATCTTCAAAAAATTCACTTACCATCCATGGGCCTTTGATAAATTCAAAAAAGTCTTCAAAAAACAAAACATTCAACTAGCTCCAGTGAACCATTACTCCTTAAAAAACCTAATTTGCTCAAACATCAAAGATGCCATTCCATCTAACAAAAAATCTGGTATATATCAAATTGAATGCTGTGACTGTAGTCAAATTTATATTGGAAAAACCAAAAGGAATTTAGAAACAAGAGCAAAGGAACACTTTAGGAACATAAAATACAAACAATTAGAAAAATCAGCAGTTGCCACGCATTTTTGGGAAAAAAACCACAACATAAATCCAGAACCAAAATTACTAAAACATACAACAGGAAAAGAAGAACTGTCCACATGGGAACAAATCTTTATTTCAAAAAATAGGAACAAAGTATTCAATTTCGACATCCCCCAGAAAGATTTGTTCAGCAAGTTCCTCGAACCGCCACCAGAGGAGACCGAAGACAAAATATTGCCAGCTACACCAATGCGAACTAGTCGATGTCCGGCTGAAGATAGAGGGAAGGCCTCAGAAACCGGTTCCGGGAAAATTTAAAAGTGAGTGTTGTTTTGTGTTATTAATCGACTCCCAATTAACTTAAGATATTGAAAAACGAACTTAAATTAATAACAACCATACAGATAACAAAATGACAATCATCGCAACATATGCTGCAACAAATTTGCTAAACACATACTATTTTGCAGTTCCCTAAGCGAAATAGTTCTACATTTATTCCACATTTCATAAATAGCTCCATAGTAAGTTAAAATAATGTTGTACAAAATTGTCCCTACGCTTCTTTCAAGTTTATACTTTAAAATAATGTTGTATAATTAAAATACATATAAATCCACTTCACTAAGTATGAACCATAATGTGCAGAAAGGTGTGAAGTAATTAACTACGTCAAAAAACAAAAACATGGGTTTGGGGGGGTGGAGCGCTTAAGGGTGAAAATTGAAATATCTGAAGCTTTTGTTACATTTGTTTCAAATTTATACGATTTATTTGTGTCATCAATCAAGAGTGGAATATGCCAAGTTTCAGCTTTCTACTTACAATAGTTTCTGAGGAATTAACAGTTTATGTCTAAATTACAGGCAATTTTCAAAATGTCCCATATATTGTAATTTTCACAATTAATGCTTGGGGTATAAGTTTCTGCACCCATTTTAACCTATTAATGACCTGTACATATGTGAAATATTTGTCTTCGCCATATCAATAAAGGGAAAAAATAATCATACCTATTTAACAATGTTTAGTTTCCTAGGGGTTTTCAGTAAAAAGTAAGCATTATAATCCTTTTCAATACAAATAACAAAAACACAACAAATATAAATGGGTACACTTAATATGCAGTTGCCCTCACAGGCATGTTTAGAATTTCATACAAATTAGTAGAAAACTGCATCCTGTAGAACATTTTGAAGTTAGGAAAATGTAGAAAATACGGAATCTGAGAAATCTGAGTTTAAAATTACATAACAGCAGCTACGATACAGGTGTAGAGTTATTTAAGTAGTCATGTGAGTTTTCTGTAGTGCCACTAGAAAAAAAGCTTTATATTATTGAAGTATGTCTATATTAATTTTAAGACATAAAAAACTAAATTTGGGATTGCTGTAAGTTTTGGGCCAATTCACACAGATGTGGCTCCTTAATAGAAATGATTGTTGGAAAGACAAGAAATTCAAAAGTTCATCACAGCAATCTTAATATCACTTAAAATGATGCCACGATGTGTCAGAAAGATACAAAGCACAGAACAAAAATTAATTAAAAGCTAAAGCTACAGAATCCAAGTTTTTGTAATAAAAATCCTAAATGCCCCATTGTCGACTAAGAACAAATAAAGCACAGCTTTTTAGTAAGCGTTTCACATTCATTCAAACAGAATTACAGCAATTATGGCATCGTGAAAATAATTCTCGTACCTATTTTTATAAAGGCATTTCTGTAAAATTTTACACAAACCATTAAGATTTATTGGTCTGCAGTTTCATTTTCAATGTTGGAAACAATGCCGGAAGTCTCCAAGCAATCGATTTCATGATTCCCTGAGATACATGTAGAAAAACATGAGCATGAGAAAAATCACAATTTTTTCATATATATAATCTTAGTCTGTGTAGCCAAGCTAATTAAGCGCTGGCCTTACAAGTTTAAGTTGTAACCTGAACAGAGTCCCAGAGTGGTGATTTTAAGATTGGGTAAAACAACAGCTTTGTGTCAGTAGATTTACACACATGTACAAGAAATCTTACGGGAGTAAATTCCTGCTTACCAGCGGCACTGATTGTGATCTGTTATGATTGTTAACAAATGACACCATAAATAATTTAATAATCCCTCCCCCAAGTATTACTATTAGCTCAAGAAATAAGCCTTTACACCAGCACAAAAATATCATGCTACTGCATTGAAACTGTCAAAAGATAGGTAATACTCATAGTAATATTGTGAAATCCAGTACCCTGAGTTTGCCAAGCTATACCTATAAGTTTCAAATAAATAATATTCTAATGAAGATGAAATGTATTAGACTGGCTTGTTTAACAATTCAGACATGTTTTAAGCTAAATCTCAATGTAAAGTCGTATCATATGATGAAGAAAGTTTTCACATTAGGCAAATTTGTGCTTTACTTTGGAAAACTGAAAACATTCAGTTTCTCTTCTTTTGGCTCTCCTCAACTTACTAATTTGTGTTCGGCATAATGTTGCTACAGGGCTGATTTTTACAAGGTTTTTGAAACTAGGACAATATAGTATTAATACAAACATGAATGATTTTACTCTCGCCTGTTACACACAAGGCTGACAAAAAATTACTTTCCCATCTGTGCTGAACGATGGATCACCATTTATCCACTGTTTAAGAAGTACACTTCTGTTGCTTCTCTCTTTTGGCATATTTGCATAGGAAACTGATCTATGTGTGCACTTGAAACGCTGCTTACAGAATAGGTTTTCCATTCCCCACATAAAGAGTGGTCATTTGTCAATCCATTGAAATATCATTTAGCTGGTCTTTGCTACTCATCCTTGAGCAAATTCTAAGATTTTTCCATGACATCATTAGCGCATTGTGACATGTCTGTAAGGCAGATACCTACTTGGCTAAACCCCTTTTTAGCAGGGTTAAGAAATTTCTCTTCGCCTAAAACTTCATGTTGAAACCAACAAATGCAAAAGCTGTTGTCACAAATTATAAGCAGAAGCAATTGGCTAAAAAGGCAGTTTTAGGCACTAATAAGCAGAATAGCCACAAATGTATGAAATAGACATTTATGGGCACTATAAAACTAAGAAATTAGGCTAATAATTGTAGGAAACGTGCTTATAGTTTAAAAGCCTACGTTTCTGAACAAAGGAATAAAATAGGCAAATAGGGCAAAATCCACACCCTACTCATAAGCCTGTATGTTACTTGATAACCTATTTAATAGCTGTTAACTTTCTGACTAGTTAGAGTAGAAGAAAGGTAGATATGTACACACATCTTGTTTCTACACAATTCCTTTAGACTATGCTAAGTAAACACATTTGTAAATTTTGTAAAAACTTGTATATAAAGTTTTAAATTTAAGGGTCTTCTCGTCCCTTAATAATATTTAAGTCTTTTTACTTAAACTCTAAATTCAATTTCAATTAACATAAAACAGTATTTACTGTTTTCATCTGACAAAACCTATTGCTTCTTGTAAGCTTAATGGTGAATAAAGATTATGATTAGGAATGATACATCTAAATTGGCAACCCCAAGTAATGTACATAAAAAAAGGAAAAACAAGAGTCTATACATTATAAAAGAAAAATATCATAGTTAACAAAACAGTGAAGCATGTGTACCATACATTCATATATACACATATAAAAATATGGAATATCACCATGAGGGAATACTACCACTAAAGAAGTAGTAAAAACATTCAAATTACGAAAAAGGGAAATTGAAATAATTAGGAAACCAGAAAAAAAGACAAGTTGTAGGGACACATACAGAACATGCAAAATCTTAACTGTTCCATGTATGTACATACAGTAAAGTCTCGGTTATCTGACCTTCGGCAATCTGACATTCCTTATTATCCTACTCTCACCAGTGCTTGGTCAGCAGGATGTACATCCTCGAACCTTCAGTGAATGTGCAGGTATAGCTTGGTGCGGATGATACTGTTTTAATTTTCTGTGAGTACAATATGGCAAGTAAAAGAAGAAAGTGGTTGTTTCCATGAAAGACAAGTTCACAACATAAAAGAGACTGGACAAGGGGGGAAACTCTTCAAAAAGTGGCTTCAGATGATGGTGTTGGTCATGTTACAGTGGGGAACTGGAAAAAAAGAGAGAAGAAATTGAAAAGTGGTGTGCTACTAGAGCAACAAGTGATGCACTAAAACACAGGAAAACAATGAAACAATGTGAATATGGAAAAGTTAATGAAGTACTGTTTCTTTGGTTCACTAAAAAACCAGAAGAGTCTACCAATAATAGGCCACGCTGTATTTCCGGAAAGCGTTCAATGAAGGGGATTCTAATTTTACTGCCAGCGTCGGGTGGTTTGATCGTTGGAAGAAACGGTACAGTATTAGGCAGCTTAATACCTGTGGTGAAAAACTGTCCGCTAAAACTGATGATGTTTTCAAATTTAGAAAGGAATTCCAAGAATTAATTCTTGCTGAAGGATTAACTGGTGGTCAGATTTTTAATTGTGTCGAAACTGGACTTAATTTCAAGATGCTACCATCTAAAACTCTTGCAGCCCGAGGAGAGGCGTCTGCCCCTGGCTACAAGCTTAGTAAGAAAAGGGTTACTATTCTTGCCTGCAGTAACGTTACCAGGAACTTCAAAGCTAAATTGCTAATGATTGGTAAATCTAAAAGACCTAGAGCATTTAGGAACATTTCTGTTAATGCTCTACCAGTGCATTATACTAACCATAATTCTGCCTGGACGTCTGCTGCCATCTTTAAAGACTGGTTCTTTACACAGTTTGTGCCATCTATAGAGAAGTTTCTAGCTTCCATTGACTTCCCAAGTAAAGCTCTCCTTCTACTAGATAATGCCCCATCACACCCAAATGTAAAAGAACTTAGAAGTGGTGATAACAAGGTCTTGTTTCACCCAGCGTCATTGTGCCAGCCAATGGACCAAGGTATAGTGGAAACATTGAAAAAAATATATCAGCGACAACTCCTTTTGTCCTTGATAGAGGAAATGGACAATGGCAATGGACATGATGGAAACAGCAACAGCCAAAGGCAAGTGCAACTCAGGTATTGATGTTTCGTCGATGGCGAAATCTCGCAGCAAGGAAACGTCATTCAGCAGGAAAGCAGACTTCATTAGAAAGCTTCTTTTCTGAAGACATTTGGAGCTTATTTTTGTTCACTATCGCATGTAGAATTGGTTTGATTATTCAGTAAATACCACAAAACCAACAATTGTTTAAATAATACAGTATACCTACAATGTATTACTATATTTTCCAACATTTTCAGTTATCCAGCCTTGTCCAGGGCCAGTCTAGGTTGGATAATCGAGACTCTTCTGTATATGAAAGCCTTATGCACCTTCTAATAAGTGGAAAAGTATCTAAAAACAGTCACATGCATAGTTATAATGGAAGAAGCATTTCATTGAATAGACTATTATGCAACTCTACTCAAGGGATTGCTCAATGAAAGTATAGGGAATGAACATTATAATGCTTAACAAAAGAAATAAAAGGCAATAAAAAAAGAGAGATATACATAAATACCACTGAACATATTTAATAGAAAATGCTTTCTACAGTATTGAAGAAATAGTGCAACACATAATGCATATAGTAAGGGTAAATATAGTTTATATGTATCTGTATATTGTGAGAAACAGATTTGTAATATAACATTGTTGTACATGTATACAGAGTGTTAATGAACTTCATCGAAATATTTTCACAGCAAGTGGAGACATCTTATACAAGTTATTTGAGATAGGAGACTTACATTGGTTCAAACGTGGAAGTTACAGCTATTAATTTCTAAAGTGCTGTATGCCACTGCTAATGTTCACACCACCTGAGAGCAGAACACATGAAAATGGAGAGACGTGTTGGAGCACTCCCTCTGGTGTAGTGGTTATGGCATTAGCTTTAAGTGAGAGGTAAATGAGTTCAAGTCTCCTTCACTTTTCTTCATTTTTATATATATATATATATATATATATATATATATATTTTGTCTACGCTTTTAATTCTTGTATGAATGTATGCATTTTATGGAGCAATTTCACCTTGTCAGTGCAATTAATTACAATTCTTTCTAACAAAGGTTGAATCTTGCTTAATACTTTCACATGCTGTACATCTAAATTGGAGGTGGTTTAAAGGGTGAACAAACTTACATAAAATAAAAAGTAAATGCAGCTCTTTACGCCAGGTTTATAGAAACTGCTCAAAATGATGACTTGCATTTACAATGCAAAGTTGACAGTGGAGAAGGAACGACTGTCACACTCTGTCCAGAATTCCTTGTGTGTATCGAATAACTTCCTATGTTGCTATCACTCGGGCAGTTAAGTCCTCTTCTGAGATAATAGGTGTTTCATACACCAGAGACTTGTGGTGACCTCAGAAAAAGAAATCAATTAGTTTTAGGTTGGGAGAGCTTGCTGGCCAAGCTGCAGTTGGACTCCTCCTTCCATCGGGCAGCATAAACATGGTTTAAATCACAGAAGTGTTATTGCACTGGCCAATCAGCTTCAAGTTCTTAGTTACGAATCACACTATATCTTCCTATTAGGATTTACATATTAAAAATACAAAGGAAAAAATTAACTACATGACAGGAACCGAACCAATGACCCTTGGAACCCGAGTTTTGGGCGTTACAGATTGGGCCACCAGAATGGTTACAGGAACAACACTAGAGTAGGCTACATGATGCAAGAAGGTAGTTAATCGTTGTTCAGTGTCACATTGGCAGGTGATTTTATTTAGAGATTTGAGAGATCTCTGAGGCATTTATTCTTGAGAACGCCAATGATGAGCTACTAAGAATGAACATTTTGATGCTCAGGAAAGTTTACAAAACCTTCTAATCCAATAATTTCATCCACCTTGTTTAAATACCAACTAATCAGCATATGATGCCAATTAGGTTTAACACAACTGCATTATGTTTAGTTGCAGACTATGTATTATCTATCTCAGCTTACTTATATTAGTCACGTCTGCAATTGCTGAAATTATTTCGGTGTAATGCATTAACACTCTGTATATTGTGAGATATCCTATGTTATTTTGAACATAAGGATAAACTAAACATCAACTAAATAACAACAGTATTTTAATGAATACAACTACCTAAGAGTTATATTGCTAACAAAGTTGTCTATATTAAATTCGTTGAACATCTATGGAAAAAGATTAAATATACTGTTGTGTACCAAATAGAATGTATTATAACTGATCTAATAAACCATATGAGGAACCAAATAAAAATAAAATTCTACATTATTGCTACAGAAAATGATATGGAAAGTACAATACAACAATATGAAACAATAGTAAGAAATGCAACAAATCCTTCAAAATTAATAATGTAACATCCAAGAAGTTCGAACACAGATCCATACCATTTCAAATGGTATACCATTTCCAATTTCAAATGTGCCATTCATTTAGCTCTTGATAGCTATAAGAAATCACTATGAACACAGAGAGAGTATAAATAACTAAACTACTGAGCAAAAACAGCTGCATAAGGCTACCAGAAACCTTGATTGAGAAACACTGTAGTAAAAGATGCTGACAGGGAGTTTTCTTTCCAGTGTAACGCAACATATACTCGTATGATTATCGCTTGGTATAGCATAAATAAACTAAAAGCTAAAACCTTGAGCCGGAGAAGTCGCTTGCGTAGCTATACATACATACATTCATTTGTATACACACAAAACAAAATGATTCAATATTAGGCGCGTTTGGCACAAAGAATGGCTTTTGCTACAGTGAAACAAAGAAGTGAAATTTGAATGATTTATTACTGTAGTCTCCACTTTTTTGTTACTGTAGATGTATACTGCCTTTAATGAGTTTTAAACAAGTGTTTGTTTCCTTTAAATAACTTAATAAATACGGAAGATACGGAATTGTATTTATGATGCATTTTTACAGCTTTTAACAATTTAAATGTCTTGTTCTGTTTATTGGGTATCTGTTTCCGGCCCCTGAAGGGTTTAAATGGCCATCGGTGAAGCGGTTAATAAATGCTCAAGTCCTCCTCACTGTATCACATGAAGCACTACATGAATTAACAATACAACAGTAGCCCTTGAACTAGCTCTGCTGTGCTTTCAGCCACATCTGGCCAAGCATTATCATGCAGCAAGACAGCACTGGCACTAAGCTTAGCACACTGCTGTGGTACGAATGGTTTGAATAGTTTGTCACAATTTTTGCACTGTTTTGTAGTAATGCTTAGCATTCATCATCTAACCTCTGGACAGGAATTTGACAAGAATAATTTGCTGTCTGTCCCAGAACATTGAACACAGTTATCCATGCCGACACAGTAAGCTAGAATTTCATATTGTAGGGAGAGCCACTGTGATGCCAATGTATTGACTGCCTCTTGGTTTTTGGGATACTGCATGGAACACATTTCATTATCTGTGGTGATCCGGTTCAGAAACTCGCTGCCATAATTATGGTACCAAAGCAGAAATATTAAAGCTGCCCTCTGCACTTTGCTTTCTGTTACGAAGTCAGTTGCAATTTCATGCAACAAAGTGCACCATAACTAAGAAAACTGACTGCTGAGTTTCATGATTATGAAACAGTGATTCTCTTATGCGTTTCTCTACAAGTTTCACTTGTAATGATGGATGGCCTCCTACTATGCTCAGCATCAAGAACATTTTGGTGACGTGCTGCAAAGTCTCAAAACCAGGAATGCACCATCTGCTTGTTGAGGATGTCAGACCATTAGGCATATAGACCTGACAGAGCAGACGATGAATTTCAATTATGCTATGCTCTGTGCATTCAAAACCACTATTACCTACCACATTTCACATGTGCCAGGAGCTGGAATATCAACCTCCAGTTTCAACTGCTGCTACTGTGATACCTTAAGAAGATTGGCTAGTGCATGAATCATGCCATATTATTATCTTATCAAGTACATGCAGTTTCTTTGTACAGCATATGGTTTGCTAGCTGTGAGACAAGCAATAAACTTACTTTATGGAAGTGCCTCAGTACTTTTCACTAAAACAAAGCTGATGTCGGTGTAGATACAATGAATAAAACAAGTATTTTGAGGAGTACACAACAAGAACACGGATTTTTGTTATTTTTTTTAACCATGGTCTAGGAGTAACATGTCAGTCTCTGGTTCCTGAGGTGGCAGATTCAAACTCAGTGGAGGGTGATGGAATTTTTCAAGTATAAAAGTACTTAGCTTGGCCTCCTTTGGAAGGTAACTAAAACCAGTGATATCTAGCTGTAGATTTAAGACATGTAAAGGAACCTCAAACCTGAGGCATTATTTATATAAGTGATTTAGAGAATTTATTAATGTAATATAAATAATAAATATGTAAAATATGAAGCTATCAACAGTGAAGCAAATAAATATTTACAAATATAATAATTTGTAACATAAAACTTCACTTATCTTATAAGAAATGATGATAATTCTTATGAATTCTCCGGGATCGCGATTTCATGTAAACTTATACACACCTTCAGCCGGAAACAGAGCTGTTGCCATTGTTACGACCACTAGATGTCGATATGTTCTTGATAGTATTACCAAAATCTGAAAATAAAACAAATTTAAAAACAGAATCGACTGCCGGTATTTCAAAATTCATTACGCGATGTTTGTTTTTTAAAATAAATATCTTTTCCCAAACCATCAAATCTATCGGACCATTTAATTGTTTTAATAATTTAACTTGTGGATTTATTTCATGGTTAAATGACCAAAAATGATCTGCTACGGCCGATTTATCAGTTTGTTTATACTTAATCTTACGAAAATGTTCTTTCGTTCTGGTTTCTAAATTACGTTTTCAATTAAACTGATAAATATCAGATTTTTTATTATTAGAAATTTTATCTTTTATAGAGAAATGCAATGAATTTTTAATACTATATTTATTTTGAGGAACTAAAATTTGAAAATGTTTATTAACCAAAAGGATGGAAAGTAAATTTTTTTAAATTATAATCGTCTTTTATTTTTCTAAGGGTAGAAATGTCATTAAAAGTTTTTTGATATTTGAATTTTTCAATTTTTTTTATTTATAAAGTCTTTATTAAAACCATTTCTTTTAAGATAGAATCATTTCTTATAAGATAAGTGAAGGTTTAAGTTACAAATTATTATATTTGTAAATAAATGTAATATCAGATGCATGTATAATGTAATATCTTGTAGCATATAAGAGCTGAACATTTTTCCACTGACAAACATTTCTACTACTGCAAAGAACACATAATGCCATTTTTTCAAGAAAGAGACCCTAACAGTACTATTTATGACAGCCAAGAGAGGTCACATTCCCACCCTTAAATTGCAAAAGGCAACCAATAGGAATTCAGGGAAGAAAAAGTTTGTGCAAAATCGTGAATAAATAGAGAGTTAGAAATGAAGAACAGTAAGTCAGTCTGGTACCAAAACTCAACATGTGTTTACATTATTTCTGAAGGCAAATTCAAACCTTTATGCATTTTAGTTAAAACTTTTGATCTATGTGCATGTTCAAAGAAGTAGTTTTTGTACTGTGGAATCACAGTACAGTACAGTACAGTACAGTACAGTACAGTCATCGATGGCAAGAAGAAATTGACAGAATAGTTATTACAATAAACACTACTGAATCTACCGCTTTATTGTATTGTCTTTCATCACATTGCCCTGTGATCTCCATACCCACCTCATGCTCTACAAGAATAACAGTAGCTGACTAGTTGAGGAAGAGAGATAACTAAGAAAAAAATCCAGCACTAAAATGTAAAAACACTATCACACACATGACATCATTTAATCCTTGAGGTTGCCACAAATAAATGAGCAACCCATGGAGAAGCCATAAGCCTGATAAAAAGGACTTGAGCAAAATTAAATGGTCCTTTACATCTAACAGGTAAAATGGGATGCTGAGAATCACAGCAGCTAAAGGGCATAAATACAAATTAAATTTCATTTTGTCCCCCATCTTCAAAACAATTCAAGAAACTTAAAGAAAATAGAATTAATAAAAATAGCTTCCTTAATATCTACAAATAATTCATGAAATAACTCTGACATCAGTCATATTCAAATCTGCCTGTATTCCATTAAAATATGAGACTAAATAAGCATCCTGGATGAACTCCTATCAGTCTTAATAGTGAAAAACAAATGCCGTACATTTATGCATATATGAACATCGCTTGACACATCAGTAATTCCAACCCATTTTACTGTAGAGGTATTCCTTAACAGCAGGAGTTTCCAAGAAAAAGTTTACATAAAGATGGAGTATGTATACATGTTAGATATGATGTGCTATATGAAGTTTTAGACATATGCAAGTTTTGTATCAAACAGGAGATTGAGCTTTGTATATTTTAATTAAGTGAAAACAATACAAATTTAACATATGATCCATATAGTGATATCTGACTGGTAATTTTGAAATATTCAGAAATAAACTAGAACATGCTTTAGCATTTTAATTTAAAACATAATGAGAATTAATTATATGTGGTTACATAAAATGTTGACTTAAACACAAGGACTTAAAAACATGCTGCACCTTAAAAATTACTGTATTTGGTACTGTACATGAAGTACACTACTTAAAAACTGCCAGACATATTAAGGAACAATAATAAATATGATGTATACTTCCTATAATCCAGGACTGATTCCACTGGTCAACAAAATTTAAGTTGTTTAATGTTAAAAGAAGTATAAAGAGTGATTCTTAGTAAATTATGTGTGAAGATTACAAATCTTTTTGCAGAACTTTTCCATCACCCATAGTTTTTGAGTAATTGCATTAACAAGATTTCTTGTAATTATGCAGTTAATATGTTAATTATACAGTTAATATGTGTAACACCTTAGCTTGAGTACCTTTTACATACCTACAATGATTGTCCTCTGTGCAACAAAGAAGAGGAAATGACTGAAGAACATCTTTTAACCTGTGAAGCCCTACCTGCCGGACCCACTACACAGAAATATTGGAGAGCAAGAGAGCTAATGGCTTCATTGCCAAAGCCTAGCACTTGAAAACAACAACAACATACCTAAAATGTATGTGAATTAACTTTTGACTGTACTTTGCTTGAGGAACATCTCTCTTGAGTGTCCAGCAGTAGTCTGCCAACATATTTGGAGTCCATTTTCCCTGGTAGCGTCTTTCCATTCCAATGATGTCCTGATGGAAATGCACGCCATGTTCGTCGCTGACAGTGCCAAGGTTCTCAGGAAAGAAGTCAAGATGGGAGTCCAACATGTGTATGTATTTTCAAGGACATATTACATCCATGACCTTGTAGTTCTCAATCAGCTCGCTGACAAGTTCTGCATAATGTACAGACCTGTGGTATCCAAGAAAGTTTATGACAACGTTTTTGAAAGAGAACAATGCAGCTCGTTCTTGCATATTTAAAAGGCTTTCAAACTGTGAATTGTTCATAAGTTGTCTAATTTGAGGGCCAAAAAATATTCTCTCTTTTATTTTTGCTTCACTGATCTTTGGAAACATAGTTTTCAGGAACAGAAGTGCACTCCCATCATGATCCATTGCTTTCACAAAGTTTCTTAAACAAACCTAGTTTGATGTGTAATGGAGGTACAGATCACCACAGTTAAGAAAAGCTCCGAGGGGCGAGACGGAGGGGGGTTGGAAACGGTTCCACCACTCTGCCTTGACGTATTTATGGCATGCTTGTGACACTCTGGCCAGTTCAGTTACAGCCCATTCAAAAACATCTGGTCAACATCTGACGATTTCTCCTTTTGTAAATATGTAATGCCTTCTAGCTTTCAGTATACTCAGTGAATTCTTTTCATGTACATCGAGTGATCCTGTGTTTGCAAACGTACGTAATCATGATGTCTAATGTACGAAAGAAAGGAAAAACAGTTCATAGCGAGGCTCGGGAAATAATAGCAAATGTCCTTAAAGTTTGTGATGACGAATCGAAATCTAAACAGATAGCTATTCATCTTGCTCGTGCTACAGAAAGAGCAGCTCATTATACCGAATTGTCCAAGTCATTAATAAAAATAATAAGGCGTCAAACGAAAGAGAGAGAAGAAGCCGGCTCTTCGCCGCCTCTCCTTACGCTGGGGAAACACCGACCGAGGTCATGTGAGCAGAAGGTAAATATTGATGATTTCGATATGTGTGTAATACAAAGAACTGTGCAGGAGTTTTACACTGTTCGAAAAATAGTACCAACCTGTCCGAAGCTACTGTTAGCATTACAGCAAAAAAATTGACTTTCCATGGTGTGCCAAGACCCTCTGCAAGCTGCTGCATATGATAACATTTAATTGGAGAAAATGTAGGAGTAAGCATAAGCTTCTTTTGGAGAGACCTGACATCATACGTTGGTGCACACAGTATTTGAGAAACATCAAACGACTTCGCAGCGAGGGAAAGAGCATATTTTATTTGGACGAAACGTGGGTAGACAGTAATCTCACTTTTCAAAAATGTTGGCAGAGTGACGACGTTTTGGTGTTTGTACAAATATAAATTCAGGCAACAGACTGATAATTGTGACCGTTGGCTCTCGTTCTGGATTTTTAAGTGATACGGAATTGATTTATGAAGCTGGGTCTGCAGTGGGAGATTATACTGGACAAATGAACAGTGCAAATTTTGAAAAGTAGGTCACAAATAAACTGTTAAATTGTCTGCCACCAATGGTAGTAATAGTACTTGACAATGCCCCATACCACAATGTGCAACTAGACAAACGTCCTTCTCAATATGCAGTGAAGTCCGAAATGGTTTCGTGGTTAACGCGACATAACATCGTATGCAACATGGCAATAAGAAAAGACGAACTGTATGACCTCATATGTGTAAATAAGCTTAGAGAGAAGATCTTTAAGATAGATGAACTCTTAAAATCACATGGTCATACTGTTGTCAGATTGCCGCCTTACATGTGTGACTTAAATGCTATCGAGTACGCACGGTCTAAAGTGAAAAGCTACGTTCGGGAACATAATGTGCCGGGCGATATGTCACTGTCATGTTGAGAAAGCTGAACAGGAGTACTGGAACAGTGATGGAACCGTTTCAGATGTCATTGATGTGAAAGTTGTGTGAAAGTTTCATACATCAGTAGGGCGCATGTTTTTTGAATGGCTTTACTGCTTGTGTAGTATGCATTCTCTGTCACACATTCGCTGTCCTTGTCGCACAGAGTAAAGCTGCCACATTCCTCACAGGGACTTTCTCTCTGTTGGTGGAGTATAATAAGATTTTGTCAGCACTTACACCTGGTTGGTAAACAACATTTGCCTGTCCTGGGTTGAATGACTCTCTCTTTGGTCAACTTTTGTTAATGTTATCCCACACGCACAAGAAACAGCAACATTTTGTATGACGAAGTTGAAATCCAAGTAAGATAGCTATGACTTTAAAATCTGCACATATCTGCCATGAGAAGTCATCATCGGATACTGCATAGCAAGAGTTGCATGTTCACGTAACTCTCCTTCATACCACCTGCATGGGCTATAGGAATGGATGGAAACTTTATTTCCATTATGTAGCAAGACTCCTTTCAAGCTTGTTTTCGAAGAGTCAATGAATAAGCGCCAATCTTCAGGCTTATGTTGAACACCCAGGGACTCCATTAAAGAATCGACATCATTACAGAACACTCTTTAGAAAATAAGTGCTCAAATTCCCTTTGGCATCAACGAAAAGAAGTTTTTTAGTGCCTTCCTGCAGGAGATGCCAGCCTTTCAATCTTAGCTGCTAAGCCGATGGCCATTTAAACCCTGCACGGCCAAGAACAGATACCCGATAAACAGAACAAGACATTTAAATTGTTAAATGCTGCAAAAATGCTTCATAAATACATATTCGTATCTTCATATTTATTAAGTTATTTTAGCGAAACAAAAACTGGTTTAAAGCCCATCAAAGGCAGTATACATCTACGGTATCATTAAAATAGAGACTATATTAATAAATCATTGAAATTTCATTATTTTGTATCACTGTAGAGAAAGCCATTCTTTACGTCAAACACACCCAATGGTGAGTAATTTTATTTTAGCATGCATCCAAATTATATGTGCATATCAGCTGCACAAGCGAAGTGTTGGGTTCAAGGTTTATACATTTCAGTTTATGCTACCACGCAATAATAATTGTATATGTTGAGTTACACAGATGCTGGAAAGAAACCTCTCCATCAGCATCTCTCTTACTGCAGTATTTCAAAACCGATGTTTATGGTAGCTGACGTAGCTGTTTTCTTCGCTCAGTTCATATAGTGATTTTTACTGTGTCAGAGTTCTGAGCGATTTGTTTAGCTAAAACCCATTTGAAATTGTTACCTCAGGGATAATCATGGCTTCAACTAGTAATGTAGCAAATAAATTAGCTTGTGCAGGAAGTGTACAAGCTTCTGAAATTACTTCAGAAAATGAGGAAGACTTTTTGCTGTTTGACAGTCTTTTGGATATTGATGGTGAGTTTTCAGATTTTGAGGGGGTTGTTGAGGATATAGGTAGCAGTGAGGAGGAAAATGACTCATTTCCGATAGGTGCTCGTGAAGAATCAACATGAAGTTGTCAAAATAACTAACACAAATAGACACACGTTCATGAGCACAACTTCTGGTGTACAACCACATACTCAGCTATCTTCTGAGAGCCAACCGATTGACATTTTCACAAAATTTTTACTACTGACTTACTGTCTCTGATTGTTTCGGAAACAAATGTATATGCGAGTAGGGTGAAAGAAGACCTGATTTCTAAAGGCAATTTAGGACCTAAGAGTAGGATTCAGAAGTGGACAGAAGTAACAATGAATGATATTTACAGACTACTTAGTCTAATTATGCTCATGGGTGTTATTCGTAAACCTACGCTAGACATGTACTGGACTACAGATGACATGCTAGCTACCCCATTTTTTGGGAAATGCATGCCAAATAACAGGTTTACTTCCATTTTGCGCTTCCTTCATTTCACCGGCACAGAAAATAAATGATAAACTACACAAAATCAGACCAGTTTTTGATTACATTATTTCAAAATTCAAAGAAAATTATGTGCCTAGTGAAAAGATCACTGTTGATGAATCTGATGCTTTGGAAGGGCCGCTTAGGTTGGAAACAATACATCAAAACAAAGAGGGCCAGACTTGGCATAAAGAGTTTTGATGTATGTGAAAGTAAAACAGGATATGTTTACAATAGCTGCATATACACTGGCCAAGGGACTGGTAACAGCGGAGGCAAAGATTTGAGGTTTTCTGGCTCCATAGTAATGCACCTGATGGAACCTGTACTTGATAAGGGTATGACTGTATATTTAGATAATTGGTACTGTTCCCCTAAATTATTCATGGCTTTACACAAAAGAAAAATAAATGCAATTGGAACAGTATGCTCAAATCGTATTGGTTTGCCAAAATATGTGAATACGAAGCCTCTAAGAAAAGGAGAAATGCAGGTGTATCAGCTCCCACCCTTGACCTATGTTGCTTGGCAGGACAAGAGGGTCGTTTCAGCATTATCCAATTGCAGCTCAAAGATTTTGATGATTGATACTGGAAAAATTGATGCTTGTAACAAAATGTCAATTTTCAAGCCCGATATTATCCAGGAATACAATATGCATATGGGTGGAGTGGATCCAGTAGATCAGGTATTACATGCATATCCCTCTTTGCAACAAAAAAACCAATCAAATGGTATAAAAAGTATTTTTACACCTGCTGGATATAACCATATACAATTGTTTAGTAATTTGGAGAGCTCTAAACCCATGCAAGACAATGACATACCTGGACTTCCGCATATCAATAGCTCTCAGCCAAATTAAGCACAATAAAATTCAGAGACCTCTCCATACTGGGGGGAAAGATTGATTGTGTGGATTTAGGGCGCTCAACAGCGCGGTCATCAGCGCCCTAAAGGATCTAAGCGTTCTAAAATCTAGATAAAACAAAATCTAAGAGAACATACATCGTAGGTAAAAAACAAGCACATCCCGTACGTCAAAGGCTAAGACACGTAAAATCATAAAACAGTAAAGGTGGATAAAAAGGTAAAGACTAAATTCTAAAATTGACATTTAAGAGTAGTTTAAAAACCTTGGCCACTGCTGTCTCGTCATCCGCAAGAATCTCCGCCAAGCTGGCTGGCAGCTGGAGAGAACTGCGTAGACGTTCAAGACTAGAACAGGCACAGAGCACATGACGGACCGTCAGCACTGCACCGCAAAGCGGGCAAACCGGAGCTGGAGCCCTGTTTAATAAAAAACTATGGGTAAAATAGCAGTGGCCAAGGCGTAACCGAGCCAATTGCACTTCCTCCCGACGGGAAGGACGGCAAGACGTTACCCAAGGGATCGGAAGAGCTTTGACGCAGCGGAGCTTGTTTCTGCGCAGAGCGGACCACTCCCCTCGCCAGGAGGACAACACAGCTCTGCGCAATTCTAGACGTAGGTCTACCGATGTCACCGTGGATATGTTAACCATGGGCTGTGAGGTTGCCGTCTTCGCTGCTGAATCTGCTAGCTCATTCCCTGAAAGGCCCACGTGTCCGGGGACCCAAGCACATACCATGCTAACGCCGGATGCGTTAACGTGGAGGGCGTCCTGGATTCGCTGTACAAGGGGATGAAAGTTGTACAGCTGACGTAGGCTCTGAAGCGCGCTAAGGGAATCGCTGAGTAATAAGCAGTCACCCATGTTTCGTCGGTGTACGTGTAGAATGGCTCGGTATAGGGCGTAAAGCTCTGCGGTAAAAATAGACATGAGGCTATGGAATCCGAATGTATATTGTTGGGATCCAGAAACATAAGCGCATCCAACGCCATTTGAGGTTTTAGAACCATCGGTAAAAATTAAAACACGATCACTTTAACGTGATAAAAATTCTAAAAAGTAGCTGCGGATAGTACAAGGAGCCATAGTAGACTTGCCGCATTTTGTCATGTAAAGATCAACTGGTGGCGTTCCACGCAACCAAGGAGGGTACACTCTCTCGCCTATAGAAAACATCCTAGGGATTGTAATGTCGTGCTTGCAAAGGAGCTCCCGAAGGCGAAAACCGGGTGGCTTTGGATTGAGAGTAGTGTTCCGACAGCGCGCATCTAGCGTGGTGTTGAAGAATGGCGCGAATGTAGGATGCGTAGGCATGCAAAATAGTCTACAGCCATAATTAGCTGATAAAAGAACACGCCGGTACCTAAGAGGGGGTTCAGCAGCTTCGGCGTACATACTGATGACCGGACTGGTAGGAAAGGCTCCAATAGCTATCCGTAGGCCGCAATTATGGACCGTATCTAACTTTTTTAACACTGATGGACATGCTGATGAAAAAACGATGCAGCCATAATCCAGTTTGGATCGTATCAGTGTGCGGTAGAGTCGCAGCAACACTGTGCGATCTGCTCCCCACGATTTGCCACTTAGTACCCGCAGAATTTGTAGGGAACGGTCACAACGCGCTCGCAGCTGTGCTATGTGAGATGACCAGTTAAGTGCTCTGTCGAAGACCAATCGCAGGAATCGTGTGTTATCTGCATAAGGAAGTAAATGCGGGCCCAAACGGAGTGAAGGAGGTAGTCGACTCCGACGGCGCCAGAAATTCACACAGATGATTTTCTCCGCAGAGAACCGAAAGCCATGTCTCAGGCTCCAGTCATGCAGATGATCTAAGCATTGTTGTAAGCACCGCCCGATAAAAGGTGTGCGCGGAGAAGTGCAATAGACCGCAAAGTCATCTACGAATAAACAGGAGGACACGCCTGGAGGAACACATTGCGAGATAGGATTAATAGCTATAGCAAACAGGGTGATGCTAAGGACCGAACCCTGAGGTACACCGTTCTCCTGTATAAAAGGATTTGAAAGAACCGAGCCGACCCGTACTCGGAAGAAGCGCTGTTTTAGGAACTCCTGAAGAAAAAGTGGTAGGCGGCCACGAATGTTCCAACTGTGTAGAGTACGGAGCAATCACGCCAGCCAACATGTATCATATGCTCTGTCTAGGTCAAAGAATATCCCAACGGTTTGACAACCCTTCATGAAGCCGTTCATGATATGTGTCGACATCGACACAAGGTGGTCTATTGTGCAACGGCGTCGACGAAAACTGCATTGGATATTTGTTAGCAGGCTGTGTCGTTCCAGCCACCACACCAGCCGTGCGTTAATCATGCGTTCTAGCACTTTGCAGACACAGCTGGTGAGAGAAATAGGACGGTAGCTAGAGCAGAGATGACGGTCCTTTCCGGGTTTCAAAATAGGTATAATTGTGGCCTCTCGCCACTTTTCAGGGAAAGTGCCATCAACCCATATATGGTTATAGAGATCCAGCAGGAATGTCTTGCCTTCAGGAGAGAGCTGTTGTAACATGCGTACGTGGATACCATCTGGCCCTGGCACTGATAGTCGCGATGCTGAAAGAGCGTGTTCAAACTCTGCCATGGTGAAAAGGTGGTTATAGTCCTCGAGGTTTCGAGATCGAAAGCAGAAACCTTGAGATTCTACCCGAGTTTTAATTGACAGAAACTCGGGTGCATACTGATCGGAGCTAGACACGCGAGCGAAAGCACTGCCAAGGGTGTTAGCCACTTCCAGTGGATCCACGATGATGCCTGCAGGAGTTCTCAGACCAGCGATCGGCATGTGGGTCGATTTGCCAGCCACACGCCGTATCTTATCCCATACAACAGAGGAAGGTGTTTGGCGATTGAAGGAGGAAACAAATGAAATCCATGAGGTCTTTTTGCTCTTCTTAACTACATACCTCGACCTGGCACGCATTTTTTTATACTCAGTCAGGTTCTCCAGTGTAGGATGTCACTGGAAAATCCTGAGAGCACGCCTACGAGCCCGAATAGCATTCCGACAATCGGTCGTCCACCAGGGAACAGGAGGGCGACGAGGATTGGTGGTTGAGCGAGGAATAGAATTTTCCGCGGCGGAAAGGATCTGCTCTGTAAGATGCTCAACTAAGGCGTCCACAGAATCGTGTGCGTCGTAACTAAAAACAGCCAGCTGGGTGTAAAGGGTCCAGTTGGCGTGATTGAGGCGCCAGGTAGGCAAACGGGCGGAGTTTAAGTCGTGTGCTAAGAGACTAACAAGGCACGGAAAGTGATCACTAGAATGTAGGTCAGAGATGATACTCCAATGTAGGGAAAGTGCTAGCTGAGGTGAACAAACTGCCAAGTCGAGATGCGAGAAGGTGTTGAAGGCATCAGATAGAAACGTAGGTTCTCCGGTGTTCAAGAGAACCAGGTTGCTGCTGTCAAGGAATTCAGCAATAACTTTGCCTCTCACACAGGTTCGAGCTGAGCCCCAGAGATGGTGGTGGGCATTTAGGTCTCCTATCAACAGAAAGGGTGCAGGGAGCTGAGAGACCAACCCCTGTAGTTCATTAAGTGAGAGGTCAGCAGATGGCGGAACATAGATACTGCAGACGGCGAATTGCACTGTCGGGAGAATAATCCGTACAGCAACCGACTGTATGGCAGTCTGTAAAGGTATAATATCTACATATGTATCATCTCTGACGAGCACCATAGTGCCTCCATGCGCTGGAACCCCCTCTTCCGGATCAAGGTCATGCCGAAATGACATGTACCGCCGGAGTGTAAAGGTGTCTTGGGAACGTAGCTTAGTCTCTTGTAAGCACATGACTTTTGGGTTATGCTTATTGAGCAACAAATCAAGCTCTGCTCGATGTGCTCGAAATCCACAAAAGTTCCATTTAAGAATAGCCATTGGAGGTATGGGATAAGATGGTAATAGTTACGCAACGTTATGAAGATTTCGACGGTGGCCGAACGAGTTTACCCTTTTTCTTCGGTGTGGGGCTAACACCTTTTACGTCCGGTTTATCCTGGCACTTTTTACTAGCCTCTTGTTCCATTTCTTCAGCAGATGAGGTCCCTTTCCCTATTGAGAACTTCGGTTCGAGAGCCCCAAACCGATTGGAAACAGAGATCGACGGAGATGACGGTCGTCGATCCGAGACCTCTCCGGAAGACTTCTCAGAGGTGGAACTTTTTGATGCCCGAGGACTTTTCTTTCTGCACATCGGACGAACCGTATCCTTCAGAAAATCAGACCGTTGATAGCTGGTCTTAAAAGTTTTGGGTGGTGCCTCGTACACAACTGGCTTAGCAGGCTTCGTAGAGCTCGATGCTCTGACCAGAGACCTGGGAGGTGTTTTCTTCCCTGCTGGTGCTTTGGACGAGGTAGAGGTAAATTGAGATGTCTTGACAGGCTTCGGAGCTACTGATGGAATAAGGATTCTGTCTGAGACACTGGCCTCACTAATATCGCTGGTCTGAGTTGCCATCTCCCTTGGCGGGACCGGCTTAGCTACAACTGAGCTACAGGTACCGGACATCGCAACGAAGGGCATGCGAGTACGTGCGAGTTTCCAGGCTTCCGAGAAGGATATCTTCTCTTTCACCCGGATCTCCTGAATCTCCTTTTCCTCGCGGAATCGTGGCAATCTCTGAAGCTGGAAGGGTGTTCGCCAGCACAGTTCACACATTTTACGCGTGATGTGCACTCACGTTCGTGCAGCGACATCGCACAATTCATACATGTAGGCGCACCATTACAGAAGTCCTTAGTGTGGCCGAAGCGCTGACATCTGTAGCAACGTAAGGGGTTCGGAATATATGGCCGTACCTCGATGACTCCATACCCTGCCCTAAGCCTTTGTGGGAGATCTACCCGATCAAAGGTCAGGAACAGGGTACGGGTAGGCACCAATTCCCCTTGCTCTCTTCGCTGAACACGATATACAGCTGTCACCCCTTGGTCTTTCAGGTTCTGCTGGATCTCCTCGTTGGTCATTCCGTCCAGCGCACGGGTGTTCACCACACCGCGCGAGGAATTCAGGGTCTTGTGTACGGAAACGCTCACCGGATAACTGCCTAGAATGTTGGCCTTCAAGATCGCTGCTGCCTGGGAGACGGAATGCGCTTCCACCAGCAGCGTGCCATTTCGCGATCGAGGACATGATTTTACCGGACCAGCTATCTTGTCTAATCCCTTCTGGATGACGAAAGGGTTCACTGATGTAAATTTCTTGTCCTCCGTTCTGCTTATCACCAAGTAGCGAGGACCACAGAATATCATTATCCATTTCTTCATCGTAGATTTTGACTTAAAAGTTAGCTAGGAATAAGGAATAAATCCTGTTGAACATCCAGCATGTACAACTATAAATTGCTATCCTTTGCTGATTGGTGTTTTAAGAGGAAAATCTCTTTCATTTTCATCAGTGACACACTTCCACACCTTATTTCTCGTATGGTTTATATTTACCCACATTTCATCAAGGTACACTGTAGGCCTACCTGTAGCCATCAGTTCTTTCTTTCGTCTTAAAAATTTAAATGTTTTAGTAACAATATCCATTTGTTTCATTAAAAAACATCTTCCTTGTGAATTTTTACTGTAACTGAAATGAAACTTTTCAAGAATTTTTATTAACAACCACATGCTTCCTTTCAGTAAGCCTTTAGCTTTTAAAGCCTCGTGTATGTCCAGCAAACTAGGCAGAAAGTCTGTACAATACAGTGAAAAGATTATATAGAATAAAAAGAAGTATTTCAGAAAGTGGAGTGCCATTGTTACTAAAATTAGGCAAATGAGTCAACCTTGTATATACTTTTCTCCACTTACAAGTTTTTTGATGAAGACTAGTTTCTGGGAACCTCTTCCCTATCGTCAGTTCTGTGGTTGACTGATGATGCATCTGGTGTCTGCATCTGGCTTGGTGTTGTGCTGCCATCTAATGTCCTGGTAAGTTTGATGACGTCATCTACCGCAGGAATTTCAAAATTCATCAAGAGGTCCTGTTTCTTTGTAATAAATGTGTTTTCCCAAATCTGTAGTTCCAGAGGTTTCTTTGCCTGTTTGATCAGTTCTATTTCTTGTTTTATGTTGTCATTCTCAGACCAAAAGTGATGTGCTACGGCCGACTTGTCCATGTGTTTGAATTTAATATTTCTGAAGTGTTCTTTCATTCTTGTTCCTAGATTCCTTTTGATCTTACCAATGTATATCTTGTCACAATCCTGACAACTCATTTGGTAAATGCCTGATAATTGAGTTTTCGGTGTGCTATTTTTTAGAGGGTGGTTTAGTAAGTTGCGGATGATGTGTTTGTTCTGAGTGACTCAGTCACCAAACAGCTGAGGATGAGATCGAATGATCTTGAAAATGTTTCAATTATACAAGTAAGTTAAGTTTGAGTGTAAACATAGTGACTCAAATCAAACTCAAAAATGAAGAATACTTCACTGTTAATAATGCTTCTGCTTTTAATATTCTCTGAAACATGTTCCGGGAAAATTTATTGTTCTGGGAAGTGTTGTTTAGTGTCATTAATCGACTCCCTTTAAATTTAATTTGTTTTGAAATGTCTCTTTTTTTACATTTACTTTTGGCAACTGTCCAAAATTATCCCATATTCCTGTTTTTATTATTTTTGTTTCCCATTTATTTTCTATTTGGTTTATAAAAACATTATCTACACAGTTTTCAGTTAGTTTTGTGACCCTAGTGGGTTCATCTATATCTTTAAGTTCAACCTGGTTACCATTTCTATTAATCTTAGTTTTATTGAATTTTCTTTTAATAAATCTATATTGTGACTTTGTGGGTTCGTAGAATAAGAAGTCCAATTTGTAGAAATTCTAAATGTTCTTTATTTCCGTAGAAATACACTTGCAGATTACAGCAGAATTACGTTACATACACAATCACAATCTACCAAGGTCGATGACCACAACAAAGAACTTACTCAACTTTCACTGTTTACAACACTCCTGTTACATCTGTTTACGACTGCCCTTGGCAAGTCGCCGCCTCCTTAAATACCTCTATTGATAATTCTAGAGATTTCTGGAACAAAAAAAATCGAATGCTCTATAAAACAATCAAGACGTCACCAGAATGTTCCATCTACCTCACTTATCTGTGTCGGTAAGTCTTTTATCTCTGGGCTATCTTTATCTGTGTTTGTAGGCTCTTTATTTCCACACTGTGCTGCCTATCAGTTCCTTTGTTTAAACAAGCCGCGTTATTGCTCCGCATGAACCCTTTTAGCGTGTATGCCGCCAGTCGCGACAATATTTAGATCTCCCATAACTATTTTGATTTTATTCTCCGGAATTGTGATTAGGAAGTCTTCTAAATTTCTGATAAATATTTTTGCATTTGTTGATGGGGACCTATACACTACAATTAGTACCATGTTTTGTTTTTTCAAAGAAATTTCAATAGCTGCTAGTTCACATGTCCTTTCCACTAAGAATTTACTACAGACTATTTCTTTAAATTTTATTGACTCATCTACATAGATTACCACTCCACTATTGTGTTCTTGTTTACTGTAATATGCTCCTAAATTATATGCTTTATAATTATTTACTATTATTTCCTCAGTTTTTAGACCATGTTCAGTAAATACTAAGACATTTGGTTTCATTTCTTTTACCAAGAATTCTATTTTTTTTTCTCATGTTACTTATATATTGCACATTTTTATGATGTAATGTTATTCCCTCTTTGATTTTACAGCTCACTCTTGGTACCCTGCAGAGTGACTGAAGTTTCCTGGTTTTCTACACTGACTACTTCTGCTTCACATACTTTACTTTTTACATTTTCTACATTATGTACCTGTACATTCCCTTTGTTGTCACTGCCTGTACCACTTTCTAGTTTCCCTGTTTCATGCATAAATTAATTACCTTGTTTATCATTTGACTTAATTCATACGAACCTTTTCTATTTAGATGGAGACCATCCCTTCCAAAAAAACTTTCATCTATATATATATATTTATTTGAGTCTACATAAATTGCTTTTGCAGCTTTACATGCATGTTTGATTTCCTCATTTATAGCACTTATTTCATTTCATTTTATTTCATCCATATGATCCAAAATACATAGGATACGTCAACATGTTTAACCCTTTCACCGATATGGACGTCATATGACGTCCAAGTTAAAAGGCCCCAAACCGATATGGACGTGTATAGACGTCCTGCGCATACATGCATTTAATGCGTATTTACTTATAATTCTTTTAAACCTTATGTTTTACGGTAAATTTAAATAAATTCTATAAGAAGTAAAAGCTTACCTTTAAAAGTTTTTTCTTGAATGGTACACCTCAAAACATGGATAAACACACAAGGGCACATCTCCACATTTACGGCAAATCGTACTAGTTTCCTTTCGGACACCTTTCTTGCGGCACACCAAACATTTTCTGAAGGGACGCGACTTTTTTGCTGTGGGTGGTATCCTTTTAGGAAAATGTTTTCCTTCAAGTCTGAGGGGTGCTGGGGTGATGGATTTTTTACCCCCAGTATGGAGAGGTCTCTGAATTTTATACTGCTCAATTAGGCTGCGAGCTATTGATATGCGAAAGTCCAGGTACGTCATTGTCTTCCGTGGGTTTAGAGCTCTCCAAATTACTAAACAATTGTATATGGTTATATCTAGCTGGTGTAAAAATACTTTTTTATACCATTTGATTGTTTTTCGCAAAGAGGGATATGCGTGTAATACCTGATCTACTAGATCCACTCCACCCATATGCATATTATATTCCTGGATAATATCGGGCTTGAAAATTGACATTTCGTTACGAGCATCAATTTTTCCAGTGTCAATCATCAAAATTTTAGAGCTGCAATTGGATAATGCTGTAACAACCCTCCTGTCTTGCCAAGCAACATAGGTCAAGGGTGGCAGCTGATGCACCTGCATTTCTCCTCTTCTTAGAGCCTTCGTATTCACATCTTTTGGCAAACCAATACGATTTGAACGTACTGTTCCAATTGCATTTGTTTTTCTTTTGTGTAAGGCCATGAATAATTTAGGGGAACTGTACCAATTATCTAAATATACAGTCCTACCCTGATCAAGTACAGATTCCATCAGGTGCATTACTATGGAACCAGATAACCCCAAATCTTTGTCTCCGGTGTTATCAGTCCCTTGGCCAGTGTATATGCAGCTATTGTAAAGATATCCTGTTTTACTTTCACATACATCAAAACTCTTTATGCCAAATCTGGCCCTCTTTGTTTTGATGTATTGTTTCCAACCTAAACGGCCCTTCCAAAGCATCAAGCTTTCATCAACAGTGATCTTTTCACTAGGCACATAATTTTCTTTGAATTTTGAAATAATGTAATCAAAAACTGGTCTGATTTTGGATAGTTTATCATTCACATTTTCTGTGCAGGTGAAATGAAGGAAGCGCAAAATGGAAGTAAACCTGTTATTTGACATGCATTTCCCAAAAAATGGGGTAGCTAGCATGTCGTCTGTAGACCAGTACATGTCTAGCGTAGGTTTACGAATAACACCCATGAGCATAATTAGACCAAGTAGTCTGTAAATCTCATTCATTGTTACTTCTGTCCACTTCTGCAATCTACTCTTAGGTCCTAAATTGCCTTTAGAAATCAGGTCTTCCTTCACCCTACTCGCATATACATTTGTTTCCGAAACAATGAGAGACAGTAAGTCAGTAGTAAAAAATTTTGTGAAAATGTCAATTGGTTGGCTGTCAGAAGTTAGTTGAGTATGCGGTTGTACACCAGAGGTTGTGCTCGTGAACGTATGTCTATTAGTGTTAGAGTTATTTTGACACCTCCATAATGTTGATTCTTCACGAACACCTGTCGGAAATGAGTCATTTTCCTCCTCACTGCTACCTATATCCTCAACACCCCCCTCAAAATCTGAAAACTCGCCATCAATGTCCAAATCACTGTCTAACAGCAAAAAGTCTTCCACATTTTCTGATGTAATATCAGAAGCCCGCACTCGTCCTACACTAGCTAATTGATTTGCAACATTACTAGTTGAAGCCATGATTAGCACTGAGAAAACTATTTCAACTGTGATTTAGCTAAAGAAATTGCTTGGAACTCTGATGCAATCTAAATTACAATGTCAACTGAGCGAAGAAAGAAGTTACGTCAGCTAACATAAACTTCCGTTGTGCAATTAGAGGGATGCTGACGGAGTTTCCTTCCAGGGTGTATAACGCAATATAAACAGTTATTATTACGTGTTAGCATGAACTGAAACCTAGAAACCTTGAACCCAACACTTCGTTTATTTAGCTGATATACACATATAGCTTGTAAAACAAAAGTACTCAGAATTAGGCGCGTTCGACGCAAAGAATGGCTTTCTTTACGTGATACAAATTAATGAAATTTCATCGCTTTATTAATATAGTCTCTATTTTAATGATACCGCAGATGCATACAGCTTTTAATGGGCTTTTAACCAGTTTTTGTTTCCCTGAAATAACTTAGAAAATACGGAAGATACGAATATTTATTTATGAAGACTTTTTGCAGCATTTAACAATTTAAATGTCTTGTTCTGTTTATTGGGTATCCGTTCCCGGCCGTGCAGGGTTTAAATGGCCATCGGCGAAGCGGTTAACAAATATAATGTGTACACAACAATATAAAAATAATAAAATAGATACCTTATATACCCTTTGCTGTATTCTCTTCTTATTCCTATACTGTTTACCACCACTGCAGCCCTTGGAAAACACTTCCTGGCACAATCATATTGTATACTTCCGCCATAACTTCATTGGGACATTTTCCTTTTTTAATGTTGTTTGTTCCTACATAAAGCACCACCACTTTAGCACCACTTATTTCCGTCACTTTTTATTATATTTGGCTGATTTTCTGCCCTTATACCTCTAAACACTTTAACATTTGCATCTTTTCTGTTAAGATTCACGTTTTTTAAGATTGAGTCACCATATACCACCACACTTTTCTCCTCTTCATTCTCCTTCATTTTCTTCCTTTCTCTTTCTTCTTTCTTCGGTTTCTTCACCCTTGAATTTGGATTTACCCACTTGTACCTGTTGTTTCTTCCATCGTGTTTTTCTTCTGTTTCATTTGCAGGATTCTGTTCTTCGTTTAGCATCTCGAACCTATTTGCGGTGGCGATGATTGCGACTGGAATTTCTCCCGAATGCGTTTTTACCACTGACGCATATGATGCTTTACCCACTCATATATATATATATATATATATATATATATATATATATATATGCTTCTAGCTCTCCGTTTTGTATTTTCAATTCTTTTATCTCCTCCCGAGCTTTTTTCAGTTTGTTGTTTAGAGATTCGATTACCTTCTGTAAGGACGCTATCGTCTCCACTTCCCTCATGCCATGTACTATTTCAATTTGCAAGAAAGCAAATGGAATATATCCAAGCTAACGGGCATTAGACTACTACTACTACTACTACTACTACTACTTTTTCTTCTCTTCTATACTTCCATTTACGTGCCTTCATTTCTACTTTCTGCTCTGCTGTTAATATTTCAATTTTTGTAACTTACTGCTTTTTCCTGTACATCATTTACTGCTTTTTCACCATAGTTTTGCAGCTTGCTCCTCGTCACCATCATACATACAGCTGCCATTTTTACTTGCTTGATGTGGAGGGGGCTCTACTGAAATGTGGTTCAGTAGAGCAGAAGGGCACAGTGTTAGTCCCACTTCTACAAATTTGAAGACTGCTTCACTGTAAGTTGTTAGTTTTTCAAAAAACTTTTTCAAACTCTCCATTGGAATTCCTGAACAGCAATAATACTTGTGCTATTTCTGAGATATATGTGGATTTGTCCAGGGCAAATGAGAACTACCATAGCTTTGATGCTTCTTTTCTTAATTGAGTTGAAAGATTATAGCTGGTCTTTAATCATACATGTTAGTGTATTTGGTGAAAAGTTTTGCTTTATTCAGTTGAGTTTCATTGACGATCTGATATTCATATGCAATTCAAATGCAGTTCTTTAAACAGTTGCCATTGAGGACAATTTTAGTGATTTCTCTGGCAATCCATAATTAAAATATTTTGCCAAAAACAAAAACCAGTTTTTAATGTCTGAAATTCACATTCATGTGCCTTAGACTTTGAAATTGATTGAAATGTTCATAATACTTTAGTTTGTAGTTATGATGAGTACCACAACTTTTAAAAAGTGAAAAATGAGCAATGGATTGGATTACAGACATATTAAAACAAGACCTGGCTGGCTGCCCGAGAAGAAAGTGAGCGTACAGACATATTCTTTTACCATTATTTTATATAACAAAATATTCCATAGAACATTTGACAGTGAAGCTAGAATATTTGCTTCTGACTTTTCTCCTTTTATGGGAAATGACCGATGCACACATAGCACAATAAATATAACCACTCTTTATATAAAATAGACTGTAAACACAAACAAAACAGCCTGTACATAGTTTGATGAAAACCTTGCACTTACATACAGAGCATTCTTGCAGACCTATTAGAAAACAAATGGTTGGAAATGCTGCACTCCTGGCAGTTCATCATAAAGTTTGCAAGCTGCAAGAATTATGCACCACCTTTAAGTGTAAATTTATTTTACAATTAGTTTTGCTAAATAGGTATTATGAAAGCTATGGGCTGGATAAAATTTCTCCATGAATCGGATATGGACAATAAGCTGTACTTCCAAAACTCAGCTGCAGGTAAATAACCAATGATATAAATATTAAAAGCAGAAGCATTGTTAACAGTGAAGTATTCTTCATTTTTGAGTTCGATTTTTGAGTCACTATGTTTACACTCAACTTCACTTACTGTGTTGTTGCATAATTGAAACATTTTCAAGATCATTCGATCTCATCCTCAGATAAACTGTGAAACCTGTGATAAAAGCTACATAGGAAAAACTAAGAGGAACCTGTTGACCAGGCAAAAAGAACACCAGAGGAACATAAAGTTGAAACAAACAGAAATATCCGCAGTGTCACACCATTTTTGGACCGAAAACCACAACATTGGACATAACATAAAACTGTTAAAATCTTTAAGTGCACCCATAGAATTGGATATTTGGGAAAAAATATTCATAACCAAAAACCGGGATAAAGTTATAAATTTTGAAATCACGGCATTAAATGAAGTATTAAAACTTAGTGCCCCTAACAGAGATGGCAGAGGGATCGGAGCACCATAGTAGTGGAGGAAGAAGAATGTTCATTTAGTCACCAAACAGCTGAGGATGAGATCGAATGATCTTGAAAACATTTCAATTATTTGTAAGTGAAGTTGAGTGTAAACATAGTGACTCAAAAATCAAACTCAAAAACCAATGATATATTTGTTGAGAACAGATGCCAATGAAATACATGATTGCTAAACAAAGATTCCAGTAGTAATTAAACCACTTTTTCACATGAATGTTTGAAAGTTACTTCTACAATGACAAACATAATTTAACAATGAAATTACCAACATTTTATGACAATATCTAAAATAAACTTGTATAATGAATTATCAACCCTCCATTTACATACTTCACAAATTACATCAGCTCTTTGTGACTTATGCTGTTTACATTTCATAGATTCTTAGGGGTTAGTGAATGAACTTTCTATACCTTTGACCTCCAGACAGTCTTTTGATGTGAATGGTACTCCAAGGAATGGGGTATCTTTCTCTAACTCATCTACTGATTTGTCTTCAGATCGAATGAACTCATCAATACTTTTTGCTTCATTCAGTGCAGCTTCAAATCTTTCATCCACAACACAATTCAAAATTGGATTTATTTCTTTTATTCTTGTAATGAATGCTTCTGTAACTTCCAGACTGGTGACCTGTAGTACAAAGAGAATAATGGAACTGTAAAACCTTATATTACTATTCACACCGATTTAAATGAATATTCTTTGAAAAAGCTGCACATATACTTTTGAGTAATGAAAATGATAAATTCAGAATGTGAGATTAATATTAAAATATACAAATGCATCAGTTTGTTAGTTTCCATTATTTCTGTTATTCTTACATTGGACAAATTTTCAAAGTAAGTAATTATGGACAAATCCTATAATTTATGAGTATTTCTCACATACAAATTACAAAATATTATGTCCTTCAAAAGTCACTTCAAAATTTAAACTGCTACAAACATATGATATTTGAGAAGGATAAGAACTAAAGAAATTACACACAAGGCAAACATTGGAATTTGGTTTTCTTTCTTTAGTTCTTTATCAATGGCACAGTTTTGTTCATTAAAACATTAGTAATTTCATGCTATAAGAATTTGTAAGTTACAAATCATGCTCTGTCACTAAATGATAGAATACAGCTGATTCAATGGTATTATGAAAACAAAAGAACTTTTTCTCAAGGTCTGAGAAAATTTAAAAATCTTAACAATTTAAAAGCAAGCTCATATTTCATTTTTTAACTATGGAGATTTGACCAGGAAGTTTGAAGAAACTGATTCTCCTGCTGAAAAGAAAAAATCTGGAAGGCCAAAAGTAATCAATGATGCCACTATTGTTGAGGTGCCTCATACAAATAATGAAATAAGTAGAAATAATAATTATGGAATTAGTAATGTAGTATACACTGAGAAATCAAAAAACAGAAAACATTATCTTCATGTACGATGGCAATCTGCTCCATATCTACACCTCTGCAAAACAATTACTCAGATTCCTTTCTTGGAAGTGTTGAAAACAGTGTTATGATAAATTAAATTTAAAGGGAGTCGATTAATGACACTAAACAATTAATTTTAATATATCGAGATTTAACTGTATTGGAACACCACAGTGAAGCGAAAAATTAATAATTAATTTTAAGTTTTTCCGGAACACTTTTCAGAGACTTTGCCTCTATCCTCAGCCGGCCATCGACTGGTTCTCATTGGTGTAGTTGACGATATTTTGTCACAGGTCTCCTCTGGTGGTGGTTCAAGGAACTTGCTGAACAAATCTTTCTGGGGGATGTCGAAATTGAATACTTTGTTCCTATTTTTTGAAATGAAGATTTGTTCCCATGTGGATAGTTCTTGTTTTCCTGATGTATGTTTTTAGTAGTTTTGGTTCTGGATTTATGTTGTGGTTTTTTCCCCAAAAATATGTGGCAACTGTTGATTTTTCTAATTGTTTATATTTTATGTTTCTAAAGTGTTCCTTTGCTCTTGTTTCTAAATTTCTTTTGGTTTTTCCAATATAAATTTGACTACAGTCACTGCATTCAATTTGATATATACCAGATTTTTTGTTAGATTGAATGGCATCTTTGCTGTTTGAGCAAATTAGGTTTTTTAAGGAGAAATGGTTGACTGGTGCTAGTTGAATGTTTTGCTTTTTGAAGACTTTTTTGAATTTATCATAGGCCCATGGATGGTAAGTGAATTTTTTGAAAATCATATTAGTTTCTGTAGCTGAGAGGGTTGTGGTTTCCTTTAGTAGCTTCTTCTTTTTTGCTAAGTTCACTTTTTTGTCTGCTAATGATTTGGGAAAGTTATTTTTTTGTGTTATTTCAATAATTTTGTTGTATTCTGTTTTGTATTCTTCTGCTGTGAGAGGGATGTTTACCAGTCTGTGTGCTAAACTATTGAAGATTGCCTTTTTGTGGGATCTTGGGTTGTAGCCATTAGCTTTTATGTAGACTAAACTTTGGCATTTACAGAAAACCAACACAGACAGACAACTACATAAAAGCTAATGGCTACAACCCAAGATCCCACAAACAGGCAATCTTCAATAGTTTAGCACACAGACTGGTAAACATCCCTCTCACAGCAGAAGAATACAAAACAGAATACAACACAATTATTGAAATAGCACAAAAAAAATAACTTTCCCAAATCATTAGCAGACAAAAAAGTGAACTTAGCAAAAAAGAAGAAGCTAATAAAGGAAACCACAACCCTCTCAGCTACAGAAACTAATATGATTTTCAAAAAATTCACTTACCATCCATGGGCCTATGATAAATTCAAAAAAGTCTTCAAAAAGCAAAACATTCAACTAGCACCAGTCAACCATTTCTCCTTAAAAAACCTAATTTGCTCAAACATCAAAGATGCCATTCCATCTAACAAAAAATCTGGTATATATCAAATTGAATGCAGTGACTGTAGTCAAATTTATATTGGAAAAACCAAAAGAAATTTGGAAACAAGAGCAAAGGAACACTTTAGAAACATAAAATATAAACAATTAGAAAAATCAACAGTTGCCACACATTTTTGGGGAAAAAACCACAACATAAATCCAGAACCAAAACTAATAAAAACATACATCAGGAAAACAAGAACTATTCACATGGGAACAAATCTTCATTTCAAAAAATAGGAACAAAGTATTCAATTTCGACATCCCCCAGGAAGATTTGTTCAGCAAGTTCCTTGAACCGCCACCAGAGGAGACCTGTGACAAAATATCGTCAACTACACCAATGAGAACCAGTCGATGGCCGGCTGAGGATAGAGGCAAAGTCTCTGAAACATGTTCCGGAAAAATTTAAAATTAAGTGTTGTTTAGTATCATTAATCGACTACCTTTAAATTTAATTACTCAGATCTTTGGTGATCACACCATCAGTAGACACTTTCCAATAAAGTGACCACCACAATCTCCAGATCTCTGTCCAAGAAACCAACTTACTTTAAAGAAAGTTTTCCTGACACATCAAACAACCCAAAGGCAACTGAAAGATGTTATCTCACAAGAAACTTTAATATTAACATATGCAGAATTCTGAGCATGGAGTTGATGAAAGAATAGTGTGTTGAACAAGAAAACGGAGTACATCCTACCAATGTTTTATAAATTCCCTTGTTTGTCCAATACGTGACTTCTTTTGTGTTTTCCCTATCCCAAATATTATAATATTTATAACAGTTTAAAGTTTGTGGTGACTTTTGAAAGACCCTACATATATATTTAGTAATACTTCTGCTATTAAAATGTGCGGAAAATTGTAGAGTAGAAAGAGAGTACCAAAATAAATATCTTGAGGATAGGAACAAGAAGTTGCACAGAAGTTCACTACACTACATATGCTAATATTAAATCTGTCATTTTAAAGTTTCTGATTGCAAAACTTAATGTCAGATATAAACAATATCCGCACTCGTATAGTACTATCATCATTGCTAGGAGGAATGTTTTATGTTCAATGCTTTTTATTGTTAAGCTTACTGGATGGTACAATAACACTGAATGCCTGTCCTGTTCAGTACAAAATAGTATAGTATGTCCATGTAATGATTAATTTCTCGTTGTGCACCTGTACTCACTCATTAGTTGAGACAATATGTGCACACTTATCATGTGACTTATATTTCATTTTGACTCACACATGAACATATTTCATAAAGTGAAATTTCAATTATGTTCAAGCAAAACTATTAGACTACATCTAGGACCTCATGCCCCTGACCTCAAAATGCTTAGTTTGGTACTGCCTTTCTGTCCTATAATTCTGTGCACGTTGCTTTCCTATGCCCTGTATACTCACATTTAGAGTTTTGCACAGTATTGATGTATCTGAATATTATTCTCTTTGTGAAAAGTGAAATGTTGAAAGTTATTATACATTGCAGCACACATTCCTTTTTTCATAAATGATAGGCACAAATAAAGCTATACTAAAACAAGGATGTGTTAAAATGTTAATATGTTAAAGAAGTTTGCCATAAGGACAAATTAAAGCAAAATTAACTCCTTTAGTTTTAGATATGAAACTATAACAAGTAGCCCCATTAAAAGTTGTTCCTATTTTGGGCATGCAGGTTACAAAAGAATCTCAAGTTCATGCATAGAATGGTGTTAAGATATGTGGAAATTCATACGTGAGCTGGTCAATGGGAAGAAAAGGAAAATATTTTGGCTTATTTTACCTGAATTAAATTTAAACACTTCACTTTTGAGAAATTCTATTGGGCAATCAATATTGTTGCGAGCCCACTGTTGATCGAGGCGGTGCCGGTGACTAGTTCAAAGGGACATGTATGCAGTGTGTAGATGAAAGCTTGCCAAAACGGTGGGGGGAAAGAAACGGAATTCTCGAGAGTTCTAGTTCTTTGTTCTAGCCGTCTCGATTGTTTAAGAAACTTCTGGAATGCGAGTAACCTATAAAATGGCAGCCCGCCCGACAAAGTCAGTCAGTCGGTAATTGAATGCGTGCGCATAAACAGCTGTGTTTGTTGTGGTCATTGACCTTGCAAGTTGTAGTGTGTATGTGTACTAAGCGTGTTTCTACGGAAATAAAGTGCAATTTTTTGTGTTTGTAACCTGGACTTTTGATTTCAGGAACCCGCAAAGTCACAATATCATAACTGCAACTGTAGCCTTGCCTTTTTATGTTTTTACAAGCCTGGGAAGTGTTTGCCATAAATTAGTTTAAGTAGAACCTTAATCTCAACTTAGGGAAATCAACTGCCAATAGCTATTGGCTATCAGCCAAAGTCATTTGAGGTAGTGAATAAATTAAAGAGTCGGTAAAATATATGCAGCTGTAAAACACAATATTACAAGCACTGAAGTTATAAGTAAGAATAATTTGATAAGCATTTAAGATTAGTTTTGGAGAACTATGATACACACCAGAGTTATAAAGTTTCCAACTGATGGTCTGTACATGAATAGTACTTTCATGTACAGATTTTGTTATCTTCATACAGAGAGAAAAAGTAATTATACAAAAATATTGTATTAAAATAAACATACTTTCCTCCATTGTCAACCGGACATTGACTGGTTCTCTGTGGTGTAGCTGGCAATATTTAGTTGGAGGTCTTTGAAATGAATGTGGACAGTTCTTGTTTTCCTGTTGTGTTTAAGTAGTTGTGGTTCTGGATTTATGTTGTGGTTTTTTTCCCAAAAATGTGCGGCGTGAGTGAGTGAGTGTGTGGTGTTTTAGGGCCCGTCGACAACAAGGTCATTTGGGCCCGAAAAAAAAAAAAAATGTGTGGCTGCTGATTTTTCTAATTGTTTGTATTTTATGTTCCTAAAGTGTTCCTTTGCTCTTATTTCTAAATTTCTTTTAGTTTCTCCTATATAAATTTGACTACAGCATTCAATTTGGTATATACCAGATTTTTTGTCATATGGAATGGCATATTTGATGTTTGAGCATATTAGGTTTGCAAGTTTGTATGTTGGTGAATTTATACTGCTAACTATAGGTCCCATTGATGTGAATGGTTTGTTTATTTTAGGTAAGCCATTGAGTATGCGTAAGGCTGAGTTATCAGGTTTAACTGTATATTTGTTTGGTATTATGCTTCATTTTGCTGTTTTTCTCAAAGGCTTGTATGCAAATTGTTAGAGGGTTTTTGTTAAAGGCTTCATAATCACTGTCAGTTAGCATTTTCCCCACTTTTTCAATATAATCAGATTTTTTTATTAAGATTATCTTGTTGCCTTGGCATATATTACATTTTTCTGCCTCAAGGAATGGATAATATTTGGTTTGCTCTTCTGAATGCATCTGGCTTTTATTTCCTCCAAAACCTTTTCACATTGGCTTTTAGGTGAATTTTGTTTGGATACTGGTAGACAATGTGTAGAAATTTTGATATCTGCAATGTAGTCTTCAATTTCAGTTGAGAAACAGATGCAAGTTCTTAATCCTTGGTTTAGAATAGTATTCTAAATTCTTTTGTGGAGGTTTTGATTAGATAGGTTTACGTTTTCAAAGATTTGCATGCTCTTAAGTTAATTGATGGAAATTGATCGTTCCTTCACACTAGCAGTGTATAGGCTAAGGTTTTGAATAGATAGGATTCAAACTGAAAAACTTAAAAACAGAGAACTTAATGTCATGACGGCACATTGGCCATGGTAGCTCCTGAATAAGAGCAACTGGACGGAAACCAGGAGATCCGTGGTTCAAATCCCGGCCGTGGCATTGAGTTTTTCAGTTTGACTATATTTGCATGTTCGTTTTTGCATTAATGCTACTTATTTCAGTTTTGCACTTAGCTTGTGTACCAATTACTGATGGAATCAAGTTGCTATTTCCATTGTATCTCTTATTCTTTAACTTTTTTCAGGTATGATATCTGTGTGAAGAAATGTTGCACAAATTGTTCAGTTTGTATTTGAGTTTTATGGTTTTTGCTTTTATTTTCCTACTTAGGATTGCCAAACGTTTTGTTTGAAGTTTTCCCAGATCGCATTTCCCAGCACTTTCGTTAAGACTGAATGTAGTTTGTAAAGTTTCAATTCTATTTCTTCCAACTGTTTCTATTGTTTGTTAATTTTTAGTTGTTCTAAATTCACCAACATACAAACTTGCAAAGTGGCTAACAAATAAGTTCAACTCATTTCCTAAATTCGACAGTCTAAGCATCAAAAACACCTACCAACTTATAGAACACATTAAGGACACTGAACTAAAAGAAGAGGACATTCTAGTCTCGTTTGATGTTAAATCATTGTTTCCCAGCACATCAATAAAACAACTCCCACCGTTGATAGAAGAATGGCTCAAATCATTTCAAATGTCATCACCTGAAATTTCTGATTACATTGAATTAACCAAATTATGTATAGAAAAAAAAAATTCTTCCAGTTTCAAATAAAATATTTACACCAAACTTCAGGTTTAGCAATGGGCAACCCTCTATCACCCTTCCTGGCCAATCTGTTTATGAGTGCATTACAAATAAGGATCACCAAAGGTTTCCTTGGATGTTCAAACTCTGGCAATGACATGTAGATGAACTCTTTACAATAGTACCAAAAAGACACGTGACACACTTAAATTTTTAAACATCCAAGCAAAAAAGCATTAAATTTACTGTACAAATAGAGAATGATGAGCATTTACCATTTTTAGATCTAACAATAATCAGAATTAAAAACATAGTAAACTTTGGCATTTACAGAAAACCAACACAGACAACTACATAAAAGCTAATGGCTACAACCCAATGTCTAACAAACAGGCAATCTTCAATAGTTTAACTCACAGACTGTGTGTCAACATCCCTCTCACAAGAGAATCCAAAAAAATAATTGAAATAGCACCAAAAAATGACTTCCGCAAATCATGAGTAGACAAAAAAGTAAGCTTATCAAAAAAGAAGAGGCTACTAAACGAAACCGCAACCCTCTCAGCTAAGAAACTTAAATGACCTTAAAAAATTCACTTACTAACCATGGGCCTTTGATAAATTCAAAAATATCTTCAAAAAACAATACATTCAACTAGCATCAGTCAACCAATACGCCTTAAAAAATTGAATATGCTCAAACATCAAATATGCCATTCCATATGACAAAAAATCTGGTATATACCAAATTGAATGCTGTGACTGTGATCAAATTTATATAGGAAAACCAAAGGAAATTTAGAAACAAGAGCAAAGGAACACTTTAGGAACATAAAATACAAACAATTAGAAAAATCAGCAGTTGCCACACATTTTTGGGAAGAAAAGAAAAATGACAACATAAATCCAGAACCAAAACTACTTAAACACACAACAGGAAAACAAGAACTGTCAACATGGAAACAACTTTTCATTTCAAAAAATAGAAACAAAGTATTCAATTTTGACATCCCCCAAAAAGATTTGTTCAGCAAGTTCCTGAACCACCACCAGAGGAGACCTCTGACAAAATATCACCAGCTACACCACAGAGAACCAGTCTCTGAAACATGTTCCAGGAAATTTAAAAGTGTTGTTTAGTGTCATTAATTGACCGACCCTTAATTTTTTTTTTTTTTTTTTGGTAATTTACGTCCTCAAACGTTAAGTCATATCGAATGATGAATGAAATTGGTGAAATGATGCTCAAATGAGTCCGGGGTCCTTGGAGCTTAGAGCTACCCGACATTTGTCTTTAAGGATAAGGGAAAACCCCGGAAAAAACCTTATCCAGGTAACTCACCCTGACCGAGAATCGAACTCGGGAATTAAATTTATTACAACACTGTTTTCAACACTTCCATGAAAGGAAATTACATTTTGATTTTTTGAGGGACTAGTTTCAGGATCTGTTGGTTCCATTTTCAACCTTGAAGGCCTGCTTTATAACAAAAGGTGTGATTCTGCCTTGACTTTATCCATGTTTGTTTTGTTCTTTGCTTGTGTCCCCTTTTCATTTCATTTTTGTCCACAGTTTAACCTCCAAATCTTCTTTTTCTCAACACCTGTTGACCTAACTAATTATGCATGTGTGGAGGAGTTCAGTAATAGTGACGTCCAAATTCACTAATAAAACTTGGTCTTCAAGGATGAAAATGGAGGCAAAATCTCCTGAAACTACTCCCTCAAAAAATTAAAGTGTAAGTGACATGGTGCAAAAAATGGACTCCAAATAGTTTTATCAACTTAATTAAAATATTTAATTTTGAACTATATGAAAGATGTCAAAGTTTATCAAGTGGTCCATTATTTCATTTTCTTCTTTTCGCAAACTCTAAGAGCTGACACAGTTACAGCAGTATTGTTTCTTTTTTCTACCTCATGACTTGCACTGCAGAAATGAGTGGACCTTCCACTTTTGCTTATAATTCATTATCTCAAGTATTATATGTCCATGAACACTAGCTTGCAATCAAGTCAGTTAATTTAGTAATGTATGAAGAAAGGTTAACTCATATGGGGACCTTTGTTACTTTTAATAAATGTGTATACTGAAATGGTTAGTTCAAGCTACATGATAAGTATATAGTAAGAATGCATAAAGAGGAAAAGAATACTAATATTCACAGGCATAACACAAGAACAAAACTGAACTATTTTAGAAACAGACTAAGAGGCACGCTAGGTAACAAGTGTATTGAAAACAATGCAAAAGATTTATACAATCATTTACCTCATCTCATCAAGGAAATAAATTCAGAGGTGAAGAAAATTGAGGCAATTAAGACATACCTGTTAAAAAATGCCTTCTATTCAATTGAAGAGTATAAAATATCAAATGTCAGTAGTAGTTAGTCATGCAATATAAAGATTTATAGTATTAATGTATGTACAGTTCTTATTTTTGTTTAATTTATTTCTGACGAAGCCTTGTAAACATTTTTTGCAAATGGTGAATAAAATCTGAATCTGAATGAATACTATATATTTCAAGAACTTTTTAATTTTTTCATCCACTCTAACAAGGAATCTGAAATTAAAAGATGCTTCTGTAAAAGTTTTAGTTTCTGTAATGTAAAATCCCATATTGCCTGCATTTTGTGTTCTGTAATCATCTTGTTACACAATTTGAGAATGAAGCCACTTGCAGAAAATAATCTGTGTATGTTGGTGTTCTTTATCATATTCTTCTAGATCAATTGGAATATTCAACAATCTAAGGATCAGGCTGTTGAAGATATTATGTTTATGGATTTCTTGGTTACATCTATGTTCAAGCTTTCTGATACCACACGAGAAATATTTTTCACATTTGAATTTGAGGTCTAGGTATACGGGCCTATTTTTTTTTTATTGCAAGTTGAATGGATTTGTGTTCTATATTGAGCAATTTTAAGATCTTATGTTAGTTTGATGGGCATGATTTTGAATCATTAAAAAGGACATATCATTTTGTATAAGGCAGGATCAAGAGAGTGTTACGGAAGGGGTAGAGCAAAAAATAGGTTTAAGGCAGGGCTGTAAATTGAGTCCCATATTATTTAACTTGTTTATTGATGACATCCTGGAGAAAGTGGCAAAGAGTAATACACATAACCTGGTAATAGGCAATAAGGAGATTCCCGGCTTATTATGTGCAGATGACCTTGTGATAGGATCCATAACTATAATAGGACTGCAAAAGGCAATTGATCAAGTGCAAAGATTTTGCAAGGAGTGGGGAATAAGAATAAATATTGATAAATCTAACATTATGGTTTGTAAAAAAAAGGGAAAAATTAAAAAAGGATGAGAAATGGTTCTTGAGGAGGAAAGAGCTTGAGGTAGTGAAGGAATATGAATATTTAGGAGTACGGCTGAGTAGCAAAATGGTAGCAAAATAATTGCTAAGGGGAAGGCAGCTATGGCAGGACTGAGAACCTGTAAAGATAAGTTAGACAGGCCGACAAAATGCTTAGGGAGGCTATATAGACAATGGTAGAGGCAAAAATGATATATGCAGTAGAGATTTGGGGAGGCTCAGACATAAGTAACAAGGTTGATAATATGTACAAGTTATTCTGTAAAGAGGCTCTCGGATTGACAAGGACGGCTCCAGGTGAAGTGGCACTTTTTGAAATGAGGAGGACCAGGAGAAAGGGAATGAACTTGGAGAGAATGGTGAAATTTTGGTTTAGCTGTTTGAGTAAGGAGGATGGAAATATTGTAAAGGTATGCATGAAACAGCAGAGAACATTATTAAATAAGAATAGTTGGAGGAAAGTGGTAGAGAGAACTATGGACAAAATAGGAATGGGGGATATATGGAGGGCAGGTGCAGGAAATGAGAGAGGATTTTGGAAAAAAAGTAAGGACAAGAATGGAAGACATAGAAAGGTAAGAGATATGGGGAAGCAAGGAAAACAAAAGTTCATTGAGGTTTTACAGGATTTTGAAAAGGGACTGGGGAAGAGAAGGTTATATAGACAACTGTAGTAGGACTGAAAGGGAGGGATTAGTATGGATGAGAACAGGTGCAATATTTATGAAAGGATTAAGGTGGAGTGAGGTAGGAATATGTGAATTATGTGGGGGGGAAGAAAGTGTAGAGCATTATGAAGTAAGATGTGAAGGAGTTGAGAAGTGGAGGAAGGAGGCATGGGAGAAAAAATGGGAGGAAGTTGAGGGTAAAATTGTAACAATAAGAATGCTGACAGGGAAGCAACGGAATAGGAATAATAATGTAGGAAGATTTCTTGGCAAAATGAAAGATAAATGGTTGGGATAGTTAGAAGCAAAAGTTATGAAGGGGGAAATGAAAAGGGGGGGAAGGATTTTGCAGGGAGAAGTAAGGGACACAGGTAACCCCACAGTGAAGCGTACGGCTGTTATGCCAAGCTGGCTGAGGGGTGAAAGAAGGTAGTCACTCAATTCTTGTACATAGGTTAAGGAATGATAATATGTAAACAAAAAAAGGCCACTGGAGTGTCTCTCCCCATTCACAAAACCACTGAGCACATCATGAGTTGGCAATAGCATTTAACTGAACATAGAGACAAGGGTTATAACTCTGTAATAATACTGATAAGATAAAACCAGAGGAAAAGTCAGGCATTTACAAGATTAAGTGTAAAGACTGTGAAAAAATTTACATAGGGAGGACAAAAAGAAACATAGGCACTAGAAAGAAAGAACACTTCAGGCACTTAAGATACAAAAATATTGATAAGTCCGCAATAGCAGCTCATTTCTGGTCTGAAAATCATGAAATTGAAGATAGCACAGAATTACTAAAATACGTACAAAAACATAGTGAACTCGTCATATGGGAGAGGATATACATAGAAAAACATAAAAACCAACTAATGAACTTTGAAATCCCGCCAGAAGAGAATCCCACATTTCAGTTCATCACTAAATCAACAGATGGCAGCAGCAACCCCAGAATTACCCACACCGCTGGATCTAGCGTCAGTCGCGTAAGAGCCGTAGATGCAAACGATGATTTGCGAAACATGTCCTCAAAATAGGTACTAAAGTGAAGCAGATGTGTAAAAAAAAAATAATAAAAAAAAAAAAACGACTCATCTAAAATTTAATAACCCAGCTTATTTTAGAGGGATTAGTTTACTGTCCATTCTAGGTAAAATCTTTAGTGCAATTCAAATAATGTTCAATATGTGCACATTGTCTCATTGCTAAACTGCAAAATTAGGCTGAGAAGGAAAGATACGGTAAGATGTTTTATTGTCACATACGTTTACAAATAGTGAGTAAAAAGCTCTGTAAACAGGTGACTCATCAACAGTATAAAATTTAAATTAACAATAATTACACAAAATAACAATAATACTAATACTAATAATATAAATACAAAATTTTACATATGTGATATAGTATATACAAGTATTGTTATAATTATGACATGCCCTTGGAATAATATTGTCAGTTTTATTAGAATTTAAATAATTACAGAATCACAAAAATGTTATTAGAATTCAAATTTATCATCCATATATTCAGTAATCGAGTAATATACCTTGTCCATTAGTAGGTTTTTCTATTGTTTTATTAAAGCATTTGAGGTTTTTCATTTCACGGATTCTTACAGGTAATTTATTTTATATTTTTATTCCTGCATATTGTGGGCTTTTTTTCATACAGTGCTAATCTGGGCCTGGGTGGTTTTAGATTATTTTTATTTCTCATTCCATGATTATTTTGCATTTGTGAATTATAAATTGTATCAAAATTTGAGTGGATGTATTTATTTCATACAGGTATTGGGATGGTAAAGTTAACATCTTCAGGTTTTTGAACAGGTTTCTGCATGAATCTTTTTATCTTGATCGAGTCATTATGCAAATTATCTTTTTTTGACTTTAAAAATCGTTTCCCATCCCGTAGAGTTCCCCCATAGTATTATTCCATATGTCATCAAAGAGTGGAAGTAACTGAAGTACACTATTTTTCTTGTTTCGAGGTTTGTTAGTTATGCAGCTCATATTGAAGGATGCAATGTTTAATCTTTTGGACAGATAACGGATGTGATCATACCATTTTAACTGTTGATTTAAAAAAATACCCAAATTTTTTTTTATGTTCTGTATGATTTATAGCATCAGTTGTGATAAACCTCTTGCAGTTCTTTTCTTGAGTGCTGAACTGCATAATTGATGTTTTGGAGGTGTTAAGTTTGAGGCTATTACTCGTGAACCACTTCTGTAAGCGAGTTATAGTTTTGCTTAAATTGGATTTTAACTCCTCTAGGTTGTGCCCATTGAGTAAAATGGAGGTATCATCAGCATACATAACTGTTTTAACTTTTATGGAGTTAGGTAAATCATTTGTGTAAATTATATACAGTAAGGGAATAGCTGGGGGAGGGAGAGGTATATAGATAGCACTAACAGTGAAGAAAGAAAGGGGTTAGCGTGGTTAAGAGCAGAGATATGGAGATTAAGAGGTCAAAGAAATGGATACCCGCAAGACGAGTGCCCATTGTGTGGGGACAAAGAGGATATAGAACATATACTGTTTGATTGTAAGGAAACAGAGATGTGGAGGAAAGAATGTCAAATATCAAAAATGAATAGGAGAATCAGCTTAATTAAGGTTTTAAGTAAAAATTATAAAAACATAGGTCAGTTAATAAGTAAGGTAAAAAACAAGTGGATATGGACTGTAAAAAAAGAGAAGGAATAATAAGTGACTATTCTGTAATAACACATATTGTAACACGTCTGTAAATATACTTAATGGACTGTCCTGTGTAGCAGTGGCCTGGGCCAAAACAGAGGGCAGTCCAAAAAATTGTAAAAGCTTAGTACCTCAATAAATATTATTATTGTTATTATTGTTGTTGTTATTATTACAGTAAGGGTCCCAAGACACTTCCTTGTGGGACTCCTGTTTTTATTTGTTCCCAATTTGATTCAACGGTTCCCTTTAGATTATTAAAGATTGGTTTTTTTTACGACAATTAAGATAATTTTGAAACCAGCTTAAAGCAGCGCCCCTTATGCTATAAAATTCTAATTTTTTTAGTAATATATCATGGCAGATGCAATCAAAAGCTTTAGAATTATCACACATAAAACTGCTGTTTGTTGTTTCTTATCTATCATTTTAGAAGCATCATTAACCAAGGTTATTAGGGCTGATATTGTTGAGCACTTTTCACGGAATCCATGATGTGAGTTACTTAACTTGGTAAATTGTTCAAAATAAGACATGCGTTGTGTATGCACAATGTTTTCAAGTATGGTGGAGAACATTGGAAGGATAGAGATAGGTTTAAAATTTTTAAATTTGGCTTTCCCTGCTTTGTGTATAGGTTTAACTAGAGCATATTTCAAGCTCTCTGGAATAATACCCGCAGCTAGGGAATTATTAATTATTTGGCTAATTGGTTTGCTAATTTCATGTTTTATTTTCTTGATTAGAAATGGTGACAGTTCATCCCAGCCATAAGAGGATTTTGGTTTGAGTTTACTGATAATTTCAGTAATTTTTTCTGGTGTAACACTTGAGAATTGAAATTGGGGGGTTAGCATTAGGCAATTATTATTATACAATTCAGTTATGGCATCTTGCATTGATGTGTTAGTACTCATATTACTTAAATTATCTAAATTGTTTGTACTGTTTATTTTTAATTCCGTGTTTATTATTTTCCATGTTACTTTGCTTTTATTATCCGCATTTTTTATGAATTTTTCAACTGCCATTTGTTTAGCCTTCTGTACATTTATAGATTTTACAGTAAGTTTTGTAATACTGAATGAAATTTGTATCTGTGGTGGTCTTATATATTTTGTGGAGCAGCCTCTTGCATGTGCTAGATACCCTAATGCCCTTAGTACACCAATGTAATATGTATTTTTAGCTACTTGTGGCCCAATAATTTTTGGAAAGGATTCATTGAAGCAGTTTAGAAGCTCCCTACGAAAAGTGTTACACTTTGAATCAACTGATGCCTCTCTGTTCCAGACCCAGGATATGTTTCCAACTTTTTCTTTAGAAGTCAAACTGTTTTCTGAGCTAAATATACGTCTGACAGCTATTCTTTTAGGTTCCCTTTTAATTTTATACATTGCTGGTAGTCTTGTGAGGACAGCTCTGTGATCTGATAGTCCCATTTCCAAAACAGTACATTCATTGTTGCCATAAATTTTATTTGTTATTATGTGATCAATGCAGGTTGTTGACACTTTGGTGACACGCGTGGGAAGAGTATGCCTAAAAGCTAGCCCATGGGTATTAACAATATCAATAAATTCGTTATTCAATGTACTGACATTTTCTGTCTCTTTACAATGTTTTTTTAGGTTACTGTCTAGATTTAATTTAGTTTTATAAAGATCAATATTACAGTCCATGGTAATTATTAGTTTTTTCTTTTTGTCATTCTGTAATTTTGTTAGTAGGTGTTCAAATTTATTAAGGAATGTTTTGAGTGTATCATAGTAAGGTACCCTATAAATACAGATCACAATTAAGTTCCAGTTAATAATTTCAATGGCAGATAATTCAAAACAGCTATCTGCACTTAACGCCTTAAGATCATGTCTTTGTTTTGCCCACTCAATTAGGTACTATAGGTACTATAATGCAGGAACCACCCCTTTCAGAATGGCTCCTGGTATAAAAATCTACTACAGTAAATTCATTTAATTTATTTAGCAGCCAAACTGAATCTTTACTCAGCCAGTGTTCATTAAGGCAAATTATTTCAATTTTCGTGTACACCATTTCATCAATTAGTATGCTTAATCATCAATTTTTGTGAGTGTACCTTGTAAATTTAAGTGCATTAATCAGTAATTGAACTCATTTATATTAGGCATTTTCGGTACAGACGCAGTGAGGGTTTTATCAACATTTCCCAATTTGGGGAGACCTCTGATCCAACACCAAGTTTCCCTGAGATTGGTATCTGGTTATTATATTAATAACATTATTTATAACCTGACCAATTATCCATGAACCCTTTCAATTTAGATGCAAACCATCTTTCCCTACATAGGAGAGGTCTATATACTTGTCCACATCTACATAAACAGCTTTAAGGGCTTCACATGCCCATCTGATGTTTGCATTTACCGCTTTGATAAAGTTATGATTCACATCCTGTCTTTTTAGGACACTATTCACAGCAATCACAGCATTCTGAAACTTATCTTTAGCAGACTTAATAGCACTATAGACTTCCCCCAACACTTCATATGGGTTGCTTGCTTTCTTTAAGTCAATAGTTCCCACATGCAGTACCACAACTTCAGGCTTTTCAATAAAGTTTTCACATTTGCACTGATTTTCAATCTTTTTAGCCAACTGATTGGCCTTTATGCCCCTGTACACTTTTGTGTCTGCACTGTTCACTTTTACATGCACTAACATCGAATCACTCAACACCAGAACGTTTCTTGAAATTGGAGGCTCTTCCTTTTTTGTATTAATTGGGTTAGTTGTGGCTTCTCGTGTGTAGTTTTGATGATTTTCTTCATTTTGCAATGACGAGAGCACGTTATACCTGTTGCAGATCTGGATCTCTGGAGTTCGCGATTCAGCTTCTTTGTTCTTCCTTTTAATGTCCTTTTTTTGGGACTGCTGTCCACTTCTTATTCAGGTTTGTATGTTGCCATGTGTGTTGTTACAAATGATTTCTTTCTTGGTTCTGAAGCATCAGTGCTGTCCATTCCTCCCGTAGTTTCTTTAGGTTTTCATTTTTCATACACATCTTTTCCATTTCTATCTTCTCGTTTTGAGTTAACGTTAGCTTCTGCTGCAGGACTCTATTTTCAGATCACAATTCTTGATTTTCATGCCTTGATTTTTGGAAGTCCTTGTTTAAGATTTCAATTATTTTGTGTATAGACGCTATAGCTTCTGTTTCAGAACGTGGTCCCTGTTCCTCAGCTGGTTTCTGATTTTTGATTAGTTTCATGGCTTCAGCGTATTTGTTTCTTCTGTCTTTATTTTCACTAATGCAGGTGTTCGTTAGTATTCTGAAATTACTATGTTCGTTGATTTTCCCATTACCAATATGTTGTTGAATTTTGCGGAGAGTGCTTCTCGTCACTACATTACATGCCACCATCTTGTAAAGAGAAAATAAACTATCAGAGTTCCAAGCAGGTTTTAGACCAGGCAGGAGAACATTGGACATCTTTATTATTAGAACAATTGCAGATAAATATCTGAGCAATAAAAGGGAAGGATATATATATTTATTGGTCTAGAGAAGGCATTTGATTCTATTAACAGAGAAGAATTGTGGATAAAATTAAGCATTAAGGGGATAAGTCATGGATTTTTAGAAGTAATTAAGAAAATATACCAGGAGAACAAGTTGTGTATAAAATTAACAGGCAACAAAGTAACTAAATCTATATTGAGTAAGATAGGAGTAAGGCAGGGATGTAAACTTAGTCCAGTATTATTTAACCTATATATTGATGGTATTTTGGAGGAGATATCAAGTTGTAGGATACATTCACCAGTTATTAACAATAAAGAACTCTGGGGCTACTGTTTGCAGACTATCTAGTATTTGGGTCCATATCAAGTGGAGGGCTGAGAAGAGCAATCAAGGCAGCCAATTCTTATTGCAATAAATGGGGTTTGAAAGTGAATGAAAACAAAACCAAGATTATGGTCTTCAAAAAAGGATACAGGTTGCGTAAGAATCAGAAATGGGAGGTTAACAGAAGAGAAATAGAGGTGGTAAGGATATTTGATTATTTGGGGACAAGGTTGAGTTCAGATGGTAGCTGGAAAGAACAAAAAAGATGTCTGTGGCAAAAGGTAAAATGGCTATGAGGGTGATAAGATCATGCTACAGTAAACTGCCAGATATAGGTGTCAAATGGTTGAGGAGGATTTATTCGGCAGTGGTAGAAAATAGAATGTTACATGGATCAGAGGTATGGGGAGTAGATGAGGCTTGGAGAGAGACTGATAGAGTGCACAGATCCTTTTGTAAATACATATTGGGATTACCGATAGCATAACCTAATGGGGCAGCACAATTGGAACTGGGCAGGCATTCTACTAAAATTAAAATCTTGTCAAGGGCAATGAAATATTTATACAAAATTGCTAACTTGGAAGATGGCATTATAATTAAAGAATGTTTTCATATTCAAAGGAGAAGTAACTGGGGAGGGTCTTGGGCACATAAAATGAATGTATAGTATGGGTCATTCTTGGATAAATGCAGAGTATGGGTATAGAGACTTTTGGAAAGAAGTTAAGATTAGAGGATATTGACAGACAAGACATTTTTGCCAGTAAGAGTGACAAAAGCTCACTGAGGTTATATTGAGTAATAAAAACAACCTGGGGGAGGGAAGGTTATATTGACATATGTAATAAGTTAGGACGAGAAGGTTTTGCTTGGGCGAGAACGGAAGTGAGAAACTTGAAAGGTATATGTCAAGATAGGGAGCTAGATAAATGTCCATTGTGTAGAGAAGAGAATGCAGACTTCCATGAGAGCCGGCCTGGCAACGTAAATGGGACAATTTGGGGGGGGGGGGGGGGGATGAAGTAGTTATCAGAAAAATTTTGTCAGTAAAAGTGGAAAAGAACAGGAGAAATATAGGGAATTATTTAGGGAAGTTAAAGAGAAATGGCTAAGAACAATTAAGAGAAAAATGTAGATTAGGATAGGTGAAATGGCAAAATGTGTAAAAAGGAGTAGAGGGCCTCCAGTACACAAAAACCTAGGGTTAGGTGTATGGGGACCGAATTATTATTCAATGGCAAGCAACATGGTAGGATTTTCAGGATTTAGGAATATATGGCGCTTTCCAGTATGGATTTTATAATTCTAATCTTGATTTTGCATTTCCATTTGATGATGTAAAAGGAAAGATGAGAAATAAATTAGAAATTACAAAATTACTGCAATTTAGATTCATGCACCCACAATTTGTTAATGCTTTCTTAAAATATTTTTGGGTACCCTATTTGTTAATTCTCAGCTATTTTCTCAAAGTTCAATTTAATTGTTAATCCAAACTCAACTAGTTAGGAAAGCTAAGTGAAGTGTAATAATACCAAAGAGCAGCACTGAATTACTGCTTAAACTCAACTACAGTGATCAATTACCTTTGAACTGTTTTGGAGGTATGTTGCCTTTATACGAATTACCTTTGAACATGCCTCTAAAACATGTATGCAGATATTATGGTAGTGATGGTTGAGGGTTAGATCTAGGTAATGACTGTTACACTTCAGTATTAATTGTTAATTAATTATCAGTGACATTGACAATTTTTAACTATCAGTGGTAACAAGAGAGGACAATACTGATACGGGTGCTATGTTATCTTAATAAATATGATCTAAAGAAATAAAATTAAAAAAGCAAATATATTCAGAAAGCAGAATCACAATTAAGAAATTCAGTGCCATGGATGGACTAACCATGCAATCCTTTATTACTGGCAATGCTAACCTAGTATAAAACAAACATATATTAATTTTTATTTATTATGCACCTCTTTTCCAAGTAAATTTGACATTATATATAATACAAAAATCATACAAACAATGTTATGGAAAATCGCAGTGTTAGTGCAACATTAAAACTATGATAAAATATCACAAACAAAATTATTTTCTTAAAATTTGAAGGAAAAAATATGCAAAAGAGAAACAATTTTCGCATTGATTTAATAAAATCTAGTTATTTTATGCAATTAATATCAGAATTACAGTGATAAAGAAGAAAATCATTAGATATTCCATTCAACATATTTTTTGACCATTTTAAGTTGTCTGTCTCTCTTTACAAAAGTATGCACAGAAAATATTCCTTACTTCAGCAGCTGACTAGAATGAGGAAGAAATTTTCACTTTTACAATAAATAGATAGATAACCATTTGCCCAGCATGGCAAAATGCACATTTGACACAAGTGGTGAAATTCAACAAAAACATTTAAGTTGGTCTGTCATTCTATGTATTTGAGTAGTCTACTTCAGTCTGGTTTCATCAATTCTACATATGTTAGTCTTAGAAATATCTGCTTCTGAAGAACTTGTTTATTGCTGCTGGACCTGACATTGAATGTAATACCATCATACATTATTGAAGATTTTTCTTGCAGAAATACTAGGTTTATTTTTTTCCAAGGTACAATCAGTTCTGAAATTAAAACCACAATGAAAATTAATGAAGCTTTGTGCAGATGTATTGCCCAGTGTCTCTAGTATGGCTCCTGATGGCATCACGTTGTGCATTGTCAGTTGAAAGCATGCAATGAGCACATAAACATGCCTGGAACAATAGCGCCACCTGCCAAATGTGAAGAGCGTGCTGTAATTGCATTTCTTCATGCTGAGAGGTGCAAAGCAGCTCAAATTCACTGACAAATGAGTAATGTGTATGGTGAACATTCATGAGTGGCAGCAAAGTGCAACAATGGTGCAGGAACTTTGAAGTACGGTGTACAGATGTTCATGATGTGGGCAGTCAGGGAAGGAAATGAATGTCAACTGATGATCTCATTCAGCGAGTGGAGAAGATCGTCTTTTCACAACTTTTGTGTTGTATGAGTCGTTTCCCAAAATTTCAAAGTCATTTCTCTACACCACTGTGACTGAGACGTTACAACACTATAAATTGTGTGCCAGGTGGGTTCCCAAGATACTGTCCAACCATCACAGAACACAGCAGATGGATGCCGCCTTAACATTTTTTTTCCAGCGCCACGAATTTTTTGAACAAAATTATCACAAGGGACATCACATGGGACCTTTACAAAACTGAAGAAACAAAAGAGCAAATCCAAACAGTGAATGCATTCTTCTTCCCTGTCAAAACCGAAGATGTTCAAGCGAACATTGTCTAACAGGAAGTGTATGGCACCTGTTTTCTGAGACCGAAGAGGAGTTCTCTTGGTGGAATTCATGGGACGTGACACGACCATCACTGCAGCCCCATGCAGTGTGACTCTTTAGAATCTATGAGGGGCAATTCAGAAGAAGCAAAGAGGGATGCTGTCATCAGGTATTGTTCTTCATGAAAACACTAGGGCCCCACACTGCAGCTGCAACAAAGAACCTCCTGCAGTACTTTTGATGGGAAGTGTTTGATCATCCACCTTACCTTCTGATGTTCGTCTCTTTCCTTGCATGAAAAAGGGGCTACTAGAAAGACAGCATTTTGGCACAAACAATAAGCTGCAGACTAGCGTACAGATTTGGTTGAAAGCACCTTCTATGATGAGGGGATCGGAAAGTTGATACCACGTTACGAAAAATGCCTAAGTCAGAGCAGTGACTATGTAGAGGAGTAGTTGGTAGATGTAACTAAATGTTGCAAATAAAACTTTCCATTTCCAGCGTGGTTTTAATTTTAAGGCCGATCGGACCTTGGGAAAACAAACAAACAAACAAACATAACAGAACAGAAAAAGGAGTCCTCGTACTAGAAGGACTGATCTCTTTACAGATCAACTTTTAGCAGCTAAATTTGCTAAGTAAACAGCATGACCATAAAATTCATGCATTTATAAACTTTCAAGAAACCAAGGTTCACGCGAAAAACAGGGAAAGGATTAGCAACAAACAAAACAAATTACATGCTACTATTATAATTCCTTGCATATCATAAATTTGTCATAAAGCATCAGCTTGCATGTCATTCATATTATCGCACAATGCTTGTAATCTCTTTTACTTCCTTTTTCATATGGTCAGCAATGGTGCATTTACAGTAGATCCTTGTTCATGTCACAGATTTATTCCAAGTTCTTCAAAAATATCTAGAACAGGAAAGAAGCTGCAGTTAGTGACCATTCTCAAAAGATTCTTATTCCTAGAAGAGGTAGGTGGGTGGGTGAGTAGACAGGTAGGTAGGCAGGTAGATAGGTAGGTAGATGGATGGGTAAGTACATAGGTAGATGGAAAGGTAGGCTGACAGGTGAGTAGATTGGTATGTTGGGTAAAAGGTTATGTCAGTGGACGGATGGATGGATGGACGGATGGATGGATAACCAATTGCTCGGGGCCTCTTATCAGGTTTCAGTTTCTAACATAAGACGGAGAATCTCACCTTCAGGGTATTATGCAGAAATGTATAATCTAGTATTATACTTAACCCAGTTTTGGGTGTACCTGATCACATTAGATCAGGGGTGCTCAACCCTGCAGCATGCTGCAGCTTCCCCTGCACATGTTATTTTCCTCCCACCAGTGACCAAGGCAACAAGAAACAGTCCTGGTAGTCAGATATGGATGACACGTAGTAGTTATACAATGTCAAAGGTTATACGTTTCACATTCCATGGATAAAGTTCCACATTGCATGGATAAAGTTGAGTTCCTGATATGTAAGATGTCATTATCATGTCTCTCTTTTGCACCAAATATTCCAGACCTTGAAAAACATAAATTATGCCAAAGAAGTCAACCTCTGAAGTAATATGTGGGTTAATCATGTGTAAAATATAGATAGATGTGTACAGCTTTGATTTCTGTAAATAAGAATGATACCACAGTGCCATCACTGGGACTCAGTAACCAGGAGGCCAGCCTCAGTAGCATAGATGGTAGCATGTCTGCCTCACGTTCAAGAGGTCCTGAGTTTGAATTTCCGTCTTGGTGAGTTATCTAGATAAGTCTTTTTCTGGGTTTTTCCCTTATCCTGAAAGATAAATGTCTAGTAACTCTAAACTATATGGACCCTGGGCTCATTTCATTCATTGTCCGATAACAACATTGGATGGTATAAAATTTAAAAAAAAAAAGTAACTAGGGATAAATGTGTCCTTCTGTCGCAACAGGTGGAAGGTGATTTCAACCTCCCCTTTCTTGCTTGCATTTGAACACTGTGCATTAGATGCAAGAATGTGAAAACTGACACCTCCCACCCTTCTTTTAGAATTTACCAGGAAACCTTAGATTTAAGCATGCCAAACCTGATATTCGGCTCTTTGGTTCTCGTCCATTGTCAATTCAGAGTGGTTATCGATTGTCAGAGCTGAAACACAACACCTCTCTGTGGCATTATGACAATTGCCATACTGAAAAATAAACAGCTACAGAAAAAATAAAAATAAAACTAAAAACTAGAGATGCACTGGGAACAATTATAAATCAATCCCAAAGAAACCAATGTAGAAAATACCAAAATAACTCATTACTTTGTTCTAAGATCACCAGTTGTTAATACTGGCACATATTGATTTAAAAAACAAACTGTGCAATTAACTGTTGTTAACACACAGTGTTTAATCTATCAACTAAGGTCTCAAATCAACTGTATTTATCCTTCTGAAGAGGTTGATCACATTTCCTGTCATAAAGTGATGTATTTAAGAATTACTTCAACATGATGTATGCGCTGCCATAGTAACATAAAAAGTGGTATGCCCTCCACATTTGTTGAGTGAAATAATCATCTGATTTATAATTTCGAAATAAATAATATTCTGACATGAATAAATAAACTGAATTAACTCTCTTGATTCTTCATAAAACATCTGAGATCTAAGCATTCTGTATATTCAATACTCTCACCATCTAACAAAGCTTAATTTTAGGAAACACTTCTCTGAAAAGAGCGCCTTTTGCTAGAGATAAAGTCTTGTGTAATAATTCAAGGGAGAATATATTTCAACAATTAAAATAAATAAAATATAAAATAGGGAAATAAAAACGCACCATATGAAGTATATGAACAATTTCTTCCTGCAGGTGACACCAGCCAGTAGGAGTGAGAATAGATTCCTGGTCTTGCCTTCACCCCAGACAGATTGCAGTATTTTTATTTCAGCAAACTTTCTGAAGACACTAAAATAGTTCACTTAACGACTTAACGGAAAGAAATATATTAAATTATAGTTTGACGATGACTCTGATAATTATATTTACATTCCCTCTAGGCTTAAAGTGGGGATGTAAATAAACAGTACGGTGTGCCACTCTGCCAATTAACACATGCTGACACACTCTGCAGTCAGCTGTTTACGACTGACTCTGCAGCTCATGTTTAAATGTTCTGTAAGTTAATTACAGTATTTATATTGTTCACTGCTTGAATATGTGAAATAACTGATTATATACACAATGTAGTAACAAACTATTTCCACTCACACTCTACTACTTCACTTGCTTTAAAACTTGTGTTATGGCACAATGTTGACATCCAAACACATTTTAATACCGGATAGAGTATATAGCAGACAAACACAGAGAGTATTAAATATGTTTAAAAGCATTGAGATGGTTATGAGTGTTTGGAGAAATTTAGTAACAGTAACATCCAAATTAACTGGGGGGGGACTATTTATAGTCAGTTTTTAAGACTGTGCCACTTACATTTTTATTTTCTGAGGGACCAGTTTCTGAAGCTATTATTTCTATTTTCAACCTCAAAGGTCCAACTAGCTATCGTCTGTTGTTGTCTTCTTTCTAATTGTGGAACTATGAACTTCTTTATCAACAGTTGCACACTATTTAAGACATAGCCTTTCACTTCAAAAATGTAACTTAAAATTATTCATGATTGAACAAACAATGATGAAATGTTATACTTAGAGTAATATGACTACCTACGATACTTTTTTACTTGAATTAATACACTTTAAGTTATGTATTCTTGACTTTAAGAAGGAAATGGTATACTTAACACAGCATTGCCTAAATTCAACATCTTACTTATATTAAGTTAATAGATGGAAATCAATCATTCCCCCATACTAGCCATGTAAAGGCTAAGTTTTTGATAGATCTTACTTATATTTGAATAATAATTTCACCTATCTGAGACACAGCATACAATGCACATGTTAGGAACAGCATGGCGCAAGATAGCTTTATTTTTAAAATGTTTTCATTTGTTTAGAGAAACACCAAAGAATAAATCCTCATATAGAGAAATTGAATATAAGTGGGTTATATTCAATAATAAACACAAACATTCATGTCCAAACAAGTTCCTGAACAGGATTCTCAGAAGACACCAATTCCGGCAAAATCAGTCTCCCGCATGCCTTGTGGGCTTCGCATAACACCATACCACATCCAATCTAATTTGAATATATTAAACCACTCCCATTTGGGTGCAGTGGATGCTGCTTCGTGATACAAAGGCACTGAGGAGCAACATGATTTACCTTCTAACTCAATAAAAATAAAGTCTCTCTATTTAAAAATAATCTTTTCTGCAGTTAAACTCTAATGAAGAGGTACATGCAACAACATTCAAACTGAAGCCCAGTCTGCAAAAAGTCATGGACGGACATTTTCAGATTAACTTCTGAGTTTAAAAGCAATTTGAGTTAGAGGTAACGCACGATTGTGTGTGTGTGTGTGTGTGCGCGCGTGCGTGCGTGTGTAGTGTACTGGTGTAGTGAGAGATGGTGAGGGAAACCGGAGATATAGGAGAAAATCTGCTCCATGTTGTCCACCACAAAACTCATTTTGCAATTGCCTGGGATCAAACCCAGACCGCCTTGGTGAGAGCCAAGCACTCTAAGGTGTGTGGGATGTGTGGTGTGGTGTAGTGTGGGTGGGGCGAGGCGGGGCGTGGCGTGGCATGGGGTGGGGGTGGGGGGTGGGGGCGTAGCATGGCATGGCGTGCATGGCAGGGAGCATGTGGTGTGGTTTTTTTTTTTAAATTTACGTCTGCCCCAACATTAAGTTATATCGGACGGGAATGAATTGGGTGAAATGATGCTCAAATGAGTCCAGGGTCCATGGAGCTTAGAGATACGGGAAAACCCCGGAAAAAACCTTATCTATGTAACTCACCCTGACCGAGATTCGAACTCGGGACCTCTTGAACGTGAGGCAGACATGCTACCATCTACGCTACCGAGGCAGGCATGTGGTGTGTGGTGTGGTTTGGTCATATTTTATATCGTTATAGTTCTTATTATATCAGCCTTATAATCATTGTTGGTATCACTCTCAATGTCACAACTGTGTCTCCCTGTCAGTGTGCCTTGTCTGTCTTGTGTGTGTGCGTGCGTGTGCGCAGGGCGTGGTATGGGGTGTGGGTGGGGCGTGGCATGGCGTGGTCTGCATGGCAGGGGGCATGTGGTATTGTTGATATCACTCACTGTTACAACTGTGTGTGTGTGTGTGTGTGTGTGTGTGTGTGTGTGTGTGTGTGTGTGTGTGTGTGTGTGTGTGTGTGTGTGTGTGTGTGTGTGTGTGTGTGTGTGTGTGTGTGTGTGTGTGTGTGTGTGTGTGTGTGTGTGTGTGTGTGTGTGTGTGTGTGTGTGTGTGTGTGTGTGTGTGTGTGTGTGTGTGTGTGTGTGTGTGTGTGTGTGTGTGTGTGTGTGTGTGTGTGTGTGTGTGTGTGTGTGTGTGTGTGTGTGTGTGTGTGTGTGTGTGTGTGTGTGTGTGTGTGTGTGTGTGTGTGTGTGTGTGTGTGTGTGTGTGTGTGTGTGTGTGTGTGTGTGTGTGTGTGTGTGTGTGTGTGTGTGTGTGTGTGTGTGTGTGTGTGTGTGTGTGTGTGTGTGTGTGTGTGTGTGTGTGTGTGTGTGTGTGTGTGTGTGTGTGTGTGTGTGTGTGTGTGTGTGTGTGTGTGTGTGTGTGTGTGTGTGTGTGTGTGTGTGTGTGTGTGTGTGTGTGTGTGTGTGTGTGTGTGTGTGTGTGTGTGTGTGTGTGTGTGTGTGTGTGTGTGTGTGTGTGTGTGTGTGTGTGTGTGTGTGTGTGTGTGTGTGTGTGTGTGTGTGTGTGTGTGTGTGTGTGTGTGTGTGTGTGTGTGTGTGTGTGTGTGTGTGTGTGTGTGTGTGTGTGTGTGTGTGTGTGTGTGTGTGTGTGTGTGTGTGTGTGTGTGTGTGTGTGTGTGTGTGTGTGTGTGTGTGTGTGTGTGTGTGTGTGTGTGTGTGTGTGTGTGTGTGTGTGTGTGTGTGTGTGTGTGTGTGTGTGTGTGTGTGTGTGTGTGTGTGTGTGTGTGTGTGTGTGTGTGTGTGTGTGTGTGTGTGTGTGTGTGTGTGTGTGTGTGTGTGTGTGTGTGTGTGTGTGTGTGTGTGTGTGTGTGTGTGTGTGTGTGTGTGTGTGTGTGTGTGTGTGTGTGTGTGTGTGTGTGTGTGTGTGTGTGTGTGTGTGTGTGTGTGTGTGTGTGTGTGTGTGTGTGTGTGTGTGTGTGTGTGTGTGTGTGTGTGTGTGTGTGTGTGTGTGTGTGTGTGTGTGTGTGTGTGTGTGTGTGTGTGTGTGTGTGTGTGTGTGTGTGTGTGTGTGTGTGTGTGTGTGTGTGTGTGTGTGTGTGTGTGTGTGTGTGTGTGTGTGTGTGTGTGTGTGTGTGTGTGTGTGTGTGTGTGTGTGTGTGTGTGTGTGTGTGTGTGTGTGTGTGTGTGTGTGTGTGTGTGTGTGTGTGTGTGTGTGTGTGTGTGTGTGTGTGTGTGTGTGTGTGTGTGTGTGTGTGTGTGTGTGTGTGTGTGTGTGTGTGTGTGTGTGTGTGTGTGTGTGTGTGTGTGTGTGTGTGTGTGTGTGTGTGTGTGTGTGTGTGTGTGTGTGTGTGTGTGTGTGTGTGTGTGTGTGTGTGTGTGTGTGTGTGTGTGTGTGTGTGTGTGTGTGTGTGTGTGTGTGTGTGTGTGTGTGTGTGTGTGTGTGTGTGTGTGTGTGTGTGTGTGTGTGTGTGTGTGTGTGTGTGTGTGTGTGTGTGTGTGTGTGTGTGTGTGTGTGTGTGTGTGTGTGTGTGTGTGTGTGTGTGTGTGTGTGTGTGTGTGTGTGTGTGTGTGTGTGTGTGTGTGTGTGTGTGTGTGTGTGTGTGTGTGTGTGTGTGTGTGTGTGTGTGTGTGTGTGTGTGTGTGTGTGTGTGTGTGTGTGTGTGTGTGTGTGTGTGTGTGTGTGTGTGTGTGTGTGTGTGTGTGTGTGTGTGTGTGTGTGTGTGTGTGTGTGTGTGTGTGTGTGTGTGTGTGTGTGTGTGTGTGTGTGTGTGTGTGTGTGTGTGTGTGTGTGTGTGTGTGTGTGTGTGTGTGTGTGTGTGTGTGTGTGTGTGTGTGTGTGTGTGTGTGTGTGTGTGTGTGTGTGTGTGTGTGTGTGTGTGTGTGTGTGTGTGTGTGTGTGTGTGTGTGTGTGTGTGTGTGTGTGTGTGTGTGTGTGTGTGTGTGTGTTTTTTAAAGGAAATACAGCATGCATTTCAAACTGCAGTGACTAAACATTTTCATATATTACCTGTACTTCATTAAAGTTGGTTCTTCATATATGTACGAGGCATGTTTTTTAAGTCAGTACCATTTTGCGATTCTGCCGCCGCAGCGCTATGGTCAGCATTCCGCGCATGCGCACTGGTTACCTAAATCTCTTGTCTACGCACTAACGCCATTACAGTCTGATTCTTCATTGTATATGTTGGTTACTGAGTGTTTAAGATGCCTCCGACAATCGTGAGTCCCGCCGATTGTGAAGTACGGGCTGTTATACGATTTCTTAGTGCTAAAGGCGTAAAACCGATCGATATTCATCGTGAGATCTGTGAAGTTTACGGACAAAACATTATGAGTGATGGAATGGTAAGGAAATGGGTGAGAGCATTTAAAGATGGCCGCACAAATGTGCATGATGAAGAACGGAGTGGGCGTCCTTTGGTCGTTACTGAAGATTTGGTGCAGAAAGTGGATGAAAAGGTGAGAGAAAACAGACGCTTTACAATTTCATCATTGTGCAACTATTTTCCTCAATATTCTCATAGTGTTTTGTATCGCATTGTGACCGAGAAACTTGAAGTACCGGAAATTGTGTTCACGTTGGGTTCCGAAAATGTTGATGGATTTGCACAAAACCCAAAGTTTAGGCAGTGCATTGACTTTCCTTGAGCGGTACCACAATGAAGGTGAAGATTTTTTAGACCACATTGTTACTGGTGACGAAACATGGGTGGCCTACGTCAGACCAGAATCGAAACAACAATCCATGGAATGGCGACATTCATCATCAACCACAAAAGTGAAGTTTAAGCAAACAATTTCTGCCCGGAAAATCATGTGCACAGTTTTATGGGACAGAAAAGGAGTATTGCTAGTGGACTTTCTGCCTCATAATGAAACAATCAATGCAGCGTTTTATTGTGAGACATTGAACAATCTGCGCCGTGCAATCTAGAACAAAAGACGTGGCAAGTTGAGTAAGGGTATCGTTTTGCTGTATGACAATGCCCGTCCACATGTGACTAATCGGACCAAAGATTTCATCAAATCTTTTCAATGGGAAACTCTAGATCATCCTCCATACAGCCCTGATCTGGCGCCCAGTGACTACCAATTGTTCCTGCACTTTAAGAAGCATCTGGGCGGTCAGCGTCTTCAAGACGATAACGAAGTCAAAACAGTTGTGATACAGTATTTAACACGTCAGGCGGCAATATTTTATGAGGAGGGTATTCAAAAACTGGTGCCACGTTATGACAAGTGCCTCAATATTCATGGAAATTATGTAGAAAAGTAGATTAAGGTACAGTTTCATGTAAAAATAAAATTATTGCGATATCTATGCACGTTTTTTTTTAATTCAAAATGGTACTGACTTAAAAAACATGCCTCGTATCTTCTAATTTGTACATTATCTTGACTTAACGGACACAAATTCATTAATATTAAATATTTTCCTCTTACACTTCAATTCTAAAGTGAATACTTGAAGTCAGCCAATCAACAATTAGTGTTATTTCCAAACACCTGAAATATTACATGTTAATTTCAAGTGATATATTTGTGTGTGTTTCATAAAGTCCACGATTGGATGTATTAAGACTAGCTAACAATATATGGTTAAAAATATGTAGTTAATCCATCATTTGCATGAGCTCTAGGATTTATTTTAATTCATTTACTTCCTCATGGTTGTAACGCATCCTATCCCTTAAGTACTTGAAGAAAATACATTGTATTTACCTAATTCCCTGTACCTCAACCCTGAAATATTAACACACAATGTATCCAAACAGCTAATAAATTCATTCCAGAGTCATTGGTGTTTAGTGTGGATCACACACAGTGTGTTTCAGAATTCAAATGAAAACATCTAAGGGGCTATACAGATAGGACCATAACGGTCCCACATCATATAATTTTGTGCAATAAATTTGAGCCAGTATGCCACTGATACAAATTCAATGGAATATGTAAGCATTTGCTACACTGACCAAAGGTAGAAAACCAGAGGCACCACCTTTCAAGCTCTGGTTTCCTTTACTTTTATCTTTTTTATTTTGGTTCTTCAAATTGTTCATAGTGAAGGATATGGAATACTGCACTGTTCCATAAGTTATTGCTGCTGCTGTCAATTGTAATCAAGGAAATCAAACAAACAAGTTCTGAACAGGAATGCACACCATAAGATATGGTAATATTTTAAAACTGCACATGATATGTAAGCAGAATGCTTTAGAGGTGACCATCATGTTATTGTTGTTGCAATGTTTAAAAGCAAGCACCATTCATTCCCTGATTATGTCTTATACCCGTATTTCATGCTGCTTCTTTCGTACAATTTATCATTAATTAATCTTTAATGATATAGCACTGAATATAGCTTTGTAACCTTCAGAAAGTAACAGAAGACTAAAAATTTAAATTGCAATGTGGAAATAAGTACATGAATTTCTGAGCAATATGTTTAAACACTGCTTGATAAAACTACATGCAAAGAGGATTTTATTATACTAAACTTACACTAAAGATATTTTACAGAAGAAATCGAAATAAGCAGTATTTCACTATGCCAAATCAGCTATGTGAATCTCTTGCACATAGCCGACCTTGACTCCGTTATGTTGCGCTTTATTATGCACATAACTGATTATGCAAAATCTCATTTTATGAGTTCACACTACTTAATTAGTCATTAGTTCTTTTATATTTGATATTACATACAAATTAAAGTATACACTTTTCTCCACTTTAATACAACAATCAGATAACATACAGAAGTATAGCATAGCATTCCAGTTACATAATGTTGCAATACGGAAGACACGTATCACACAAATGTATGATAAAACAGATTTAAATTGAAACAAAATAGGCTATAATTATGAAAGCATTAATTATAATGGCCAGTAGTCATCACAAGAAATAAGCACAAATGGTGTAAAACTAATATAAATGACTTACAAAAAAACTGCAAATTGGATGAAGATATATAAAACATGTCAAGTATTATATTTATAATAATATATCTGAAAGAAAACTTTTTATATATAATGGGAAGAATACTTATTTGGGAAAGTTACGGTTCACTGATATTTTAGATTACCATAGAACAAATGATATTCTTTGTTCATCAACATTTTCAGAGACTGTAGGCTTTCAAATTTTGTTTTCTCTATCTTCAGCGAGTCATGATAGAGATTTTGAGGGTCATTTACTTTCAATATGTGCCTGCGCTGTGGAACTGGTTGCCACTCATCTCTATGGTTCACTTTGTAGAAAACCTCCCCCTCTTTGTAAAGTAGTGCTTGTATGTCGGTGACAGTAGGATTGCCTGTTTTCTTTCCTAGTCTTATAGATGGAAAGTTATGTGGAAGGCTTTCAAAATTTTTGAAAAACAAATGGTCCAGATGATTTATGTATGGATGGGCATCTTTTCTCTTATTCCTAGCTTCCTCCATCCTACTGACATAATGTGCAGGGGTGTATATTGGTGGATTAAACAGCCTCTTTAATGTTGAATGGACGCTATCCACTTCCATCAATGTATGTCCTTTCTCCAGTATGATTTGTTCAATTTCAATTTGAAAATTACTCGATGCATCAGCCAAAGCACTTGCCAAAACTTTATTTTTGTTTTAGTATGCACAACCATCGGATACCAAAATGACTTTTTTGTACGTCAAATTTTTCCTTATGAAATCAAGGATGCAAGTTGTAAATTCACTGGGTTTAATTTTCCCTTCTCCTTCATGCCACACATAAAGGTGTACATCTTTTGTATTACTAACATAAATTGCAAAATTGTGTATTTGTAATTTCTGGCTGTAGTATTGTTTAGAAACAGTTAATTTTGGGCACAGAAGAACACTTTGGATATCCATTGTAGCCACAAGGACACTATCAGTTGCTGAAGAAATCGCATCTTCCTTCGCTTTTCGGGCTTAATTTTTCTTCTGGACATGCAGATTATAATCTTCTTGTTTCAGGTTCCCTTCCTTAAAGGCAATTTTTCTAAAATTTCACAAAACTTTTTCCTTTCCACCGATTCATTTTCTGTTTCTTCACACCACTCCTTATAAATTTTGTGCATTTGATTAAGAGATCTAAATTCTGAATCCACATATACACGTGAACTACTAGCTCTACAGTAGTGGCTGGGAACTTTTGGAATTAACTCTAACCACTTGCTTACAGATTCTGATTTTAGCAATTTCCTCTTATTTGATGGTTCTTGTGTACATTTCATTTCTTCTTTCCACCCTCCACAGCTTCGATGTCAGATTCTTCACTTTCGATGGTTTCATTTGTCTTAATTTCATTGAAATCCTTGACCCAGTTATTAAAAACAATTTTCTTCAGTCCTAGGGTAGAAAGAAAAAATATCACTACACACCCTTTCCTTTGACCCATCTACTAGGGGTAGATAATGTAGATGATCCTTTTCAGTACCTTTTCTTCTAATAACTGGCCTAAAGTTCACATGACCATTAATATACACCTTTTTCTCCTCCCAGGTATTGAAATTCCAGAATCTTTCATCTACTTTCTTTCATATATTTTTGTCGAATTTATGGCACATGAAACTTCTTTTGCCTGATTTGCTCTCTTTGTGTGGACACGTTTTAGGTAGTAATTTTCTTCCCTCACGTTCCACAATAATGTACACATTGGCAGTCTTCTTCCGCCCTTGATATTTCTTCTTGTGCATTCTTAATTCTTTATTATTCCCTCTGCTATTATTTTCCTTACCCAAGTCCTTGTCATTCTCTTCATTGTCGCCTTCATTTCCACTGCCTAGAATATCGTCGTTAGAGACAGGTAGCTCTACTCCTGTTATAACAGATAAAGTGGACGTATTTGGGGTGTCAGTTAATTTACAATCGTCTACACTGGTATATTCAGCTCCACCACCAGTTGAGAGAACTGTAATTTGTGTGTCATTTACACCAATTGTATCAGAATTACTCACTATAAAAGCATCAGTCATTACTGTTTGTGTTGGTATGGTTGCTATTGGAACTTCATCCCATGGCAATACAATACACTCTTTATCTGTAACAATATAAATAATTTATTTTATAATACTCCCTGGGTATTTTTTTTAGTTTCTAAAACGTTAAAATTGTTATTGACTGCTTTATAAAATCACGTCTTTAATAAATTATTTGTTATACTGATGCATTTATAATGATTTAAACCCATCACAAAATTAAATATTAAAAATAACCTAAAATAAACTTAATACGTACCCAATACAACTACTTCATCTGCAATATTGTGTGCAGAATGTAAGGCATCTTCAGAAACCAGGGCATCCAGCGTCATATTCACCAAATGTCTTCCTCTACTATCCATTATTGCAAAACAGACCGGCTAAAATGGACTGTGTACCATGCAAGGCTGCAGTGAACTAAACATGCTGACGATATTTTGGTGGCAATTTATATGTTTGGCTAGTAAAAGTCGTAACAATCGAACAACGCAATGCGATATCTTGGATCTGTTAGTGAAACAAAGCTTCATCTTCAAGGCTGCAGTGAACTAAACATGATGACGATATTTTGGCGGAAATTTATATGTTTGGCTAGTAAAAGTCGTAACAATCAAACAATGCAATGAGCTATCTTGAATCTGTTCGTGAAACAAAGCTTCATCTTCATACATAGAAATGATTCCATTGTTGACAGAATTACAGTATGAAGTCATGTCACATTTTTACCATGACCTTGTATTAATTTCAAAAGGCTTGGCTGTATGAATAGATTATTTTAAGTTGTTATGCGACAGTCACTTCAACTTCAACATCTGGAAGTAATTAAAGTTATTTTGATTCTGACGCAAAAATATTTTCATAATTATATTAATTCCTCTCATATCATATGCTTCAACTTAAATAACACATAAATAAGATAGATATAACATTAATACAGAAACATTACATACTTTAATGCTGCCTTCTGTCTACCAAATCAGCTATGTGAAACAAAAGGCGCATATTTAATCGGCTATGTGAAATATGCATTCAAATTTCCTTTACCAGAATTTTTTCGCTGAAATTGACCTGGTATCACCATATCCACAATGTTACTGAGAAAATAAGAAATTTAACGCTGCATTAACACGAATCATAAATCGAAAAACGATTATAAGAAAGTGTTTTTTTCCTTCTCCTGTAAAATTACCATTACTTCACATGGCTGTTTTTACAGGCGCAACGATGATATGCTATCTTCATTAAAAATCTTACATCTATTTTTTTCCAGCTTAACTTGAATACTTAACAATTATTTTCAACAAACATCAAACACAAAAATGCAGTTACCACAACCACGTGGGACCTAGCAGAACTGGATTCCTTACATTGAGAACTTCGGGAGCATCAAGCAAAAAATTAAAGGTTAATCATAACCAGCTAGAGCGCAATATTACTGAATTGTATTTTAGAATTCTAATGCATTTTAGAAGAATGAAGAAACCCAGTTTTGAATCAGATGGAATCAATATTGAAAAGAAACCAATCTGGTTTTAAGATCAATCGTTTTTTGGAGGTGTCGTGCACAATACAATTCCTAAAAAAGAACAGCCAAGTGAGGGAAGGGGTTATGTAGAAAAAATATAATAGATATAAATGGAAGGAAGAGTACTCCAATGAATTTAGAGAGAGATTAAATTCTCAGTATGGCCATATATGTCAATATGGAATAAGTGTTATGACAAAAGAACAAAGAACTGAAAATGCCATGGATATTTTAAATAGCCTCATGGTGACAGTGGGGGAGGGAATCAAAATGAAAATGAGGGCAATTAAGAGAGATGAGGGATGGTTCGATGAAGAATGTTGAGTAGCTAGGAGACAAGTTAAACAGTTGCTCATAAAGTGGAGGAAGTTAGGTTATTCAGAATTAAAGAAAGAGTACATGCAAGGGAGAAACTTATATATTTCTGTGCTAGAACAAAAGAAAACAATCTGGAGAAGAAAAGTGAAACTCAATTGATAAACATCCTTAATGAAAATAATGTAAATGAGGTATGAAAGGCGATAAAATCAATGTACAGCAGATATATAATGAAACCCAGTATACAACCAAGAGAGTGGTGGAATATTTCATATATATATATGGGGGGAATAAGTCAATTAAAGAGATAGGAATTGGCAAAATAGGTAATAACTATATAGATATGCTGGATGATGAAATAAGAGCTGAAGAAATGTTGCAACAGGTTAGATTAATGAAGAGGAATAAAGCAATGGGAATAGATGGTATCCCAACAGAGTTTCTTAAGGAATGGTATACTGAAATAAACAGAGTTAAGGTTCTTGAAGACTTATTTAATACAAAGTGAAGGGATATATACCAGAAAAATGGAGGAAGGCAATTATTCATCCGATCTATTAAGGTAAGGGGAATGTTGACAAAGCAAACAATTATAGATGTACTGCACTTTTATCAAATGCGGGAAAATTCTTTATGGGTATTATGGCAAGTAGGATACAAGCTTGGATTGAAAAATACAACATTCTCTCAGAATTTCAGACGGGTTTTAGAAGAGGGAGATTAACAGTTGATTATTACAAAACATTGGTATATAAATATCTAAAGGTTAAAAGAGGAAAGCTATATACAGCTTTTGTTGATCTCAAGAAGGCTTATGATAGGATTGAGCTCCATTTGTAACTTAAGTTGTTGAGTAAAGGGGTGAGTCAACAAATGGTAGATTCTATTAGAGCTTTAAACAAGTAGAACATGTTTTGTATAAGGGTGGAGGATGGGGTTATAACAAGAGGAATCAAACAAAAGAAAGGTCTTAGGCAAGGGTGTAAGTTAAGCCCAGTCCTATTCAACTTATACATTGATGATGTATTAAAGGAAATTGGGAGATGTAATAACCTTATGCCAATAATAAATATACTGTCGTGGCAAAAAGCACAGAAAGCGCAAAGCCGTTATCTACGATAGCGTGGTTAGTGTACACAAGGAGCCGGCAAATAAAGATAGCTCAGATAAAGGACTTGCCGGCATAGATTAAGTTATGCTTCTTGTAGGTGATAGAATATTCGGTTTCTTTACTATTCCGGAAATATCTTGAATTTATGAATGAGATACATCAGAGATTGTGACACGCCAGTGGGCAGTTGTAAAACGAGAGTGAGTTGCAGAGAGTAAGCAGAGAACAGCTGTAGAGTGTTGTGGTAATGAGAGCTGATGTAATCAGAACGCTCTTTGTTATTGTCATCGACCTTGGAAGATTGTGTTGTATATGTGATGTAATGCTGTTACGTAAGAATTGAAAAGTGTATTTCTACAGAAATAAAGAACATTTAGAATTTCGGCAAATTGGACTTTTAATTCTACAAACCCACAAACTCACAACTGGTGTCAGGAGTGGGACATTACCACCATGGAGGCTGCATTGGAAAAGATTCTACAGAAAATGGAAGAAATGAAGACGGCTAACGATAACATCACCGAGAAGATGGAAGAAATGAAGGCCGAATTAACAGCGAAGACGGAGGCGACCTGGCCGCAAAGTTGGAGACGACAAATCACATTCTGACTGCAATGAAGGCCGAATTAACCACAGAAATGAGAGCAGCGAACGACAGTCTGGCTACGGAAATAAAGTGGCGAACGAGCCTCTCGCCGCCAAATTTGAGGAACTGTTGGCCGGCGTGAGGGATGACGTGACGGAGCTGGGCAAGCGGATGGGCCAAGTGGACGAGCGCGTCGAAAACCTGGCGAACCGCTACAATGACCTAGAGGAAAAGGCCGACAGTAACGCCAAGTACCTGAACGCCGTAGTGGAAGACGTCGAAGACCTTGCAAACCGCGTTAACAACCTGGAGAGAAAGGCCGACTGCAACACAAAGTCCCTGAACGCCATGGTAGAGGACATCGTCGGCAGGAGGTTGAAGTACTTGAAGGTCGACGCGCCGGGACGCGACACATCGGCGCGCGTCAAACCTCTTAAATACGACGGCACGAAAACTTTAAAGTCTTCCGCTGCCAGTTCGACGCAGTGGCCAAGCACAACAAATGGTTACCAGAGGAAGAGGCCGCACAGTTAATAGCCAGCCTCCAGGGATGGGTCGCAGAAGTTCTGAATGCGGTCCAGACACCGGCGGCACCTAAGGACATCTGGGATGCCCTGGAGAGTCGCTTTGGAAACCAACGCTTAGCCGAGGCGTACCGCAGCCAGCTGAAGAAAAGCTCACAACAGCCAGGTCAGACACTACAGGAGTTCGCCCTGGCAATTGAGCAGCTGGCCAGCAAAGCCCTACTCGATCTTCCACCAGAGTTCGTATCCCGAGAGACTGCCTACACTTTTGTCGACGGGGTACAAGACACAAATTCGTCGGCGCCTAATGCTCGGCGATTACAAAACCATCCACGAGGCGCTAACGGCAGCATAAAGGATGGAGGCGGCCAGGGTTACGGCTACCCCGTCGTCGCGAACCAGGAGTATCCGTTACACGGGAGACCAAAGACCAGTCGAGGGACACTGGCGAAGACTAGTGGCCTGTGTTGGGGGTGTGGAGAGCCGGGACACCTGGAGAGAGACCGCCCACACAAGGAAGAGCAGCCGGAAAACCATTAAGGGCCGTCGTGGAGAGGGGCACGTCGGCGCCATCACCACCATCCCCTCCAGAGGTTCTACTCCCATCAGTCCTGGACCCGTAGGACCAAGACCCGGGCCTCTATCAACCAGAGAGTATCCGAGTTGTCCCAAAGGGCGCCCTGCGTCCTCCGTGGGACTTTCCATAGGACAAGACCTGGGTTACTAACGAGCCCCCCATCTGGTCCAAGGACACAAGACGGGATGGAAGTGGATACGCCACTTACGCGCGCCAACACCAAAAGGCGAAGGCTACCGATATGACCTCGGTGGGGCCGCCTGGCGATCTAGCACACCTTCTACTAGCTCTGCAGGCTAGTACCCGGGAATATTGATGGCTTCCCTAAACCCCGTCTGGAGACGTACCCGATCTCCCACGGGTATCGGGAACCACTGTCCCCTCGAGACCAACCCAATCCGAACAACTCCCTGAGGGAGGGGCTCGAATGTTCGGCCCGAGGTTCCTCTAGTAACGTCAGAGGTACCACGAGTGCTAAGGGTCCGCAGCGCCCGCACCACGGCAGCTGAAGGGGACGGATCCCCTCCCCTACGGGAAGCCAAGGTAACAGTTACTACGGTCGCACGGACAAAGTGCTTCACCGCATCGACACCGGAGACGCTCGGCCTATTCGGCAACTACCTAGACGCGTTCCGCTGGCAAAACAAGCGGCGGTACGGGGTCTGCTAGATGACATGAAATCCAGGGGAGTGATTGAAGAGTCTGACAGCGCTTGGTGTTCCCCTGTAGTTCAGGTGACAAAGAAGAATGGCGAGCTGCGCTTCTGCATAGCTGAACACTGTCACCCGGAAGGACTGTTTCCCCTTACCCCGGATTGACAACATCCTGGACACGCTAGCTGGTGCAGTGGTTCTCGACCCTGGACCTGATGTCGGGTTACTAGCAGGTGGCTCTAGACCAGAGAGACAAGGAGAAGACTGCATTCTCGACAAGCCAAGGGCTTTGGCAGTTCATAGTTATGCCCTTTGGCCTCTGCAACACACCAGCCACATTTCAAGGCCTCGTGGAATCAGTAATGAGAGGATTGACATAGGATGCATTCCTGCTATACATGGACATCATCGTCAGCAAGACGTTCGAAGACCATCTCAACAACTTGAGCAAGGTGTTAGAGAAAGTTCTTTCCAATGATGCTTAGATCCTTATATATCTTCATTAGAGACCTCATAATGCTTTTATACTTGCAGGAATTACCTAACTTCAGTTGTCCTATCCTGCTATGATTTCACAAATGAACATGTATTCCTTTCAGTATTTTGCTGTATGGGTCTACATCCACTTTTGTACAGACATGCATTTCAGGTAACCACTTGATTATGAGTTTGCCTAGTCCAGTTTTAAACTCGTAGTTTTTCCACCTACTATAATTTTATTATTGACAAAGTCATTTTTTAAAATAATTTTACGTTCTCCGTTAATTCATATCGAACAATAAATGAAATGGCTAAAATGATATTTAAATGAGTCCTGGGTCCATAGAGCCTTGTTACCGATATTTATATTTCAGGATAAGGGAAAACTCAGGAAAAAAACTTATCCAGATAAGTTGCCCTGACCGAGATTCGAACTGGGACATCTTGAACGTGACGTAGACATACTACCACCTACCCTAAAAAGGGTAATAAAGTCAATTATCTTGTTTCCCATCATACCGCTTCAGTCAGAGTACCACACACAAATGTTGCATCTGTTTGATATCCAATCTTCTTTCGAAAATTCTGTGAGTAGGTTGAGATTTTCTCATTCCTCTTGTTTGTATATCCAGCATATTGAGGTGGTTTTGTTACCGCCTGAACAGTTTCACTCACTGCCATCTGGGTTTCAAATTGTTATCCTTTAAGCGCACATAACTTTTCTTTTGTAGCCCTTGTATTTCTGGCTAGTCTGCAAACCTTAAGCTTTCACTATTTATCTTAAAAATGTCAAAGTAAAGAGGTTGCATTCATTTTGTAGTATAGGTGCAGGTAGTAATGTAAGTATATGCTATCAGTAGCTTTATGCGTAAAGAACTACCATCCAGACTTCCATGTGCAAGTGGGGTTAATGTTATACGAGCTCCCTTTTTACCTGTGAAGAGTATGTATGAACCACTATCAGTCCAATAGGAAAAGTTTGTAGTTGAATGACAAGTTGGCCTCTCGTCAAGATATTGAAGCTCTCGGTGCATTGATGGTCTTACGTAAATTAAGTGAAATGTATAGTGTTTAATGCCCGCTTTTACTAAATGAGCCCTGACATTGCTGATATTAATGAATGCATAAAAATAAGCTTGAATTGGAGGATAAATGCACTGTATTTCCTGTATCACTTAAATATGTCCAAGAAATGTAGTGGTAGAGGGAAACTGATGAGAAATCTGAGGAGCTGGCAGTCTGTTGATACAAATCACCAATGTACTGTGCTCTCCTGCATCACTTAAGTACATCTTTGTGGGGGAGTACACGACACAAAAAAACACTCAAGTGCTTGCACTTTATTTCAGTCAAACTGAAATTCACAGTTCATTTGGGAAGGGTAGATCCACTGTTCACCGAGAAAGGATTGTAGCGGCTTAGGCGCATATTGTTGAAGTGTCCCAAGTTAAAATCTTGATAAGGTGTTGTGTCCAGACTCGACGATGATCGTCCAGTTCAGCAGAAACAGACAGTAATCCTGTATCAGAGGTGAAGTACCAGAATATTTTTGTAGGGGTGGGGTACAAAAGGAAATGCCAAGGTACGGAAAAAGAGAATGGTATAGGCATCATAGCGTTGTGCTTTACAAATACCGAATAAAATATAATTGATAAATGTAAAATGTTATCTAATTAATTAAAAACAATAGTACAATATATTTATATCGTCAGTAAAACATATATGTACAGAAAATTGTATAATTGAGATTATAATAAATGGAAAGAAATTGAAAAATGGATTAAAACATATATTTAAAAAATTATTCCTGACTTACCTATGGCAAAACATCATAAGCAATGTCGTAAAAAAAGTACATAGATGGTCCACTTAAGTTGTAAAATATGGGATAGTAAGCAATTAACATAAGAATAGGCCACAAAAGATAAGTAAATTACAAGCATTATTTACTGTTACGAAAAAGGTAAATTGTAACCCGGGTGACTGCTTCATTTGTTATAAATAGTAAATTGTATACTAAAAGGGGTTTCTACTTACTCTGTAACTAATGGTGTAGCTGGAAGGACAGGGAAGCAGATGGTAGAGCTATGAAGTTATTGCTTTATGATATTCTTTTGCTTTGCTATTTAATTTATACTCTATGGTCACAACTAAGAAAGGAAGCATGACTTCCTATGTTTTAAGAACTGAATGGTTGTAATGTTAATTATTATAATAAATAGTTATCTGCTCCTGAAGTAACATTTATTTCACTATATTAGAACTTGTCGATACACGGATAGCATAAATACTATAAAGCAACTTGTGCTTCTGAAGAGAGATTTATTTCACTATATTAGAACGTGTGTATACGCAGGTAGCGTAAATAATATAACCCAAAAGAGCTAAGTGAGAGAGCAAGATAGGATCTAGATTACAGATAAGTAGCTAGTAGGAAGTAGGCAGAGCAAAAGCAGAGACAACACAGAGTTCTACACTATGCCAATTTACTATAGCCTAATTATCAAATCTATGTACAATGCACTCCCTAAGCCTTGAGTCGACTTTGGGGTGAAATAGTGTTGACAGTTACATTATTAAACACCCATATGGGCTTACTTTATGACTGTGTAGTGTGTATGGTTAGAGGATGCGTCGTGTAGACTTGCCATCACTTGGGGGCGGCATGACGAACCTGAATCTAAGATCACTGTGACCTCCGGGATAACTGAATTAGAATGACCCACAACCGTCAAAATATGCTGTCTTTAAATACTGTTACTTTTAATATGGTTACCTGTTGCCAAATCAGCGTTCCCACGTTAAAGAAGCTACGTAGACATTTCACAAGTTACGCTAAGCATGATCAGGTTCCTCAAGAACATCCTAAACTGCAATGCGGTGTCTATGTGACTGATTACTTTGGTCAGTGAAGTCCATGTCAGGCCATCTGTATGTGGTCAACATGAGTAAACAGGAAACTGATGTCATAAGCTTAAGTCACGTGCAAACTCATATTATGTTCTTTTCAAAGTTCAGCAGAATTAAGACTTTTAGAATGTGCAAAATGTGCCAAGTCACAACACAGGAAATAAGCATGAAGTAACCAGATTCCAGAATTTGATATGTTCCTAAGTATTCCTTAATCATACACGTGACAATGCAGTTTATACTGTACAAACCTAGAAACTGTAAGTGATGATCAAGGTGAGCATTTTCACCATTTTCACCAGGACATTTCTGAGATGGAAAGACATTACCAGGGTTGCTGGGATCCAGCCATGTTGGAAGGCTATTGTTGGTTGCTCAAATGGAAGAGAACATGTCAATACCAGAAAAAATCAACAGTGAAACACTTCTGAGTTTATTCAGGTATATGGTTTTCACTATCTTATGTTGATTTACTTTAAATATATTAATATTTGCAATTATTATTTTCAATGTTATTTGGCAACAAAATTCAATTAAGCAAATATAAGTTGTATTGAATTTCTGTATACTTTCATAAAAAAATAATACCAAAAAAAGTAAAGTGATACAGCATTTTAAAGGGTATTTTTGAAATCAACAGACCAGTTTACATAAGAAATGGCCTATTTTCTATTTTGTTTGAAATAGACGGAAAAAAAGTTCCTTAGTGTAATTAGTAAATAACAATTACTTTATTTGTATTAAAGTAGCAAAAGTGTACATAATTTGGTGATGTACTATTATGTTCAATACTTGGTGGGACTCCACTGTTGCTGTGAATTCCAAAATGTGTATTTATTCTCAACCAAGATCACTTGGTCATAGTTGCACATTATTTCTTCACCCTCTCAATGATTTCTTCTCTGATGCATAACTTAGATTACCTAAACATGTTCTGCAGTTATATTCACATATGTTAAGTGATATTTAAGTTCACAGAGTTTCCAGGTTAGTCAGCCCATACATTGTAACTCTTGACACCACAACAATGCTGCAAATGATAATGGTTCATAAGTTTACTATGTATGATGTCTTGCCAATCTAATTTATCGGAATACCACCAAAACATGTACTTTAATCTAATGATGAATGTCAAAAAATTTTCCACAGAGGTGGGAAACTTTCAGACCATCCTGTAGGCAATTCAGAATGTATACTTTAATCCGCATTTTAGTCAGAAAAGGTTTACCATCACTGGTCTTAAGTTTCACAAAATGAGTTAATGCCTTCCTTTTAGAATGTGCTTTAATTACAATTCAAATGAATATATTACCTTACGTGTGCGAATTTTGTGAGCCAGGACAGTTGCTGAATCCAACAGAAGAAGATTTTTAATTGGTAGCATTTTATCTCCACTTCCTCTATAGATTATCCAAAACAGTACGGAGGAGATAACCTCTGTAGCTCTGAACAGAATCCTTAAGCATCTTTTCTTCAACTGCCTTGACCAAGTATCTTCCATCTACAGGAGATGTAACAGAGTTCACATTATAAAATTATGCAGTTCTAAAAATAATTGTTAAGTTCAAATTAAATGCTTTAAAAACAAAACAAAACAAAAAAATAAGAAAAAAATAATTAAGTTTAGGGTTAGTATTGAAAACAAAATATTTTGTATGTCAGCACACTAACTTCAAGCCACTCTGAAAGTTATGGTTGACCAATTTTCTGAATAAATGACTTTTATGATAGGCAAAATATTATGGAATGCAGTCTATTAGTGTACACTTCTGTTGCCTTATATCTGGATATTAACTTTTTCAAAGTACTTGTATCACTTAATGGTAGTGCAGTGTTATCTCTCTCTGCAATGAATTTCTACCTGTCATTTACTGTAATAGAAATCCTATATACATCATAAGGGACAATGGGAGTGGATATTTCCACATACAGGTGCAGGATCGGAGCATTCAGAACAGTTAGAGGTAGTAAATCTAGTAAAAGAAAAGAGGAGAAGAGGAACCACAAGATAATGGCAGTTACTCTGATTGCGCCACTAATTATCAGTGAGGTAGAAGTGAATCCAAGGCCAATGGACAGAGGCGACAGTTTGGAAAGAATACTAAGCAGATTGAACGAGCTGGAAAAGGGACTAAGGGATCAAGTGGAAGCGGCAGTAAGAGAAATCAAACAGGAAATCAAAGAGGAAATTAAGAATATCAGGAAAGAAACGGATGGGATAAAAGTAAGGGTGGATAGACTAGAGAAAAGGAATTGGAGGTACAATTTGTTATTCACCGGAGTGGAAGAACGTCGAGGGGTTTGGGCCATACAAGAAGTGTATGATATTCTGGAATGAAAAACTGGAACTGAAATTAGGAGGCTGGGAGATCAAAGAAGTGTTTCGCATAGGGAGGAATACAGGAAGGAGAACAATTTTAGCAAGATTCACGCACATGAGCATGGTCTATGAGATATTGAATAGAACAAGGAAACTAAAAGGATCAAATATTTTCAAAAATAAAGATTTATCATTCGAGGAATGGGAACATAAGAAAAATCTCATAACACAGATGAAAGAAGCAAGGATGGCTAGGAAAAAAGCATACATTCGAAATTTACAACTTTGGATTGATGGCAGGAAAGCAAAGTCCAGTCCAGTCCAGTCCCGAGGAGTAGAGGAACGGTTGACAAAGCAGGGAAGGAAAATGATGAATCGACAATAGGCGGCGGAACGACCAGCATGCAGATAAATCAACAGCTATAACGAATGAGAGAGAAGATATGACGACATTGGTGACGTCACGAGATACGTCATCGCCAAAGGAGGTCATCACACCATGGAGGGAGGAAAGGGGAGCAGCAGGTGTTCTAGCAGAGAAGGGGAAGGAGGCGTGGTGCCAGCGCAGTGCAGCATCTAGTGAGGAAGAAGAGATGGGAAAAGGTGGGGAGGAGTGGCAACAAAGAAGTAGCAGGGAGGAAGAGAGGGGAAGAGAAGAAAGTATTGTGACTTTGTGGGTTCGTGAAATGAAAAGTCCAATTACACCACTCAAAAATGTTCTTTATTTCCACCGACTTACGGTTTAACACTTGCCAATTACATAAAATTACGTGCTGCACACAATTACAATTTACCAGTTCGTCCGTTACAACTTCACTTGTACTCGCGATTACATAACTCCGATACACATACACAGTTCGTACAGTCTTCCGTTGCACAATCTTTTCGTTCATTAACACGTCACTGACTAACTCTTACACCAAGAACTGCGACTGTCTCCTCGCTCACACTCACTAACCAACTGCCACTCTGTCTGTCTGTAACCCTCTTTAAATAGGAATATCGCCAACTTCTGGTGTTTACAGGATTGTTCTAGTAACAGAAAGATCGAGAACCAGGTGTAAGGAAACATACGGCACAGTCATGTTTTTCCCCTGACCACAGCCTGTCACCACTATAGGACAAACGAGGCGAGGGCGTGGCTAACCGAACCTTCCCTGTCTCCCGCTCCCAGCTGCTTCACAGGGTGTTCCAGCGGTCGCGTTACAGTATTGTGTCATCACCACATGGGAGCATTCTTCTGATACAAAGTGACATTAACAAAACAATGGAAGGTTACAAACTGAGAAGCAAACAAATTTTAGAGAAGTTCAGGGTATGTAGGGATACAGTCAGAACAGGATAGCAATAGCAACCAGTAAGACAACTGGGGTTTTGGAGCTGTGAAGTCTTAAAACAGAAACTCTACTCAGGAACTTTACAAAATTTACTGGAGGGATTAGACTATTTGGCAGTGGTAGAAACGTGGTTAAAAGAGGATATTATTGAAATAAAAGAATACAATTACATTAGTAAGGGTGGAGTATCACGAGCAAAGAAAGGGAGACCTTCAGGTGGGATAGGATTGTTTATTAAGAAAGAGTTGATAAGACAGTTAAAGAAACATGGTCTAGATCAAAAGAAGTATTGTGGGTGATTATTCAAGATAAGCAGTTAGATGACAGTAAAACATGTATGGGTATTAATTTTTAGATGAGTCGTATTTATTACACATCTGCTTCACTTTCTTACCTATTTTGAGGACATGATTCGCAAATCATCGTTTGCATCTATGGCTCTTATGCGATGTATGGGTATAGTATACGGGTATAGTATACAACCCACCTGTTACATCACAGTTCCATAACCCGGAATTATATAAGCTTTTAGAGAAGGACATAAGAGGGGTTAACAGATAAGTATATACATATAGAGGTAATAATAATGGGAGATTTCAATGTCAGAATAGGGAAAAGTGACGTAAATTTAATGGATTGGTGGGAATCATATGATGTGTTACAGAAAAGAGAGTGTTAGACATAGCAGGGACAAAATGGTGGACAGAGGGAGTGAAAAATTGATCGACTTTTGAGAACAAAATTCTCTCAATATTTTAAATGGAAAATACGGAGAAGATGAAGCTGGGGAATATACATTTATAAATACCAACGATCAAAGTGTAATTATTACGTATTATGGCCAAATAACTTGAAAGTCAGGACAAACAACTTCAAAATTACAAACTTATGCACAAGCAGTGGACATTTTCCAATAATAACAGTTATAAATCTGAAACATAAAGTAGTAGGAGAACGAGTAGGAGGAGGAAAGGTAATACAGTCAAGGAGAATAAAAACATTCAAATCGAGGGACGAACAGAGAGTAGGTTTTATACATGACATAAATTCAGGTGTAGGACAAATTATAGAAAGGGGTATAATGCTGAACATTAAGGAAGATCGGGTGGGAAAAGCATTAGAACTACTGGAATTGCTAGTAAAAAGGGCGGGGAAGAAATGGAAACAAGACAAAATACGAAACAGGGAAATAAAGGGTGGTATGATGAGGAATGCAGAGCAGAGAAAAAAGAAGTATTTAAAGACCTTATTAAATGGAGGAGAACGGAAGAAGAAACAGACAGGAAACATCTGTTGGTTAGGAAATGGGGATATAAAAATTTACTAGAAGCAAAAAAGAAAGAATGGCAGGAAAATGTGGGGAAAAAGTTAAAAGAAGCTATACAGGGAAAGGATGGAAAAAAAATTATGGGAAGCAGTAAGAGGTGTAGTCAGGAAAGAGGAGGCAAAAATGAGATTAAAGCAAATGAATGGCAGAGGTATTTCAGGGAGCTGATAGGGGAGGGAAAAAAATTAACATTAGAAATAAGAGATTTGGGAAGAATAGAAATAGCAAATGAAGAAATAGATAGGCAATTCACAATGCCAAGAGGAGTACCATCAATTAAAATCTATTAAAAAGAGAAGGCAGTAGGACTCAATGGTATACCAGGGGAATTTTAGAAAGTGTATGGGGAAACAAAAAAGGGCTTAGAAGTAATGACAAAGGTGCTAAACAAGATAAAAGAAAGTGATGACATACTAGAACGCTGGAAAATAAGCATGATTGTGCCTATTTATAAGGGGAAAGGAGGTGCAAATAAACCAGAACAGGGGAATAAGTCTGTTATCTATATTAGGAAAAATATACACAGGAAAATTAGCAGAAAGGCTAAGAATATGGGTAGAACAAGAAAGGAAGCTGTCTGAATTTCAAGCAGGTTTCAGGAAAAAACGGACAATAGATAATCTGTTTATGATAAAGACCATAGTAGACAAATAGCTCAGAAACATGAGAGGAAGGGTACATATGTTCTTTGCAGATTTTGAGAAAGCTTTTGATACGATAAACAGAAAAGCTTTAATTCCTTTCTTGTAAGTGTTGAAAACAGTGTTGTTATGATAAATTAAATTTAAAGGGAGTCGATTAATGACACTAAACAACACTTACTTTTAAATTTTTCCGGAACATGTTTCAGAGACTTTGCCTCTATCCTCAGCCGGCCATTGACTGGTTCTCATTGGTGTAGTTGACGATATTTTGTCATAGATCTCCTCTGGTGGCGGTTCAAGGAACTTGCTGAACAAATCTTTCTGGGGGATGTCGAAATTGAATACTTTGTTCCTATTTTTTTAAATGAAGATTTGTTCCCATGTGGATAGTTCTTGTTTTCCTGATGTATGTTTCAGTAATTTTGGTTCTGGATTTATGTTGTGGTTTTTTTCCTTAAAATGTGTGGCAACGGCTGATTTTTCTAATTGTTTATATTTTATGTTTCTAAAGTGTTCCTTTGCTCTTGTTTCTAAATTTCTTTTGGTTTTTCCAATATAAATTTGACTACAGTCACTGCATTCAATTTGATATATACCAGATTTTTTGTTAGATGGAATGGCATCTTTGATGTTTGAGCAAATTAGGTTTTTTAAGGAGAAATGGTTGACTGGTGTTAGTTGAATATTTTGTTTTTTGAAGACTTTTTTGAATTTATCATAGGCCCATGGATGGTAAGTGAATTTTTTGAAAATCATATTAGTTTCTGTAGCTGAGAGGGTTGTGGTTTCCTTTATTAGCTTCTTCTTTTCTGCTAAGTTCACTTTTTTGTCTACTAATGATTTGGGAAAGTTATTTTTTTTGTGCTATTTCAATAATTTTGTTGTATTCTGTTTTGTATTCTTCTGCTGTGAGAAGGATGTTTACCAGTCTGTGTCTTAAACTATTGAAGATTGCCTGTTTGTGGGATCTTGGGTTGTAGCCATTAGCTTTTATGTAGTTGTCTGTCTGTGTTGGTTTTCTGTAAATGCCAAAGTTTAGTCTGTTTTTATTCCTCATTATTTTTAGATCCAAAAATGGTAAATACTTGTCTTTTTCTATTTCTACAGTGAACTTGATGCTTTTTTCTTGGATATTTAAAAGTTTTAGTGCATCACTGATGTGTTTTTTTTGGTACTATTGCTTTAGTTTGAAAATTGAGGATGAAAGGGGTAAGTGGAAAATATATAAAAGAAGTAGAAAAATCCATGAATGGGTGAAGTTTTGCATAAGGTGGGAAAAAAATGTAATTACGGAGATGACAGAGCAAAAAACAGGCCTAAGACAAGGATACAAAATGAGTCCAATTTTTAAATTTTAGATGAGTCGTATTTTTTACACATCTGCTTCACTTTCGTACCTATTTTGAGGACATGTTTCGCAAATCATCGTTTGCATCTACGGCTCTTATGTTTTGGTTGCCAATGATCTAACTTTCGCGTGTTCCTCTTGAGTCACTTCAATATATCGAGATTTAACTGTATTCGAACACCACAGAGAAGCGAAAAATTATTAAATTTTAGATGAGTCGTATTTGTTACACATCTGCTTCACTTTCGTACCTATTTTGAGGACATGTTTCGCAAATCATCGTTTGCATCTGCGGCTCTTATGTTTTGGTTGCCAGTGATCTAACTTTCGCGTGTTCCTCTTGACTTAACGTCACTTCAATATATCGAGATTTAATTGTATTGGAAACACCACATTGTGAAGTGAAGCAGATGTGTAAAAAATATGACTCATCTAAAATTTAATAATTTTTCGTTTCACTGTGGTGTTCCAATACAGTTAAATCTCGAGTCCAATTTATTTAACTTATTTATACATGAGATAATTTACAAGGTTAAAGAAGAAAATCAGCACTGTCTGGTAATAGCAAACAAAGAAATTCTTGGACTGTTATATGCGGGTTACTTAATGGTAGGATCTATAACGGTAGTAGGATTGCAGAAGGCAATAAATGAAATCCAGAAATTCTGTGAAGTGTGGGGAATAAAAATAAACATAAATAAGTAGAAAGTGAAGGTCTTCAACAAGGGAGTTAAACTAAAAAAAAAAGATGAAAAGTGGGTACTAAATGGCAAAAGGGTAGAAGTGGTCAATGAATTTGAATACTTAGGAGTAAGGTTGAATAACACTGGAAAGTGGGAAGCACACAGGAGAAAAATGGAAGCAAAAGGAAGAGCGGCAATGAAAGGGATAAGAATATACAAATATAAGCTAGAAATGACAACCAAGTGGTTAGAAAGAATGTATGAAGCACTAGTTAAATCCAAAATGTTATATGCAGTGGAGATCTGGGGGGGGGGGGGGGCCCACAGAGGTAAACAAAACGGCAGACCAAAACTACAGGAGGTTTTGTAAAGAGCTACTAGGCTTACAAAGGTCAGCACCTAGGGAAGTAGCTTTAGTAGAATTAGGAAAGACAAGAAGGAATGAATAATGGAAAGAATAATAACATTTTGGTATAGGTGTTTGGCTAAAGAAGAAGGGAAAGTTATGAAATTATGCATGAGACAGCAAAAAAGATTAGAGAACTCAAATAGTTGGTGGGCTGAGATAGGAGGAATTATGGAAAAATAGGAATGGGAGATATATGGAGATTAGAGGAAAGGAATACAAGCGATGTGGGTAAATTGGCAAAATGCAGAATAGAAGACATAGAAAGACAGGAAATATGGGAAAGTCTAGAAAATATGAAATCATTACAATTTTACAAGCAAATAAAAAGAAATTGGGGACGAGAAGCATATGTAGATTACTGCAATAGGCAAGAGAGAGAATGGTTAGATTGGATGAGAACAGGAACAATATTTCTAAGAGGGATAAGAGGCAGAGGAAAGGGAATTTATTAATTGTGTGGGGGAAAAGAAAGCATGGAGCACTATGTAACAGAATGCGAGGAGGTTGCAATGTGGAGAAAAAAGGTTTGGGAGGAAAAATGGGAGAAAGTAGAGAAGAGGATAGTAGCTATAAAAATGTTAATGGGAAGGGAGGAAAAGAAGGTAAGAAGTATTGGTGAGTTCTTGCAGAAAGTAAAAACAAAATGGGCCAGAAATGTAAAGAATATAAGAAAGGAAGATGAGGGGGAAGAATGGGACTAATTAAGTAACAAGGAGGCATGGAGGTTAAGAGCCACCTGGCAGAGCAGAAGACCAGAGTGTCATGTAAGCCAAGGTGGCAACAAGGTAAAGACAAATGTAGTCAAAAGTTGTAAATTATAAAATTTTGGAATATGCACAGTAAACAATCTAATCTAATATACATCATTTACTATCTCCCCAAATGTACATACCATCAGCCACTGAAATTTAGTAAATCAGTTTTTATTTAGTTTTCATTTAACTGGATTATGTTAGCATGTAACAGTTTTAAGAAAATAGCCAGAAGGTTAAGTGGTAAACATTAAGAATTCACTGAATCTTTACTCCCTCCTAATTTAAGAAAAGCCTGCTATTGCATGTGGAGAGCGATCAGTTGAACCATTTCTATCATTTCAAACAAAGATGACACTGAGCCTTAACAATATTCATACACAAAGTATTACAGAGCTTTAGCTTTACTAATGTAATCTAAATGATATTGAAAATGAATTGTGTTTACAATATACACACAATGCACTCAGAAATGGGCAATAAACACTTGTTAGTACTTACATTGAATGTCTCCAACAGTATCTCAAGATTGTTTGGCACAGAAATTTTGTATATAGCCTTTTTTTTTCTTTCACTTTAAATTTTGAAGAATGTCATCTGGTGAACATCTGTGTCCCTAGTGGCAAATTGGAAATGTTAAATCCTTATGCATCTAAAATTTAATTTAAACTATCTAAAAGAATATCTACAGAAGTTACATAATATGTAAAAAGAAAAAGGATCCAGCATGAATGCTTATGTAATTCCTAGTAAGTCAAACTCTATTCATAAGAGGAATGCTCAGCAGAGATTTTAATTTATTGCACTCTAAATATTTCCAACCAGCACTTCACACTTAATATGTACAGTACATTTTTTAATAACTTTTTTTTCCAATGTTTATGTGTCAATGTATTTAAATGTGTCTATACATCTTGAGTTAGAACAGAATCCCACTAGGCTTAAATCCTTTATATGATTAAAGAATATGAAATTATCTTGAAAACTGATGTCTTTAGAAGTGCAAAATACATTTGTTGTGGTCACAATCTGTCATGGTTTTGAAGCATTATACATTTTGTAGTTTGGTCAAAAAACTGATTGAATGTCTTAGCTGTGTTATTAGTCTAACAGCTTTGAACCTGAAAGGGTTGTTTGGATTCAGAGGAGTAGAACTTTTAAATTTCTTATGTCATACACTGTGCGTGTGACTAGGGTGTCACTATTTCCTATAATTATTTATGTAAAAAAAAAAATCTTTTTTCTCAGCTTTAACTGGGCAGAATTACCAAACACCTCCATTAAAGTTTGCAACAACACAATGCACAATTAAACATTGAAATATTTATTGGTTCACAAGGTCACACATTCAAATCCTGTGGAGGGCAATATATTTTTTGGGGTGTAAAAGTCGTTGGCAAAGCTTCCCTCTGAAGGGAAATAGGTCAGTGGTCCAGTGTTAGTTTTATGGCAACAAAAGACCCTCAAGCCTGATACAGAGGTCTCTGAGCAAAATTACGGAATCTTTCGTGCCTAATAGAATGGAATTCCAAGAACTACAGCAGTTAAAAGTGTGTTCATAAATAAAAACTCTACTGAATTTCACTCAATGATTTTGTGGACAGTGAAATAAAATATCATCAAAGTAGAACTATGTTCCCATCAGGAGAATGTAATTTAAAAGTGGTTACATGGCAAAATTAAGCTTCTCAAAATGTTACTAAAATTAGGCAAATGAGACAATCTTGTATATACTTTTCTCCACTTACAAGCTTTTTAATGAAGACTAGTTTCTGGGAACTTCTTCCCTATCCTCAGTTCTGTGGTTGACTGATGATGCATCCGGTGTCTGCATTTGGCTTGGTGTCGTGCTACCATCTAATGTTCTGGTAAGTTTGAGGACGTCATCTACAGCGGGAATTTCAAAATTCATCAAGAGGTCCTGTTTCTTCGTAATAAATATGTTTTCCCAAATCTGTAGTTCTATAGGTTTCATTGCCTGTTTGATCAGTTCTATTTCTTGTTTTATGTTGTGATTCTCAGACCTAAAGTGGAGAAAAGTATATACAAGATTGACTCATGTGCCTAATTTTAGTAACAATGGCACTACACTTTCTGAAATACTTCTTTTTATTCTATATTCTCAAAACGTTTCTATCTGTTGAATTTGTGAATGCAAAGTAGTATAAAACCTGCAGTATCAGATAGAAAGTAAGTCGTTTTTCCAGATATGAGACTTGGACTGCTCAAAACAGTAAATGCAGTAAGAAGAGCCTTATAGTGAAATCTATACATGATGTGGATGTAAAAAATATTAATAACTGTTAAAATCTGAGAATGACATTGATCAAAATCCAAAATTACTAAAAGGAGCGATAAACCAAAATAAACTGACAACATGAGAGAAAATATTCATATGGAAAAAAACGACAGAGTAATGAACTTTGAAATCTCACCAGTAGATAATTTGACAAAGAAGTTCATAGTTCCACCGCCAGAGAGAAGAGCAGACAACAGACAGTTGCATAGGAGTTAAAAATGGAAGCAACCGCTTCCAAAACTAGTTCCTCAATAGCATTAAAATCTAAGTTATGAGTGTCAAAAAACTGACTACAAATAGTTCTTTCAATTTTGACATCACTGTTATTAAGTTCCTCCAACCAAGTATTGTAATATATTTACCTTATGGCTTATATACGAGAGTTTAATATGCTATTCTGTAATTTACTATTACATGCATATTTCCCTCCTCCAACAGGACAGGATTGATTCGATTTTTGTCCCTTTTAGTGTTGCATCTCTATAACCACAGTAAGGTTCTAACGCGGGGCTAAAGGATGTCCCCTAACAACCGCGTTATTTCGGGCTTCTACTTTCTGTTGAATACACCATGAATGCTCAAATTTGGCCCAAAAATGTTTGTGTACAAAGAAGTTATTTGTAAATTCTGAAGGTTTTTATATAAGATTAAAATACTTGAAGCATTTATTCATAAACATTTAAGTTTGTTTCTTTAACTCAACATTGTTTTCTACTAATATTGGCCTACATAAACCTAAAAGAATCAGCCTAGTTAATTACTGTGTCAGATATCAAAACAAACATGAGGGTGTTCTATTTATATTCAAGATGACATTGTCTATAGGAAGCTTCGACTAACTTAAATTTGTTTGGAAATCACATTTCAAAGTGCTACAACTGATAGCACAAAGTGGAGTCTGTATTTATTATTCTCCAATTAAAATGTTTCCAATTGTTTAGAACATTTAGTTACAATGTTAATGTACTTGACTATATGATCTAATCATAAAGATATAACAGGTGGTTATTTAATTCCACCTTTAATGTGAATCGGAAGTCCAAGTTTGCTGATAATTTTAAAAGTATACTTAAACAAAATGGTGTTTTCTTTCACAATTCAAACCCTACTAAGTTGCAAGCTTGTCATGTGTCAGTAATTTTCCAGAAGATGCATATTGATCAAAAGCGGAGATCTTAAATAGTTCTGAACATTTAGCGTTGACTTGTAACTTCCTGATTTATTTTAAGAAACTGTTGATTACAGCAAACATGTTAAACTCTTTAGAAGTAGTTTTCCAGCACACAACTTTATGCAACTGAAACTTGCTTTGGTAATTTTTTCTTAACCTCTAACCATATTTAATTAATGTTTCAAATTGAAATGTTATGGAAATTTTACCCATAAGGGAAAGCTGATAAGCAATGGTACATTGATGTATTGGTCAAAATGAAGTTAACATTTATGAAGCCACTAGTAATACAGAATTAAAAAAAAATTATCTGCAGGAAAGAATATTGTTGCATATATGGTCTGAAAGCATTCTAATTATTGGAATTTAACATTTCATTTCCTGTATTACAAGTCTAAATACGTCTGTGTGAACAAGTTGGTTCACATTGCTAGATGAAGGGACAGAGTCACAGAACTGGTGGATACTTCCTGCTTTGTCAACAAAACAAAGGAAGATTTAAGCAACTCATTCTCAACCATGTGAACATGAAAGTACCAAGGACCAAGCAGGAGTAGGACATTTAGCATGGCAACCGCCAAAATGACCCAATGGTCATGGGAAACGCTGATATGTTAGCTGGCAGCCATCTTGGTGGGATCTCTATTTAAGTGATAGAAGTCAGTAAACGCAAAGTCTTTACACGAAAGTCTGCCGACGGAGTCCTATCACAAAAGTCTGTTGATGGCATCTTATCACAAAAGACTGTTGACAAGGTCTAGCCTTATCACAAAGTCTGGATAGCGGATAGTGATTCTACATAACCGTGTTACTCTGAATACATTCAAGTCGAAACAGTGGAGGAAGAGGATTAGCGCTACTCTCTGTTTCATATAACCTTGCCCGGCTGAAATGTATCACTCCGCGTTCAACAACCCTCCCCCTCGCCCTAATTGGCTAATGCTTTCGCGTCATACGCCATAGGCGGTGCCTTCCCGTCACATTTCGTAATAATTGCCGGGAAGATAAATAAAATCATACAAAAATCATACAAATAAGGATATGAAGGCATGCAAAAATACAAGTTTATAATGAACTGAGCAAATTGAAACAGAATGGCTGAGCAATGAAACTGAAAGAGTTTATAATGAAAGGCCTTCGGCCTTTTCCACTGGAATTTTTTAAACCAGCACACATACCTTTCAAAAATGCTTGTCTTTCAGTCTTAAAAGTCGTGTCACACCATACTTTACTTTTCGTGTGTTCTTCGTGTATATTTAGCGATTTGTATCTCGGTGCAGTGTGGTTGTCAAATAGCGTCTTTGCCACACAGCAATATCACCTCTGTCTTTTAGCACATTTTTCTTGCCTCTTTTTTCATTCACAAATCCCAGCTGTATAAGCAATCTGCTGAAATTTGGTAAATCTGCATCCTCATTTACAGCAGACGAAATGTTACTTATGTTAGGGAGTTCGTTTCTACAGAAAAACAACACACATGAAGACGCACAACACTTTTCACGTATTTTCTCCGAGCACGCACTTTTGTTTATTCCTGCTTTTGCCTGGAGTGGTAAGTTTTCCTGTTTCCTCAATTTCATGTCGCCATGTTCCTACGGATCTAACACTCACACCTGTAACTTCAGAGCCCAGCTGTTCGACTTCTCTCACTGACAAAGACGGATTCTTCTCTGTGAGTGCATTAAACACATGCAACACAATTCTTTTTTCGCCTGTTTGTATCCTTGCGATACTTAAGCGAAAAACTGGCGGTAGACTCTGCCATTATGCATATAATACATGCGCAATAAACAATCAATAATAAATAATTTAGCTCCCGCACTTTCGAATGGCGATGCATGACTAATCCAGTTCAAAACAAGGTCAGTGATAAAAGTCTTATAAACAAATGTCACCACTACTGCTAAATCACATGCTATCGTGCCATGTGCTTGAGAGCAAAGGAACCTCCTCTTTACTTTGTTTAAGAATTAACATGCATTTCAGATAAATCAACTCTGTTGCGTAATATATTTAATTAAAACAGTTACGAAAATATAAATTTGACAATTCTCTTCCAACATATAATGATATATCACCATGTTAAATAACGAACTAATTTTTACCGCACGACAGTCATTACCACAACAGCAACCAATGAGAGGTGATTAGGTCACGTGACCGTTAAAGAGATACTGGGCAAGCTTACGTGAAACAAGGTATAGACTACATCTTTCATATAGCAATTTGTCCAGACACCCACGCAACCCTGAAGCAAAGGTACAGTTCACTATGTCATAATTTATATAATATTTCCATTGCACCCCTAATCTCTTCAAGATGAGGGATCGCTTTGTTTTGCTCTACCAATTGTGGAATACATTTGTTAGTGTGGTTTGACGCTGGGTGTTAAATTTAATCCTCCTGGTGTCCTTACCCCCTACAAGTTAGTTCTACCACCTGGTTCTGACGGCGCGCAGTGTCACTCGAGGGGATGGTGCTGATGGTGCCGACGTGCCCCTCACCACGACGGGCCTTACTTGTTCTTACGGCTGCTCTCCCTGGTGTGGGCAGTCTCTCTCCAGGTGTGCCCGCCTTGGTAGCGTGGTGGTAGGGTATCTGCCTCACGTACAAGAGGTCCCGAGTTCGAATCTCGGTCAGGGTGAGTTACCTGGGTAAGGTTTTTTCCGGGGTTTTCCCTTATCCTGAAAGACGAACGTTGTGTAACTCTTAACTCTATGGACCCTGGGCTCATTTGAGCATCATTTCACCGATTCCGTTCACCGTCCGATATGACTTAACGTTGGAGGACGTAAATTAAAAAAAAAAAATCTCCAGGTGTCCCGGCTGGCCACACCCCCAACACACGCCACTTGGTCTTCGGCTGCGTCCCTCGGCTGGTCTTCGGTCTCCAGTGTAGCGGATACTTAGTGTTCTCGACGTCAGTGTAGCCGTCACCTTGGCCGCCTCCATCCTCAATGGTGTCGTTAGCGCCTCGTGCATGTCGCCGAGCATTATGCGCTGAGGTCTCTTGACGTCTCGTACCCCGTCAACGAACGTGTAGGCGGCTTCCCGGGATACGAATTCAGGTGGGAGGTCGACCAAAGCTTTGCTGGCCAGCTGTTCAATATCCAGGGCGAACTCCTGCAGCGTCTCCCCTGGCTGCTGCGTTCTTGACTTCAGTTGCCTGCGGTAGGCTGCGGCCAAGCGGTAGTTCCCGAAGCGGTTCTCCAGGGCCTCCCAGAGGTCTTTGGGCGCCGCCGCTGTCTGGACCGCGTTCAGGACTTCTGCGGCCCGTCCCTGGAGGCAGGCTATTAGCTGTGCGGCCTCCTCCTCTGGTGACCACTTGTACTTGGCCAGTGTCGAATTGGCGGTGGAAGACTTCGAACGTGGACGTTCCGTCGTACTTCGGCGATTTGACGCGCGCAGATGTTGTGTCGCGTCCCGGCGCGTCGGCCTTCAAGTCCTTCATCCTTCTGCCGACGATGTCCTCCACCATGGTGGTACGTAAAACTCCTGACACCAATTGTGACTTTGTGGGTTCGTGAACTTAGAAGTCCAGGCTACAAACACTAAAAATTGCACTTTATTTCCGTAGAAACACACTTCGTACACAGCAGTCCAGAATTACGTCACATAGACAATACAAGTTGCAAGGTCATCAACCACAAACAGCTGTTCACGCACGCCGAGTTCAATTAACAACTGACTCACTCTTTGGCGGGCGGGCTCCATTTTTATAGATTACTCACATTCCGGAATATTCTCAAACAATCAAGAACAAATGCGAACTCTCGAGAATTCCGTCTCCTGTCCCCCAGCGTTTCGGCGAGCCTTTATCTCCACACTGCACGCCTGTCTCTTTGAACTAGTTGCCCTTATGGCCTCGATCAACAATAGGCTCGCGACAATATGTTGATATTTTTGCAATTGTTCCTGATAAACTCATGAACGATGGTTTAAATTTACTAAATTTGCAAGATAAAGCTACCTATATAAAATTTACGTTAGAAACTGAGATTAAGGGATTTCTTCCTTTTCTAGATCTAAAGCTAATAAGATATAATAATAAATTAAACTTTGGTATTTATAGGAAGTCTATTCATATTGATAATTACATAAAAAATAAAAGTTTTAACCCTTTTTTCACATAAATTTGCTGTTTTCAATAGTTTGATTTATAGATGAATAAATATACTCCTGAATAAAGAGGAATTTAATAAAGAATATAAACATATTAATACTGCTTCAATTAATGGTTTAATAAAGACTTTATACATAAAAAATAGAAAAATGAAATATCAAAAAACTGTTAATGATATTTCTACCAGAAAAATAAAATATGTTTATAATTTTAAAAAAATTACGTACCATCCTTGGGTTAATAAAAATTTTCAAAAAAGTGTTTGGTATAATTTTAGTTTCTAAAAATAAATATAGTATTAAAAATTTATTGTATTTCTCTATAAAAAGATAAAATTCTTCATAACAAAACATCTGGTATTTATCTGTTTAATTGTTTCGATTGCGATAAAGTTTATATTGCAAAGACAAAACGTAAGTTGAAACCAGCTCGAAAGAACATTTTCGTAACATAAGCAATATTGTTGTTTCGGGCTGAAGATATGTAAAACTTTTACATGAAATCGCGATCCCGGACAATTTATAAGAAAAATATCACCTTTTGTTACAAGATAAGTGAAGTTTTAAGTTACAAATTGTTGTATTTGAAGATATTTGTTTGCTTCACTGTTAATAGCCTCATAGTTTACGTAGCTTTACTAGCAAGTGCTAGTTTCGTCAAAAATGTTATTTCCAAGTTTAATCATATCAGTGCTTTGGTTACCCTCCCAGCCCACCCGCACTGTTTCTAGACTTTTCTACAAGTGTAATCAGCTTTATTCTGAGTAAATATCATAACGTCATTCTCAAATGATCTTTGTAATTATAATTTTGCCATACATACTTTTGCAATGCTAGATATAACAAATGGCGTCGAACAGCACTCTCATAATTTCCAATTTGAAAACTTTTGTTTATGTAAACCCAAAAGTTAGAAATTTGGTTTTGTGTGTAGTTTTTATCAGGCACAGTAACGCATTAATTTCAGTTTAAATCCTTATAATTTTGCAGTCCTTTTGTAGTACGTGTACAGAATACTAATACACAATATTTTCAGGTATAATTTTTTTGAATTTTGTTTTTATAGTGTAATTATTTAATGCTGTTTAATATTGACATGTATTTTGTTCTTTGATGTTGTGACTTGTACTGACTGTGTGTTCAGTTACTTTGGTGGGTACCCCTACGTTAACGTTTAACAACCCTTATATGGACTTAAGACGTCCCAATTTACAAGTAATAGGACCGTGACTCGAAAAAGGTGTAAACTCACTCAGGACCAGCAGTTGTCGCTTAATAACTTAGTTCAAATACATAGCCTAACCAGTGACGATATGATGCTATAGATCTTTGTACAGTACGGCCGCTCTATCACCGACTCTTGACTTTTTTTTCGGCTGCAAGAGGTGCAGGGGGAAGGTTAATAGTACTAACATATAATAATGAGTAATTGAAAACATATCGTCAGAATTATCTTTATAATGAGAGTATAGGACTATATTAGCTTCATAACATTGAAATCCAACTTGTAATTTCATTATCATTTAAGATATTCTTTACAACATCACTCTATTCAAATATTTCGTTCACACCTTTCACGCACACTAACTGCTTCTGTTGGTGGTACTGGGAGTCTGAACATCCGGTGTGGAGTCAGAAAGTTAAAACTGTCTGCGCGCGCCAATCACCGTTGTCGCTGCTAGGCGTGACTTGCAAATCCAGCACCGTGTTGCCGCTGCAATTTTGTATGGACCACGTGGCTTTTAGTTGCTTTTGGTGCCCGCGATGGTGGTTTGTTTAAATTTTGTGTGTGCGTGAATTCCGATTTGTAGCGTCTGTAAGTATTATTATCGCTATTATAGTAGTAAGGCTACTGGTTCATCAGAATTCAAGAAAAGATCGGCTCTTGTAAGAGCCAAAGCCGTGAACTTATATTCAGGCTACGTGATTACTTCGAGGAGCGGGACAATGGTGGATCTCTACTACCTGTTACCAAGGTGCTGGACAGCTTTTGTGACGCCTTGAAGGTGACCGTGAGGAATGTGACAAAGGTAAAGTGCCCAGCTGATTTAAGTTCTCCGTCTGCAGTTCTGCGTACACCGGGACAGCAAAGGCAACGAGGCAGCCTTAAAGCTTCACTTGATGCTTTTCAAAAGGATGCTATAAGGCGACATGCATATCAATATTATATGAGAAAGGAATTTCTCACTCGTGCGAAGTTGCTCTGTTCTTTAAAGGAAGCTAGCTTATTCGACGGCAGTACTAAAAGAACTAGGTTTTCAGTTTAAATTTTTTTCTGGGAGGAAAGCTTTAATGGAAAGAAGTGACATTGTTGCATGGAGAGGCAGGTTTTTGCGGGAAATTCTAAAAAGCAATCCCGAAAAGGTGGTATGGTTTGATAAAACGTGGGTAAATGCAGGACACACTAAGATAAAAGGCATGGACAGATGACACTATTGTAGCAACAATGAAAGTGCCAGTTGGAAAAGGAAGCAGACTTATTTTGCTCCATGGTGGTGGTGTACGTGGTTTTATTCTAGGAGCACTGCTCTTATTCAGATCAAAGTGCTATCTGCAAATACGTGAAATATTTAAAATACACATGTTCCTCTGCTTGAAATTCCCGCTAAACAACTGGCAACAGCGCGCTTCCCCCGCTCGAGAACTGTCAGAGCCGGAGATAGAGCGGCCGGACTGTAAATCTAAGCACGAGGTTAACTTAAGAAGTTCCCGCCGAATTCGTAATCAATCACCTATTCAATATTTTACCGACAAACCAAGAAGTTTAAGTATAGTTGATTTAACTGAACCGCCCCCTAAGGTACAACCCACTCCCAACCCTCAAATTCGTCTTCTATTTCGACATTTAACACCGAAATCATGAATACTTCAGTTTCCCAGAAAGGCTCCTCAGCTCGCGAGGATGTAAACAATAAATCTTCATTGTCTTTAGAAATGCCGTTCGCATATCCATTCATTGACCCAGGAATCTTTGAAGGCAGATTAGTACAAGACATTTTTGCTTACTTATACTACTTTGACACCAGTGCAGCAGTCAACGGTTGGAATGAGCAAGCAAAAACAATATTTACCATGCTATTTGCGTGGAGCTGCAGCTAACCGGTTTAAAACATTTATTCCCCGACATAAACACTACACTTGGACAGATTTAAAATCCGCGTTGCAGAACGCCTTTGTTCCGGCTGCACGTTAAGATGTTTTAGCCCTCTGCGACCAGGTTAACCCGACAATGACGGAAAGAGAATACATACGACATATCCTGCGTGGACTTACACCATCTTTACTGGAACAAGTACTTCCAGAAAATCCACTAACAATAGACGACTTAACCACTTTTGCCGTAGGATAGAAACAGCTAAATATCTGGCTGGACGTGTTGACTTAGTAGAAAGATCATCACCAAAATCAGTATCGGCTATTAATTATGTTAATTCACCCCACCCCATCAATATGTTGACTCAAGCTGTGCAGACTTTACAAAAACAGATCCAAAAACTTCACTTTACGCATAATCACAAACCTAGTACATCACCCCGTGCTTCAGGACCAATAAGTTCTGGACATGGTCGGTCGCGGTGTAAATCGCGGTAATTATTTTACTCGTGGGTCTTACAAACCACCCAGAACTAATTTTTCACAGAGATCCCCTAACACTAGATATAATACAGCCTGGCAAACAAACAACCAAATAGCTGATGGACGACCTGTTTGCTTCGTATGTCACCGCCAATATCATACCGCACTTAATTGCAGACTTAGACAAAATTCCCCAAATGGTCAAGGGACGTCACGGAACTAAAATCCGTGGCGCCCGTGACAGCTAATATTCCAGTCCTTACAGTTTCACATACTCACCCAATGAATGTACTCACGACTCAATGCATTATATCTAACAAGTCAGTTAGCGTCTTATTTGACGTAGGAAGTGCAGTTAGTATAGTGCGTGAATGTTTTGTCACAACACCTATCATTCCAATATCTAACAGTTTATTTCTCCGCACAACAGACAATAAACTATTAGACGTTTTTCATTCGGCCCAGTTTAAGTTTGGAATTGCAGGAGTGCAGTTCACAGAAGAATTATTAGTGGCGCGAGAGTTCGCTCACAACCTTCTATTAGGAATGGACTTTTTAAACAAATACCAAGCTATTATAAATTTAGCTTCATACGAAATAACTCTCAGAAGACCTGATGCCAACACAGTACAAGTACACCGTGGAGAAAAAATTGTCACTTGGTACAGATTGTAATCGAACCAGAACAAGAATCTGACCCCATACACAAATCATACTGTACACAAGACATTCGTATACCTCACTTTACGTCCTTAAATGTACCAGTAAAAATTACTCTTGAAATCCCAGGATAAATTTTGTTAGAACCCAAAGACGCCATTATGCAAAAGAAAGGCTTACAAATTTTACCTATCTTATTCAATAACGAAGGTCAATGCACGATACCAGTATATAGCAATAGTGCTGAACCAAAAGTTATCTTTTCTAGAACCCTTAGAAATGTTTATGAAGTAGCCCTTATACAGGCTTCTAATTGGTCTTCTACGGATTCTCAACCAGTTGAAATCGAAAATGCCAAATTTAATATCAATTCACAATAAACCCTAGAGCAAAAATCTCAAATGACTAGTTTATTACAGAAATGCCGTCATGTGTTTGCTACAAAATTACAAGAACTAGGTCAAACAGACACAGAAGAATTTAAAATAGAGGTCACAGATGAAATATCCATAAAACAGAAACCATATCGTGTGTCTCACGTACAAAGGGGAATTATAGATTCTCAAATAAAAGAAATGCTCGACGCTGGAATTATTCGCGAATCCCATAGTCCATGGAGTTCACCCGTAGTTTTGGTTAAAAAGAAAAGTGGTGAAATTAGATTTCGTACAGATTATCGAAAGCTTAATGCAGTGACAAAAACCACTTCCTACCCCTTACGCCCATAGATGATTTATCTAGTTATTTAGGCAACTCGCGATGGTATTGTTCTTTGGACCTAGTCAGGGCATATTTTCACGTTCCCATTCCTGAGGAGAGTAAGAAATGTTCAAGCTTCGTTTCGAGTTCTTCCCAATTTGAATTCCACAGACTAAGCTTTGAACTCGTTAATGCCCCTAGGTTTTTCTCAGAAGTTTCTGGTAAATTATTAGGTGATCTTCGTTATAAAAAGGCTGCAGTCTATTTGGATGACAATGTTGTGTTCCTCCAACATTTTCTGAATTATTAACTAATTTAGAAGAAGTTTCTTGTCAACTATGTAAGCACAACTTCAAATTGAAACCATAAAAATGTCTTTTTGGCATGTCAAAGATTACACTTTTAGGATTTGAAGTATCCTCTATTGGTAAAGAACCTGATAACGATAAGCTACGAGCCATTGAGAATTTGCCAATTCCTAAAAATATTCGTGATGTTAGAAAAGTACTTGGTCTATTTAGTTTCTATACACATTTCGTCCCAAATTGTGCTTCTATTGCATCACCTCTCCATGAATTGACGAGCAAAAACAGAGACTTTGAATGGACATCAGCCCAACAGGGCTCATTTGATAAATTAAAACATTTACTAACAACTGCCCCAGTACTAGCTCATTATCAACCAGGAGCATATACAGAACCACATACTGATGCGAGCACAATCGGAGTTGCTTGCGCTCTATTGTAACGCATAAATGGGGAATTGCAACCAATTGCCTAATGTTCACGTTCTCTAAATAAACATGAACAAAATTACAGTATCTCGGAATTAGAGTTACTGGCAATTGTGTACGGCCTGACACATTTTAGACCGTATATACATGGCTTTCCTGTCAATATTGTGAGCGACCGTCATTCGCTTTGCTATCTTCGTAATTTAAAAGACATTACAGGAAGATTAGCAAGCTGGGCTTTAAAACTTCAAGAATATGATTATTCCATCATCTCTAAATCTGGTGCAAAACACACGGACGCGGACGCTCTTTCCCGTTTTCCAGTGGACGATTCAAACCCTCATATAGTGGAACAAATAGACGATTTTCCGACCTGTCCAGTAACACCAATTCCAGTAGCATATACCAAACTACTACTCTTAATAACTACGTTGGAAAACCCTGATACGAATACACCCAGGTTACGGCAAACACCTATATTCTAAAATCAGGAGTCCGCTACCGCAAAAATGCAGGAGGATCAGGACCTTTGCACTTACTGATCATCCCTGATCAGCTGAAAAACGAGATTTTAATCTGATGCCATGGTGATCCCATTTCAGAGCACATGGGATTCAAGAAAACATGTACAAAAATCAATTCCCGATACTATTGGGTACGAATGAGAAAGGATATTGAGAAGTGCGTGAGCACGTGCCAGTCTTGCCAAAGTCGAAAATGTGTGAAAAATTTTAAACCAGCCTGTCTTTTACAGCCAATACCGGTAAACTACATTGGCGAAAGGTGGAGGAATGATTTGGTTGGACCTATGCACCGCTCCCAACCTGGTAAAACAATGTTCGTTCTAGCAACTAAATACTTCACAAAGTGAGTAGACGGCCGTGCCATTCCCAAAAGTTCTGTAGAACAGGTAGCTCAGTCTGTATTAGAACAAATCGTTTGTCGTCACGGAGCCCCAGCTGAGCTATCAGAGGCCCTATATTTTTAAGCGACGTAATGCAAGATCTTTTAAAATCTATGGGAGTTAACCCAACATTCACCACAGCCTATCACCCAGCCTGAAACGGACTGACAGAACGTGCTAACCAGACAGTAATTAACATGTCACACTACGTATCAACAAATCAACTCGACTGCGACATTGCCCTCCCACATGTTATCTTTGTTTACAATACTAGCAGACAAAATCCACAGGAAAATCACCCTTCTTCCTTTTGTACGGACGTCATCCCACCCTCCCCAATGAATACAATTAAAACATACTACAATCTTTGGAAATTAATAGTTCTTTCACACTGGCCGTGTGTAGGCTCAATTGTCGAAACGTAGAGTCAGACTGAAAATTGCAATGCCATAGCCGGGATTTGAACCACGGGTCTTCTGGTTTCCGTCCAGCCGCTCTACCGTTGAGCTACTATGGCCAACGTGCCAACATGACATTAAATTCTCCAACTGACTGGTATTTTCCCGGTAAACCACTTAGGAGTTCTCATAAACATATGAGACAACTACATTAATGGCGACTTACGAATGTAAGTACTTATATGTCGTAAGTCGCCATTAATTTACCTAATAGAGGTTAACTATAAAGCCCGGGCCTTAAAGTACTTACATGTAGTAAGTCGCCATTAAGGTAGTTAGTTGTCTCATATGTTTATGAGAACTCCTAAGTGGTTTACCGGGAAAATACGAGTCAGTTGGAGAATTTAATGTCATGTTGGCACGTCAGCCATAGTAGCTCAATGGTAGAGCGGCTGGACGGAAACCTGAAGATCCGTGGTTCAAATCCCGGCCATGGCATTGAATTTTTCAGTCTGACTCTACGTTTCCATACTACAATCTTTGTTCGGTCTACACAAAAACAGATTCAAATAGCTCGCCACCTGGCTAAGGATAATATCAAACAAACAAGTTAAATATATAAAAAAAACTATTTGATAGAAAAAGGCGCAGAATTAAATTTCAATCCGGACAGTTAGTAAAAGTATTCACCCCAACTAGCATAAAGAGTAAAACAACTAAGCTGCTTCATCGTTATCATGGGCCGTATATCATAATGCAGTGTTTCTCAAAGCGTGGTCCGCGGACACCCGGGGGTCCGCGAGGGGATATCAGGGAGTCCGCGAGGGGGTCCCTTAAGTCAAGTTATAATGTTGAACTAAAACCATAGAAAACGTAGAATTGTATTTACTGAGTCATTTATCTGCTCGGTGCCCAACTACATACGTTTTCCTTAACAGTTTTAAATGCAGCTATGTCGTAACGATGTAGCACAGCTGAGAGCTGCAATCAATGTAACAGCTGGGAGCGTATAGTGCAGCGTTATAATAGCAGCGATGCAACCCTCTGAGTCAGCGCTGTCACTGGCACCGGCTACACGTACGCACGCACAACAAACCAGTGTCGGTAGAGCACCTGCCTACCGTGCTAGGGGTCCCGGGTTCGATTCCCGGCGTTGGGGTGGGGATTTTTCTCCGTCCAAGATAATTCCCCACCTTCCACAGAGTCTGGAAGTATGAATGAGAGTGTGAATGTGTGCGTGATGTAATGATTAAAAACCAAAAGATAACGAGTTAACACCTTCGGTACGTTCCAAAGGAGAACGGCCGCCGATATGACCATAGTAGTTAAAGGCGGGGTAAAAAAAAAAGTCGTTCTCGCTGCGTTGAAGCCAGTGATGATAGTGTTTGATTGTCCTGACTGTTTGTCCTGTTTGTTTTAAGATTTAAGACTGGTCCGAGAAATAGAGCTACAGTTCATCAAGTGGCCGAAGTTTCTCCAATATTGTGGAAAAATCTCATTCAATCAGGAAGAATATATGCAGGTTTTCAAGCGGTAGCAGTAAAGAATTTCATCTCTGTACCGAAATGTTTGAATTGCTATAATTATGGTCATGTCAAGAAATCCTGTAGGGAAAATAATAAAGTGTGTGGAAAATGCGGGGAAATTGGACATCTGAGGAATGAATGTGAGAAAAGAGAAGAATGTTGTATTCCTTGCAAGAGGAGAGGCAAGATTTGCGGAGGCAAGGGGAATTGTTCAACTTATAATATGATGTTAGAAAGATTTGTTTCCCGAATTGATTATGGTCAACAGTGAAGAAAATATTAACTTACCAATAAAGAAGAATAAGAAGAGGAATACAAGAAGGAATGTTGAAATAAATTATGATGAAATAATATATGAAAAAGTAGGCGAAGAAGAGGAAAGAAAGGAGAATGTTCAAGTTGTAGACGAAGTTGAAGAAGTTGAGTTTGTGATTGAGAAGGATAGAGAACAGGGAGAATGGTCGTTAATAAATCAAAAGGATACGAAAGAAAAGACCGAAGAGTTTAATATTAAGGAAATTTATAATGATTTTGAAAAAACGTTGAAGTTAAGTAGATTAGAAGAACCCAAGACACTAATTGCGGCATTAAGATATATTACAAGAAGAGCTCATGAAAATGGCAATAAAATTATGATTCCAGTTCCAAATGCAGTTGAAAGGATGGATTCAAGAACAAAAAATCTACGAACAGATCTAGAAGAATTAATGTTATTGTTAAATATTGCTTCTGAGAGAAGGGGAGAGGTATTAGATCTAGAAGAATTATATAATAATCTTGTTCTATGTTATGGTCGAGTTGTATTTGATTCAGCAGCAAGCTGGCCACATTGTTATGCACAAATTAGACATTCAGGATTAAATAGATCGGAGATTGTTAAAAAAGATGTCGTAAAGGATAATGTAGTAAAAACTGCCAATTTTAATCCTAGCTTTAAGCCAGAAAAAACGTTTTATAAGATCAATGCACAAAAAATTCCAAATAAATCTAATAAATCGGAAAATATTATAGCAAAATGTTTATCAGCTGTAAACACAAATAAATCTATAACTTCTAAACAAAATAAATATAAAATAGCCCAAGTAAATAAATTTAAGGACAATATAAGAAGATTCAATCATAATATGGCAAAGGAAGTAAATGAAAATAGAGAGAATTTTGCAAAAGTAAGAAGAGGTGTATTTGGTGGATTAAATTTAGGAAGTAACTCATGGAGGAAAGCTTAAGAATTGCACAGATAAATGGGCAAAGAAGTAAATTGGTTATGGCGGAAATAAGAAAAATTGCAGAAGAATTTAAATTAGATATTATCTGTATTCAAGAACCGTATGTGGTAAATTCCAAAATTCCATATATGCCATTAAGATCCCGACAAATCTTATCTCAGGAAAAGGCAATGGCAGCAATAGTAATTTTCAAGCAAGATTTGCAAATAGTAAACATAGCGCAATTTCTGGATACGCATGTTAATTGCATTGAAGTTATAACAAAGTATGGAAGTTTTATATTGGCAAATTATTATTTTCAATATAGTTTGGATATTGAACCCTTTCTATATAAATTACAAAATATTCATAATAAATTCAGAAATAAAGAAATCATGCATGTATGTGATTGTAATGCAAAATCAACTTGGTGGTTCAGTAAAAGACCAGATGAAAGAGGGGAGAAACTGGAAGAACATATCTCGGAATTAAATTTATATGTAATAAATAAAGATGGTAATCCACCAACTTTTCAAAATAGAGCAGGTGCTGAAGAAAATATAGATATTACTTTAGCGTCAGCAACAGCGGAGAAGAAGATTAGAAATTGGTGGGTCACACAGGGTCAGACCACAAGTGATCATAATTTGATTTATTTTGATTATATATTGAATGGGGAAGTAATTCAAGAAGAACATGAAATAGAATTACGTTATAATTATAAAAGAGCAAATTGGGATAAGATGAAGCAAGTATTTAAGGATTTAAATTTACAGTATACGGGAATATCAGTGGATTTGGATGCAATAAATTTAACACAGGCAATAAAAGTAGCAGTATCAAAATCCGTTCCAAAGATAACAATTTATAATAATAAGGATAAAATAAAATGGACAGATAGATTGCAGAAGCTGAGATCGTTAGCAAGGAAATTAAGAAGAATATATCAAAAGTCAAACATACATACGGAAAGAGAAGAGAACTTAAAGAATTATAGGGAGGCCAAACAAAAGTATAAACAATTATTAGAAGACACCAGAAAACAACATTGGGAACAGTTCGTTGAGAATAATTTAAAACAAGATGTCTGGGGACAACCGTATAAAATTATTATGGATAAAATTAAGAAGCCAGAAATCTTAACCACATTAGATAAGGGTAATGGAGAGATGACAGAAAGTGGGAAAGAATCGGTGGAATTGTTATTACATACGTTATTGCCAGATGATAAAGAGGAAGAAGATGATGATATTCATGTTGAAAAAAGAAACCAGATGATGTTGCAGTATACAGGAAATCCTGTTTATCCCTTTGATATTACAGAAATAAAATTAATTCTGCAGAAGTTAAAAAAGAAGAAGGCACCTGGTCCAGATGGTATTATAAATGAAGTCTTGTATAATCTACGAGAAGAAATTGTCTTGTTTTTGTGTTTCTTGTTTAATGATTGTTTGGCAAGAGGGAGATTTCCAAACTTGTGGAAGGAGGCAAAGGTTGTAATTTTGTGCAAAGGAGCAGATAAGGACAGAACGCAACCAAAATCTTTCAGACCAGTATGTTTATTAAATGCTATTGGCAAGATCTTTGAACAGTTAATATATAAAAGAATAATGGAAAATAGGTTGATGCTGGGTATGAATAATAAACAATTTGGTTTCAGAAAGGGATATTCAACTGAGGATGCAATATTAAAAATTCAAGAAACAGTGTCAAAAAGCCAAAAGAATTATGTAATTGGATTATTTGTGGACATATCGGGCGCTTTTGACAATTTATGGTGGCCGTATTTTTTCGGCATTTTAAAAGACAAGAAATATTCAAGTACTATTTATAATTTATTAAAGGATTATTGTTCCAATAGAGAAGTATTCATTGGTGGATCAAATTTTGAAACTAGGAAGAAGATAACCAAGGGTTGCCCTCAGGGTTCTATCTTGGGGCCCCTTTTTTGGGATATTTTATCAGAAGATTTATTAGAACTACTGGAAAGAGATCATAAGGTTTTGGATGTAATAGCGTATGCTGATGACATAGTCATAATGATGGATGGACAGAGCAGACTAGAGCTAGAAAATAAAGCAAGAGAAGTTACAAATACATTATCAAATTGGTGTTTCAGAACAAAACTAAAAATTGCACCAAACAAGTCAAATTATGTGCTTTTTAAGGGAAATTTAAAGCGGGATCCTACAGTGAAGATAAATAATCAGAACATTAAACGGGAAAAAGAGATGAGATATTTGGGTATCATGATAGATGAAAAATTTCATTTCAGAAAACACACGGAGTATATTAGGCAGAAAACAGAGAAAATAATGCTAAAGCTAGCAAGAATAACCAATTTAAATTTTGTACTTCCATTGCGTAACATACAGATATATCATAACACCATTTTTGCTTCAATTATGACGTATGCGGCAGCAGTTTGGGCAGAAAGGATGGATGATGTGCAAATAAGAAGATTGTTGAGAAGAACGCAAAGAAAAGTATTATTACGTCTGACAGGAGCTGTAAAAACAACACCAACTATGGCATTGCTAGTAACAACGGCCATTTGGCCGATTGATTTATTAATAAGGTTGAAGGGCGCAAAATTTTGGGCGAAAAAAGGAAACTTAGAAAAAGTTTATAATATAACTGGAGTCAGAACAAACAAATCTTGGGTGATTAAAAATAGTTTAAAAGATAAATGGCAAAAAGAATGGACAGAAAGTCTAGAAGGTAGAAGAGTGTTTGAAATTTTTCAGAACGTCAAAGAGAGACTAAAATTGAATTTTATTCAACCAACAAAGGGATTTATACATTATATAACAGGACACGGACCTTATAAGACCTATTGGAAGAAAATCAATAAAACTGAAAATGATATATGTGAATTATGTAACAAACAAGATAATCCTGAACATGTAGTATTTGAATGTGGAAGATATGCAATTCACCAACAAGAAGAGAGGCATGCGCTAGCAGGATATATCGTATATGACATAATTCGAGATCAACAATTAGTAAATAAATTACAAGTTTTGACTAACTTTGTAAGTAAGAAAGCATGGGAGGTAAAAATATTCAAAGGAGAAAGAGTTGATAATAGGCGAAGAATAGTACAAGATCCAAGAAGGAGTTCTAGAATACAAAATAGGATAAGACGGGAAGAATTATTGAATAATCAAACAATGGAGTTGACTGCATGGGCGGCGGAGGGAGAGAGTGATGGCGGAGGCCATGGTGGACTACAGAATTAGTAGATTTAGATATAGATTTAGGAAATAAGGATTTTGTAATTTTCATAGTTGTTTTCTTTTGTTTTTTTTATTTTTTGTGTTTATTTCTGTTATTTTATTTCATTTTAGTTTTGTAGAGTAGTTTTCTGAGAGATTTGTATAATTATAACATTTGTAAAGATTTTATGGAAAAATAAAGAGAAAATTTGGATACATGCCCCGGTATAGTTGTCTAGGTGCCGGGGTAGAATATTCAGATTTTATTTATTTATTTATTTATTTATTTATTTATTTATTTATTTATTTATTGTCCTGACAGTTCATAATTGTGAATCGTGAGAATTTATTCGCGTCGTTCAACATGAATCTTTTGTTACAGATTGAATAAACTAAACGTAAGCATACAATAACTGGCGTTCAAGAGGCAAGTTTTAGTAGTGAGCCTACTAGTTGGCCTTCTGCCGATCTGCGAAAAGTAAACGACGAAAATACAGCGAAGAATATTTAAGTTTTCCGATTTGTTTGAGCTGCAACTGCGAACAAAAATCTTAATGTGTTTTGTGTTATGATGTATTGTGCAATGACGTAATGAAGCCTATTAAGCTGCGAAGGCACTTAGAGACGAAACATCCGGTTTGCATTGGTAAGACACTTGATTATTTTAAAATAAAAAGTAAATAGATGAAAATGAGAAAATCTAGAATAGAAAAAAATTTCTACTGGAACCAGTAGTGAAAAAGCAACACTATCTTCCTATAAAGTAAGAAAACGAGAAAGCTTGTTGAAGACTTAATGTTTTTTAGGGAAGTCTTGCACAACACTGCTGAGGATGTCTTTAAGACACTTTATGGATTTATTTCAGAGCGAGGTTTGGAGTGGAAAGTTTGTGCAGGCGTAAGCACCCACAGAGCCAAAGCGATGTCTGGACACAACACTGGATTGAAAGCTCAATTTCAAGCTGTCAACCCTGAGGTTAAGAGGACTCATTGCTAGATACATAGAGGCATTAGCTGCAGGGGCGGCTGGTGGCTCTGAAAATCGGTGGTTCACAAATTTATCCATGCAATTTAATTTTTTTAAAGTAACAAATGGTTGTTTAAGCCTGCCACTATAGACTGCTGTATACCAAGTTAACGGTAATTCACAGCGTATAACACAACATGCGTATTTCAGAAACACTCTAGAGCATAACACTCTTCTATTTATGCAGCTGAAAATGAACTTGATACCTCTTCATGGCAGACTTCAAGTGTACATTGCAAGATTTTGTTCTGGATTGTCTTGGAGGTCCCCTTAAACACTGTAGCATTCTCCAGGTAGGTTTTTCAGAACACAAACTAGCTCTGCACTGAAGTTTATCAGTCCTCAAAAAATACCAGGATTGCTTGACGTAGCTGACTCATCGTGTCCTCATAGAGCTAACTCAAAGGCTCCACAAAACCTAATGCAGTTAACAATAATATTTAAAACACCTATTTTGATCCACTTTCTGGTTGTGTTCAATTGTTCTCCGATATGCACTGTCCATCTACTTTGCTATATTTACATTGTCAAGCATAGCAAAACTGTGCTTTTCATGTGCAGTTTTTAAGTTACGTGTTTTTAGCGCGATCATGAAGATGCTGTAAAGCATTCACGCCATGCTTTGTCCACGGATCTTCACCGCCAAACAGAACGCAAGGAAAGCAAAACAGGTTATTTTTAATATTACAGCCACACATCAAATTATATTTCTCATATACATTGTTGTTAAAGTTTCTGTTCAAATATCTTGTTTTTGTTTTGACTACCTATGTGATGTTTATATTTGGCGTGGGACTTCCAAGTCGTTTATTTTCGGTTTTTTCTTCTAAGCTCATTTTTAAAAAGGATGTGCTAACAGACACTTTATGGAATTCATTGTTTCCCCTTATATAGCACAATATACTTTTATTTAAATAAATCACTTTTATTCACTACTCAAAGCACGACACAGCTAACAAAACACGGCACAAAACATGTGGCTATGCTCTGGTAGGTAATAGTAATCTGTGGTAATAGTTGACCGATGCGAACATTTAATATGAGAATAATAGGTGGTGCTGAAAACAGGAGAAGGCTTGGCATTTACTATTCTCTGGATGCTAGGTTAACCTACCTTATGCAGCCATAAGCCCTGCCCTTCCCCCCTACTTGCCTCGGTACTCCGTAGGTTAATCCTGCCCTATACCTCCCCATTGTATACCAGTGGTTTGCAACTGAGAGTGAACTACTTGGCACCTGCAAACAATACAGCGTGCTGAGGACCACTGCACTAGACAAGGTCAAACTGAATTCCAAATGGAACATGCCCTTGCATTAAAGGGAGACCCAGCATTTTGGTTGTAGCGCAAACATGTTACCCCATTGAGAAGCCGCCCCTGATTAGCTGTAAAAAAAAAAAAAAAAAAAACACCAGATTTGACATTAGAACAGTTGATTAAAATTGTGGACTACATTAAAGCCCGTCTTCTTAACTCATGGATATTCAAGAAACTATATGAAGAAATGAGAAGCGAACATAAACAACTGTTCTTGCAATCAAACGTTCGCTGGCTTTCTTGTGGAAATGTTCTTTCGCGATTTTTTGATTATGTGATGAAGTGAAGCTATTTTTTGAAGACAGCAAGCACGAAAACTTTCCCCTCAGCAAGCGACTGTGTGACTTTGAATGGTTGTGCGAAGTGGCATATCTAGCTAGTATCTTCACACTTAATGAACTAAACCGAAAATTGGAAGGACCAAAACCAGAGGTTTTCAAGATTCACAAGAAAATTGATGCAATGATAGGAAAACTTCAAGTGTGGAAAGGTCGTGTAGAAAAGCAATTCTTAGTCTGCTTTCCTATTTTGGAACAATTTCTGACATCATCAGAAGAAACTTTGCCTAAAAATATTGAAGAAGCCGTAGTAGAACACCTGAATAGCCTATCAAAAACTTTGAGGAAGAACTTTCCAGCACCAGCAGATGATCAGAATGAGTGGATAAAGTATCCTTTCCAGAAAAAAGACATAGGCAGCATTGATAGCCTTTTGAAAAAAGAACAGGACCAACTAATACATTTAACAGCAAAGGATAGAAGGTTGTATACCAAGAAAACGCACTTGCAAAAAATTTTGGTTCCTGTTGCAGAGTGAATTTAATGAACTTGCAACCAAATTACCTAAAGATATTGTGCGCTTATCAACCAGCTAACTGTGCGAGCAAAAAAAAAAAAAAAAAAAAAAAAAAAAAAAAAAAAAAAAAGTTGCATTGTTCACATTAATACATTTCCAATGAAAAAGATTCAAGCTTTTTCCACATAAACTGATTTTTTGTTAGTAAACTAATACTAAATTTGTTTAAATGGTCAAATGGTGGATTCAGAAATTATGAATAACTTCTTTATATGCATAAAAATGGTTTCTTTCCATGGAAAATAAATTTATTTTCCTATGATGTTAACTTATATAAAAGTATCGATAATGTTAAAGACTACATGGAACGTCAACAAGACCTTGATTCTTTATATGAATGGAGCGAAACAAACAAACTTCCATTTAATATTAGTAAGTGTGTAAAAATGTTCTTCACCAGAAGCGAAAATCCCATTATATCTGTTTGTAATATCAATATGACACCGCTCGTTGAAGTGGTTGAAAATAAAGATCTAGGAGTACATTTTACAACAAATCTTAAATTCATTAGACACACTGACTTGATATCAAAATTGCTAAAATGCCTTGGCCTTATTATTAAAAATTCCTATTCATTTAAAGAAAAAACATTAATTCAACTTTATAACTCATTTGTGAGACAAAATCTCGAATATGCATCTATTATTTGGAATCCTAAGTATTTCAAATTTTTACTGATGTAAGGCTAAAGTTAAATAAAAACCTAGTTACGCAAACTTGTATAATTTACTTCAAGGTGGAAAAAATATTTTAATAAGTACAATTTAAAACTATATATTTTTTATTTAAAATACATTATATATACAAGTTTATTTTATTTAGTTTATCTTCAATGTTTTAATTTATTATTATTAATTAAATTTAAAACTAAGTATACAAGAAAATATCTTAAATGATACATACAGTAACTATTTAAATTCCAATTATAAAATTCAAGTAAAACTCGACTTGTTCTTATAAACTGAGTTGACAAACTATGAGGGTCCACAAACAAGTTGTTAGATGATAAGGGGGTCCTTGAGGCAGAAGAGTTTGAGAAACAGTCATAGTGGAAGAAACAAGTCCCTAAACTATCGCATTAAAAGTGTCACTGGTCTAAAGAAATACGATAACATCCTACATGTGTCAAGACTACATCCCTACTATGCACCTTGTTAAAACTATCACCTAAGCAAAGGTATCCTTATCAACTCCATTAATGATAACTAGATCATCAAATACACTGTCGATGTATGCTCACGGTTAAGAAGGAAGAACAAAGAAAAAAACACAAATGAATGAAACAGCCTCCTATATTTCATACAATTCGAATGAAAGCTAATCAGAAAAAAAGAAAAGAAATCAAATTTTTAAAACTATCGGTCTCTATTTTCCCTCGTAGATGTTCAAAATTTTTTTCTCCCTAACGGCTAAGGGTAACAAAATTAACACAGTGGTACGTCGTCTTCGTAAAAAATTCCATAGAATTAATAGCAATGAGGTGATTCAATGATCAACCTAATCCCCTGGAAAAGAGCGTAATTCATGAACAAACAAAAAGACATAAATGTAACATTATTAAAAATATATCCTGGAAAGCAAAGACACATACACACATTTGATAGCCCTCAACTAAAACACTAAAAGTTTTTAAACTATTTCCCAAACCTCTAGACTTAATATATATGGTAACATAAACCCATAACCTCAGAAAACAAAACTAATTTCAGACTGAAAAATTCAATGCCATAGCCGGGATTTGAACCACGGATATTCTGGTTGCGACCAGCCGCTCTAACCAGATCTGTGGTTCAAATCCTGGCTATGGCACTGAATTTTTCAGTCTGACTCTATCTTTCCATACTTTAGCCTACACACAGCCAGTGTGAAAGAACAATTAATTTCCAAAAATAATTTCACAACATGGCCAAACAAAAAAACAACCTCATTAACTTTCAGCTATATGTCTAATTAGATTAAGGATTATTAATTTTAATTTCAAGTTTATCCTTATTTTCAATTATAATTGTATGGTAAATTCATATTTCCAATCGATTATTAACTTTAGGGATATAATTTTTATTCACTGACTCAGTTTCTAACATGGATATCATAATATGGCATTTTAGAGTACATGGAATTTCCCTCCAAGAAGTGAATACTCAAAATTTTGTCTTTTTTACACATTACACATATTTCTTACACTTTTTATTAGACATTTATTCCTATTAGTCTCCTGTAATCTTTCAAAACAACCCCTTCCAAAGTTTTTCAACTATCACCCCAGAAAATTAATAACTAGAATGCATAAAGAATTATTTATAGCTTCACCTCCCACTCAACAACCCAAAGTATAACATAGGATGATCATCTATAACTAAATTTATTATTGTAGTCTTTCCAAATTCATAAATGTTGACTTCCCCATAATAATAAACACAAATCTCTGAAGCCACTTGTTTCCGAATAATCCAAGAAGCTTCTAGATAGACAAATGTTACAGTTTAAAACATTAAACCCATTGATTACGCATTATGTATTTTTTCTTCTTCCGACAAACAAAGACCACTATAGACTATGTTATGATTCTGCTAAGAATTATTTCTCCATCATAAAAGTTATGATTAACTTTATTTATTAACATTTCAATTAATTTGTCATTGTGACCTATTACAATTCGTGGCTAAGCTAACTCCCTATTAAGTAACAACAATTTCATTTTTACACAACAGCATATCTGTGATTTTTCGTGTTTTTGCTTAAGGGGAGGCATCTGTGAAAAATGCTAAAATCCAGAGTTTACATCAGAACTGCTTGAAATTTTGCCATTAGGTGGGGTATAGGGAGTCTAGTTAAGCTTTAAAAATTCATCTATCTTAAATAGTTTTTTCAAAAAAAAAAAAAAATATATATATATATAATTTTAGATTCAGGTTTCTATGTACATCAGTTACAAAAGTTGCTATACTTTTAAAGTGTGTGTCGAGTATTTTTGGAGAAAAAAATTTTTGTGTGAATATATTAAATGTGAATCCTTTCATGGAAGTGTTGAAAACAGTGTTGTTGTATAAATTAAATTAATTAGGAGTCGATTAATTTAATATTAAATGATTCTTAACTTTTTTGCAATTTTGAGATTTAAAATTCAATAATATACTATCTTATTTAAATCAACAAAAATACCAACTTTTATTAAACATTTATTTAGGAATATGTATGCAAAGTTTAATAAAAATTCGTTGAGAATTGCAGAAGTTGGAGCATTTTGAAGATACAAAAATGTTCAAAAATTGAAAGTGGAGAAAAATGAATTTAAAGATTTAGATAGAAATTACACTACTTCTTTTACTTTGAAAACTCCATGCATCATATGCAGGTTCTACAGCTATCTTATTACATTCTTTCTCTTTACTTTGGTTACCTTTGGCTCTTTTTTTATAATTTTTCTATCTACAACAGTTTTTACCAAAAAAAATGATAATTTAATTTTTTGCTGCATTTTCTTTACATTGGGAAACATATTACATTCTCTACAATTTTTGTTATAAATGATTGGAACTTTGGATTCTGGTTCCTAGAGATAATAGTTACAAAACTATATATATACTCATTTGCCCATGTCTAATGGTTATGGAGGAGAAAATTTAAGGAATATGATAATATTTTCTTAAATTTTTCTCAATTTTCTGTTTACAGTACCAATCATTATTAACTTTTTGATATACAGCCATAATGATACCAATTTTTATTGAAAACTTATCTAGGAATATACATATATACAAAACTTAAAGAAATTCATGGAAAACTTTAGTGTCTGGACTATAAGGAGTATTAAAAATGCTAAAAGTTGGACATGAAGAAAAATCTAGTTAGAAGCTCTAAATATAAACATTTTTTTCTGTTTCAAAACCCTCCTGCACTATATGAAGACCACTCAGCTAGTTTATTATTCTCTTTTTCTTTTAATTTAGTCACTTTTAACTGCTTCTTGGCAGATTTATATTTGCTCCATAAACTTTGAGTACTTTGTTTTAGCTTTCACCTATCCCTAATACTGCTAATTTTCTTGCTCAAAGGACTTACTTTACTTGCTGCAACTTTTGCCTTAACATTTAGTCTATCTTTATAACCCATACATCACTAACAGCTGCAATCACTACAATTTGCAATTTCTTTCTTAATACAAAAACTTCCTTGTGACATTTACTCCATACAAACTTTCATTAGCATTCTGTGCTTCTTTGATGCAACTTTCCCATAGAATAGTACTAACTAATCTCTTTATTTTTGTCTATGAGATGGAAATTGTAAGTAGAATAGTTCATGCAATTCATATCATGGTCATACAAAACTTCTGCATAGAAATATGACCCTTACCAATGCCCAGAAATACATCAACCATTATTATATTTACATCAAAAGGTGACCTACTAGAATCATTGGTAACTCTTGGGCTATAATATGTTTTCACTTAACATTTATCTCAAGCAGAGCATTCTAGTATCATTACTTACTATTATGGCTAGAAAACCTTAAAGTTTCATTATAGTTTGATTCGAAATAGCCACTGTACTCCTAACCTAACCTGGTATGAATTATATACCTACTGTTGCAACAAGAAATCTATTCAGATGTAATATGTCTTCTGGACAAAACCATGTCATACATCAGCATGCGAGAAAAGTCATATGATTGCATATTGTGGTAAGCAGAAAGAAGAGGGAACCAAATCCCTTTGTGACTGAGAATAAATTTGCCCTTAGCAAAAAGTGAAAGTACTAGTTAAAGAGAAATCAAATCCTGTGCCATATCAAAGCCAGGTAAAAGCCTGTCAGAAGTTTCATTTTGACAATGAAATCAGTATAAATGCCATGGAAGAATGTATCAGCCAAAATAAGAGATGAAAGTGAAATGCTACAAAAAAAGGGTTCATTTTTACCAATCTGAAAGAGTAAAATCTCCAAATAAAAAGATAGGTTTCTCAAAATCTGCAGAGTTGCATTGAAAGAATTTTGCTGAAGTGGAACATATAAAGTGGTTGTATAAGCACTGTCCACCAAAATGTGAAGTTAATAATAGAAGCAAATCTTGAAAACATTTTTTCAGGTGGTAATGGTGATGATGCACCACTGAAAAATCATCATCCTTCCATGTTCCCTAAACTGAAATATTAACTACACGAATGTGATCTACATCCATTGTGTGTGATTTTGCAGTTACCTTATTTGAGTGTTTAGAAACAGAAATGACTGAAGATTCCATATGCTGAGGCTACCTATGGATAATTTCAATTCTCAAAATGTGTGGGGAACCTTGTAGAGGAACTTTCAAACAGGTTGAAAGCTCTAAAGCAACATAACTTTAGTGCACAACAGCAATTAAAATATTTTTCAAGAGGAAAAAAAAAAAAAAAATGGCTGGCTACAATGGGAATGTAACAGTATGGCCTAGTGTGCAGGTAGAAATGCAATCTTTTCATCAAAATAAATTAATGGCAACAGCACATTTATTTGTTGCTTATTATAAGCAAAATGATAAACCCCAACAAAAAGCTTTCATCTTCCTTCCTGAGTACCTGAAATATGAAGCTAGACTATCATTTTTTCACATACTGTCTGTCCATGAACTCATGGCCCCTGTGAAATGAAGGAAAGAGGAAAGGCATTCCAAGTAGTTTTGTAAACATCCAAGCAAACATTTGGCTTCAAGTGTTATTGTGCTAGAATTACTAACAGTTAATTTCTCTTAATTTCAAACGTAAAATCACACAAGTCACTAGGATTATGTCAGAAGTACACAAAAAATCTAGGTGTTGCACTCAGACGACTTTCTCTACTCTTATACAAACTATTCTTGCAAATGCTTATTACTTTGTGTTGATCGAAATAAACATTATTTTGTTGCTAATATTCTTGTAGGTACAAGGGAATATGAGAATGCTGTAGGCCTTAATGTATAGTGAAATCCTTTAAAGCTGGTTCCTATTGATGTTTTGCAATTCCCTTCTCTTTGCACAGTCAAGAGATAAAAAGGTGAATAACTACTTCAAGTATACAACATTTCAGACAAATAACAATAATGTTCTGAAGTGGTTCCCTCCTCTGCAGAAAAAAAATGTATTAGAGATAAACTGACAACTAACTTTTCTTGCAATAAGATGTTGTCTGTTCTATGGTTTCTGAGTTGTGTGTTAACCAGGATGCAGAGGACTTCTGAAAGCATTCCTGGAAAACTGAAGATATACCAGGTGAGTAAACTGCTCCTATTTATTAATTTATGCAACATGCTAAGTGACATATGTGACTTATGACTTTCTTGAATGCCTTCTAATGAATGATTTGCAGAAGAGTTCATACAGAAAGGGTAAGTAACTCAGTGCATAAGTGTTGTATGGGACAGAAAATAATTATATATGTTGATTCCAAAAACATCAAAGCCAGATACAGAGAGCTGCAGTAATAATTTTAGACGAGTTTACAAACTTTTACTCATTAGCGTACATTCACACACACCTTTAAACATACCCCTGAAGGAACTACCTATCACATGCATCAGTTGACAATAACTTTGGAACACAAAATGGTAGATCTACACAGTGGCACCAATTGGATTTAAATCTATATTCAGCATGCATTTTCGTTGCACACCCATGTCAAAAAGTGATAAGAATTAGGTATATTGTTTTTGCTTCTGTCACAAATTACAGCATTTTTTAGCTCATTCAGTAATTGTAATGGCAGATGCAGCTTTTTGCTTGTGTTAAAATTACCAAAATGAGTTCAAAATGCTGTGTAAAGCTGTAAAAAGTGTGTAAAGGTGGGAGTCTGAGGTGTGCATTTACATATTCGTATAGAAACATATGACTGTCATCTAACTTTTCCTTGTAAGAATGTAGGTTTACAGTTTCATTTTTTGTTTGCCACAGAACCAGGGGTTTTGAATCTCTTCACAATCTCGTGAATTGTAAATGTGGAAGAAGGCACTTCACCTGGGAACGTTTGAATATACTGTGTGAACATGGCTTAGTGATTCCCATTTATAATAACTTTTACACACAACAATGTGTTGCTCTAGAGTCAAGCACCTGTTAATGTTGGTGGCTGGTACAATACTACCGAGTGGAGTGCACATTGCTAGCCCATGCACATAATACAGGCAGTAATGGGGGAATTCAGGAAGTCACAGGACAGGCGAAATGCCATGTGCTCCATAGGTTTTAAACGAACAACCTTGTATAGTAACAGACATATGAATATCAGAGATACAAATAGAGTATGTATGTGGCAGAAATCACACATTCATAAAAGGTAGGTGTAACAGTCTATAGTGAAACCCCCTCCCTCTTTTGGAGGTCTACTGGAATCATTTTAACCCACAGGAAAATTAAATCTGTTCCATTACAAATTTGTACTTGTTCTACTACAGCTTTAGTTGGTTTACAGCTATATAAGTCTGTAGTATTACCTTAAATTCAATGAAAATAATATTGTTTTGAAGTTTGATTTATAATTTTGTTACATATAGTACTTAGATGCACCAGATACCTCCTAAATCAAAAACAGAAGTAAGAACCATTAACACTTCCATATTTACTGTATGTTTAGTATGTTACAAAAGCAGTGATGAAGAAACAGAAATACATATAATAGTGGATTTATGATTACTTGAAAAACCCTAAACCACTCAATCCTACATTTTAAGGCAATTTCACTGCAAAATACCAACTATATATTCCATTTTGTGACTAGTACACAAACAGAAGAAACTACCAACTTAATTGTATTAGCGTAATCTGTGTTTATTTTTGGAAAGGGGTAGTTAGAGGAAGAGTTGGAAAGGTGAAAGAGATGGTTTACTTTGAAGAAGAAGAAAAAGACAGGTTTTAGGGGATAGGAGAGACATAGTAGTTTGTAGGAAGAGGATATGCAAATCAAAGGAGCAGAATTGTGGAGTCCCAATAGCACTTCTGTAAGTCTGTGCGATTTTGGAAACTCCCAAAATAGTGGCCAGGAGTGAGGTAAACATTATTCCAGTTATTGCCAAGGTCAAGGCCCTGACAGTAATGCAAGGGGTTAAACATATTTACTTTGAAGAAATTTCACATACACTTGCTATCAGTCTTAAGACATTCAGATCTGGGATTCGAAGAATTGGGCTTAAATTGTCATAGCTTTGGAACACTTCTGGTATGGAGCAGAAGCATTCTGATGCAGAGTTTTCTGGTCTATAAAGACTCTCAATTGTGCACGTTTGCTTCTAACAGTTGTAGTGTACAGTTAACAGAGTCCAGCTGTTGATGTGCAACATCTGTCATTGTATGTTTATCTTGCAGAAATGCATCTGTGGAAGTCTAAAGGTCGTGAAGGTAATGCCACCAGGGTTGTTAGCTTGGTTGTCAAATTCAGCAGCTCTGCATGAACCCTGAATTTCCTTATTAATTTTTAGATGAGTCTTATTTATTACACATCTGCTTCACTTTCGCAACAAGAAAGAAATAAAACAATATTTGAAACTAAAGACAAAAAGAAGGTTAATATCAGCGGACATAATTAAAAAAAAAATTTAAAACGAAAGTGAAGCAGATGTGTAATAAATACGACTCATCTAAAAATTAATAATTTTTCGCTTCACTGTGGTGTTCCAATACAGTTAAATCTCGATATACCTGAATTTCCTGATTGAAACTGTCAGCTGTGGTACTGTTGGCTGCAATAACTTCCTGCATTGTGGATGCAGAGAATAGACAGCCTGGCTTGTGGACCTGTGGCAGAGATTATACTGCAGAGAAGCTGATGTTTGGGAGAAAGAGCCATAATAGCGGCATTTCAGCAGAGCTGAACAGCCAGTCTATTGGCAACAAGGAGCTAGCAAGTTTTCAAATGGTCTCAACAGGTAGCAACTTCCTTAAAAGGAAAGGCTGGACTAGCGATGGTCTTATTATTTCTGCTTAAGACCCCTAATAAGCATTGATCTGTATGCATCATTAACCTAAGATTTAGATGATCAACTCAAATTCGTTCTTCTTCCATCCATTCTACAATTTGATATACCAGTTATTTGAATCCAATTCACATTGGCACACACGCATGCATGCATGTATACACACACACACACACACATACACTAACCTAAACTCTGAACCACAGAACCTTGTGTTTTAATGTAACCCACTACAATCTGACAGCATCTGCTCACTTCATTCTTATTTCTTTTTTTCTATTCTTCCGTTTCTCTCTTGCTCAGTGACAATCTTGAATATTAATCATATTCATTTCCTGTTCTATATTAGTTAAAATACTTAATGGTTAGTAACATCTTTGATTACACTATCCAGCATGATATTTGCGGCACAGCATCTGGTAAGTGATTATGACTGAATAAGTCCTGATTTCCAAAATGTCACTGGTTTTTCTGTATCATGTCTAGTTTTCACGGTAATCATGATCTGCTGTCTTAAAATGTGTCACTGCAGCTTCATGCTTTGCTCTGTTCTTGCACATACTTGTCAATCTAACACCATTTCACTGAACTCCACAATATCAGTCTATTTTTAGACTTGTTACCAATGAAATGCACTGCTGAAATGCAGAATTTTTGTAGTTCATGGTACTGGCAAAATTCTTAATGCTACCTAGTCAGTGACAATCAGTTATGTCGTGTGTATGGCGAATGTTTGACCTGTTTATATTTTGTTCTGCTGTGAAAATATGTGTGAGTAAGCCAGACAGTCTACATCTGGCGTAAGAGACAAGTGTTGACATCGGGGGTAAAAAAAAGTTACAAATGATGCCTTAGTTGTCACACAAAAAATGTTGTCACCAGTGCACATCAAACTGGGAATCATGAAGCAGTTTTATGCGTGATTGGAGGAATTTAGTAATAGTGACATCAAAATTAATTTAAAAAACTATTTGTAGTTGGTGTTTTGACACTTCGTCACTTTCGTTTTTATATTATTGAGGGACTAGTTTCCGAAGAAGTTGCCTCGATTATCAACCTCTTCCAACTTGTGTTGTGATTTGCTTCCTTCTCTCTGGCGGTGGAACTACCAACTTCTTTGTCAAATAATCTACTGGTGTGATTTCAAAGTTCATTACTCAGTCCTTATGTTTTCCATATGAATATGATCTCCCAAGTTGTCAGTTTATTTTGGTTTATCACTCCTTTTAGTAATTCTGGATTTGGATCTATGTCATTGTTTTCATTCCAAAAATGAAATGCTATTGCTAACTTATCTTCTTGTTTCATTTTTATGTTTCTAAAGTGCTCTCTGACTCTGGTTTTTAGGTTTCTTTTAGTATGACCTATGTATCATTTTTCACAATTCCTACAACTTATTTGGTATATTACGGATCAGCTAATTGATGAGATTTCATCTTTTGTTTTTGAATTTAGCAATTTTAAAACTGAGTATCGATTAGTAGGTGCCAAGTTGATATTCTGTTCCTTAAAGATCTTTTTGAATTTATTAAATGTTTTTGGGTGGTATGTGAATGCACTGAATATGCTGTTGCTTTCTTTTTCTTTTGTCAATGTGGTTGCTTTTTTAATGGTTTTCTTTAGTTTAGCGCATTTAATTTTAACACCAGACTTTTGTTGTATGTGACTTTTTCTTCAATGTAAGTATGGGTTTTTGTTTCTTGTAGTATTCTGCTTTATCCGTGGGTAAGTTGACTAGTCTGTAAGACTATTATTGCATGTTTATGCATAATTGGGTTATAGCTATGATTTTTTTATTTAATTTTCTCACTGTGCTGGCTTCCTGTAAACGAGAAATTTTATTTTTGTGTCATTCCTGATGATATTTAGGTCCAAGAAAGGAAGTCGTCCATTGATTTCCTTTTCTATTGTGAATTTGGCAGTCTTTTGTTGCAGACTGAGTAATTTTAATGCATCATCTAATGTTTATTTGGAACTATTGCAAAGATGTCCTCAATGTACCTACACCAAACCTTGGAGATCCATGGGAAGGCCTTTTTAACTTGTGTTTCGAATGCACTCATAAATAGATTTGCCAAAAAGGGTGAAAGTGGGTTGTCCATTGATAACCTTTATTTCTGCTTGTAGTATTTACCATAAAAGGCGAAGAAATGTTGGTCAATGCACAATTTTGTTAATGTAATATATTCTTCTACTTCTATTGGTTCCATTTCCATTGAGTTAGCCATTTTTTTCATATTGTCTATAATTTTTCTGTTGCTACCAAAACCAAATTGGCACCTCATATAGTCTGCAGAATACCAGAACATCACATATACATGGCTGACCACCCAAGTCATGACCAGAAAGGAGGTTCAGCAGTAATAGTATACCAGTCATTAGCTCATAGCCAGCCTCTTCCGATAATAGAAAAGGAATATCAGATCTCTCATATTTCTATCAATTTGAATGGTACAAATTATTGGATCTTTTTGCTCTGCAGCAAGTAACAGACTTATCACTATGGACTTCTGGAGCATAATACATGAAATGAAATCTACCTACCTTCTTGGAAGAGATTTCAATAGCATACATCTTTGCTGGGGTTCAAATGTAAGTAACCCTAGAGGAAAGCTTTTACATGACATCTATCGTTTTTGAATAGAAATTATGAACCCTGTTGAGCCTACCCATTATCCAGATGATGGCAGTACTCCTGATGTCCTCGACTTCTTTATTGGTAGAAATCTCTCTTTCTGTTCAATACCAACAGTAATTCATGAATTAAGCTCAGATCATTGTCCATTATTACCAAATGTCTCAATGCAAACTACATATAGGATGACCAGCTTAATTTCCATCAATTAATTAAAATAATAACAGTTAAATGATGAGGCCTGGGACTCAAGTACTTACGATAGTAAGTTGCCACAAACAGTGTGTCTCAAATGTGAGAGCCCCTGGTGGTCTGCTGGGGAAGTGTACGGGTCAAATGGAGAATTTAATGTCATGATGGCAAGTTGGCCATGGTAGCTCAATGGGTTGGAGCGACTGAACAGAGACCGGGAGATCCGTGGTTCAGGTCCCGACCATGGCACTGAATTTTTCATGTTGACTCTATCTATCAAAAACCTAGCTTATGTACGGCTAGAGTGAAGAAATGATTAATTTCCATCAATTAACTAAAATGGGAGAAAATATTCATATGGAAAAATAAGGACAGAGTAATCAACTTTGAAATCCCACCAGTACATAATTTGACGAAGAAGTTCATAGTTCGACCGCCAGAGAGCAGACCACAACATATAGTTGGAAAGAGGTTGATAATGGAGGCAACCACTTCCGTAACTAGTCCTGCAATAATATAGAAATATAACAAAGTGTCAAAAAACCGAATACAAAAAGTTTTTTCAATGAAGCAGTATGTTTGGACCAAAGCAGCCCCTGTTTTCAGTACATTGCAAGCAAGTTTCCACATTTATCAGAAGCAAAAGTCAGGGAAGGCATTTTTGATTGGCCATGAATTAGAAAGCTGATGAAAGACCCAAGCTTTAAACAGACAATGAATGAAGTGGAACTTGCTGCATGGATTTCAATGAGAGATGTCATAACAAAGTTCCTAGGAGTAAAGAGTGAACAATATGAAACAATAGTAAAAACGATGTTGGATCACATGAAGGATTTGGGGTGTAGAATGATCTCATCTCAGTCACTTTCCCAAAAACCTTTCGGCTATTAGTGAAGAGCTGAGAGAGAGAGGTTTCACCAGGACATCAAGGAGGCAGAAAGATCATACCAAGGGAGATGGGATGCACCAATGTTAACCAACTACTGTTGGTATTTTAATAGAGAGGGCACATTCAAAGGGGACATTTAAGATTGTTCAGCTAAAGGTGACTGCAATTGTTTCCTGTAATAACATCTTCTGGTGTTGTTTCACATATATATTGCCTTCTTTGTGAATTCTTTGGTCACTTTAATTACTAGAGCACAGAAATTACAAACTTGTGCATTTCAGCAACATATGAACCAAGAGACTCTCATTCGACCCTAGTATTGGCACTTATATGGATAAAACTTGTGTATATCTGGTCCCCCCTCTCACAAAAGATAGTGAAATAAACATGTCATGGGCTGTTTACAAAATATCACTGTATTTTATCTATGTTATTTCCAAACTTAATTTGATTAGTACTTTTTATACACACACACACACGCTTTGGAGTACCTAATGCAAGAAAACCTAATGCGATACGTACAAACGAATAACGGATTCATATTTAGCGATCCAAAATTAAGATCACATGTCACATCCCTTGCTGCAAGAAAAAAGTTTCAAAATGCTGGGTAGTGTTATCTATTTGACTCTGCAATATTTTTTGCTCAAATGTTAACAGCTTTTCCCAACAAACTGCATGAACAATGATCAAATCTACTATTGAACAGACAACTGATGGAATCGCCTATGTGTCCACTCTGCCTGAAAGAAGAGCATATTTTATTAAATGTACTTCCAATTACTATAGAAACATCCTTATAGATTCAATTCCATCAATGGAAGAAGATGTGCTGTTATACTTAGCGCATGTCAAGGTTGTGGAATGGAGCAGCAAAAACCTAGAATGAACATTTAAAACTATATTCTATGGTGTAGTGTATAGTCATGCAGTGGAGTTGTGTTATCCGTGATGCTGGATACATGTAATGAAGAATTAATATTAAAATCATTAGAGTACATTTGATACTAGAATTAGTCAATGCTTCCATTCATATTGTAACGCGGGCGCTGGAGCACCCTGTAAAGCAGCTGGCAGCGGAAGGTAGGGGACGTTCGGTTAGCCACACCCCCTCCTCGTTTGTCTCGTGGTGGTGACAGACTGTGGTCAGGGAAAAAAAACATGACTGTGTCGCCGGTTTTCTCTACACCTGTTTCTCGATCTTTCTGTTACTAGAACAATCTTGTAAACACGAGAAACCGGCGATATTCCTATATAAAGAGAGTTACAGACAGACAGACGGAGTTAGTTAGTCAGTTGTTGTGCTGTGTTGAGTTGGTTAGTGAGTGTGAGCGAGAAGACAGTCGCAGTTCTTGGTGTAAGAGTTAGTCAGTGACGTGTTAATGAACGAAAGGATTGTGCAACGGAAGACTGTACGAACTGTGTATGAGTATCGGAGTTTATGTAATCGCGAGTACAAGTGAAGTTGTAACGGACGAACTGGTAAATTGTAATTGTGTGCAGCAAGTAATTTTGTGTAATTGGCAAGTGTTAAACTGTAAGACGGTGGAAATAAAGAGCATTTTTGAGTGGTGTAACTGGACTTTTTATTCCACGAACCCACAAAGTCACAATATTTACTAGGCTTGTTAGGCCAAAATTTTAAAAAGTATGCAAAGGAAAAAGGAAGAAAAGAAAGAGCATTCTGCACTGCCTGGAAAAGTGCTGGTTATCACCTCCAGTGAAAGGGCTACGTATAAAACATAACAGCACCACCCAAAGATGCGCTCCACATAGATTAGAAAAAACCAAATTTGCTGTTCTTTTATCTTTCAAATCTACAAAACTAGCAGCAATAAATGTCCTAGTATTTTACAAAATGTATTTCTTAATACTGCTCTAAGTAAAGGAGTAGAGTTCCGTTAAGAAAGAATGAATAGGAGCATTGTTCCTGACTTTATACACATAACTATTGTAACAGTACTTTTGGGTTATGTTTGAAGTATAAAAGGTTTATAAATTTATAAAAACTGATTATGTAAATATATTTAAGAATTTAAATATGTAAAAATGTATGTAATTGTGTGATTGGCCAATCACAAAATTAAGTAGAAGTAACGATAGTTACGATACGTCAATAATCTTGAGGAGGAAGATATGTTCTTCAGTCTTGAATAGTGACGATAAATCAATAATCTTGTTTTAAAGAGAAAGAGATTTTTGTTGTAATGGTGGAGTGAGATGTATACCACTGCAAGATCAAAAACGTTTTAAGTTGCAGTTTGAATCCGTTTAAATACAACAAACTAATGAAGGAATATATCACACAAATTTTCTCGTGGAACTCGATTGATACTACAAAATAATCATGAAAGTGAACATATGAACATATTTTGGAGCCGATGTTGGCGTGGATGCCTTGTACAGGAGGATCCAAGAAAGAAATCAGAATTAACATTACATGACCCAAATTCCTGTCCCAAATGGCGCCGCAACGTGTGGCCAAATAGGATAAAGAAGAGGAGATTAAAACATTGTACAGCTCTGTGGGAATATAAAAGGAAAGGAGAAAGAAGAGAGAAGAAAGAAGAAAAAGAGAACTGGTTTAAGTGAGTGAAATTAGAAAAAAAAAAAAAAAAAAAATAGTAGTAGTAGATTTATGTTGCTAAGAAATCAGAAAATAGTTAAAAAGATGGCGAGTAGAAAAGAAATAATAGTGGAAGGAGAAGTTACTGATAGTGTAGGAATGAGTTGGGAGGATGTAGGATTAAGCAAAGATAACGAGTTAATGTTAGAAAGGATACCGAAAATGTTGATAGATGTAAAATCAGAGTTGAGTGATGTAAAATCAGAACTAAAACAAGATCTTGAACAAAATATAAATGAATTGAGGCAAGAATTAGCTCAGAATAAAGATAATATTAAAGATTTGAAACAAAGTATGTGCAATTTAGATGTTAACTTAAGACAGGGATTGGCAGAAAATGTAAGTAATTTAGAGGTCACTTTGTCACAAAAGTTAAAACAGGAATTGAAAGGTGAGATAGCACAAGAAATTAGAGAGGGAAGAAAAGAATGTAAAGAGAACATGGAAAGGTTATTGCAAACAATAGAACAGAATAAGAATGAAAATAGACAGGACATTATGGAATTAAGAGGAATAATTCAGGAAACTAGGTTAGGTCAGGACATTGTGAAACAAGAAATAAGAATGGAATTAAACAAAGAGTTAGAAACATTTAAGATACAACAGGCAGAAATAACACAAAAACAAAGAGAAGAATTAGGAGATAAAGTAGAACAAAGAATCAATGTAATTTGTTCTGAAATGCAATTACAACATGTAGAAAGTAAGACACACCAAGAGGAAATAAAGTTACAAATTGATGAGATAAGTAAAGCGAAAGAAGAAGTAATTTTGCAAATTAAAGAGGTAAAAGAACATTTTGAAGAAGAGAAGGATAACTTAGGAAAATTGACACAAGTTGTAATTGCATTACAGGCTAGTAAAGTAAATAATGTGAAAGAAATGCCTAGAATTAGAAATACAAATGACTGTGACTTACCAGGTGAATTAAGCAATCATCAGAAGTCTGGTGATGTAGTAAGTGAATGTGGTGAGTTTGCGAGTCCAGATAATGATATTAATTATCATAGAAACACACAGAACATGTCCTCACACACAGTTTCACAGTCTAAGTCAAAATGAATGTGTACATTATTCACTAAATGATATTAGTCCACCAAGTTTTGATGAGGAATCAGGTGATAATCCAAGAGTATTTCTTAGGGAACTGGAAGAATATTTCCGTATTAAGAGAATTCCGAATGAATTTAGAATGGTGATAGTAAAACGCTGTTTGAAGAAAAATGCTTGACTGGTTGAGGTTAACCTTGGCTTCACATGAAGCATACAGCACTTTCAGAAATCTGTTTATAAATCGATTTTGGGGACCTGAGAGACAAAGAAGAATAAAAGTTGAGTTAGCAACGGGTAGGTTTGAGTTTAGAAAAGGGATTTCTATGACCGAATATTTCTTAAAATTAGCAAACAAAAGTAAGTTGATCAATCCCGAAATTTCTGAGACAGAAATTGTCAACATGTTAATACGTCATTATCCACCACATATCAGAAATCATTTAATTGTGGCTAAGCCTATGATTTCTCTGATATGATTGAGTTATCCAAATTTGAAGCACATAACCTCATTAATGATACATCGTGTGATGGTAACCATAATAACGTCCATATTGAGCGAGGAAGAAATCGACAGGAATCACAACCTACAAACACTAGAACGAGTTTAAACTGGGGCGGGGCACCCGTGACAAATCAAAGATTTGAAGGAAGAGATTATGATGCTAGACGAACATATGAATCTGTAATTCCCGGAACAAGAGGGGGAGTTCAAAATAATTTGCAAAGGAATTATCATAACAGTCGAGAAGAATTGGAAGAAATGACCAAATAAACCATGTAAGATTTTATCGACGAAACAATCAACGAATAAGTGACTTTAATAGGGGTAGAGGTACTAGTCTATTTAGTGCAAATCAAAGAGATTTTAGGGGTTTGAGATTTGAAAGAAGCAATCAAAATGAAAGAGTAGAAAATACACAAAGCACAGAGTATGATGTGAATAAAAACGATAGTACCAACCTAACCAACAATGAAAGTAATAATCAGAGGGAGACCGAAAACTAAAAACCAAATCATTTTGTGCTCTGGAAAGTGGTTCGGTGAGGATAACACAGGGTGAATTGAAAATTGAAAATAATGGAAATAAGCTCACTCTCTTGCAGAAAAATAAGGAATTAGTTAATCCACCTCAGATAATTATTTACCTATGGGATAAAGAATATACAGCCTTAATTGATACTGGAGCCAGTTCTACTGTGATGAGTGAGGAATTGTTTAAAAATCTGTTAGCTAACTATAAAGTGGAATATTTAAATGTGTGTAATGTTTACTGCAGTACTGCAATTGGGAAGAACAAGGATAGAATTAAATATCAAGTATTAACTAAGGGGCGAATAGGTGAATGGAATTTCGATTTCATTGCGTTGGTAATTCCACATTTGGCAAGAGACGTAATTGTGGGTAATGATTTATTATATGAATGGCAAAGTGTATTGAATTTCGAGATGCATGAAATGAAGGTTAAGACAGAAAATGATTTATTAGTAATAAAATTATTGGAAGAAGATGGAAGAAAAGAAGAGAATAGAGATAATATAAATAATGAAAGGTTTTTTGTGGAAGATATGCTTTTGCAAGAAGACGGTAATATTGAATACGACGAAAACAAAAGTTGTGGGAAGAATTTAATTATTGATGGGTTGCAAAATAATGTAACTGACCTTGAAAAGCATTGTTGCCAATTATATACACTACAAGCTAAGAACAACATAAGCCAAGTGGGGGAAGAAATAGAATTCCAGAGAACATTACAAGTTAGAAAACACATCCAATATAGACCAAGTGAGAAAAGAACAGATGAAATTATTTTAGTTAATTGATGGAAATTAATCATTTCTCCACACTAGCCGTATATCGGCTAAGATATTTGATGGATAGAGTCAACATGAAAAATTCAATGCCATGGCCGGGATTTGAACCACGGATCTCCTGGTTTCCGTCCAGTCGCTCTTAACCTTTGAGCTACCATGGCCAACGTGCCTTCCTGACATTAAATTCTCCAGTTGACTCGTATATTTCCCCGGTAGACCACTAGGGGTTCTCGCATCCGAGATACACCGTTTGTGGCGACTTACTATTGTAAGTACTTAAGTCCCAGGCTTCATCATTTAACTCATATTATTTTAGTTAATTGATGGAAATTAATCATTTCTCCACACTAGCCGTATATCGGCTAAGATATTTGATGGATAGAGTCAACATGAAAAATTCAATGCCATGGCCGGGATTTGAACCACGGATCTCCTGGTTTCCGTCCAGTCGCTCTTAACCTTTGAGCTACCATGGCCAACGTGCCTTCCTGACATTAAATTCTCCAGTTGACTCGTATATTTCCCCGGTAGACCACTAGGGGTTCTCGCATCCGAGATACACCGTTTGTGGCGACTTACTATTGTAAGTACTTAAGTCCCAGGCTTCATCATTTAACTCATATTATTTTAGTTAATTGATGGAAATTAATCATTTCTCCACACTAGCCGTATATCGGCTAAGATATTTGATGGATAGAGTCAACATGAAAAATTCAATGCCATGGCCGGGATTTGAACCACGGATCTCCTGGTTTCCGTCCAGTCGCTCTTAACCTTTGAGCTACCATGGCCAACGTGCCTTCCTGACATTAAATTCTCCAGTTGACTCGTATATTTCCCCGGTAGACCACTAGGGGTTCTCGCATCCGAGATACACCGTTTGTGGCGACTTACTATTGTAAGTACTTAAGTCCCAGGCTTCATCATTTAACTCATATTATTTTAGTTAATTGATGGAAATTAATCATTTCTCCACACTAGCCGTATATCGGCTAAGATATTTGATGGATAGAGTCAACATGAAAAATTCAATGCCATGGCCGGGATTTGAACCACGGATCTCCTGGTTTCCGTCCAGTCGCTCTTAACCTTTGAGCTACCATGGCCAACGTGCCTTCCTGACATTAAATTCTCCAGTTGACTCGTATATTTCCCCGGTAGACCACTAGGGGTTCTCGCATCCGAGATACACCGTTTGTGGCGACTTACTATTGTAAGTACTTAAGTCCCAGGCTTCATCATTTAACTCATATTATTTTAGTTAATTGATGGAAATTAATCATTTCTCCACACTAGCCGTATATCGGCTAAGATATTTGATGGATAGAGTCAACATGAAAAATTCAATGCCATGGCCGGGATTTGAACCACGGATCTCCTGGTTTCCGTCCAGTCGCTCTTAACCTTTGAGCTACCATGGCCAACGTGCCTTCCTGACATTAAATTCTCCAGTTGACTCGTATATTTCCCCGGTAGACCACTAGGGGTTCTCGCATCCGAGATACACCGTTTGTGGCGACTTACTATTGTAAGTACTTAAGTCCCAGGCTTCATCATTTAACTCATATTATTTTAGTTAATTGATGGAAATTAATCATTTCTCCACACTAGCCGTATATCGGCTAAGATCCGTGGTTCAAATCCCGGCCATGGCATTGAATTTTTCATGTTGACTCTATCCATCAAATATCTTAGCCGATATACGGCTAGTGTGGAGAAATGATTAATTTCCATCAATTAACTAAAATAATATGAGTTAAATGATGAAGCCTGGGACTTAAGTACTTACAATAGTAAGTCGCCACAAACGGTGTATCTCGGATGCGAGAACCCCTAGTGGTCTACCGGGGAAATATACGAGTCAACTGGAGAATTTAATGTCAGGAAGGCACGTTGGCCATGGTAGCTCAAAGGTTAAGAGCGACTGGACGGAAACCAGGAGATCCGTGGTTCAAATCCCGGCCATGGCATTGAATTTTTCATGTTGACTCTATCCATCAAATATCTTAGCCGATATACGGCTAGTGTGGAGAAATGATTAATTTCCATCAATTAACTAAAATAATATGAGTTAAATGATGAAGCCTGGGACTTAAGTACTTACAATAGTAAGTCGCCACAAACGGTGTATCTCGGATGCGAGAACCCCTAGTGGTCTACCGGGGAAATATACGAGTCAACTGGAGAATTTAATGTCAGGAAGGCACGTTGGCCATGGTAGCTCAAAGGTTAAGAGCGACTGGACGGAAACCAGGAGATCCGTGGTTCAAATCCCGGCCATGGCATTGAATTTTTCATGTTGACTCTATCCATCAAATATCTTAGCCGATATACGGCTAGTGTGGAGAAATGATTAATTTCCATCAATTAACTAAAATAATATGAGTTAAATGATGAAGCCTGGGACTTAAGTACTTACAATAGTAAGTCGCCACAAACGGTGTATCTCGGATGCGAGAACCCCTAGTGGTCTACCGGGGAAATATACGAGTCAACTGGAGAATTTAATGTCAGGAAGGCACGTTGGCCATGGTAGCTCAAAGGTTAAGAGCGACTGGACGGAAACCAGGAGATCCGTGGTTCAAATCCCGGCCATGGCATTGAATTTTTCATGTTGACTCTATCCATCAAATATCTTAGCCGATATACGGCTAGTGTGGAGAAATGATTAATTTCCATCAATTAACTAAAATAATATGAGTTAAATGATGAAGCCTGGGACTTAAGTACTTACAATAGTAAGTCGCCACAAACGGTGTATCTCGGATGCGAGAACCCCTAGTGGTCTACCGGGGAAATATACGAGTCAACTGGAGAATTTAATGTCAGGAAGGCACGTTGGCCATGGTAGCTCAAAGGTTAAGAGCGACTGGACGGAAACCAGGAGATCCGTGGTTCAAATCCCGGCCATGGCATTGAATTTTTCATGTTGACTCTATCCATCAAATATCTTAGCCGATATACGGCTAGTGTGGAGAAATGATTAATTTCCATCAATTAACTAAAATAATATGAGTTAAATGATGAAGCCTGGGACTTAAGTACTTACAATAGTAAGTCGCCACAAACGGTGTATCTCGGATGCGAGAACCCCTAGTGGTCTACCGGGGAAATATACGAGTCAACTGGAGAATTTAATGTCAGGAAGGCACGTTGGCCATGGTAGCTCAAAGGTTAAGAGCGACTGGACGGAAACCAGGAGATCCGTGGTTCAAATCCCGGCCATGGCATTGAATTTTTCATGTTGACTCTATCCATCAAATATCTTAGCCGATATACGGCTAGTGTGGAGAAATGATTAATTTCCATCAATTAACTAAAATAATATGAGTTAAATGATGAAGCCTGGGACTTAAGTACTTACAATAGTAAGTCGCCACAAACGGTGTATCTCGGATGCGAGAACCCCTAGTGGTCTACCGGGGAAATATACGAGTCAACTGGAGAATTTAATGTCAGGAAGGCACGTTGGCCATGGTAGCTCAAAGGTTAAGAGCGACTGGACGGAAACCAGGAGATCCGTGGTTCAAATCCCGGCCATGGCATTGAATTTTTCATGTTGACTCTATCCATCAAATATCTTAGCCGATATACGGCTAGTGTGGAGAAATGATTAATTTCCATCAATTAACTAAAATAATATGAGTTAAATGATGAAGCCTGGGACTTAAGTACTTACAATAGTAAGTCGCCACAAACGGTGTATCTCGGATGCGAGAACCCCTAGTGGTCTACCGGGGAAATATACGAGTCAACTGGAGAATTTAATGTCAGGAAGGCACGTTGGCCATGGTAGCTCAAAGGTTAAGAGCGACTGGACGGAAACCAGGAGATCCGTGGTTCAAATCCCGGCCATGGCATTGAATTTTTCATGTTGACTCTATCCATCAAATATCTTAGCCGATATACGGCTAGTGTGGAGAAATGATTAATTTCCATCAATTAACTAAAATAATATGAGTTAAATGATGAAGCCTGGGACTTAAGTACTTACAATAGTAAGTCGCCACAAACGGTGTATCTCGGATGCGAGAACCCCTAGTGGTCTACCGGGGAAATATACGAGTCAACTGGAGAATTTAATGTCAGGAAGGCACGTTGGCCATGGTAGCTCAAAGGTTAAGAGCGACTGGACGGAAACCAGGAGATCCGTGGTTCAAATCCCGGCCATGGCATTGAATTTTTCATGTTGACTCTATCCATCAGATGAAATTATGTATATTAAAGAACAGAAAAGCCTTTAGTTCAAAACCTTAACTGTGTAACAAATACACACACTCATTTAAAGTGAATGATACTGCTCCTTATACACATAAAAGCCGACCTTTACCCATAGCTATAAGACAAGCATTTCTAGAAGCATGTGTGGATACAGGAGATTTGTAATCAATGGAGTACTTATTGTTAAAATAGTTAAATAATAATAAAACATATATTATTGTTAAATGTCAATATATTGTTGTATTTTAATTAATGTTGATTTATTGTTGTGTTTTATGTATGTGTTATGTATTATTGTTGTATGTAAACAAAATTGTTAATTGGGGCTATTCTTCGAAATATATGGAAATAGATTGTTAATTCCTTTATTTGGTTATTTTTCCATATATTTCGAAGAGGGGCATTTGTAACAGTACTTTTGGGTTATGTTTGAAGTATAAAAGGTTTATAAATTCATAAAAACTGATTATGTAAATATATTTAAGAATTTGAATATGTAAAAATGTATGTAATTGTGTGATTGGCCGAAATAATAATGGTATGACGTAATATGACGTAATGTGGTGACGTGCCATTGGATCGGCCAATCACAAAATTAAGTAGAAGTAACGATAGTTACGATAAGTCAATAATCTTGAGGAGGAAGATATGTTCTTCAGTCTTGAATAGTTATGATAAATCAATAATCTTGTTTTAAAGAGAAAGAGATTTTTGTTGTAATGGTGGAGTGTGATGAATACTGGTACTAGATCAGGAACATTTTAAGTTATAATTTGAATCTGTATAAATATAACCTATTACAGAATTTGACTTCTTTATTCCGAACCACGCCTTGTAACACAGATGTCTCATGACTCTTATTTAGAATAAGTTGATACTATTGGTGACCAGAGGAAATAGATAGCAGCAAAAACTCACACGAGAAGGGAAAGAATTGTGCGTCCAACATAGAAATCCTGTCCCAAATTGCATCCGAGCAGCTGATGAAGACGAAGATAAACTAACTACGGACACAAATTCCAGTTACACTATAAAACATAGTATATAGGTATGTGTAATAAAGATGCAACATGTAGTACTGCAAACTTGTAGCAATGGAGCATGCTGTATTATTACGTTAATAAAACTTAAATTTAAAGAGAGAGAGAGAGAGAGAGAGAGAGAGAGAGAGAGAGAGAGAGAGAGAGAGAGAGAGAGAGAGAGAGAGAGAGAGAGAGAGAGAGAGAGAGATTGTTCCAATAAGCAGTCCTGAACTCATTCTAAACTAATACCAACATTTTGTGATGTACATGTGTCAGTTGAGTGCACTGTCAGGAACTTGTGCGGAATTTCATACACTCCCTCCAAGTAGAACACTACACCGTTCTTTCAGGTCTTCTTGGTTCCAACCTTGTAATAAAGATGGCAGAAGGTGATAAACATAGCTTTGAAATATTTGTTTTTTAATTTTATTTTAACAATAACAAGGAATTGGAAGGAGAAAATGTAATTGGAATTTTGAGATGGCAGATATACTCCTGCCTTGGTGGAGTTCCGCATTGAGCATCTCTGTTATTAATGTCATCATAATGCTGCCACATAGTGTGCGGGAGCAGGTAAATTGGATTCCTTGGCCATGACCATGACCGAGGCCCTGGGCATGGCAAGAAGAGGAGTGAGAGTACAGTATTTTGGGTTTAGGAGGAGTAATCTTTATCTTTATTGCTGAGAGTTGTTGTGCCCGTGGGGGCTTCTATTATATAGTCTTTGTACATGTTTGGGTAGGGAGACAGTAGAGATGTCCGCCTGCGCTTGAATGTGCTATTCAAACATGCTTTTGAGCAGTTGGTTGAGGTGTAGGAGCTGGTCGAGTTTGACATCTGTGTGTATGGCCCTCCTCCAGGCATGCAAGGTTGCGCTTCAAAAAGGATGTCTGGTCACTATTGCTGAATTGTTGAAGCTGTTGTTAGAGAAAGTCTAGCCAGCTCTGGAGAGCCGTTGTGCTGTCGGCAGAGCGTTGGGCGATTGTTGTTATTCTCTCGAGTTGGTCGTGCTGGTCTGTGTGGTGTCCTGCGATGCTTGTGTTGATTGTTTCTTCCAGCTGACCCAGAGGTGGAGCTATGTTTAGCAGCTTGGAGCAGAGGTCATGGATATCCTCTCTGGAGGACTGTGTGGCTGCGAGAGCTTCCTCAAGTGAGGCAAGATGGGCCCCATTGGTCTGAATCTCCCTCCGAAGATCCTGCAGGGCTTCCCTCCGGTCTTCTCTGGGAAAGGAGGCAGGTGCTGCTACGGTAAAGGCCGCCGTAGGTGTTGAGCGTGGATCATCTTCCTCCCTGGCCATTGGTGTGCTGCACAGTACTTGAAGCCTCGTTCTGGGGTAGCGTAGGCACTGCACCGGACCTGTAAAATGGCCTAGACCATTACAGGTGGCGCAGTATCGGCGCCGGTGCCACATATCATGCTCCCTGCATTCGGCAGTGAAGCACTGTGTCCCACAGTAACGGTATCTAGGAGGAGCTATGCAGGTGGAGGAGCAGTGGCCATAGTTGCAGCAGTGCCGACAGGGGGACATGTCGCTCAAACTCCAAGGCGGCCCGCGTTCGATCCCAGGCGACCGCAAAGTGAGATTTGTGGTGGACAACACGGCGCTGGAGCGGGTTTTCTCCAGGACCTCCGGTTTCCCCCGCCATCTCATTCCACCGGTGCTCCAACTTCATCTCATGTATCATCAGTGTCACCGCCTGCGGTGCCGTATGTAGTAAAAGCGGGCGTTAAACACTACACATTTCATTTCAATTTGGCTCAAACTGGCTTGCCTCGATTCTGAGACAGTGCCCTAATAAGGGCAGGCCCATCCTCAAAGCAGCATCCTCTTCCGAGCTGTTGGCCAGGTGTAGGCGCACTAGTGTGGTGGTGCCCACTCTCGATATAATCCGGTTGGCTCTCCAGGGAGAGGGCCACCTCTGTTTCGCGATGGAGGGTACAAATCTGCATGGGAGATCACGAGGCACCCCGCTGATGACAATGGTGCAGGGTCCTATGGACGTGGCTGGCGCTGGTGAAGAATGCAACGATCATGGTTGTGTGTGTTGTGCAGCAGTGGCATAAGAAAGCAGCTGATCAACTGCATTTGCCGGCGGCGGTGGTTGTACTTCTGCAGGTGAAGAATCTGCGTGCTGCAGGTGAGGTACTGATAGGACAATCTTCTACGTTGTGGTGTTCGCTGTGGGGTAGACAGGTGAGGGCGAACTGACTGCTGCCTGTTGCCCGTTGGATGTGCTGGGTACATCTTACTCTGTCGCACCTGTCCAGCACTTACCATTCAGGGCACTGTGAGGTCCCTGCTCAATTGTCGTTATTGGCAGCGGGGCGGGAGACAAGGCACGTGAGCTGCCTGGTGAAGACTGCGGGGATGGTGGTGTAGGCATCTGAGACGTCTTCCTGCGAGCTGCGGTAGTTTCCTTCTTTCGTCCCATCTTCAGTCAACACTGTGCATTCCTCGGAGTCTGTAGCAAGAGTCACCTATACTATATACTATGAAATATATGAATATACTCTGCAGAATACATAGAGTATATATCATTTCCCATACTCTCTGTTCAGTCCTTATTCACTTATTCATCTCTTACAGACTAAGCAAATCTAAAGAAAGCTGCCAATGGTCTAAGTGTAAGTTTCCCAAATAAGGTTCATGTAACTTGTGTAGTTCATGCTCTGCACAGATAGTGTAAAGGAATCCAAGCTCTTTATCCTAATGTGGACTAGCTAGTCTGCAATGGGGAAAAAAGTATTTGTAAAAGCATATTATGCATTGACACTTGCAAAAATATTAATCCTGATGTTCCATTGACCGCATTGTGGCTGAGTAGTTAGACCACTCAACTCTCACCAATGTGGCCCAGGTTTGATCCCAGGTGACCGCAAAGTGAGATTTGTAGTGGAGTACACGGCACTGGGTGGGTTTCCTCTGGGATCTCCAAAGATGTACTGCTTCTGCTTACAGACTGAGTAGCATATATAAAGAAAGCTGCCAATGACGTAAGAGTAAGTTTCCCAAATAAGATTCATGTAAAATGTGTACTTCATGCTCTGCGCCGATTATGTGAAGGAATCCAAGCCCTTTATCCTAATATGGACAAGCTAGTCTCCAATGGGGAAAAAAGTATTTATAAAAGGCCATTATGCATCAACACTTGCAAAAATATTAATCCTGATGTTCTATTTGCCGCACGGTGGCTGAGTGGTTAGACTGCTCAACTCTCATCAAAGCGGCTCAGGTTCAATCCCAGGTGTCCGCCAAGTGAGATTTGTAGTGCACAAAATAGCAATGGGGCGGGTTTCCTCCGGAATCTACGGTTTCCCCTGCCATCTCATTCCACCAGTGCTCCATCTTCATCTTATGTATCATCAGTGTCGTCTCCTGCAGTGCCGTATGTAGTAAAAGCATGCGTTAAACACTTCACATTTCATTTAATAATCTTCCACTGTCTCCTACATAGCCATGCATTGCGATACTTATTTTAATCCCATAGTATATTATGCAGATCATTTTTAAGCATGCGCATCAGTAGTAAATAAACTGGACAAAGCAGCAGCTTCTGCAACTGAAATTATCCAGAATTCAATACATGATGCTAATTTAAAATGTGACTTGGCTTTCATCTTTTCCAAATTAAACTTCTTTATTTACACAGTATCAAACAGAAACTTCTGTTAATTTAAGTTGCTTAATTAAAGAAATACAGTTTAAGGAAAAACAACTTTATGTTATCTCAAGTTCAAAAGCAGAAGTTTTAAGATGAAAATTTCAGGCTTCATTTGAGAAAAACGGTGACTATCAAACCCTCAGTACAGTGGCTCAAATTCTGGAAGGCAAACATGTAAGTGAAACTGAAAATGCATCTATTAGTGAAATCGTCCTCTTCAAGTATGTAAGGTTTGCATCATGTGATGTTTGACGTTCCTTTTCCCAATATAATCTGCTATTCAAACGATGACATTTGTTGTGCACTGCAACTCCGAGATGTTTACATCTGATGTCTAGCTGGAAATTTTTAAACTTAAATATTCATTGTTCTATTAACTGTGTTCTCTCAGTTTTTTAATTTTCTAAAAATTAGCACACAGAAAATTTTTTTTTAAACTTTTAACTACTTAACAATCTGTGCCCTGCTTATAAGCAGACGAGCATAGCAGTTGTGGCTGTAACTACGATGCGACAGATCAGCGTGCCAAATACTACCTACAAAGTCAGGATTAATATACACCTACCCTGAAATCGCTAAGTAAGTCTTTCCCAAGCATTATTTAATACTTGGGCATACGGAACAGGAAAACCAAAGGGCACGACACGTAGTAAAGAAAATCTCCTTGTAATGTTCAATCTGGTTTTACTTTTCCAAAGTTAAACTATATAAGGCAAGTAGGAAAGAAAAATAATTTCCTGGAAATATTTATCAAGATCATGCTGGACAAATCAGCTGACCATAACAACCAACTTTGGTCTTCTTCTTGTCCAGGAGCTCTGTTAAAGTGTACAGGGACACATTAAGTTAAGACTCTACAACGTTACACACAAACACCAAACATCCATGCCCTCAGCGGATTTCAAACACGCGACCATATCATAATGCAAAAATCTGCGCTAAGTACGTCAACAATGGAATGCTTTTACGGTGTTACGAAAATGTACCAGTGTGCTGCATTACATCCCATTATGAAAGTACTGTGATGAGTCGGTCATTTATAACCTATATTGCACCCGCCTGACTCAGCAAAACAAAAAAGAAGATAACACATTGTTTAACATAAATACCTTGCAACGAGGACTCACCTTTTATATCTCTCTCTGTATCTGTTTGTGTGGATATATGCTTTTCTTTTGTTCCAGTTCTAGAAAGATTTAAACACTCATTAATTTCCAATGCCCAAAATCCAAAAAACAAACCTATAACTACATTTTCTGTGAATACCAGCTCAAAATACACAGAACACCAAACTAATAAGCAGCAGAGGTGACAGAAATTACACCACAGAACATTAAACTTAAATCACAGAGTATAATCTGTGAAGCACAGTATTGTCACCCGCTCGTTGGAACACTCTATAGAACCAGCTGAGAGCGGGCAAGCAGGGGAGGTCGGGGTTAGCCACACCCCCCCCCCCTCGTTTGTCTTAGTGGTGACAAGGAATGGCTGGGAGAAAAACATCACTGCGCCGTCTCTTTCTGTTCCACCTGTGTTCTCGAACTTACGGGATATTTCATCTAATCTAGAACATTCTCGATCCCCCGGCTGACCCTATATAAGCAACACGCCGGGCAGTAAGTCAGTTATTCAGTTCTTGGCGTAAGAATGCAGTGCTAGTATACGACGAGAAGACTGTGTGAGTGCATCGGAGGATTGTACGTAATTACAAGTGTAGTGAAATTGTAACCGACGAACTGGTGAATCGTAACTGTGTGCATTACGTAATTCTGTGTAATTGGCAAGAGTTTAACTGTAAGTCGGTGGAAATAAAGAACATTTTTGAGTGGTGCAATTGGACTCTTCATTTCACGAACCCACAAAGTCACACTGATGTCAGGAAGCGGGACGACAACATCACCGAACATTACAACCATGGACGCGGCATTGGAAAAGATTCTGGAGAAGATGATGGAAATGAAGGCCGAACTGACATCGGAAATGAAGACGGCAAATGACAACATCACCGAGAAAATGGAAAAGAAGTTGGAGACGGCAAATAACAACTTGGCCGCGAAGATGAACGAGTTAACAACAAAAACAGAAGCGGGAAACAACAGCTTGGCTACGAAAATGACCGCAAAGATGGCCGAACTGACCAAGGAAATGAAGATGGCGAACGAGGCTCTCGCCCCAAATTTGAAGAAGAGTTGGCCGGCGTAAAAGAGGACGTCACAGAGTTAGGCGAGCGCTTCGAAAACCTGGCGGGCCGCGTTAATGACCTGGAAGGAAAAGCCGACAGCAGCGTCAAGTCTCTGAGCGCCATGGTGGAGGACGTCGTCGGAAGGAGGTTGAAGGATTTGAAGGCCGACGCGCCGGGACGCGACACAACATCGGCGCGCGTCAAACCTCCGAAATATGACGGCGCGTCAAAGTTTGAAGTCTTCCACCGCCAGTTCGACACAGTGGCCAAGCACAACAGATGGTCACAGGAGGAGGAGGCCACACAGTTAATAGCCAGCCTCCAGGGACGGGCCGCGGAAGTCCTAAACGCGGTGCAGACAACGGCGGCGCCCAAAGACATCTGGGAGCCCCTGGAGAATCGCTTCGGGAACCACCGTTTAGCCGCAGCATACCGCAGCCAGCTAAAGGCAAGGTCACAGCAGCCGGGGGAGACGCTGCAGGAGTTTGCCCAGGCAGTGGAACAACTGGCAAGCAAGGCCCTGGTAGACCTGACACTGGAATACGTATCCCGGGGAGCCGCCTATAATTTTGTCGACGGGGTACGGGACACGGAGATTCGTCAGCGCCTAACGCTCGGCGAATATAAAACCATCCACGAGGCGCTGACAGCGGCATTAAGGATGGAGGCGGCCAAAGTAACAGCTATCCCGACGTCGAGTACGAGGAGTGTCCGCTATGCCGGAGACAGAAGACCAGCTGAGGGACGCCGGCGAACACCTAGTGGCCTGTGTTGGGGGTGTGGACAGCCCGGACACCTGCAGAGAAGCTGCCCACACCAGGAAGAGCAGCTGGAAGGACGAGTAACGCCCGGCGTGGAGAGGGGCCCGTCGGCGCCATTGCCACCATCCCCTCGAGTGACACTGCGCGCCGTCAGCCGGCGTATGGATGACAGCCTCATCGCGGACGGTTGGGTGAGAGGGAAGCCGTGCCGCGTGCTGGTGGACACTGAGGCAGCCGTGACCATCATCAGACCTGACGTGGCGAAGGTTTTGCGGACGAGGAAGCCAATCCGACCATAGGAGCTTGTCACGGTATCTGGCGACACCTTGCCTGTGGAGAAGGAGGCCCTGCTGGAGATGATCTTGGGGCAGAGTGCCGTGCGTCTGTGGCTGTTCGTCGCGAAGGTGGCTGAGGAGGTGATTCTGGGACTGGATGCCCTCAGGAGCCACGAGGCGACGGTCGACGTCGGCAGGAAGGTCCTGCGGCTCAACGGAGAAGAGGTTATACTCCGTCAGCCCGAAGAGCGCCTTGGAATCTGCAGGGTCGTCTTGAACGAAGACGTGGTTTTTCCCGCGAGCAGCGAGGTGATGGTGACGGCGCGACCAGAAGGCCAGACAGCAGGTTGGGTCCCGAGGCTGCAGGAGTACGACTTCACCTCGGAACATCGTAGAGGGAAGAGCCACGGTAACGCTGACGCCATGTCCCGAGCACCCTGTCCAGAAGAGTGCGGCCAGTGCACAAGAGTGGAGGAGAAGGAGCGTGCGGCAGCAGTCCGAGTAGTCACGGCAGTGCCTGCGGATGGCTGGGATAGCGCAGGCCTGAGGAGGGAGCAGCTGGCGGACGCAGACTTGGAGCCACTCTTAAGGGAAGTGGGGGCAGGGACGAGACCAACCTGGGAGGACGTCGCACCAAGAAGCGCCACCTACAAGTCGTACTGGGCCCAATGGGACTCGCTGAAGACCAGAGAGGGCGTGCTGTTCCGGGTATGGGAGTCACCCGATGAGAAGACGCAGAGAGAACAGTTGGTTCTTCCCCGGAGTAAGGTACCGGAAGTCTTGGAAGAAGTGCACGACGGTACTTCAGGAGGACACCTGGGAGCGAACCGAACGATTGACAAACTACGGCAGCGCTACTACTGGCTGAGGCTCCGAGCAGATGCTGAGAGATGGTGCCGTCAGTGTCACGAGTGCGCGGCGAGTCGCGGCCCCCAGACTAGAAGCCGGTGTAGCATGCAGCAGTACAACGTCGGAGCGCTATTCGAACGTCTCGCCGTTGACATTGCTCCGGAAGCGAAACAGCCAGCAACCGAGTGTGTGGAGAACTTGGTGGGCCATCTCCACGACATGCACGAGATGGCTCACCGGAACATCCAGAAGGCGAGCGACCGCATGAAGACCAGGTATGACAGGCAAGCCAACAGCCAAGGGTTCCAGCAAGGTGACCTGGTCTGGTTGTACCGTCCTACCCGGACCAAGGGACGCTGCCCGAAGCTCCAGCAGCCATGGCAAGGACCGCACCGGGTGGTGAAGAGGATTAACGACGTGGTCTACCGCATCCAGAAGGTTCCCCGAGGGAAGATGTTGGTGGTACACCTGGATCGCCTGGCACGCTACGATGGTGCTGTTCGGGACGACCAGCTTTGAGGAGAGAGCAGTGTCACCCAATCGTTGGAACACTCTATAGAACCAGCTGAGAGCGGGCAAGCAGGGGAGTTCGGGGTTAGCCACGCCCCCCTCGTTTGTCTTATAGTGGTGACAAGGGATGGCTGGGAGAAAAAACATCACTGCGCCGTCTCTTTCTGTTCCACCTGTGTTCTCGAACTTACGGTATATTTCATCTAATCTAGAACATTCTCGATCCCCCGGCTGACCCTATATAAGCAACACGCCGGGCAGTAAGTCATTTATTCAGTTCTTGGCGTAAGAATGCAGTGCTAGTATACGACGAGAAGACTGTGTGAGTGCATCGGAGGATTGTACGTAATTACGAGTGTAGTGAAATTGTAACCGACGAACTGGTGAATCGTAACTGTGTGCATTACGTAATTCTGTGTAATTGGCAAGAGTTTAACTGTAAGTCGGTGGAAATAAAGAACATTTTTGAGTGGTGCAATTGGAATTTTCATTTCACGAACCCACAAAGTCACAAGATGTATTGTCTTGTTGGTTTTTTTAAAGACGCTACTGCTAGCTGAACGGAACGGCTACTGCGTCTGAACATGTCGGTGAACGCGGAAGCACTGATGCATGCGGTGTGAAAAAGGTGGAGTGGAATACTACTAGTTTACAGTTTCATTCGTGTGGGGTCGGAGTTTGGCAGTTAACCCCCAGCCGGAAAGTGTCAGGAGTTCCAGTTGTGGATAGTAGGGCGTCTTGCGTGGGTACGCGGCCCTACACTAGTGCCAAACTTGCTCCCGGGTCCACGTCCCGACCCTGGGTGCCCCGGTATGTCCGGGGCAGCCGAGAGGAGCTTAAAAGCGCAGGCGGAAAGAGGGAAAGTGGAAGAGGAAGAAATTTTCAAACCTAGAAGGTCACTGCAGAGGTCTCCAATGAAATCTGTAGGTGCAACGTCGAAAGAAATGGTCGAGGGAGAGACAACAGCTAAGGAACATATACCTTCCAGTATTATGGAATATATAACTGAAATTAATGCAGCAATAGCTGCTGATAAAGTTAGTGTATCAACCAAGAAACTAATAATAGCCCAGATGGGCAAGATAACTCAAGCCTTCAACGAGTTATCTGCTACAGTAACTATACTACAAGCGGAAAATAATATTCTGAAAACCAATTTGGTAGAGCCTAAGCCTTCTTATGCCCAAATGGTCATGAGACAAAGGATGACTGATACGGAAGACAAATTTGACAGGGCTATAAAGAAGCAAACCCATACGGTGCTGATTAGATCGACAGTAGGTAAAAGGGCAGATGTGGTACAAGACATAGTTACCAAAAATCTAAAGCCAGTGGAAGAAAAAATTAAAATAACTAATGTAAGGATAACGGACACAACTGTAATAGTCGAGGCAGAAACAAAGGAAGATATGCAAAAAATTCTGAATAGTCAGAATCTAAAAGATAAGGAAATTAAGGTAGAACCGGCCAAGAATAAACAACCGTTAATGATAATTTATGATGTTTTAACCACAGAAAAAGAAGACGACATCAAAAGAAATATGTATGAACAGAATTATAAAGATGAAATGACATGGGAAGAATTTAACCAGAAGGTAACCTTCCGATTTAAAACAGGGCCTAGAGATAAAAGAACAGTTCATCATGTAATAGAAGTAGACCCCAGGCTAAGATATAAACTTATTCAAAAGGATAAAATATATTTTGGCTTCCAGGCGGTTCAGTTCAAAGATTATATTGTGGTAGCCAAATGTATGAAGTGTCAAAAGCTAGGACACGTAGCAAAATATTGTAAACAAGAGGTATCTGTGTGCTCACACTGCGGGGAACAAGATCATACAAAGAAAGAGTGTCAAAAAGCTAAAGATAAGGAGAAGTCCGTATGTATTCCATGTAGCACAAGAAAGAAAAACCTAACTACTGGGACAAAAGTACACTGTCAAAATAGGAATGTATGCCCAACGTATAAGATGTTTTGGGAACAGTTAATTAATAGAACAGACTATGGACAAGATAACCCAAATGGAGTGGAGTAAGAGAATAATTAACATAAGACATGGATCACAAACTAGTAGGAAACAAGGTAAACCAACTGCCACTTCTAAGACATATCAGTCATTGGAAGTGAAGAAGAAATATATTGCTACATATGTAAGGAACCTGCGATTGCCTGTAAGACCGCGATATTTTATATATAGCTATTTGTATAATAATAACACTAATGAAATATGGAATATCTAAGATTTATTAAACAAAGAATGGTAATGGTAAATGAAATACAGCAAATAAAGAGCATAAGAATAGATCAGATAAATGCACAGAGATCAAGGCTAGTGATGCAGGAATTAAGAAATGTAATAGAAGACAGGCAATTGGATATCCTATGCATACAAGAGCCGTATGTCTTTAAAGGAAAACCTATACATGTGGCTGCTACAACTAGAATAATAGTAGAGGGCGATCAACCAAAAGAAATAATTCTAATCATCAACAAGGAAATACAGGTGGTAAAGATTACACAATTGTGCGACGAACATGTTAACTGCATTGAGGTAACAACTGATGGTGTAAGCTTCATCCTGTGTAATCATTATTTTCAATATAGTGATGATATTCAAATACACATTGACAAGATGGAAAGAGCGCTAGACATGATGTCAAGAAAGTCCTATATATATATGGTATGGATAGTAATGCCAAATCAAAGAGGTGGTATAGTAAAAATCCTGATAATAAGGGAGAAAGACTAGAAGAAATATTACTACAGAACGATATGATCATAATGAATACACCATTTAATCCATTTACTTTTGAAAATAGAGCTGGAGCAGAGGAGAATATAGACCTTACGGTAGCCAAAGGAGAAATTGTGAATCGTATCAGTAATTGGAAAGTGGCGCAACAACTAACAACTAGTGACCACAATTTAATATATTATGATATAGTAACATGGACAGAAGGGGAACATCAAAATCATCAGAAGAAAAGAAAATATCAGATAAAGAATGCTGATTGGGCAAAACTGAGAGGTTCAATTAAAATTCCCAATGAAATACAAATTGGAGGAAATATAGATAAAAAAGCTAAGCAATTAACTCAAAGCATACAACAGGCGATGGAGCAGGCATTAAAGAAATGTACAAATACTGATGGAAAGTATAAGGTATGGAATGACAAACTGCAAAAACTAAGGAGCAGAGTGAGGAAGTTAAGAAGATATTATCAGCTAAGTCGGACTGCGCAAGAAAAACAGATTAGACTTCAGGAATATAGAGAAGTGAAACAACAATATAAGATCAAACTGGAAGAAACGAGTCAAGAAACGTGGAAAAGATTTATAGAGGAAAATTTGGATGAAAATGAATGGGGGACTCCGTATAAAATAGTCATGGAGAAAATAAAAGCACCGGAAGTAATCTCAACAATAAGGAAACCTGATGGAACTTATACAGAATCGTGGACAAGCTCTATGAATCCCCTGTTGCAGATATTACTTCCTAATGACGAACAAGAACAAGAGAATGAGGAACAGCAAGCTATGCGACGTGACTTTCAAAATGTATATATTAATCAAAGAGTAATCTACCCGTATGACGTTACGGAAGTGAAGTTAGCAATCCGAGAACTAAAGAAGAAAAAAGCACCAGGACCAGACAATATAAATGCAGAAATTCTACAAAACTTGGAAGAATCTATAGCACCATACTTATGTAGCCTATTTAATGAATGCCTGGTACAGGGGCGAGTTCCATACTGTTGGAAAGAAACAGAGGTAGTAATACTAAAAAAATCAGCAAATAAGGATCCAACAGAGCCAAAACATATAGACCAATATGTCTATTAAACACAATAGGAAAGGTACAAGAGAAATTAATATTAAAAAGGATAAAGGAATATCGAATTATGATAGGCATGACCCAGAAACAATTTGGCTTCAGAAAGGGGAAATCCACTGAGGTGGCCATAAATGTGGCGTTAGAAGCGATAAAAAGAAGTACAAATAAATATGTATTAGGAGTATTCATTGACATCGCTGGAGCCTTTGACAACCTATGGTGGCCGTATCTATTTAAAATCATGGAAGCGAAACAATACCCAAAAGTTCTATACAATGTACTCAGAGATTATTGTAAAGATAGACGGGTACATGTCACCGGCAGAGATGGAAAAATTACAAGAGAAATTACCAAATGTTGCCCACAGGGATCCATTTTGGGGCCCCTCTTCTGGGACATCATGACGGAGCCAATACTAGAAGAATTAGCTGTATCACAAGATATCATCGAAATTGTTGCCTATGCAGATGACATTCTGATTATTACAGAGGCAAATAGTAGGATGGAGTTAGAGAGAAAAACGAATTAACTTTAAAGAAATTTAACAACTGGTGTAATCAAGCCAAATTAAAAATATCAGCGAACAAATCTGCCTATGTACTAATGAAAGGAGCGTTAATTAGGGACCCGACTATTAAGATGGATAATGAAAATATAAAAAGGGAAAAAGTAATTAAATATCTTGGAATACACCTGGATGAAAAGAGAAACTTTGAGCAACACATAAAGAAAACCAAAGAAAAAACTATAAAAATAATGATGAAATTGTCTACTTTAGCAACGAGAACATTTAAATTACCGCCAAAGGCTATAACTTCATACCACATGAGTTTTGTTGTGGGAATAACAGCATATGGATCTGGGGTATGGGCTGATAGAGTTAATATAAAAAAGAATGTGAAGATGATACGATCCATACAGAGAACAGGATTATTGAAATGTATTGGAGCCCTTAAGACCACATCTACCATGGCACTATTAATTGCAGTGGGGACATGGCCATTGGACTTGATAATCAAACAGCGCGGAGCCAACTATTGGGTTAAAAAAGGGGACTTGAGTAAAGTAGAGAAAATATTAGGATATCCGTGCTCTACCAAAAAGGAAATAAATCAGAGACTTATAGAAGAATGGCAGCAAGAATGGAACAACATAGAGGAAGGTAGAAGAACGTACAATTTGTTTCCAAATATAAGAGAAAGATTACGCTTAAGACAAATACAGCCAAGAAGAGCAGGTATACAATTTCTAACTGGCCATGGACCATATCGGACTTATTTCAAAAGAATTGGAAGCTCAGATAGTGATATATGTGACAGCTGCAATATACAGGATACACCAGAACACACATTGTTTGAATGTAAAAAATATAAAGATTTGTTAGAACACCATAGAAGTATGCTACAAGGGAAATATATATATAGTATCGTCAGAGATCCTGTGGACTTTAGAACACTGGAAGAAATGGCCGAGATCATCTCTACGCGAGTCATGGAGGAATATAAACAACAACAGATAGCAAGACGTGAAAGAGGAGAACCGCGGAGAAGGAGAGAGGAACAGGCAGCTGTAGAACCAAGGAGGTCAAAAAGGAATATACAAAGGGAACCAGAGGATGGAATAAGGCGAGAAAATGAAATGGAAGATTAACAGGAACAACATATATGTGACCAGGAAATGCCACAAAGGATCAACAGGAGATGCCATTACTGGACATCCATACACAGAATGGGAGCAGAAGCGACAAGCAGATTAGCGGTAGACTCAGAAGAAGAGCGGAGTTAGCAGACATCTGCAATAGAATAATGTTTACGAAAGAAATCGGAACTGATGGACGAATTCTCTCCAAATGATGGTGGAAACACTACAAGTCTATCCGAGAGGAATATTACTACCAAGAGTCGGATAGGAAATGACAGCAAATAAATGATAGAAAGTCTTATGTAGTAGACTTATGTAGTGAGTTAGTTTGAGGAATTGTAAAGCTACTGGTTTCCGGTAGCTAGTGGGACAGGACAGTAGTGAATGTAAATATTAGAAAGTGGATATATGATATAGATAGGGTAGGTAGTTTTCATGAGTTCTAAAGCTGCTGGTTTCCAGTTGCAAGTAGGTTAGAGTTAGCTAGTAGGTTAGGATTATTTGGAAAGTTAGATTAGGGAATATCTGCAAAGATAAGTATTGTAAATGGAACTGATAAATAAGACAGTAGGATAAAGAATATAAATCTGTGAAGAGCTTTGCCCTGGTATAGCTTCAAGATGCCAGGGCATGTGTTGAGCAGATTTTATTTTTTTATTTTTTTTTATTTTTTTAGTTTCATTCGTGTGCTAATAATAAATCTATATATGGTCTTATAATCGGTCAGGAAAAAGAGACAAGTAATGAAGGCAACTTATAAGGGTCTCCATAGGGTGACAGGGCGGGATGACTGAGGCGTTTTTTTCTTTGGCCCGGATTCGGGAGGTCCGGATTCGGTTCCGTGGTGACTTACTTTTCCCATGGGTCTTTCCGGGGGTTTTCCTGTGTCGCAAGGCGAATGCTGGGTAGGTTAAAGTGCGTTCTGGCTTATCTTGAAAAAACGGGAACTAGAGAGAGAGAGAGAGAGAGACAGAGAGAGAGAGAGAGAGAGAGAGAGAGAGAGAGAGAGAGAGAGAGAGAGAGAGAGAGAGAGAGAGAGAGAGAGAGAGGGGGCACGCGCACTATTGCCCGCAATGTTGTAGGTAACCCATGACCACCTAATCCCATATCGCACCACTTTTATACAACGTTCTAATTGACTCCGTCTGATTATATTGTAGCTACCCCTTTAATACTTCCAAGTGCAGCTCTTTAAAGATTATTCGTAAATGGCGGTAGAATATATATATACCGTCCATTATGGATTTTTTTTGGAGAGTCACATTCTTCTAAATTTATGATGTAATTATCCAAAATATCAATTAATCCGTCTTTTACCCAGTGCATTTTCCTACCTCCTTCATTAATTTGTGCCCATATTAGCTCGATCGCATTCGTATCACAATGACATGGAGCTAAGGTACTCCCATTTAATTCAGTTATATAATCGATTGTATAGAGTTTGAACTTATCTTTGTTTCTCTTAACTATCTCGTAGGACACCGGTTTTTATACCATTTTTCCATTATTACCATATTCCACTGTCAATATCAAGCACTATTTGTAAATAACCAAGCCCGGCACTGGTTGCAGCACCTATCGCTGTCTGACGGAGACTAGGCAGTCGCGGACAGCAGTGTCTTTGTGTTTATAAAACTTTTCACCCCTCCATTTTCATAGGGAGGGGTAGCGCTAAGTCGATCATGTTTCAAGTTAAACCAGACGAGCCTTAATTTTATTCCTCGTATTTCCTGTCATTCCATTGCTTCTCCATTATCATTTCAGATCCTCTCTCATCTGATGATGTTTTTCAGGGTAGAAAGTCTCTGCATGGCAGGGTCAAATGCATTTGTGAAACTTACTCCTTGGATGGCACAGTCTCCGGTCTCCGAACCCGATCAGGTTGGGCCGTTTCCGGACCACAGTAGGGTGGGATACCGGTTGCTCTGGCCTGCCGGGGAGTTTACAACTTGTAAAATGTAGGAAACCTGTACAACACCGGTTTTGATACCATATTTCCATTATTACCGCAATTCACTGTCAATACAAAGCATTGTTAGTAAATAAGCAAGCCTTGCACTGATTGTAGCACCTGTCGCTGTCTGACGGAGACCAAGCAGTCGCGGATAGCAGTGGCAATGTATTTACAAAACGTTTCACCCCACCCTTGTCACGGGGGGTAGCGCTAAGTAGATCATGTTTCAAGTTAAACCAGACGAAACTTAATCATATCCCCCATATTTCCTGTCCTTCCATTTCATCTCCATTATCATTTCACATCATATCTCATCTAGTGAAATTTTTCAGGGTAGAAATGTCGGCGTATATCTCGGCGTTGCATGGCAGTATGAAATGCATTTGGAAAACTTCCTCCTCCGGTGCACAGTCTCCGGTCTCCGAACCAGTTAGGTGGGGCCGTTTCCGGTCTGGTTGCGATACTTGTTGTTCTGGACTGTCGGGAATTTTTCAACCGGTTAAGTGTAGGGAACCTGTCCTCTTCACTGTCGTATCTACTTGGGAAGGTCGCCCTCTGTCTTCTCTCACCTCATCCCTCCACCTGTGAGTGCCGCTATTGGGAGCATAGCTACAATAGACCAGGTTTGGATCTCCGGGCCGAATCCACTCCGTGGGAATTCAATTCCCTTCCTTTCAGTCCACTCCAGTATCCACAGGGTATGTTTGTGCTATATCGCGTAGAAATATGATGGTGGCTGTAGAGAACAAGCAAAAACAAGGTGATTGGTATCACTACGGTATCCACATTCACAGCAGTCGTGTTATTTGCAACCAAAACAGAACAGGTAAACCGGTTTCAACCCAACATACCGCAGAATGCGAAAATAGTAAGAAAGAGCCTTCCATAGTATCTGTGGAATTTGTGTTAATTTAACAAGTGTATGTCCAGTTCCTCTTTGTATACCATGGATGCTGGGTTGCGAGGTGTGAGTTCCCGCGACAGATGTGTTGACGACGTGAGATAGTGATGTGCTACAGGTGGGTGGTTATAGCCACTCGTACTGCAGCATCCATCACTTTATTTCCTTGAATATCCACGTGACTAGGAATTCAAACGTTACTTAAGTGTATAGTCGTATATTGACTAGCTTTACTTGGATGTTGAATAACTGTCAATATGCTGAGGCAATCCGAGAAAATAAGACTCTCGATTCTTGTTTTAAAGCACAGTGCAAGGCAATAGCTTCTGTCATGCAAGTGGATGTTCCGTCATTGAGCTGCCACGAATGTTTTTCACGCGAAGACCAGATGTAGACTTCTGCGTTCGTACGTGCTGTTGTTTTGGAGCCGTCAGTAAATGTGATCACTGGAGGCTGTGAGCGACTAGGGAGAGCAGCGGTTAAATAAATTTCGAGCAAACGTGCACGTGTTCGATGTGTAATGTCTTAAATGAGTGAATCATATGACGGAACATTCAACAAATACGCCGGACGAGCCTCTGAGCGATATAGAATTTATGAAGCCACTAGGTATCGCAGCATAGGTAGTGGCAGAGGGGCATTCACCCCTCGCGCCTAGCCCTGTAGCGCATATAGTCGTGTCAGTTTTCGTAGGAGAATATTGGACGGATTATATACTACGGGTCATACAAATTTTATTATAAATGCTTATTTGGAATAGTAATAGTTATCTTAGTAATAGCATTTTGAGTAAAGGAGAACAAATCGACAGTTAAGCCGTACCCTATTTTCCATAAACGATTCTCTATGTCATATGTCGGAAGTTAAAGAAATGATCATAGTTTCGCCAGCCGTCCCTGGATGCAGAAAATGATATTGTAAGGCTAATAAAAGAATTATTCTAAATCTTGTCGTACACCAACAGTTATGCCCGATTTCACCAACAAATGTTAAAATCGACGTTAACAAATGTAACGTAACAATTGTCACAGCGCTAACACTACTGTTAAATTTCTTGCATTTCACCAACCTGTTTCTGAAAATGTTAACAAACACGTGTTAACGCCAAGAGACTTGAAAATATTACAGATATAGAAGGCTATGGATGCGTCGTATTATTTTCTGAACATACTGCTATGCGCTTTTGTTTTCATTTTCGTCTGCACACAGTTGAAAAAATGGACAGTGAACAAAATCGTAAACAAAAGCCGTGAGCCAAATTTCTCATTGATAGAGAAAGAATTGTTAATTGACTTGGTGACGAAGTGTAAGGATATTGTGGAAAATAAGACGGATGCGGTGAATGTAAAAGAGAAAGATGTCACATAGAAAAATATTGGGAACGAATTTAATTCAAATGCATGTGTCACTACTACAAGTATGAAACAACTTCGTCAGTATTACATAAATTTAAAACGAGGTGCGAAGGACAAGTGACTTGAACGTTTCAAGACGGGAGGTGGACAGTGAATTATCCACATAATTCAGTGAATTATGAAATTACAAAGTTATTAATACCTGAAACAAAGGCGAGATCGGCATATTCCTTTCGATGCATTTTCTCAGTATTAGGTAAATTTAAAACGAGGATCGAAGAAGGATGAGTGACTTGAAAGTTTCAAGACGGGAGGTGGACCACATAATTCAGTGAATTATAAAATCGCAAAGTAAAGTACTTGAAGTAAAGGCGAGATCGGCATATTTCTTTCGATGCATGCTCTAACCTCTCTTCTACTTCCGCAGTAACCTTCATAGCAACTTGTTTCGACAGTCTATACCTCTGTAGAAAATTTTCTTCTGATAGCTCGTCAAAATAATTTCTCCGCATAGGCCGTACTCTATTTCGAATGCCATTTAGACTGTCTTAAATATAGCAAATTGACATCAACAGCGATTTTCATGCTTGCCATCTTGACTATTTAATATTGTTAAGGACCTAACTACAGAAATTTGGCTTTTTAGTTTAACAAGAGATTTAACACGAATGTTAAGCTAACACCTGTTGCTGAAATGCAAGTTTTGTTTTAACTAATGCTAGACTCGTGTTAAGTGTTAATATCTGTTGGTTAAATCGGGCATTAGTGTAGGTGCCAATAGGAGACAGTATTCTATGCGGACATAGATCAATGGAAGGGTTAATAGGAGGAAAATGCAGGCATTTATGCCCCAATCATGTGCGGCCATCGGGCGAAAGGAGGATTTCAGCTGGGTCAGGGTCGAAAGCACGGTACGGCAATGCGTTGTGAAACTGAGTTTTGGTTGCAGATGGATGGCGAGTGAGTGTGTGGTGTTTTAGGGCCCGTCGACAGCAAGGTCATTTGGGCCCGTGATGGATGGCGAGATATTTGATATTTCATATCGGCCGAATCTCCCGGTCCTGGATCCGTATGGTGAAGGACGAAGATTGCATTACTTTCTGTGCATTTAAGAATCTGGTCTTAGACAAAACGACTTCCATGCCGATATCACTGTGGTGATTGACAATTCAGTTACAGTCATGTTAAAAATTCTGTGGTCCAGGCAAAATTGATATGTATGTAATGATGCCATTAGCGAAGTGTAACACTCTGTCCGATACCTTTACGGAAGAAAGCATATCCCCAACATATAATTTATACAATGGTGGTCTGAAAAGTTATTGGCTTCACACGAGATCGCGGCACTACTTATATGATTTTTTTTCCTTTCTTTGGAATACATGTTAATATACCATATGTAAAATTACAAGCCATTTGAAGCAATAGTTGACTGTAGGCAGTTGTTGGAAGCAGTGGAGGTGCGCATTGCTTTGAAGATGGAGAAATTTGAGTATCATGCAGTGATAAGTATCTTCGTAAAAGAAGGTTTAACACCTACAGAAATTCATTTGCGGATTGTAAATGTATATGGTAACTCTTCACCTTCAGTTTCCACTGTGAAGAAATGGACGACCGGCTTTAAACGTAGCCGTGAAAGCGTCCAACATAATCCACGCAAAGAATGTCCAAAACTGTTAGCACTTTGAAAATCATTGAAAAAGTACATGACATGATTTGGAAAACAGGCGTACAAAAGTGCGTGAAATTGCTAATGCTCTTGGAATTTCAAAGAACGTTTTGATCACGTCTTGCATTAAGAATTAAACATACAAAAATTTTTTGCAAGATGGAGGCCGCGTATCCTAGCTGTTGATAACAAACGCATTTGCGCTACAGTTTCTTAAAAGTGCTTGGTACATTTTAAGAAGAACAGTAGTGACCTTTTGTGTCAATGTGACAATGCGTCACAATAGATTAACTATGGAGTCACCACCACACTTCCGAATCCAAGCAGCAATCAAGGCAGTGGACACAAGCTGGTTCTTCGGCTCCAAAAAAGGTTAGGGTGGTACAAAAAGCGGGAAAGTGTTTTGGCATTCTAAAGAAATTTTGTTTATTGTTTTTTATCTCGAAAAGGTAAAACTATTACTAGAGAATACTATTCTCAACTTCTCACCACACTGAATGCAAGAATTCGTCAAAATAGATCCGGATTAAGAAAGAAAGTAATTGTTTTCCATGAGGCAATACATGGGAGTGTTTTATCAGTGTGGAAATTGAGAAATTTGCACTAGGAAGGGCTGGAACATCCATCATATTCCCCATATTTAGCTCCCTCGGTCTTCCATATGTTTCCAAAAGTGAAGATATTTCTCAGTGGTAGGCACTTTCCGTTCAGTGAAGAAGCAGTTGCGGCTGTAAATGGGTACTTGGCATCACTTCCAGAAAAATACTACAGCGAGGGTATAATGGCATTGGGGCTCCGCTGGACAAAATGTATAGATATTAGAGGAGATTATGTCGAAAATAAAACTACCTTGAAAGCATGAATTATCGTTTTTCACTATCAGGCCGAGAACTTTTCAGGCCACCCTCGTACAGAAGGGGACTGAGGCCCCAACCTTATAAAGGATGGAAGTCGTACCTAAGCTTTCCATAATATGGGAACTAGTGTATACTGGCGGCTCGGATATAAATTCGCTGTGAGACAACAAAGGATCAGTGGAATTCCGTAAGAAAATAATCTCTCTGGGACTCGATGTAACAGAACATGCTCATACGCCAATGAGAGATCCATGATTAATATCAGTACATGACGCTAGGTCTGGAAGGCGGTGTGAATATCTGTCATTAACACGCACAATGGAAAGGAAGTATCGTGATTCCGGCGGAAACCAAATTCTGCCCTATGCTAAAGATGGTACCGTTCCAAGTGGACCCTCAGACGGTCCTGGAGGATGTTTTCAAATCGTTTTCTCAGCGTCACTAACATACCAGTGGGTCGGTAACCCTCGGATTTCCGTCCTACACGTCATGGCTTCAGAATAGAGAAGATCATAATATCTCTCCACGACCCTAGTGGCCCACTGGTTTGTAGGATATGTGTATAAATTCGGGTAAAAAGTTAAATAGGGATTCTGGAAAGGATTTGATTTGTCGATCAGTAATTTTGTCCTTTCCAAGTTTTGAAAAATCAGGCGTAGCACCGTGACGAACAAGAGTAGTGACTCTTCCGGACTAAGGGGCACAGTGGTACCAATGGATGCTCTATCACTGTGTCATGTGTGATGTGACGTATAAATTGTTTTCTTTTAGGTCTGGTTGGTGCGTTAACGGAGGAAGTGTTGCCGGTTTGCCCAAAATTTTTAATCGTGATAAGTGATTCCTCAATTGTGCGATCGGTGTAGCCGAAGTAGAAGTGCGGCGAAGTAGACCTCATTCCTGAGACCATGCTGATATATGGAATGAGCACGGCGTTTTTCAGCCAACAACAGCCAACTCAAAAGAAGTCCAGGGTGGCCTGGGTACCAACGGATCGAGTTCCTCAAAACATCGTTGCAAATAGATCTCCAGCAAGTCATAATCTAGCATCTGTTCAGGGAGATGTTGTGTTAGCTGTCCTAAATAGTGGCGAAAATGCTGCGGTTGCAAAGATCCCCTTCTCCATGGATGATATTCTACTCGAAATCGCTGATCTCTTGCGGGTATCTCTATCACGAAAGGGTAATGGTCTCTATTCACAGTGTAATTATGGAGAGTGACTAGCACACCCGGCTTGTTATTCTTCGATGTAAATATGGGGTATGGGCAAGAGTCATATCGTGGTTAGCAAAGCCGCATAGCAAATGACTACTCACGCCAAGCCAAAGAGTTATAAGTTCCAGTGTGTGGATCGGACAGCTCAAGTCAGAGAAAGCAGCCAGCGCCCGAGGTAATCGATACTCCCATCTTGGATAACGGGAGTGTCCTACCGGATGGAGATGGAGAGGCAACTGGGGAACACCTGTGAAGAAATCTTAATGGAATGTGTTGGGGATGTGAGGAAACAAAGAAGCAATGATTTGGCGTGTAGCATGTGTAGCCATCGGAGCCGTCTCCTTGAGTGAAGCTGTGCTCCTTGTTCAGAAGCAGAAAGGAAAACACCATCGTATTCATCAGGATGCCGGAAACGTTGTGTCGGATACCGCTGAACATGGTGGCAGTAGTAAACGTAATTGCACACGACGGGGTGGAGAGCTTTCCATCAAAAAGCAGATCAGCCAAAAAAAAAAAAATGTTGATGACATTGGCTGACACCTTGACTATGAAGGATACCATGTTATAGGTTAACTTCTGAAGGTCCGTATTTGCACAGATCGTTCTCAGGTACCAAAAGGTGATGATCTACGTCAGCAGCAGTGTTCTGCAAATCGAACGAGGCGAGGTAACGCTTCGCAGCCCATATCCAACTTCTTTGGGTTTGCTGGGTTGCTCTATCGAATGCTACGACTGAGCTCGCCAGAAGTAAACTGGTGTTGGGAGCCCACCAAGGGGACCAGGGGTCATGGAATCCAGCGGAGTGTCATCATTAAATATCCAGGATGGCCCATCTACTACTTCAGGTGCTGAGTGACCGAATGAATACCCGGCATGATCACCGAGCTACGACAGAAGATTCTCCGCATGTCACATTCATTCACATGCATCTCCTACACGAAACAGGAGGAGTTGCCCAAGCTCCAACATCTCCAAACAGCAAAGAACTATCTACGTGAATTAGAGGATGAGTAATGGAGTCTGCATATTCAGTGGCTGCCTCGATCCAGTTATGTCTATGAAACAACCGTGGTTGCACTGAGAATTAATAAAACTGAAATTAAGGTACTGTGAGATAAAAATTTGAGGACAAATGAACGTGTTTAGCACAACTTGGTAATGTCATTTTTGTAGGAATACGTATGTATTTTTTGAAGTGTAATATCTTCTGTGCGGTTGTGACCTGTGTTTTGAAAATACATCTAGCCAGAAAAACTTCAGAACTTATACTACTATAGCAAAATACACCTAAGTATAGTGTTGTAACTTTTTTCTTTAATTATTTATTTTTATTTGTTTATCTATTATTCTTTATCTTATAAACACATAAATTGGGAACATTTCTACATTGTTGCTGTTTTTAGGCTTATATATGTTTTACATTAAAATATATTTAGAATTCAGTGCTACTTAACGGCATTTTATATCTTAACCATTTCAACATGGAATGATGTGCCACATTTTGCTCTGTATGCCTATATCAGAAACATTCATAATTTGTTAGGAACTCGCTATTTGAGCTTTAGATTTACATTGCTTTTCATTAAAATATTATACAGCTACTAGGTTTTTATGTATAATAGTTTTTAAATAAGTTTATGTATCAATATTTTCTATACAAACTGAAATATTCTGGAACACAAACACTGCCATACAGAAATAGTGAAAGATCCAAACATTCTTATAATATGGTGGTATAAAAAGAAATATTTACTCGTTGCTTTACTCTACAATGTTACCTTTCAATTCTAAAATTACAGAAATCCCAGAAGACTGTCCATGTGAATAATGGACAAATGCCACGATCAGCCTTTTCAATTTTCAGCTACAGAAGGTGTCAAAAATAATATTTCAACAGCATGATTCATATTATAAATTTGTGGACTATATTTTGCAATATATCTTTTACATTTCAAACAAAATTATGTTCTTAACATTAGAAGTTATTAACATTGCCTGCATAAATGAAAACTCTCATCACAATTTTTTTTAAGTTTTCGGGAAATGAAAATGCAAAAGACAGAGTAGGATTCTCTATAATATTGTGACTTTGTGGGTTCGTAGAATTAAAAGTCCAGGTTGCAGAAGTTAACAAATGCTCTTTCTTTCCGTAGAAAGACAGTTTGTACATCCTTGGCAGCGGAATAACGTAACATACAACAGCACAATCTCTCCTGGCTTCTCTCCACACGCAAATAAAACAAAGAGTTCACATTCAACACACAATTACGACTGTCTCCATAAACTAGCCACGGCTTCTTTTATATCTCCACTCATTGTCCCAGAATTTAGTGCAATGTTCTCAAACAATCATGACGGAACCAGAAGAAATAGCAGCCTTCTAGTCATCTGTCTCTTTCTCAGTTTCGGCAACTTTTATCTCCGCACTACCCTATCCGTCTCTTTGCGTACGCAGGCCACGCCCGTCGTAACAATACTCGCAACACTGTTCCCTCCTAAAGGCCGGTCGTCCCAAACAGCACCATCGTAGCAGGCCAGACCATCCAGGTGTACTACCAATAGTTTTCCTCGGGGAAACTTCCGGATGCGCTAGACTATGTCTTTAATCCTCTTTACCACCCGGTAGGTCCTTGCCATGGTTTTTGATTTTCGGGGAAAGTCCCTTGGTCCGAGTAGGGTACTACAACGACACCAGGTCACCTTGCTGGTATCTCTGGCTGTCGGCTTGCCAGTCGTACCGGATCTACATGCGGTCACTCGCCAACTGGATGTCCTTACGAATCATCTCATGCATGTCGTGGAGATCGTCCACGAGGTCCTCCACATACTCGGCTGCTTGTGTTTTGCGTGTTTTGCGTGCTTGCTGGCTCCCAAAAGCCAGGTCACAAGGGAGACGTAACTCTGGGCCAAAAATTAAGCTGGCTGGCATCATTCCAGTGGGGTTGTTTGTTGACCAGCGGTAGGCCAGTAGGAACCGTGGCACATTCACGTCACAGTCTTCACCACGCCGTCCGACTGCGTATGCAGGGGTGTAGTGTGGGACTTGTTTACCCCAAGTCTTTCCGGTGCCTACTTCTTCAGGTGAGATTCAAAATTAGTGCCCTGGTCGCTATGGAGCTCTAACGGCACGCAAAAACGACAGAACTCTGGGAATGTTTTGAATGTTCTCGGTAGGACACCGGGAATGGTCCAGCTATGTCGACAGCGATGCGTTTGATTGGCGCTCCGAAGTTGCACTGCTGCATAAGACCCCGGCTCCTAGTTTGGGGGCCGCAAATCGCCACGCACACATGAAATTGACGGACCATCCCTCAGCCTTTGCTCGGAGCCTCATCTAGAAGTAGCGCTGTCAGAGTTTGTCGATCTTTCTGTTTGCTCCTAGGTGTCCTCCTGAAGTATCGGGGTGCACTTCCTCCAAGACTTCCGGGACCTTACTCCGTAGAAGTACCAACTGTTCCCTCTGCGTCTTTCCCTCGGGTCATTCCCAAACCCGGAACAACAATTCCTCCTTTGTCTTCAACGAGTCCCATTGGGTCCAGTACGAATTATACGCAGCGCCTCTAGGTTCGATGTCCTCCCAAGTTGGTTTTGTCCCTGCCTCCAATTCCTTCAAGAGTTGTCCCAAGTTTGCGTCCACCAGCTGCTGCCTCCTCAGGCTTGCGCTATCCCAAACGTCCGCAGGCACTGCCGACACTGCTCTGACAGCTGTTACGCTGCTTCTCTTCCACACTTGTGCATTGAGCGCATTCTTCTGGGCAGGAACATCGGGACATGGTGTCTGCGTTGCCGTGGCTCTTCCCTCTAAGATGTTCAGAGGTCAAGTCGTACTCCTGTAGCCTCTGAACCCAACGGGTTTTCTGGCCTTCCAGGTTCCTAAAGCTGAGTAGCCAGGTTAGGGCGGAGTGGTCAGTCCTCAGGTCGAATGGCTGACCATATAGGTACTTGTGAAAGTGATACATGATCTTTATTACCGCCAGTAGTTCTCGCCTTGTAGCGCAGTAGTTCTTCTCTGACTTGGATAGCGTCTTGCTGTAGTAGGCTATCACTCGCTCGAGGCTGTCCTGGACTTGGGATGGCACGCCTCCAATTCAATGATCGCTGGCATCGGTGTCCACAATGAAGAGGCCACCTGGTTGTGGGAATACCAAAATAGGAGCACTGCAAAGTGTCTTCCTCAGTTGTTGGAAAGCGCACTCGGCGTCCTCCGTCAACACATGAGTTCGGTGTTTGTGTCTTCTCCGGGTATGTGGCCATTCCGGTTGGGAAGCTAATGTGGTCTGAGTAGTTGACTTCCTTGCGGAAGAGCTGGCATTACTTCGAGTTCAGCTTCAGGTTGGTCACCTGCAGTCTTTGTAACACCTTGCTCAGGTTGTCGAGATGGTCTGCAAATGTCTTGCCAGCGATGATGATGTCGTCTGGGTATAGCAGGCAGGGGTCATAAGTCATTCCTCTCGTCACTGACTCCATGAGGCGTTGAAAGGTAGCTGGTTCGTTTCAGAGGCCAAAGGGCATAACTGTGAACTACCAGAGCCCTTGGCCTGTTGAGAATGCGGTCTTCTCCTTGTCTCTCGGGTCTAGAGCCACCTGCCAGTAACCCGACTTCAGGTCCAGGGTCGAGAACCACTGCACAGCAGCAAGCGTGTCCAGGGTGTCGTCAATCTGGGATAAGGGAAAGCAATAGTTCCTAGGAATAGAGTTCAGGTTCTTCTAGTTCACGCAGAAACATAGCCCGCCATTCCTCTTTGTCACCAAGAATACAGGGGAACACCAAGGGCTGTCAGGCTCTTCAATCTCTCCCCTGGATCTCATGTCCTCCGGTAGCTCCCGTACCGTCGCTTGCTTCACCAGCGGAACGCGCCTAGGTGGTTGCCTAATAGGCTTGGCGTCTCCGGTGTCGATGCGGTGAAGCACATTGTCCGTGCGGCCGTAGTCGCTGTTGCACTGGCTAAAAACATTCTGGTATCGTCTTAGTAGTTGTCGAACATTTTTTGCCGCTCTACGGTCAGGTGGTTGGCCGCCATCACCAGTAAGCCTTCCGGTCGAGGACACAGGTGTTGCGTCGGCCCAGGCTCCTGGATGTTGTCGATTTGCGTTACGCTAACCAGGGGCTCGTAGGTTCCCAACTCTATCCCGGCCTGGATATTGTGATCGTTGTCTGCTAGTTTGAGAAGTCTCACCAGCACCTCCTCTCGGCATGGCAACTATGCCCTGGCTACACAGAGCCCGTGCCCAGGCGTGTTCTGGACCAGCATTATGTTCTTCGTCCGCTGGTCTTCCAGTCGCGCCGTCACCACCATCTTGCTTCTTGCGGGGATAACCACTTTCTCCCTCAGTATGACCATGCAGCTGGGAAGGCGCTCTTCGGGATGCCAGAGTATCACCTTTTCTCCACTGAGCCCAGGACTTTCTTGCCAGAGTCGACTGTCGTCTCGTTGCTCTCAAGGGCATCCAATCCCAGTATCACCACCTCAACCAACTCCGCGACGAACACCACAGACGTATGGTACTTTGCCCCTAGGTCAACTTCTGCAGGGGCTCCCTCTCCACTGGAAATGTGTCTCCCGGTGCCTTCATAAGCTAGTATCTCGACGGGAAACCTCCGGCTAGATCAGATCTGATGAGGTCACAGCTACCCCTAGCCCACAAGCACGTGGCGCAGCCGACCCTTCACCCAAAAGTCCACGATGAGACTGTCATCCATACAACGGCTGATGGCGCGCAGTGTCCCTCGGGGGATAGTGCTGATGGCACCAAAGTTCCCCTCGCCACGATGGCTTTTACTCGTTTTCCGACTGCTCTCCTTGGTATGGGCAGTCTCTCTTCAGGTGTCCCGGCTGGCTACAACCCGAGCACACGCCACTAGGTCTTCGTTGGAGTCCCTCGACTGGTCATCGGGCTCCAGTGTAGCGGATATTTCTTGTTCTCGGCGTCGGAATATCCGTCGCCTTGGCCGCCTCCGTCCTCAATGCTCCCTTTGGCGCCTCGTGGATGATGTTGTAGTCCCGATTACTAGATGATGACGTATCCCTATGTCTCGTACCCCGTCGACGAAAGTGTACGCGGTTTCACGGGATACGAACTCGGGTGGGAGGGGGCAGGCCAGCTGTTCGATTGCCAGGGCGAACTCCTGCAGCGTCTCCCCTGGCTGCCGCGATCTACATTGCAGATGGTTGCGGTAGGCTGCAGCTAAGCGGTAATTTCTGAAGCGGTTTCCGAAGGATTCCCAGTTGTCCTTGGGTGCCACCCCTGTCTGGACCGCGTTTAGTACCTCTGTGACCCGTCCCAGGATGCTGGCCATTAGCTGCGCGGCCTCTTTCTCTGGTGACCATTTGTTGTGCTTGGCCACTGTGTCGAATTGGGGGCAGAAGACGTCGAAAGTTGACGTGATGTGGTACTTTGGTGGTTTGACTTACGCAGATGTGTTGGGTCCCA
>CM060950.1:169266082-169616082 GCA_030765055.1 Mantis religiosa | reverse complement strand
CCTTCTTTCTTACCTTCTTTATTTCGTTCGTTCTTTCTTTCCTTCCTTCTTTCTTTCTTTCCTTCCTTCTTTCTTTCTTTCTTTCTTTCCTTCTTTCTTTCTTTCCTTCTTTCTTTCTTTCTTTCTTTCTTTCTTTAATTTCTTTCCTTCCTTCCTTCTTACTTTCTTTCCTTCTTTCTTTCTTTCTTTCTTTCTTTCCTTCTTTCTTTCTTTCTTTCTTTCTTTCTTTCTTTCCTTCCTTCTTTCTTTCTTTTGCTCTTTCTTTCCTTCTTGCTTTCTTTCCGTCCTTCTTTATCTCTTTCCTTCTTTCTTTCCTTCTTTCTTACATTCCTTCTTTCTTTCTTTCCTTCTTTCTTTCCTTCTTAATTTCTTTCTTTCCTTCCTTCTTTCCTTCCTTCTTTCTTTCTTTCTTTCTTTTCTTCTTTCTTTCCTTCCTTCTCTCTTTCCTTCCTTCTTTCTCTCTTTCCTTCCTTCTCTCTTTCCTTCCTTCTCTCCTTCTCTCCTTCTTACCTTCTCTCCTTCTCTCCTTCTTTGCATCTTTGTTTCTTTCTTTTTTCTTTCTTTCCTTCTTTCTTTCTTTCTTTCTTTCTGTCTTTCTTTCTCTCTTTCTCTCTTTCTCTCTTTCTTTCTTTCTTTCTTTCTGTCTGTCTGTCTTTCTCTCTTTCTTTCTCTCTTTGTTTCTTTCCCTCTTTCTTTCTCTCTCTCTGTCTTTCTTTCTTTCTTTCTTTCTTTCTTTCTTTCTGTCTCTCTTTCTTTCTTTCTCTCTTTCTTTCTCTCTCTCTTATTCTCTTTCTTTCTTTCTCTCTTTCTTTCTTTCTTTCTCTCATTCTTTATTTCTTTCTTTCTTTATTTCTTCCTTTCTTTTTTTACGACGAGCAAAATTGTCGTTGGAAGGGGATCCCACCAAGGGTGGTGGGGCCTTCCGACAGATACCATTCCAGGACTAGGTCCTTTACTGGTTGAAAAACTGAATTTTAAAATAAAGACTGTGGTAGACGGTGGCATTGAGATAGGGAGGTTATGAGTAGGTTAAAGTGAAATGTTGAATTGAAGAAATTAGAGAGATGATGAGTAAGTTAAAGAGATGATGAAAAAATTTTTTTTTTTTATTAATGGATGATGATGTTAGGGTCGATGTAGGAGAAGCCTGGGATGTTTGTATCGCTCCCCGGGGTCAATATCGTACTCCCCGAGGCCGCGGATGAAGGCGTTGAAATTATCAGGAAGAGAGGCGAAGAATTTTTGTGAAAGGGAGAGCATGTAGTCTTTGAGGAGTGGAAAGGAAAGGTCACGGCGAATATTGATGTTAGGGATGTACCAGTCAGCATCGACAGCGATGCGTAGGAAGCGATTTTGAAGGGTTTGAAGGTGATACATGTGGGTTTTTGCAGCAGTGGCCCACACTGGGCAGGCATAAGTGAGAACAGGACGGAGGACTTGTTTATAGAGAAGTAGTTTGTTAGAAAGTGACATGGCAGAGTTTCGGTGACATAAGGGGTAGAGAAGTGCCATCTTGCGTGCAACCTTGCTGTAAACGTTGCCGATGTGGGCCTTCCAGGAGAGCTTCTGGTCCAGTGTGACTCCAAGATATATGACTGTAGTGGTCCAGTGAACAAATCCACTAGCAATACGAAGCTCTGGGACATCAGCCTCCGTGCGCCTTGTAAAGGTGATTGCCTGTGACTTGGTTGGGTTCACAGTGAGGCGCCAGGTATTAAACCAGGTTGTCAGGTTGTCTGCATAGATCTGAAGTCGATTTACAGCGACTTGGTGTCGTGTGGATGCAGTGGTTATGGCAGTATCGTCAGCAAACTGATACAATGTACAGCCTTGATGGGAGGGCAAGGTGTTGATGAAGATGAGGAAGAGAAGGGGGCCAAGGACACTCCCTTGAGGGACTCCTGCATGAATAGGGTGGGAGACAGAAGAAATGTCTTCTTTGGTGACGCTGAAGGTGCGTTTTTGAAGATAGGAGTGAATGAGATGTATGATATATGGTGGAAATTTATAGTGAATTAGGTGGTAGAGGAGGCCTTCGTGCCAAACGGAGTCGAAGGCGCGTGTGAGATCAAGGAATAAGGCAACAACAAAGTGCTTGTTGTTGAAGCCTTTGATGATTTCGTCGACTAGGCGAAGAAGTTGATGAACCGTGGAATGTTGCTGACGAAAGCCAAATTGCTCCTGGCGCAGTATTGACTCCGCTGAGAGAGTTTGTTGCAGCCGTGCTTGAATTACCTTCTCGAAAAGCTTGCTCATTGTCGGCAGAAGGCTGATGGGACGATGTCCTTCGGGCGTGGAGGTGTCTTTGCCGGGTTTAGGGAGGGTGATGATTTTAGCATGCCTCCAGGCTCTGGGGAAGTATGCCAGTTTGAGTAGCTCATTAAAGAGATGGACTAGAAGCTCCAGCCAGTTGTTAGGGAGAGCTTTGAGTGCGGCATACGGAATATTGTCGTATCCCGTGGCTTTATATGGTGGCACAGAGGAGAGAAGTGATGTAATCTCCGTTAAAGATGTTTGAGGAATGCCAGTGAGGTCGTATGGTATAGAGAGGAAGTGGGAGACTTCAGCTGTTATTTGCTGCACATGGTCCTGGTTGGAGGTGGCGGCAGGATGGAAGGTGGTTTCAAGGAAAGTTCCCATCAGCTCCACTTTCTCACGGATTGATTGAGCGAGGATGGGTCCGTGACGCAGAGGCTTATCCTGTGTTGGAAGGCGCAGAAGGGCCTTGGATAGGCGCCAGAGCGATTGGTCTTCTGTGTTGAGTGAGGCAAGGCGGATCTCCCAATCCTCATTAAGGTGTTCAGCCAGTTCTAATTTCAGACGGTGGCAGAGTTGGTTGTAAATCCGTCTATCCGTGGGGGAGCCAGTGTGTTGTGCTCTCCGTCTGGCCGTATTCTTCGCAGCTATGAGCTCCCGAAGGTGCTTGGGAAGCTTGCGAGCAGTTTGTGTGTGTGAACGAGCAGAGGGTGTCGACTGCTTAATTGCCGTTGAAATTGTTGATGTTATCCGGCAGATTAGAGCGTCTGCCTCGTCCTTAGTAGAGCAGGGAGCTGGAAGTGTTGGTTGGATTTCCAAGTGTTGTTTGTATGATTGCCAGTTGGTGCGGCGAGGGTTGGGAAAGAGGCGTTTCGCCTTGAGAGTAGGACGGGATTGGAAGAGTAGTAGTAGTGGGTAGTGATCAGATGATAACTCCGGTAAGGAGTAGAGATAGGGGTGGTGTCGGATGTGCTTGAGGATGGCTATGTCAAGCCAATCAGGTGGGTGGCGGTCACCATGATGGATGGTAGGCGAGGAAGAAGAAAGGACAGATAAGTTGTTGTTTTGAATGTAGCGCTCAAGAAGAGCACCACGGTGATTTAGAGTGGTAGAGTTCCAAGCCGGACTCTTGGCATTGAAATCTCCCATGGCTATAGTAGCCTGTTGAGATGTGAAGAGGCAATCAAGAGTATTTGGAGGCAGCGGGTGTCCGGGGGGGATGTATACAGAGAAAAGCCGAAGGGGACCCTTGTTGGTCTCAATCTCTACACCAGTTGCTTCTAGTGGTGAAGCTGGAGTAATGTGGAGCGTGTGATGCCGTAGATTGCGACTCACATAGATTGCAGTGCCACCATGGCCGTCGGCCCTATCGGAGCGATAGCATACCATGCCTGGAATGCGGGCTTTGATGGAAGGAGTTAGATGTGTCTCCTGCACTAGAAGGATGTGAACACCTTTGACGGCAACAAAGTTGGAAAGCTCCGCTAGTTTGCGTCGCAGACCGTTGGCATTCCAGCTGCAGATTTTTAAGGAGACGTAGTTTGTAGCAAGGTTAGAATTAGCAGCCATGGTAGAGCATGAAGTTTAGGACGGCATGTACAAGCATGGTGTATGGGTGGATATTGCTTTCACGGGAGCGGATAGATTCCGCTAAGTAGGCAGCAAAGGCAGGGTGCAGGGCAATTGGAATGTGCTGCATGGTAGCAAGGAAGGTCTCACTGGGGATGGTGGATAGTGGTTGGGCAGAACTGGGTTCAGCTGTAGGCTGTGTTAATGTTTTCTGATGGGGTAGGCTTGTGGGATGACTTTGACGACTAGTTTGCTGTTGTCGTTGTGGTAGAGGTTGTTGCTGTTGTTTGGTTTTAGATGAGGGGACCTGTCGAACAGAATTTTGAGGTGTTGGCACCTTATCAGAATTTGGAACCAATGGTGCTGGTTTGGGGTTCTGTTTGGTGGTGGCAGCCGTAGCAGAGGGATGCTCATTAACAGGTGCGTTTGTGACAGCCGCTGCATAACTTGGGTATTTAATAGGCTGTCTTGGTGGAAGACCGGGGTAGCGTGCTCCGGTGAATGCCTCTCGTGGTAGCTCTGCATTGTGTGGCACTCTGGGTCGGGCGTTGAATTTGGACATCTGCCCATTCTTGGATGTCAGAAGCTCTAGTCTGGCCTCCTGCCACACAGGGCATTTGGCATAACGGCAGGAGTGGGCATCTCCACAGTTGTAGCAGCGGGGTTTAGCTCCAGGAACACCCAGCTGTGTACAGTTGGCACGTTTGTGGCCAGAAGTGCCGCAGAAGGTACAAACTGGTTGTAATAAACAGCCAGCAGCATTGTGGGTGAATTGCTGGCAATTCGTGCATTGCTGCGGGCGTGGTGGTGGGCGGTAGGGCTCTACGCGCACTGTGGCGTGAAACATCCTTGTCTCTTTGTATATTTCTCTAGCGTTGTCGGTTTTTTGTAAGGCCACCCTGAAGTGTGGCAGCGGTTGAGGGTTCGGGCCTCTAGTGGTCAGCTGGGCAACACGTGTCACTGAGTAACCCTTACTGGAGAGGTGGGATTGTACCTCTTCAACGGTAACAAAGGCTGGAACATCCTTTACGGTGACGTGTAGATACCGTTCTTCTGGCAGGAGGGTAGTGACACCTTCAATTTTGTGCTCCTCCAGGTGCTTACGCAAGTTACGATGGTCATTAGCCGTGGCAGGTAGGAGGGCGACCGTGCCACGCAGATTTTTTAATTCAAATTGTGCCTCCGCACTAGTGCACAGCACTTTCCTGGCATCAGCAGGGTTGCGCAGGAAGATAGGAGTGGGTCGTCGTCCTCGAGGTGCTGAGGGCGGTGCTTGTTGTGCAGTAGCAGCTGCATCATCTTTCATTTCAGCATCAGCTGGCGGGATGGGGCTGCTGCATTTCCTTCGCTTAGTTTGAGCTCCTGTAGTATGTGGTTCTAGGGGCTCCTCTGGGGACAGAACAGCATAGCTGTTTGAAGTGATGGTGGTGCTGGTGGATGGGTTTTGTTCCGAAGGTCTCGCAGAACGTTTTGTAACTGTGTGCCAAGCTGATGAATTGTTAGCATGTTTACACAGCATTTCGGTGATGGCGGCCACACGGGCGCGGTGTGCCATATACACTTGAAATTCAGATATGGCAATGGTTTCGCTGGTTCCAACAGCTGAAAGTACCAGTTGGTCTGCTTTGTTGAGGTACAGATTTCTGGCGTTGAGTTCCTGCAGGAGGAGAGCATGTGTGTCGCTGGTTAGTGGTTGCGACGGATTTTGAAGCAGTTCTTTTCCCAGGAAGGTGCGAAGGTCTCCGCCTTTGAGGTAGTAGAAGATGGTTTGGTCTACTTTTTCAGTGGGAGGCGTGATGTCACTTTCAGGGCGGGTTTTCTGTGTCATGGTGGCTACATTTGGTGTTTGGGTGGTCGGCATGATCAGAACTGTCAATATGAAGGCCAATCAGGGAGGGCAATGAAGTGACCAATAAGGTTTAGGGAGGGCAATGGAGTGACCAATGAGGAGAGAGTGTGATGAAGTAAACAAAAAGGGGTACTGTGGCCCCTTTCTGCGTGATACTAATGAGTGATAAGAGGAAAAAAGAAGAATAAGAGTATAAAAGAACAAGTCTAGGGCGCTGAGAAGCACGAACAGTAGCGGACCTACCCTTAAAGGGCGCCGAAAAAACCAGTCGCAAGGACTGTTGGCTGCGGTCTTACTGTTCTACCCAGGCACTTTGTTAAGCAGTTGAAGCTCTAGCAGACTCAGGTACCTCCTTCTCGCCTCCAAGAGGCTAGAAAGGCTCTTCACGAAGGCAGAAGCTCGAAGTCCCTCAGAGAGTCCTCCTTCGAATGTTGGACGCTGGCAACTCTCGCAGGCGATGTGTACTCCACGACGTCTAGAAGCAGAGTGTCCTCAGCCCTTCCTTTCTTTCTTTCTTTCTTTCGGCAAGGTTTTATCTCAGCGCTACGCTATGTTTCTTTGCGTGCACTGGCCGCGCCTGTCGCCACAGTGCTTGCGACGTTATGTTATATTTCCTTGTTGAATCACGAATAATCTGTTTTTCTAATTAACTTTTATTTCTGCCAGAAAGATTACGGAAATCTTAAGGATATTCTGTGTGAGTAAAATACTCAAAACACCAGCTACCTTGTAATTTTTCAGGTAGTGACTGCCACCGGGGTAAACATAAGATAAATTTTGTTGCTGAACTGGACTGGAATACGGTATGGAGGAGATTCGACACGGAGGTCCAAACTTGGTCTATTGTAACTATACACACAAGTGGATCACCCTAGAGGTGAAGAATGAGGCGAGATTAGATAGAGGGAAGCGGTACCAAAGAGCAACGGCAAGAGGGCAGGATCCCTGCACTTCACCATTTGGAAAATCCTCTGCATGTCATAACAACCATCACCCTGCTAATGCGGTGTGGAAACGGCCCCACTGAGTTTGGAGACCGGAAATGGTTCTACCGGAGGAGAAAGTTTTACTAGATCACATTATTCTCCCATAAAACGCCGAGACACCCGCCGACACTTCTACCCTGAAATAGTCCACCGGATGAGAGATGCTTGAAATGACAACGGAGATGAAATTAAGGGACAAGAAATTAGGGGGATGTAATTAACCTACACTGTATTTGCCTGACCGCTGTATTCAAGGTTTAGGAGAAGACAAGGTGAAGAAATATGGTGTTGGGTTACTGCAGAAATATGGTGTGGTTTGATGGTGGGAGAAGGGAAGAAGAGTATTACCTATATGGATGAGAAGGACGACGAAGGTTTCAGAGGAAGAAGGTGGTAGGAAGGGTTATGTGGAGAGAGAGTATTGACCGAAATGTCCTCAAGGGGCACGGATTGGAGGTGGGAAAAGGAAAAAAAGAAGAAGCAAGTGGTGTGGATGTGCTGTAGCGTAGGTGTGTCTTCGACAACCGAGGATAAACTGCTGTGTGGAGGGTTATGGTAGCGAAAAAGAAATGGAGGAGAATTGAGGATAATACCTTGGGAGTAGCAGGAGGGGTGCAAATTGAAAGAATACGACGGAGAGGATGTTAGGTTGGATTGTGCCGGTGAAGTTCCTGCAGTATAGGTGAAATAGCCGTTGGAGAATATGCCGCTGTCGGTGCTGGAGCCTGATGGAAGAGACAGCAATATAACTTGCACAGAAGACGGAGAACCTTGGTCGGCGGAATCGGGTGATGGGTGCTGCGGCCACTGCGTGTGGAGATTCTGGAAATCAAAATTACACTGGCAAGGGCTGGTGTTGCTGCTGCTGTACCTTGACCGCCAGAAGAGGCTGCGGATGTGCTGGTGGCGGATAATTGGCCTAGTCACCATTTTCAAAATCTTGCTGCTGCTGCTGCTACTGCTGTTCTTGATCCCATAGTGGTGCTTGTGCCTGTGGATGGTAATTTAGAAGAGCCTGAGCAGCGTGAAGCTGGTTCATGTCGGTGTACGAAGCTCGGCTAAGAGCTTTCTATAGACTCTCGCAGATGTCGACGAAAAAAAGTTCAGTCGTGATGGTTACCGAGGTAAAAGGTAGTTGCGACACGTTGCAGATTCGAATGCCAAAGCAAGACTAAGTGTGCAGTCAGGAAACCTTTCATAGAGTATTTAAAAGGACTAATAATCATCTGCCGTGGTTTAAGATGAGCCAAATCGGCGCCATTAAATTCCTGTGAGAGAATGCAATGCAAGCGGCTCACAGAAAACAGCAAGGTGATGCAAAGTTGCGATTTTAAAAGGCCAAGTAATCAGTATGGACGCTGAAATTAAAGTTCCCAAATTGGTGTCTTTCTTCTTTTTGCTTGAAAATTGCAAACCAAGATGTACGCATACATACACACCATTCTTCAACCATGAGAAATGCAACGTAAGCAGTCGACAGGAAACCATAGAACATACAACTTCAGTGCTGAGAATTCCGAAGTACACGTTCGGCAGGAAGCCGAGCACGCAAAGACACACCTGCAATTCTCGGACGGTGAGAATCGCAAAGAGAGTTCAACAGGATCGCTTTACTGTTTCTTGTAAGAGTGCACGTGCTAGCTAAATCGCATTGAGAACGGAACTCTATTTGGCCTACTAAATTTTAAAATATAGTTTTGCGATTGGTGGTGGAACATTTTAATTCATATATAAACGGTACGCTGTGGCCATTAAATGGCAAGACCAGGCAATACCAGGAATTTGTCCCATTACGATATAGGAAGTTGCGGCAAGATAACCCACAGGGAATTTGAGTGAGTCATTTAACGGTCTGTGCAGCTGCAAATAGGGTTGAGAGGGTGGTCATAAGCTGCCATTAAAAGCACGGTACGATAAGCCTCTTCTTGAACAGAGAGACAGAGAGCGTTTGCTGTGAAAGTCGATATCATGGAATAACGGTGCTAATAAGGTTCGCTGCAGTTAAATTACTTGAACCAACACTATTGCGAATATCCCATAGGTTGGCGCAGTACAGGTTAGGCAGTCCATTCTATTCGACACACACGCATTGAGTTAAAAATTGCTCTACAGCTGGCTCAAGTTGTTTCTACGCCTTATTGAGCCTTTAAATTTGGTTAAAACAGGAACATTAGGTTTTGCAAGCGAGACCTTGAAAGGTTTTCTTTCGAGTGATGTTTATCAACGCCGGTGTTAACAGCATGGAGCCAGATGGCGATGAAGGTGATGTCTTAAACTTGCAGCTTATGTCCGAAATTGTTACGCACAGACACCGGAGCATGAAAAAGCTGATCTCTGATTTCACCAAAACCGAAATTACCGTCAACCCAGTGCAGAAGGACGTAGATCCGGAGCAATGGCTAACAGGAGCAAGCAGAGAAATTGTCGTTGGAAGGGGATCCCATCTAAGGTGTTGGGGCCTTCCGACGGATAGCATTCCAGGACTAGGTCCTTTATTGGTTGAAAACCGGGGTTTGAAATGAAGACGGTGGTAAACGGTGGCATTGTGTTGGAGAATGATTTGATACTTGAACTTTAGTATGTTAGATTGTTGGAGTGAGATGTTAGATATATTTTGTCTGAGAGATGCTGTTTTAATTTTCCCAGGGAATGATTGTCTTCAGGGTCAGTGTAGGAGGAGACTGGGATGCCTGTAGCGCTCCCCGGGTTCAATATCATACTCCTTGAGGCCGCGGATGAAGGCGTTGAAATTATGGGGAAGAGAGATAGGGAGAGCATGTAGTCAGCGAGGAGTGGAAAGGAAAGGTCACGGTGGATATTGATGTTTGGAATGTACCAGTCGGTATTGACAGCAGTATGGAGGAAGCGATTTTGGAGGGTTTGGAGGTGTTGCATGTGGGTTTTAGCAGCAGTGGCCCAGACTGTGCAGGCGTAGGTGAGGGCGGTACGGACCACTTGTTTGTAGAGGAGAAGTTTGTTTGACAGAAACATGTCGGAGATTCGGTGGCATATTGGGTAGAGTAGTGCCATCTTGCCATAGTGCAACTTTGATGTGCAGGGTGCCGATGTGGGCCTTCCAGGAAAGTTTCTGGTCCAGCGTGATGCCGAGGTATTTGACTGTAGCGGACCAATGGACCGAACCACCAGCAATACGGAGCTCAGGAACATCAGCCTCCAAGCTTCTTGTTAAGGTGATAACCGTTGACTTGGTGGGGTTCACCGTAAGGCGCCAGGTATTAAACTAGCTTGTGAGGTTGTCTGCTTAGAGCTGCAGACTGTTAACAGCTACCTGGTGACGTGAGGAGGCGGGGTTATGGCGGTATCGTCAGCAAACTGGTACAACGTACAGCTTTGATAGGAGGGCAAGGTGTTGATGAAGATAAGGAAAAGCAGGAGGACCAAGGACACTCCCTTGGGGGACCCCCGCGTGAATGGTTTGGGAGGCGGATGAAATGTCTCCCTTGGTGACGCTGAAGGTACGTTGGTGTAGGTAGGAGTGGATGAGATGGATGATATAGGGAGGGAAGTGGTAGTGGATGAGGCGGTGGAGGAGGCCTTCGTACCAGACAGAGTCGAAGGCGCGGGTAAGATCGAGGAATAAGGCAACGACAAAGTGCAGTTTGCTGAATCCTTTGATGATTTCGTCTACCTGACGAACAAGTTGATGTACCAAGGAATGTTGCTGACGAAAACCAAATTGATCCTGGCGAAGTATTGGCAGCGCTGAGAGGGTTTCCTGAAGCCAAGCTTGAATGATCTTCTCGAAGAGTTTGCTCATAGTCGGCAGAAGGCTGATAGGACAATGTCCTTCCGGCGTGGAGGTATCTTTGCCAGTTTTGGGGAGGATGATTATCTTGGCGTGCCTCCAGGCGCTGGGGAAGTATGCCAGACATAGCAGTGCATTGAAGAGGTGGATGAGAAGCTCCAGTCAGTTGGGAGCGATAGCTTTAAAAGCGGCATACGGAATATTGCCATAGCCCATGGCTTTGTATAGTGGCACAGAGTAGAGAAGTGATGTAACCTCCACTAATGATGTCTGTGGTATAGCAGTGGGGTCCAATGGTCTGCAGAGGAAGTGGGAGACTTCTGTTGTAATCTGCTGGACGTGGTGCTGGTTGCAGGTGGCAGAAGGATGGAAGGTGCTTTCGAGGAATGTTCCCATTAATATTGTGACTTTGTGGATTCGTGAAATAACAAGTCGAGGTTACAAACAGAAAAACTACACTTTATTTTCCTAGCAATACACCGTTCACCGTCACAAATTGCTAGATCACCTCAAACTGTTTATTTTTCCAACACTACCCTCAACTGTCTCGCTTCCGGTAACGATCGGCCCCGAAGTTTTCCGAATCTCCACCGGCCATCATTTATTCATCGGCTTCGCGAGTCTACCGCCAGGGTGACACTATCACTTTCTCACCGACTGATTGGGCAAGGATGGGTCCCTGATGCAGGGGTTTGTTCTGTGTGGGAAGGCACAGCAAGGCCTTGGATAGGCGCTAGAGGAACTGTTGCTCTGTGTTGAGGGAGGCAAGGCGGAGTTCCTAATGCTCGTTGAGGTGTTCGGCCAGTTCCAGTTTCAGGCGGTGACAGAGTCGGTTGTAGGTCCGTCTGTCCATGGGGGAACCAGTATGTTGTGCTCTGGGTCTGGCCGTGTTCTTCTCAGCGATGAGTTCCCTAAGAAGTCGGGGAAGCTTGTGAGCGGTTTGCTTGTGTGCACGGGCAGAGGGTGTCGACTGTTAATTGACGTGGCAATAGCTGTAATCTGGCGGATAAGTGCATGTGCTTCTTCCGTGATTGAGCATGGAACCAGAGCTGTGGATTGGGCAGCCATGTGCTGCGTATATGCTTGCCAGTTGGTGCGGCGAGGGCTGGGAAAGAGGCGTTTGGCCTTGAGAGTGGGACGGGATTGGAAGAATAATAGCAGAGGGTAGTGATCTGAGAATAATTCCGGTAGGGAATAGAGGTGGGAGTGGTGTCGGATGTTCTTGACGATGCCTATGTTAAGCCAATCAGGCGGATGGCGGTCGCCATGACAGATAGTGGGTGAGGAAGAAGAGAGGACAGACAAACTGTTGTTTTGAATATAGTGCTCGAGGAGGGCGCCGCGGTGATGGAGGGTGGTCGAGTTCCAAGCCATGCTCTTGGCGTTGAAGTATCCCATGGCAATGGTGGCCTGTTGGGATGTGAAGAGGCAGTCGAGTGCATTGGATGGCAGTGGGCGTCCAGGGGGGATGTAGTCAGAAAAAAGCCGGAGGGGCCCCCTGTTTGTCTCGATCTAGTTGCTGGTGGCTTCGAGGGGTGGAGCAGGAGTGATGAGGAGCGGGTGATACCGTAGGCTGTGGCTCACTTAGATGGTAGTAGCCCATAGCCGTCGGCCAAGTCAGAGCGTTAGCATACCATGGTGGTATGCGAGCTTTGATGGAAAGTGTCAGATGTGTTTCCTTACTAGATGGATAAGGACGCTCTTGACAGCAACGAAGTTAAAAAGCTCCGCCAGCTTGCGGCTTAGACCGTTGGCACTCAGCTGCAGATTTTAAGGGAGAGGAAGTTTGTAGCACTACCAGGGTAAACAGCCATAATACAGCATACAGTTTAGGACTGCATGCACAAGCATGGTGTAAGGATGGATGTCGCTTGAGCGAGAGCAGATAGATTGAGCCAAGTAGGCGGAAAATGCAGGCTGCAGGGGGATGGGCATTTGCTGTATGGTAGCAAGGAATGATTCACTGGGGATAGTAGATATTTGGGTGGAAGTGCTGGGTTCAGCAGGAGACTGTGCTGAGGGCTGTTGAGGGGTTTGGCGTTTGGTGGGGTGATGCTGGCGAGATTGTTGTTGTCCTTGTTGTGGTTGTGGATGTTTTTGTCTAGTCTTCATGGTTGAGGCCTGTCGAGCAGGAGATTGAGACTGTGGTGCCAGGTCAGAGGATGCTGCTGGTGACGTTGGTTGTGGGTCCTGTTGTTTTGTACAGGGAGCAGCTGCAGAGGGGTGCTCAGCATCTGGAGTGTTGGTGACAGCTGCTGCATAGCTTGGATATTTGATGGGCTGTCGTGGTGGCAGACCAGGATATCGAGCACCAGTGAAAGCTTCACGGGGTAACTCAGCATTGTGGGGCACCCTGGGTCGAGCATTATGTTTGGACATCTGCCTATTCTTGGAGGTGAGAAGTTCTAGTCGGGTATTTGGCGTATTGGAGAGAGTGGACATCTCCACAATTGTAACAACGGGGTGTTGCTACAGGAAGACCCAGTTGAGTGCAGTTTGCACGCTTGTGGCTGGAGGTACCACAGAAGCTGTAGACGGGTTGCAGTAGACAGCCAGCAGAATTATGCGTGAATTGCTGGCAACTCGTACACTGCTGCGGGGTGGTAGTGGGCGGTAGGGCTCTACCCGCACTGTGGTGTGAATCATCTATGCCTCCTTGTAGATATCATTGACGCTGGCTGTTTTCTGTAAGGCCACCCTGAAGTGAGGCAGCGGCTGAGTTTTTGGGCCCCTGGTGGTCACGTGTCAAGGTGAGGTGTGATTGGACTTCTTCAGCGGTTGCAAAGGAGGGAACGTCCTTCACGGTGACGTGAAGGTAGCGTTCCTCTCGCAGGAGGGTGGTGACGTCCTCGATCTTGTGCTCCTCTAGGTGTTTTCGGAGGCTGCGATGATCTTTGGCAGTGGCAGGTAGGAGGACCACAGTGCCACGCAAATTCCTGATGGAGAACCTGGCTTGGTTACCCGGTGGGACAGTAGATAGCACTTTCCTGGCATCTGTGGGGTTGCGCAGGAAGGTGGGAGTTGGGCGACTTGCCCGAGGTACTGACGGCGGTGCTTGTGGTGCAGCAGCAGGAGCAGTGGTATTGGAGGAATCCTCCTCCATTGGTGCATCAGTAGATTGAGTGGGGCTGTTGCATTTACGCCTCTTTGGGCATGCCCCAGTAGAATTGGTGTTTAGGTGCTCCTCTGGGGTGAGAAAAGCGTGGGTGTTCGAGGTGGTGGTGGTGGTGCTGGTAGAGGGGGTTGACTCAGTAGACCTGGCAGAACGTTTGGCGATTGTGTGCCATGTTGCTGAGGTTAGTGTTAGTGACTGCTGTCGCAGAATGTCGGTGCTGGCGCTGACGCGCGTGCGGTGTGCCATATACACCTGGAACTCGGCGATGGCGATGGTGTCACTTGCTCCCACAAATGACAGCACAGTTTCGTCAGCTTTATTTAGGTAGAGATTCCTGGCATCCAGTTCCTGCAGCAGAAGGGCGTGCACATCAGTGGCTAGTTGTTGCGACGCATTAGCAATCAGCTCTTTACCCAGAACAGTATGCAGGTCGCCGCCTTCTAGGTAGTAGTTAATGGTGTCCACATTCTCAGTGGGAGCCATGGTTCCACGTTCTGGGTTAGCGGTTTGTTTCATTGTCAGGAATGGTTAAGCAGTTCAAGAACAGGGCAGCAGGCAGCTGCTTGCAAGGGGAATAAGCCCTAACAGAACAGAGGAAATATAGAAGAAGAAGAAGAAGATGATGATGAAGAAGAAGAAGAAAGAGCACGTCTAGGGCGCTAATAAGCTCGGATAGCAGAGGACCTACCCCTTAGGGCGCCGAAACTACCAGTCCAAAGGAAAGTTGGCTGCGGCCTTGCTATCCTACCCAGTTACAACGCTGCCTTCAGTTGCTGCTTCTTGCAGGCTTGCAGGTACAATGTCGTCCCTGCGCTGCAGCTGACTGCGTCGATGCTTTCTGCGAAAATCGCTGGTGGCAGAGAGCCAAGCCCTGAAAAGGGCTGTTTGGCCTTGCTACGGTGCTCTCTCGGAGATGTTGCCTCTTCGGAATCTCGAAGAGAAGTCCCAGGACTGTTTAACGACGTCGAAAATTTTGCCAAAGAAAACCTATTGGAGAACGAACCCGGGTATTTAGGTCTATCGATAACGAATGAAAAGAAGCCGTCCAAATTGTTCGATATGAGCGTGTGGCGAATGGATTAAGTGAATGCTGATATCGATATAAAACGAGAACTAAATGAGATGCAAAGCAATCAGCAGCTCATGATAGTAGGACCCCCTAAATTAACGTCTGTGTGGACAAAGAAGGTCGCGGCTTCGTGCTATAAGCCATGCGATATCTGTCATGGCGAAAAATTGATCATAAAAATACAGAAAGAAGACAATATGTGCTTAGCTAGGGAGGTTGTGGTATGCAGTCAAAGTGGACGGCAACATCACTTACAAACCAATGAGTTTTCTTTGGAATATCTGCAAAAATAGAGAGATAATGAACTCAATCATAGGGTTGGAAAATTAAATGGAAGCTTTACTAATCTGGACGTCAAACAATTTGATAGCATGCTATAGGTATACGCGATAACGGTCTTTGCAGACCATACCGGAGAGAACGTGATGTACGCATCAGAAAATCAATACGATAAACAGATCGACGTCATGGATGGATGGATGGATGGATGGATGGATGGACGGACGGACGGATGGATGGATGGATGGACGGATGGACGGTTGGACGGACGGACGGATGGACGGATGGAAGGATGGATGGATGGACGGATGGGCGGATGGACGGAGGGACGGAGGGACGGACGGATGGATGGAGGGATGGAGGGATGGATGGAGGGGGGACGGAGGGAGGGTTGGAGGGAGGGATGGAGGGAGGGATGGATGGTGGGAGGGATGGAGGGAGGGATGGAGGGAGGGATGGATGGAGGGATTGAGGGAGGGATGGAGGGAGTGATGGAGGAATGGTTGGAGGGATGGAGGGAGGGTTGGAGGGAGGGATGGGGGGAGGGATGGAGGGATGAATGGAGGGAGGGATGATATAAGAAACGTCAAATTGTGAATTTACAGTGCAATTAACTATACTTGTAAATTAACAAGTCACATCCAATAAGGACAAGTCAGTTTTTGTACAAAATAATGTTTTATAAAGATTTCTCAAGAAAATATTTAATATACACAATTAATTCAGAAATGTAACAATATTATAAATTTTCCATAAATTCACTAACAGAATAAAATCAGTGGTCTAGCAAGCATGCCAAAACTGACTTTTTAAATGCTGATAAATTGAAAGTGGTTTATTGGCTATAGGCAGTTTATTAAAAAAAAGTTGTTCTTACGTTTATCACACTGTTTTGATGAGCTCGTGTGTTACTGCTATTCACATGAATATCCATTCTCTGTCTATTATTATGATTATGAACTGTGTTATTAATGGTACAGTGGCAATTTCCTTTCATTAAATTTGTCTTTGTAAATCATAAAATTTCAAAAATTAAAATACATAGGAGAGGTAAGATTTTAAATTTTTTAAATAATGGTCTGCACGTAGATGTTCATTTAACCCTTTAAAGTATTCTGAGAATCCGTTTTTTCATTATGATTAATGATTTACAATGTGGTGAGTTACCCCATAATGTAATGCTTATTTTAAAATGAAGTGAGTACACCCAAAATACACGCTTCTGAGAGTTTTTATGTTAACTATGTGTACCAGTTGTCTGAAACTATAACAAATTTTACTCAGTTTTTTAATTACATGATCAACATGTGTCTCCCACTTTAGGTTACTCTGTATCCAAAGACCAAGAAATTTAGTTGTATTTGCATACTTAATTACTTGATTAGTACATATTAATTACGGTTGTACAGAAGACTTATTCTGAGAAAACTGAAAATGAATTACATGTGTCTTATCTAAGTTTACAATTAAAGTATTAATGCTGAACAATTTAGAAATATTACTGAACATTCTGCTGGATAAGATTTGTAGCTCTTCAAGTGGATTGCTTTCAATTAATATATTTGTGTCATCAGCATATTGAACTATATTTTAGCTGTAGTATTTCACTGTAAATCATTTACAAACAATAAGGAAAGAATAGGACCCAAAATAGAGCTTTGTGGTACACCAAAATTAATATATTTTGTGTCTGATCGGTATTCTTTAATGCAATTTTTTCTGTATGTGAAATTTGTACTATGTGCTTCTTGTCCTTTAGATATGATTTGATCCATTCCAATGCATGCCCTCTTATACCCATATGTTCTAATTTTTGGAATAGTAAATTGTGGTTTAGTACATTGAATGCTTTAGTTAGGTCGAAACATGCAACTAGTATTTTGTCTTTGTTATCTAAAGTATTGATTACACTGTTTACAAAATCAAAAAGTGTAGTTTCTGTTGACTTTTGTTTACAAAACCCATGCTGAGTTTTAGATATTAAATCATTCATCTCTATAAATGCTATAAGTCTTTTATAGAATATCTTTTCCAGTACTTTAGAGAAGCTGGATAAGAGGGAAATTAGCCTGTAACTTAATAAATCGGTTTTATCTCCTTTTTTGTGTAGCGGCTTTACTTTCGCAGTTTTTAAAGCTTCTGGAAACACTGCATGTTCAAGTGAGCTATTGCATACGTCTGCTAACGGGTGTGCAATAAGAATAGAACATTTCTTTAGCAAAAAATCAGGAACGTTATTAATACCTAAAGAGTATTTGGATTTAAATTTGGATATTACTGAAACGATTTCCTTGAAATCAGTAGGGCACAAGAGCATTATTGTTTCACATATCTTCACTCCATTTGTTTTAACTGAAATATCCATTGTGGAGTTACTTTGTGAAACAATATTTTCAGCAAGATTTATGAAATGGTCATTAAAAGTCTCTGCTATTAACTTTGGGTTTGTTATTAATTTTGAATGCTTCTGCAGTCCTAAATTATCTACATTCTTATTGGGCTTTATTTCATTGTGTATTACTTTCCATGAGGCTTTCATTTTGTTCTGCGCACTTTTGATGAATTTATCGTTTGCCATCTTTTTTGCTTATTTTATAACTTTATTCAATGTGGATTTGTATTTTTTAACATAGTCACTGAACTTTGAAGTGACAGTCACTGTTTGCAGAATTTCATGTAAATTTTGTTTGTGCGCGTAAGATGTTTATAATTCCTTTAGTAATCCACAAATTTGATTTTTCTGAGAATGATTCTTTTACTTGTACAAGAGGGAAAGCTATATCAAACAAATGACTAAATATTTTTTGAAAAGTTTCGAATTTTTCATTAGTATCAGATGTATCATACACTTCACGCCACATTTCGCTTTTTAGTAGATGCAAGAAATAGACTATATTTGAATCATTGAATTGTGTGGTAAATTTTGTTTTTCTAAGGTTTGGATTTATACTGTTTTCCATATTTATTGATATTAACTGAGCATTATGATCACTGTAACCCATATTCAGTGGGTGACTTTTGTACAACTGACTAGCATTAGTAAAACTTTGGTCAACTAATGTTGCAGAGAATTTTGTGTTTCTGGTTGGGAAATTTACTAAAGGTTTTAAGTTAGATGTAGCTACCAAATCAATTAAGTCATTCTTTTGTTTTGAGATTTTAGCAAAGTCAATATTGAAGTCTCCACAGACAATTGAGTGTTTTGCTTAAATGTTTAAATTTATTAAGAACCTTTTCTAGTTCAGAAAAATATTTAAGTAACCATTAGGAGATCTGTATATACACACTGCAATAAACTTATATTCAACGAGTTTGACTGCAGAGATTTCTATATCCTTTTCATGCGACAGACCGGATGTGCATATCATACTAAATTTAATGCCATCTTTTACATATGGACAACTTCCACCATGATCATATCTTTCTCTACAATAATGTGCAGCTAGATTGAACTTGGTAAGCTTAGTATTTAAAATATGGTTTTCATTCAGCCAATGTTATGAAAAACATAGCACATGCATATCTGATCGTTCATTGAGGATAATTTCTAGCTTACTGATTTTATTAGACAGAGACTGGACATTATGATGTTATATCTTTAACTCTGTCGACTGATTTTTAGAAGATTTTTTATCGTTTTGATATTTTTTGCCCCTTTCCTTATGAACGCCTGCACTCTGTTTTGTATTTCTTCTCATTCCCTCGTGCTTTACTGCTGAGAATATGCCTAGTTTTTTGAACCACATGATAAATTTACTCTATTTGCCTCAGATTGTTCTGTTTCACAACTTGGTTTGTTGTTCACACAAATTGAAAGCACTTTCACCTCTTCCCCAGTTTATTCAGATGCATCCCGTGTCTTGTGTGGAGATCCCGCCTTATGTTGGTGTTTATTAGCTTCACATGGTCATATTTTTTACACATCTCCGTGATGTGTAAGTTTATAGAACAGATTTCGTTGTTTACCCAGGGATTTGAGTGTAGGTGGTATCTTGTAGGTAGTTTGACAACGATCAAATTGGTGTTTCGTAACTAGTTTACCGTGCATTCTAATTTTTGGAATAACATTCTCAGGTTCACCGTTGCCTACGTCATTTGTGCCAGCGATGAGTATTACACAGTAGTTCTTCGTAAAATCTGAGCATGTCATCTCCATGTTCCTGCAAACCTCGTTAATTTTTGCACCTGGTTTCACGATAGCACTTTCCATCGTCTTATTTTGTCCCATATGATTTATTTTCTCGGCAAGTCCTCGTCCGTGACTATGCTTTAACAATAGTACACGATTTCGGATCTGTTTTTTTACCTGCGTTTACCGTATTTGCAGGGTTGAACATCACATTCGAAACTTCTTTTTTTGGATTCAGAATCTGCCAAAGGCATTAATCTATTATAGCTGTTGAAGGCATCTTCTTGTTGAAAAGTATTGTGTTTGCTGGTGGGCACACGCCACTTTTGTCCAGGTACAGTGCTCCATTTCGTGTAGAATTCGCGCTGTTTATCACCGTTATTTATCATTCTTTCCAGTTTGATGTTTTCGTCTTTCAATCTGTCAATTTCACAGAGTGAATGATTCAAGTCCTTCTTCATTATTTCAATAACCTTTTGAAGCGACGCTATCGTATCACGTTCTCTTCCTGCATCGTCGCCATTTGATGCACTATTTTTCAGTTTTATTATCAGACTATAACTGTATTTCTGATTACCTATTTGTTTGTTCGTGTCACTTTCTTCCTGATATGCTGTAATACGCTTTTCACCTCGATTTCTTAGCGAATATTCACAGTTTTTCACTAAATTCACGGAGGCATTATTACGTTCTGCACACGCTGACGCCATCTTTAATATAAGTGGTACTGTCGTCGGTGTCATCTTCCCTCGGCGCACAAAAAGGAATTTCACAAGTGCGACGTCCTTTTTTGTAATTTACGTCCTCCAACATTAAGTCATGTCGGACGATGAATACAATGAGTGAAATGATGCTCAAATGCGCCAAGGGTCCATAGAGCTTAGAGTTACCTGACATTTGTCTTTCAGGATAAGGGAAACCCCAGAAAAATTCTTATACAGGATACTCACCCTGACCGAGATTCGAACTCGGGACCTTTTGGACGTGAGGCAGATACGCTATTACCACGCTACCGAGGCGGGCTGAGCGATGTCGCATGTTCAAAGTGCCACCAGCAGTGATCTAAGAAACATTACTCACACATACGCTCTAATGCTTGCCATCGCGACTTAAACGGCCCTACGTGCTTTGCTAACGACGCAAAGGAGGGCGCCCTTTATCCCAAGGCGCTTTCCGTGTGCGATGTTGAAAAAGCATGTACCTCCTGCAATTAGATGGCGAATCTCAGGAGCAGAAAAGGTGCACGCCAATGGAGGGAAATACTGGCTACGAACAGCAAGCTTCATGTGATTGGCATATACATGTGCTAAATGCAACCGTACTGTTCGCCCGACATGAGGAGCTGCTTCATGTTCATGTTCATGGACTTTGAATGTACGCAAAACCCCGCGTACAAGAACAAACAGAAAACGTACGAATATGTTCCAAACTTATGCGTGCTTTACCAAGCGTGCCACTTTGCATAGAGAACCTGAGCAGATGGCGTTCTGCACTGTGTGCGGTCCGAAAGAACACGTGTTTATGGACGACCCCGTGAAGCAGCCCTTTGATCACGTGACAAAGTTGAGGTTCGAAGCCTGAGACGTCGTGCTGATAGCTCACAACTTGAGGACTTATGACGGTCAATTTTTGTTGAAGTACATGGTGGGTATCCTGAAATGGACTCCCGAGCTTGTTTTAAACGGCACTAAGATCTCCCAAATGAAGTACGGTGAACACACATTCCTAGACTAGCTCAACTTAATTCCCATGCGACTGGCTCGCTTTTTCAAGAACACCGGATTGACGGAGTACAAAGGCTACTTCCTCTATTTGCTCAACTCGAAAGAAAACGAACACTACGTTGGTTCGAATCCTATTAAGAGCTATTATTGACCGGAGGGCATGTCGGTGTTGCGAAGGAAGGCTTTAAGCGTTAGCATGAGGAGAGGGGTTCCTCGGGTACGTTTTCAACATGAAGCAGGAAATACTGACGTGCTGCAAGATGGATATGTTTCTGCTAAGTCGAGTAGTTGCCAAATTTAGGCGGGAATTCCTGAACGAGTACGGGATAGATACGTCCAGTGAATCCACCATGATCACGCATGCGTGTATGTGTATGTGTATGTACCTCAAGTGGTTCATGCCGCGTGACAAGAATTCGTTCATATCCACCTGAGGTTACCGCCTGGCACACAAGCAGTCCCACATCGCATGCACGTGGCTGACATGGCCGGAGGCTCAGAATATCTCCATCCAGCATGCCCTAAGAGGGCGCGAAGTGAAGGTTACCGGATACAAGGTGGACGGATACAGGGAGGACAGTGAAGCGAAGAGGCTCTGATTTTTCTACCGCTGCCAGTGATGTTTTCATAATCGCCACACGTATAAAAATTATGGTCATCAGGTATTAAAAAAGTGCGAGGATAACGAGCAAGATCAGGAGCACCGGTTACGATGTCGTGGAAATGTGGATGAGCGAGTTTAATGACCTCACAGATACCGATCGCCAACTGGCGGTATTTGCGAAGCCCTTCCCTCAACCCGAACCCCTGAACTTCAGGGATAGCCTCTTCGTTGGGTGCACCAATTGCCCGAAGACAAATGCCGAGGCCTCGGACGATACGAAAATGTTTTATCTCGACGCCTGCTTCTTCTATCCTTTCGTGAACAAGAAGAAACCCTACACTCTGGCACACTCAAAGATCCACTTGGTTCACCTTTCACCGCTGAAGGACATACAGGGATGTCTGATCAAGTGCGCCGAGTTGCCTTCGGACAACCTGTATCAGTCCGTGCTAACAGCGCGAGTGAATGGCAAGCTGATGTTCCCACTGTACCACGCATATACAGAGGTACTGAGTGCCGAGGGGAGCCTGCACCCATAGCACGAGAAGTCCTTGACGGGGACGTGGGTCCTAGAAGATTTAACGGTGGGCCTCGAAGAGAACTACCACCTGCTCCACGTCGACCAAATCTGGGAGTATGGAATGACCCGTTATGATGCCCTCTCCAGTGCCAAGGAGCTCTTGGAAGACTATGTAATTGAGCTGCTCAAGTTGGGCCGAATCCTCCGGTTGGGCCTTGGACTGCGACAAGCCCGAGAAGAAGGCGGTATAAGGCCAGGATTTCCTAGAATGCAACGGAATAGCTCTCTACCTGAACGCCATACCCCCCAACCCGGAAAGGCACCAGTTCGCCTAGCTCAACTTGAACTGCTTTGGGGGAAAAATGAGACATTGGGATAACCTGCTATGTTCGAGCTGGTCGATGACTGTGACAGACTTGTCGAGCTGTTCAACTACCCTGCCCTAGTGGTCCAATTCTACCTCACGGCCACGGACGTGGTGTGACGGTACGTGGATCAGAGCCCCAAGGTCTATCCCACGGGAAATGCCGTCGTCGTCGCGTACACGACCGCGCACGCGCGTTTGGAACCGTACGCTTATCTGCGCAAGCCGTGGAGCGAGTTTCTTACTGTGATGTGGACTCTGTGATTGCCACCTATGCTCTGGATCAACGGATGCCGCAAGAGGACCGCTTCCTAGGCGACATGAAGGACGACACAGAGAAGTAGGGCAAAGGTGCCTACGTCTCTCAGTTCGCCTCCACGGTCCCGAAGAGCTGTTGCCTCAAGATCAGGTGTCCGGAGACGGACGGTGTGCAAGGTGAAGGGGATCACCCTGATTTCGAGCAACCTTGAGGATGTCAACGCCAACCTGCAATCCGAGTGGTCGTGCTGAGGGTCAACGCTAAGACCGATAAGCTCCGAGGTACGCAGATATCCAGAACAGCCCTCTGGACGCTGGTCACCGGGCCCAGTACCAAGACCTCAAGGATGGTGGTCAACAAGCACTTTCACGTCGACAGCTTTGACACCTATCCGTGCGGGTTCAAGAGAAGACGTATATAAATGAGGCCCAAGTGAGCCCTAGTCGTCCACTTCAAACCCAAGACGCGCGGCATGCACCCACCGCACAGCCTTAGGCAATTCGACTTTCCTAGCACAATGCTGACTGCCGGTGCTTTGTGCTGCGCAGACTACCTTCGTGATGAACCTGATAACAAAGCTGACCGAATGTTCATGCAATGCCCTTTCAAGTTGTTCTGTTACCACCTGCCCGAGTATTCACCGAAGCTCAAAGTCCAGCCGCTAGATTTCGAGACCCACTCCGGGATTCCCGAGCTCAGTTTAGTGGACGTAAACGGCCTCGTCGTGCTTGACGACTTCATGCTGGAGGGCGGACGTTCCAGGGTGTCTACTTTTTTCCCGGAGACTCCCATCACAAGCGCTTCGGCATAGTTTATATTTTGCAGAACGAATGGGCAGTAGTTTAGAACGACATCTCTATACGCCAACATCATCGTGGCGTTCGAGAACAACAGGGCAAGGTGCAGATGGAGATGTTGTAACAGCTGATTGAATCCAACGACCTTAAATTTTTGTTAGATGCTTTCGAAAAGGCCACCCAACAACCGTACGGTTATCTCGTGCTTGAGTGCACGCAATACATGCCCGACCGCTACAGGCATCGAACCGATGTCCTGCCAGGGGAGACGCTGTCGTACTTTGTTCCAAAAGATCGCTGATATTTTTCTTTTAAAATATGGCTCATTTTCGGGCGTAACTTTCATTTTCGAGCAAACATGGCTAGAGGGAAGGTGAACATTGCTAAACTAACCAGTCCGCTCATAGGCAGACAACACAGAAATCTGACTGTCTTGGCCAATGCGAAACCTGCCATGCGCAAGAAGCTGTTGGAAAACGCGAACGGGGATCTTCTTAAAGCCTTTTGCACATGCATGCTCAACGTGTGCAGAGGTAACGTCCATCTAACCACAAAGTGCAAGAATCGTTTATAAGGGCGCAAATCGGCTTCGGAAAAGTAAATCGACAAGAAGCTTCCGTTGATGAATAAATGTGTAAATGTGCAGTGTATAACGCCCGCTTGTACTACATACGGCGCCGCAGGCGATGACAATTATTACATGAGATGAAGATGGAGCACCGGTGGAATGAGATGGCGGGGGAAACCGGAGATCCCGAAGAAAACCCGCCCAGCGCCGAATTGTCCACCACAAATCTCACTTTGATGTCACCTGGGATCGAACCCAGGCCGCCTTGGTGAGAGCCAAGCGGTCTAACCACTGAGCCACGGCGTGGCCTGTTGAATATGAAAAGTATCTGGAGTCACCAGGGAGGTTTCTTTCCCGCGTTCCTTCTACTGGTGCTGGCTTCTCTGGGTAGCACTCTTGTGTCGAAATTCGTAGGATGAAGCTCCGTAGGCAGATCATTGTGACACCGCAGCCCAAAACCGTGGAAAAGCTTCACCTCAGACAAAACTATCGGTCGATTGGCCAAAGAAATGGCGAGCAAAAGATTCTGTCGACGAAAAATGGCGGTTGATCAAATATAAATTAGAAAACCACCTCAATTTCATGACACAAGTGAACAAACCTAGCTTCGCGATAGCGAGGACGACGACTACGACGTTGTCGGTAAAGCAGGAGCAGCTGCCAAGAACCATAAATGTTAACCATTTCTCGCCTCGTAAGAAGGAAAGACAGACACCTCCTCCTATTATCGGCCAGAAAGTAATCGAGTAGTCGCAGCTATAACCTTCGCGTGAGACATTTATAACCTCTGAATAAATAAGCGATGAAGGAATAGAAGGTGCTGAGACGATACTACGCGAAACCGGAGCACCCCACTAGCTTCGGAAGGCCACCAGGGAGTCGAAGGCGAACATTGAGGTCTTTCTTCGAACAAGCCCGTTAGAAATCGCTTTGCCAAGTAGCACTATCATGAGACCGATGTGGACGACCTGTGAGAGGCATACATCAAAGTCATGAACAGCGTCAGAGAGAATAACAAACTTTATACGTACATTCTCACCTTCATCGACGTATTCTCCTAGTATACTTGGGCCGTAACTCTGAACTCGAAGCCAGGGTCCGAGATGGCGCAAGAATTTTGCTCCATATTCAACGAGCCCGTTCCTAGTTTTTGCAGACAGGCAAGGAAACCGAGTTCACCAATCACACTTTTAGGGACTTTATAAAGAAGCACGGCGTCCGCCATTATACCACAAAGAACAATGTTGGTTGAACCCTTCAGCGCTCCATCAAGATGGCGTCAAAGGACTTGAACGAGTCCAACATCGTGCAAGTGTACCACAATTTGTATGCAGGAAGGCGCCTTCACTGCAAAAGAGCATTAAAGTATGCCGTGGAGACTACGTGGGCATATTCAATTAAATAACTAAATTCGATAAGATGTACGAGCAGAACTGGGCATACAAAATATTCGTCATCGACAATGTCGTGCGCGAACACTCGTTTGTATATAAAATCAAGGATCTTGCAGGACAGAACACTGATAGCAGCCTTTACACCGAGGAGTTGCAAAAGTCGGAACTCCCTCAAACGTTCAAAATCGACAAAGTTTTGGAAACCAGGGGCCGGGGAGGCGGAAAGCAACACTTGATTAAGTGGAGAGACTGTCCTTTCAAGTTTAATTATTGGATTCAGGCTTCGACGTTTGCTTAGACATGATCAAAATTGAGCCTTTCTCCCTCACGCTTATGAGCAATACTTCCATGGATCATTTTAGCGACAGCAGATCTTCCAAATTTTCTAACCTACTTTCCGTGTGAATAGTGATGCTTCAAAGGTGAGATATCCGGTAAAATTTTACAACGTTGCTGCCGGCAACGTAAACTTCATCGGACCAAATACACGATGACACGCTGCCCACGCATTTCAAATTTCAATTGCACATGCCACCGGGTATAGTTCACGATCCCAAAGACCTGGTTACCCAGGTGAACTCACTAATGCGGCAAAGATTGCACGTCGCCAATTTCCTTACATACAGCGCGCACAAGAAGACGATCTTCCACAACGAAGCCACCAAGTATGTGCAGAAGTTGCATGACTTTCTTTTTCGTGGGTACGCGGAGAACCTGGTGTTCTTTTCCAAGACCATATTTCATGGCGAAATGATGATGAGCGAAGCGCAGGCCTTACCGAAACAAAAGATTCCGAAAACGCCAACCTCCCAGAGGGACATACGATCCACTCCACAGCCACAGCTGCAGGGCGCTACTCCATCGTCTTCCAAGCCGGCAACTGGTGTATCTCCTGCAGCTCCTGATGCCCAACATCCCCAATAGGCAGAACCAACTCTACCGGCTGTCCTGTTGCCTGATTCAGCGGAAACCAACAAACCGCCGCTTCACCTCATTCACACATGTTGCTGCCCGTCTCGGTAGCGTAGATGGAAGCATGTCTCCGCAACGTTCCAGAGGTCCCGGGTTCGAATCTCGGTCAGTGTGAGTTACCTGGATAAGTTTTTTCCGGGGTTTTCCCATATCCTTCAAGAAGAATGTCTGTTAACTCTAAGCTCTATGGACCCTGGACTCATTTGAGCATCATTTCACCAAATTCATTCAACGTCCGACATGACAACGTTGGAGGACGTAAATTACAAAAAAACATGTTGCTGAACCCGCCATGGCCAAGATGCTAGGTATCGCACCCTACACCGACATCATTTTACAGAGAGAACTAAACCACTTCAGGGACTCCTATATGGAATTCCCTTACAGGATGTTCGTCTATTGTAATATGGTTACAAGGAAAGTGGTGGGTGACACATTTGCCTAAGTTATTGAGAGGGTGGCCTTGAAATACGAGAAAAACAACACTTACATGTCGGATGAAAAGTTCTTCTTCGCTCAGAACTGGGTGCCACTCATTCGACAAGACTTTAAGACCATTAATATAGACTTAAGGAACGGTTAAGTTGATATCCTAGCATTTGCCGAAGGCTCCTCCTCCAGTAGAGTTCTCACCTTCCGAACAAACAAGGGTAATGGACCTGCACGTGTTCACTTAATATTACCTGAGTCAAGGCGGCGGTGCCTTAGACCATCAGGATTTCGTCCGTTATCACGGTAAGCACTACCAGCGCGGAAGCGGTTTGTTTTTTGCGCTCGGAGATCTCTACAGAACGCTTCTAATTTTCTTGGAATACGGCGCAAAGGCTCTTGAAAAAGAGACGCTTAAATTAGTCATCCACGTGCTATCCGATGTGGCCACCGGAGGCAACGTCGCAGAAGAAGCCTTCATAACCAGGCGTAAGGAGGCGGTGTCCAATTTAAAGTGAACGGCAAACATAAAGTTCAATCCTACGCTAGGATCGTCAGGCGACTCAAGACAGTAAAACGCCCGAAACCCGCCAAGCCGAAACAATCTAAGCTGAAACGCAGGAGACGAAAGGTGCAGGACCTACTCTCGTAATGACCGAAACCGGGTTCCACACGAGTTCCGAACAGGGCTTCTTCAAGGGCCTTCCCTTTCAGGTGAACGTCGAAGAGTCTCGATTTATATTCCTAAACCCTCAAAATATTATCATGAAAAATGGTGATATCACCTTCCGTTATACCGCAAATGCAGAAAAATACCTCGACCTTTCTTACCTCTTTCTAGGGCTTTTCGTTCGCGCTGTCGACGAAAAAGGATAGGAGTTGAATGACGACGTGCAAATCGGCTTCGTCAACAACTCTATGAATTTTCTGTTTCAACAGCTTGAGGTATCTCTCAAAAGCGTCATTGTCTACATGCCTCAAGCCCGATAATCCTATTGGACGTATCCTGAAACCCCCCTCAATTATTCCTAGGATGCTGTGAAGACCAAGCTCAAACCCTCCCTCTGCAAAATGGACGTCCCCATCATCATGGACACGTTTGGACTCCGGTCCAATGCTCTATATAGGCAGTAGAATCTATCCCTCAACAAACTTAGCATCACCATCAAACTCGCCACTTCCTCACACCAGTTCTACTTGTTTTCCGACTCATCCACTTTCAAGCGGTACGCCATTATTCCAGTTGGCGACGCTACATTTATAAGTGATCATACCGTTCCCAAACATCGACCTGGCTCACCATACAGTGCTGGCAAAGGGCAACGCCAAGAACCATCTTAAGGACGTCAGCTTTCTCGCTCTCAGCATTCCCAAAGAGACCAGCTCATTACCTTCGGCGACGTCTTCACCGGCCAAATTCTCAGGAGAGTGGTAGTGGCCATGGTTGTAGACAGGTCCTATAGCGGCGTTTTTAGTAAAAGTCCCTACATTCTGCAACATTTTAAAATGAATTCGTTTCAACTATACGTCAACGGCCAGACCATTCCCTCTCAACACATTCAGCCAAACTTTGAAAAGGGACACATTATGCGTTGCTTTCAAACCGTTTAGAGCAGTCTCGTCATTCACTTCAAAGACGAGCGACATTCCATTTCTAGACAGGCCTACCCCACCGGATGCACTGTCTTGGCGTTCGATCTCACTGCCGACATCAGCGCCAATAAATCTTACATCTTCGGTCAGCCACACAGCTCCATGTCTGTAAGAGTGGGTTTTGCCAAACAGCTCACAGAACTAGTCCTTCTTCTGGTGCTGGCGGAAATACACCGTGCCTTAGAAATCGACGCTAACCGATCCATACTCATGTCATGAACTCGCTTCAAATAGAGAACTTTCTGTCCACCTGCCCCACAACGTGCCTTCACCTTTTAGGCGTCTGCGATATCCTGCCCTCTGTAAACGCCAATCGGAAACTTCCATTTGCCTTGGTCGCTAATACCTTAAAAAACCTGCAACGCAGCAGCGTGTCGCTCAACCCGCAAAAGTAGAGCGCACTGAATGACTTGCAGCGAATCATCACCGACATCCTGTATTACAACAAGAAGAAAGAAACGCACGTTCAAAATTAAATCATGGCGTACCAAAATTACCTCCTTCACCAGCGCGACTCAAATATTCCTTTCGATTCCATGAACTACTCCACTTCACAATGTACATCCGGTGTGCCAGTTTCCGGATCTTTCTGGAAATAAAACATTTCCTAAAACCCTACCTCATCCAGAGCATTCCTGAACTTTACCCCTCCATCACCTTTCGGCAGACGTGCTGGCATGATCGGCATGGGATACAGAAACTAGATCTCTGTTTGCTGCGAAGGACAAAATCTGTTTAAAAATTACGACTTGCGAGAACATCAATACAAAATCGCACCTTATAGCCTGCGCTTCGTCGATCACACCTACGACGGAAAATCCATCTCCATCAAATGTCGCAGCTGTGACATCAAGATTCATTTCGCCCTCTCCAACAAGAGCTTCGAGCCAATTCAGTTCAAAGAAAGCAAATGGCCTACCAGCGACGAGGATCACCCTGATTGGCCATTTGAACTTCACAAAGTACATCCGCTGTTTCAATTTCCGGATCTTTCTGGAAATAGAACATTTCCTAACACCCTACCTTATCCGGAGCATTCCTGAACTTTACCCCTCCATCAGCTTTTGGCAGACGTGCTGGCATGAACGGCATGGGATACAGAAACTAGATCTCTGTTTGTTGCAAAGGACAAAATCTGTTTAAAAATTACGACTTGCGAGAACATCCATACAAAATCGCATCTCATAGCCTGCGCTTCGTCGATCACACGTACGACGGAAAATCCATCTCCATCAAATGTCGCAGCTACGACATGAAGATTCATTTCGCCCTCTCCAACAAGAGCTTCGAGCCAATTAAGTTCAAAGAAAGCAAATGGCCTACCGGCGACGACGAGGATCACGCTGATTGATCATTTGAATGTGTTCCCGAAAGAGCACCACCCATCATTTTCTTCGAAAAACCGAACATCTCCCCGGCCGAAATGCTACAACTCAGGACCGAAGACTATCTGTGCTTAGGTAGATGTTTGGACGCGCATCTCGGACTTAAGCCACTTCTCATCATCTCCGACTTTGTTAATGGTGAGTGGATCATCAGCGTAGAAGAAAATCGCCTTCTTGCCAAGGATGAAGAACAACAAGAAGAAGGAAAAAAGAAAGGAGACAAACCAACCTGCTCTCGCAAAAGCAAAGTTTGGTGGAGGAAGTGGAACTCCACCACCGCTGTGACACCAGATCCCCTGTTGTGAATTTTCGACGGTCTTCCCAGCATTTAAATCTCTTCCTGCGTGGTCCCCGACCCTCCTTACTTCCCGCCAATTAAGCACTTCCTGAGCATATCGTATTTCCTTGTTTCCCTAGTTTGGTGGTGGAAGTGGAATTCCCCCACCGTTGTGACGCCAGACCTTCTATTGTGAATTTTGTTACGATCTTGCCATTATTTAAACCACTTCCTGCGTTCTTTCCAAACGTCGTTACTTCCTGTCAATTAAGCACTTCCTAAGAATATCGAATTTCTCTTTTCCTCTAGCTTGGTAGGGAGAGGTGGAGTTCCCCGACCGTTGTGTAACCAGAACTCCTGTTGTGAATATCTCCACGGCCTTCTCACCATTTTAACCATTTCGTCCGTGCTTTCCAACCACCTCTACTTTCTGACAATTAAGCTCTTCCTGAGGATATCGAATTTCCCTTTTCCCCGAAATTCCTGTGGCTATAGCCTTCAAATAAGTGCTCCCATCCACGTTTAACAGTCAGTCTGTGGCCAGCAATCGTCATTGCACGTCGGAAGAAACCTGTGCGGTATTTAACTTGTGCAGCTGCCAACTCCGTGGAAGTCTCACCCACCTATTCCAGCGCTGCTGCCGGGGATCAGTTGATCAGTTGATCTTCAGTTCCTTTCTCTGTGTTTTATAGACCATTCCGGATCTCTTTCTAAAGCACCGCGAAACAATGTGCCATCATTTGCCCCTCGCTATTTTTTGAAGGTTTGCCTCGATTGTGTTTAATTTTTGCTGAAGCACCGTCTTTCTATATAATGAAAAGCTTACTGATTTTAAATTACATATACATAAGCGTTCTTGGGCTTGTGAGGTACGCGAGAAGTCCAGGCAATGCAGTGTTAAATATTAGAAGCAACTCCACACTATAACAATAACATCTCTACTCGATACAGATCTCGTTGCGAGAGAGCTGCCTAGTATGGGAATGCAAAAGTGTTATATAACAGTAGTGTCCTTTAGTAACTGTTAAATAAAATGCAGCTTAATTTAACATAATAAATTCATAGTGTGTATAATTTCATATGTCTTCTGTCTAATCTGTATATATTACACAGAACACATCTATCTGGTATGTGAAGCAGAAAGATAAAATGTGGGGCTATTACGTTTATAAGAATCGAAATATTTGCACTTTTTTCTCTCTCTCCGAAATTAGCTCGCGCAGAGCGGTGATCAGAAAACTACTTACTGTACTTATAGGAGGGCTTATCGTACGCATGCAAATAAAAGAAAACGTCCACTAACTTCGCTAAACCAATCAACAGCTTAACAGTTTTTTGCCCCAATGTATCTGTCTCTCTTCTCACCCAGAGGTTTACAGCAGGATTAAACTAGTTTGAGATAGATTATAATGGCCTTTCGCGATTCCACTACACTTTCGCTCCTAGGTGTGGGTGGGAACACTAAACGTCCGCTGTCATTTTTCTATCATGGCTTCATTCCAGTGTTGTCAGAGGTTGGCAATGCTGACTAGTGGACTTTGAGCAGGCAGGTCAGTAACGACAGTGACAGAGGAAATAATTTGATGACGGTTGTGTTAGCGAGTTATGTTTATGAGGTGCAAAGTTTAATCTTTTTATTATAGAGTAGCTTTCTTTGGTACAAATAGTTTTAAACCAGTGGTTTTTGGAAATATCAAAAGTGGCTTCTTGAATGCACTAATAATTTCCAACTTACCAAAATTTATGTATGAAGAAAACATTCGTTCTAGAGCATATAGGGAATATGGCGCCCCAGGGACATCATACGGCCACAAAACATAAGTTATCAGGAACAACAAACCTACATGTTGTAACCCCAAGGACAAAGTGGCTGCTAACACTTCTCATTTTAATTAAGTTGTTTCAGGTAAGATATTAATTAAATTGATATATTTTTATAAAAGAGGAAAATTAATGATCACTGAGCTGAAATTCAAGGATACATAATGTTAGTGGGTGTTACGCAAAGACAGAAAAAGGTGGAGTTACATTTCTTTTATTTTCTTTTCTTTTGGACTTTGCTGTTCTGAAAGGCACACAAAGTAACGAGAAAAACAATATAGCTAACCAGGTGCTTACACATGTAAGCATGTATATGAAAATATTCCGAACGCGGATGTCTCAACGATACTCTGAAACAGGATTATATACCTGCATTTGAAAAATTAAAATTTTATGTAAGCCAAAATTGGAGCGCTTATACCAGCAGCATACTTGTTATTTACATGGTCGTAAATGGTTTTAAATGCAAGCAGCACGTTTCATATATCTGCCATCGAAGAAGTATTGCTTGCTTCTGTTAACTATATAGCAATTCGGAATGTTTCACGGGTGCTAAAGCTTGACAAAGACTGACGTTAGCAATTTTAGGGTAATTGCGTCTTAATCCTTAGTTAATAAAGAGTAGTTGGTGGTTAATAGGTTTAGCTAGGTTGAAGTGCAGCACAACGGCGTCGTCTGCTACGGTAAGTAATCACAACGGGAACAAGCTTTTGCTAACTGCGGATTTCTGAAATAAACCAAGACAGCAAGATGTTGCCAATATATTGTTATTCTTGTTCATATATTCTCATTATGTGGGATGAAGAAACTATGTAATTTTGATTATCACTGTTAACTGGATCATTAAGGTTAAGTGCCGATTTTTCACACATTCACAGTCGCAATATCGAAGTTGGACACATTTACTCAATGCTCATTTACATATACTCACTGTTAAATGAATCCATAAGATTAAATGCAGATTTTTCATACTTGCATTATCAAAGTGGCCCCATACACATACTTGGTCACACATTTATAGAACACACATTTACATATACTTGCACACATTTGCATATACTCACTGTTAAATGGATCAGTAAGGCTAAGTGTTGATTTTTCTTATCCTCTATCAAAGTTGGTCATTGTGTACCTGCTCTGGTGTTGCTAGTTTCCTTTTGCATTACAGAATTGTTTGGTTACTTAGTTTTGGTATTTTCAGTGAAAGCATGTTTTCACTGTTGCAGTGCTCCAGCCATGACGTCATGCGTGCCATTCTCTATGCCACTGTTTTGTAGTTGAACATTTCATATATGCTTTGCGGCTTGACACTCAATATTCCGAATACATTTTGTGGCTTAGGGTCCTGGGTATATTTCGCTATACTTGTTCGTTATGTGTATATTTTTTATTTGTGCAATATGTGCATTTCATGAAAGTTCTGCCATAACACTATGAAGGATATGGAGCATCTACACTAAAATTAATAGTTGTTCAATTCAGAGAGATGTCAAAGGCTCCTGTTTTGTATTTTGCTATTTTTATGGTAATGTTTGTGCTGAAATTCCAAAGGTTGACTGACCATTGAGCATTACGTTAGTAAATTGATCATGGCACTGATGCATGAGCTTTGTTCCAACAAGTTTTCGTGAATGCATTCTGAACTGTTCTGAACTATTTCATACATTTTATTGTGCACATGGTTCAGTTGAGTATGCCCTCAGAACTGGCGTGGAAATTTGTACTGCTAGAGGATGAAACACTTGAATTGTTTCACAGCTTTTTTGCTTCTGCTGTTACTTAATTTCTGAACACAGAGAATCTCATTTCATATATTCCAATCATGCACGTTCATTCATTTGTACTTGCCTTTATATCAGTATTACATGGCTTCACCATCTCCATTATTTACAATATCTGAATTTCAATAGGAACCATGTCATGGTCGAGTGGTTAGACTGCTCGACTCTCATCAAGGTAGCCCAGGTTCGATCCCAGGTGACCGCAAAGTGAGGTTTCTGGTGGACAACATGGTGCTGGGGCGTGATCTCTGGTTTCTCCCGCCATCATTCTGCCAGTCTCTTTATCTTTCCTGTCATTCATCTTGCTGTCGTACCATCATTCACCTCTCACACCCTCTCACCAGGTATCAGGCTGATATCCCATCCTGGTTATCTCTCAGATCCAAAGCTTTGGTTTCTCAGACCCGACCTTAAGAGAAAAATGAACAAGAATCCGCTAACACTGCGATAAGTGGTATGCTAAGGATAAGGTAAAGAAAGAAAGAATTTCAAAATGAAAATGATATATATATATATATATATATATATATATATGGTGAATATTGGTGTAATGTGATACATTAGAAACATGTAATTAATGAAACATTGTTATGAAACCCACATATTTGAATTCTTCTAATAAGTAAAATACATTTTCTCACAAGATAACTATCATTATTCTCATACCTGTATTGCTTGAGTTTTCATGGCATCTCTGCTCTATGTGGGGCCTATGTGCAAAATATCAGGTGTGGAGTATAGCTGGAAATACCTGAAAATGAATCCAGAATACGTATGAACATATAGGCATGATAACAGCATTGTGCAGGTGGGACTGTTTGCCCCTGCGGGCAGTGGTCTAAGTATGGCATATGTAAGAGCATGGGGATGTTCAGCAGCTACTTGCAAGTGTAGAGATGCAGCACTTTTCAGGTTTCAGTTTTGAGCATTGCAGTTCTACTCTACAGCAGATTTTGGGCATATAGGCCCCATATAGAGCAGAAATGCCATCAAACTCTCAAGCAAATACAGGTATGAGCATATGGATAAGTTCCCTTGTCAGATACAGTTTAGTTTCTTTAAATTTCCTTTAATCTTCCAATTTCTCGATTGTGGGAGGCCATTGATACAGATCCTTAACATGTATTCAAATGGTTTCTGAATAATCTGAACATGCTCAGCAGACTACGTGATTTGCACATTTCCACAATTTTCACTTGCTAGTCCTAATCAGGAATGTCAGTAGTTCAGAATGGTTCCAATTAGTTTTCATACGTGTTGGAAATTCAGAACCAGTTCTGAAATGATCTGTCATATTGAAATGCCAGTTACCTACTCTATACATAATCAATTCAAAATTGTTTGGATGAACCTATGAATGGCCCAAACACGAAACCAATCTGTAACAGTAATATTCTTCGTAATTCATTGAACAAAAATGTATTTTTTTGAAGTAGAACTTGTTTTTGGAGAATAAGTTTGTTTTATTAACCACTATGCTGTAGGAGTGTCAAACTATTGCTGTTTAGTAATGTTCAGTTGCATCATTGAGTAGGCCACTTCGGCGGTTGTGAACTCCCCTCGGATATGATGCTTGTAACATCTCCAGACTGTCATGTCAGATCTTCTACCATGTTCCTGTGCTTGCTATCCTTGGGCCTGAGCAGTTGGAGGTAGAGTATCATTTGTGTATGTCAAAGAAATATGCAGTGCCTGGCCATATTATTACACACCTTGACGTTTCAATGTAATAGGAGTTTAGGGACAAAACAAACTATTTTGTTATTTTCTCTACCGTACAGAGAAAACTTGCATTTCCTGAAACATTGATGAATAATTTGAGTATAATATACATGCTTACAGTGATAATTGGGTATATAGGGTTTTTCATTCAAAATCTAACAGCACACAGCATTTTGCCTCTCCTTTGACCTAGCTGTAATACCTCTCTCTAGCTGCCATTGTGTGCGAGGACTATCATGAATGCATTGTTGTGGATGGTTTCTTTCATTAGTGGATGATGGTTTAATTGATCCACCGCTTCTGTTCTTTTCTGAGAGGTGTGGTTCCACCTCAGTGGTCGTGTCAACACTCATTACAGTCAGTATTGAGCCTCACATTCAAGAAATTCCTCAATGTGATTGGAAAGTTAGCCCAGCGCCATGTTGTCCATCACAAATCTCACTTTGCAGTCGCTTGGGATTAAACGTGTGCTGCTGTGGTGAGAGCCAAGCAGTGTAAACACTCGGCCACGGCATGGTCCACAAATTCTTATATCCAGGAATGTTAACATTCTGTTCCATTTTTTCCATTGTACACTTGATGCTGGGATTCTTACTGTTCAGAGAGTTTAACAAGTCCTGAAGCATGTCTCTCCCATTAGGTTAGATGGTGAATGTGTCATCCACATATCTGTAGATGGCAGAAGGCTTTAGACTAGCTTATTGCTGTCTTTAAATCTGCAAGCTGCAGTGAGCGCTGTGTTAAAGAAGCCATAATCATGCTTAATCCAAATAATGCTAAAAAGGGATGACAGCTTGTAGTTGAATCGCGTCTGGAGTTTAGTGCTCAACAAACATGTCAGAAGCTTTGTGAGACAGCCAAAGCCAAGCCCTGGTTTTATTGCTGGTCATAGATCTTCTGAACTTCTGCAGTAAACTCTTCACTTGCCTCCTTAAATGCATTCTATTTTCAAGTGCCTCTAATCTTATTGTATCAGATGCATTTTCAAAATCAACATAAAGATATTCATCCTCTTTTGTTTCTTAAATGCTTAGTTAATATAGTTTATATTATGTCAGTTCTTTTACGTCTCCTAAATCCTGCCAGATAGTCACAGTTTCCCTTTTTCCAACCACTCCTGTTGCTTAGAAGTGAGAATGCCAGTGTAAATTTTGTCTAAGATGGATAATGAATCATATAGTTTACCAAGCTATTGCCTTTATTAGTGATGTTTTACTTTCATCTTTGCACTACCTCTTTTCACCATAGGCAGCGCCGTGGCTCAGTGGTTAGACTGCTTGGCTCTCACCAAGGCAGCCCGGTTTCGATCCCAGGCGACTGCAAAGTAAGATTTGTGGTGGACAGCACGGCGCTGGGGCGGGTTTTGTCTGGGACCTCCGGTTTCCCCCTGCCATCTCATTCCACCGGTGTTCCACCTTCATCTCATTTACCATCAGTGTCACCGCCTGCGGTGTCATATGTAGTAAAAGCGGGTGTTAAACACTACACATTTCACATTTATTTCTTTTCACCATTGTTAGCAAACTATTTACTGCCCTCATGTAGAACTTCTCTGTTCTGTATGTTATCAATTGTGTATTCACTCAAATTAATCTTTGCTGAAATGTTTCACTTAGCTCCTCTCTCCACCTATATCTAGTTATGAGGGTAATTCAAAAAGTCCTAGATGTTTGGAGATTATTAACAAAATGAAAATATCAATGTTTATTATCCACATTTGAAAGGTGCACTCTTAAGCTATTTTTCCACATAATCGCCATTCAAATTGCATTTATCATGTCGTGGCACAAGTTTTTCAGTACCCTCTTTGTAGAAATCTGCTGCTTGCGATTTCAACTACTGGTTTACACCAGCATGCAGTTCAGCGTCAGTATCACAGCATTGTGAACCAAGGCATTTCTTCGTTGCTGGGAAGAGGTGGTAGTCACTCGGCACCAAATCCAGGCTGTATGGTGGATGGTCAAACACCTTCCTTCCAAAACCATCCAAGAGTGTTCACATATGATTGGCTGTATGTGGGCGTACATTGTCGCCTACCACTGCAATCCTCTTCGTCAACATTGGTATGGCCATTTTTAAAACCAATTCACCATGCCTGATTCGGCTTTCACTCATTCCCTGCTCGTAAACATCACAAAGTTGATCCATTTCAGTTGGTTTGTTCCTTTTAGCCAGCAAAAACCTAATCGCAGATTGCACTTCACAAATGGCAGGGTTTTCTATTGCAGTGCACATTTTAACAGCTCACCGAGATCTCAGTGGGGAAGGCACAGCTGGATGTGTACTGAATGTAGAAATGTTCGGACACCAAGATGGCGGCTCTTGCCCTTCTGATCGCCATGAAGGTCAAAACGTCTGGGGACTTTCTGGACTGTCATCATATATTTCAACTCTTCTGCTGCCTCCAAGCATTTTCTCCCAAACTCATTTTCATTAATAAGGGAAAATCAGCTATTTACCTCATCAGTAACCTTGACATCTAGGGCCTTTTTTGTCCACGCCATGTGTACACTAGGGAACAAAATGCTTTTTTTTTTTTCTTCATATACCCGAAAGAAAATAAGCCAATTCTGATGTAAACTGCTCTGCTGATTCCATAAATGCCCCTCCCTTTTTGTATCTTATTTTTTATGAAAACTTAAAACAATTCAGTATGATCACTTATTAATAAATAAAATATAGAAACTAGTAACAATGAAGCAACAAATACTACATAAAATATCAATATTTGTAACACTTCACTTATCTGTTAAGAAAGTTTACAAAATAAATTTTCTAGAGTATGAAAGTAGTCTCAATTGAATTCTGAGTGAAATTTTCAGCAATTCTCTTAAAAGAAAAGTGAAGTTTGTTATAATTGAATTTTATGATAACTCATATTTGCTTAATTGAAAGTAAGTCATTTTATTGCCAATTAACATTGAAAATAATAATTATAGTTAATTATTATAGCTAACGTAAATCACAGATGATGAAAACCATATACATGAATAATCTCAGAAGTGTTTCAGTGTTGATTTTTTTCTTGTATTTACATGTACTCTCGCTTTTGAGGCACCAACATGGCTGAATCCAAGTACTGTCTTTCCATCTCAGAAATGTCCTTATGAAAACGCTCACTTTGCTTATAACAAGCATCTTCTGGGTTTGTAGGGAAACAATCAAGAGTGCAAAGAGTAACCCATTTCTTTCTAGCCCCTTAAGAGTTCTGAAACTAAAGTTTTAGAATTTTCTTCATTATTGTAGCCCAGAAAGCCTTTCACCACTTATATAAGTAATATGCATGCTGCCATTTCAACAGGTTTAAATTTAGATTCAGAAACACGGTCTTTAAGAAGTAGTCGAATTTGAGAACCGATTCATTAGACACATCTGACCTTAAGTTTCCTTAGGTTGTTCTATCCTATTATCCACTTTTTCAATCGTGAGTAGTTTTAATGTATCTAAATGTCTAGCGGAAACTGTTGAAAAGATTTCATCAACTTAATGGTATCAAACCTTGAAGATCCACGGAAGGGTATTTCTGTGTGTTTCACATGAGCTCGCAAATAAATTTGCGAAAAACAGTGAAAGTGGATTGCCAATAGATAGCCCGGATTTCTGACTGTGGTATTTACCATTAAAGCTGAAGAAATTTTGTTCAGTGCATAGGTTTGTTAATGAGATATAGTCTTCTGATTCTATTGCAATTAGCCATTTTTTTAAGTGTTTGTAATTTTTCTGTTGGTATGCTTGGGAATAATGTGATATATGAAACCAGTCTCATTTTTGTATAACTTTATTTTTTTTTATACTGAGTCTAAAGAATTTTTTAAATTTACACTTTCAAACTTTGGGAAGCTATTGAATTTGTTTGGTATCCATTTGGCCAAATCATATGTGAAGGCATTTGTGCTACTAGTAGTAGGACTGGACTTCGCTAAGGAGGGGATTTGGCATGTAGTTCTAAGCTTTGCCTGTTGTACCTATGCTCTCAAGTGGGGCACCCCCGGGAGAGAGGATCAGGCAAGAGGAGACAGAGGGCGGCCGTCGCAAGGAATCACAACAGTGCAGAGGGCAGGGTCCATACACTTAACCAGTTTGAAACACCCTGGCAGGCCAGTATAACTGGCATTCCACCTTATTGTGGTCTGAAAATGGCCCCACCAGACTGGGTTTGAAGACTGCCCTACTGGAAGAGTAAGTTCTACAAAGTGCATATTATCCTGCCATGCAACACGGAGGCACCTGCCAATGCTTCTACCCTGAAAGAGGCCACCAGATGAGAGATGTGAAATGATAATGGAGATGAACTCGGGGCCAGGAAATTCTCGGAATGTAATTAACCTAATTAGCATCTGCCTGAAGACCTGGGAAGAAAACCCCTGAATGCAGCTGCAGACGTAACCACCCGAGCCATCCGCTTGGTATTAGTAATAGGTCTCATGGCTTTTTATATTTTATGTTGGATTCTCTACTCTAATTTTGTGTAATGCTTTCTTAGTTTTATTTGCAGATTCAATGCAGTAATTTAATGAGTTGTTTTCCACTGTTTTGTAATTGCTATCTTTTAGTAAGTCTATTCTGGTTTTTACAAAATTACTAATTTATTCCTCTTATCTGCTTTAGTGTATATGACTGGTTTACTTTTAAGTGATCTCATGATATGATTTGAAGGTTGATTTTCTTTTCATAATGTGGTCTGCTATTTTGGAGAATTCGTTTTTTTACTATGTGCTTATTTTCTTCATTTAATGTTTGTGTTATTAAACAAATTCAATAACTTTGCAAAGTTTGAAAGTGCAAATTTAAACAATTTAGACGTCGTAGAAAAAATTAGATGCTAAATATAACTGGCTGGCTTCATTTGATGTTACATTATTTCCAAGCATGCCAACAAACTAATTGCAGGCGCTGTTAAAAGTAGATAACTGCAATAGAAATGGAAACAGCAGAAGCGAATCTCATTAATAAACCTATGTGTTGAATAGAACATTTTTAGCTTTAATGGTAAATACTATAGGCAGAAATCTGGGTTATCTATGGGCAATCCACTTTAACCTTTTTTCACAGATTTATTTATGAGTTCATGTGAAATACACATAAAAATACCCTTCCATGGATCTTCAAGGTTTGGTAGCGATAAATGACTTCTTTGCAATTTTTCCAAATAGATATATAGATGATGCATTAAAACTACTCAATCTACATGAGAAAGCAGACAAATTCACAATAGAAAAGGAAGTCAGTAGACAATTGTTTCAGCAGGAATGATATAAAAATAAAATTTGAATTGACAGGATGCCAAAAAAAAAAAGTCAAGCTATAAATGGATTACAAATAAATATTCAATAATAAACAATCTTACATGAGATTAGTCAACATAACCCTGGACAAAGCAGAATACTACAAGGAACAAAAAAAGCCTTACTTCACATAACAGAAGAAAATGGATACAACAAACGTCTGGTATTTAAGAAAATGAAAAAAAAAAAGTTTAGCTAAAGAAAACCATTAAGAAACCAACCACATTCACTAAAGAAAAGGAAAGCAGCAGCATATTCAGTGGATTCACATACCAATCCAAAAACATTTAATAAACTCAAAAGGATTTTTAAAGAACAAAATATCTTGGTACCTACAAATAGATGCTCAGTATTAAAATGAAATTCAAAAACAAACGATGAAATCCTACCAATCAATAGATCTGGAATATACCAAATAAGTTGTAGGGATTGTGAAAAATGCTATATAGGTCAACCTAAATGAAACCTAAAATCAGAGTCAAAAAACATTTTAGAAACATGTATCTGAAAAAGGAAGATAAGTCACCAGTAGCATTTCACTTTTGGAATGAAAACCATGACTTCAGCTCAAATGCAATATCATTAAAAGGGATGATAAAGCAAAACAAACTGAAAATATGGAACATTTTGGTATGGATAAATTAGGACAGAGTAATGAACTTTGAAATCACAGAAGTTTAAAGTTTCACCGCTGGAGAGAATACAGCAGATGATGGTCAGACCTTCAAGGTTGAGAATCAACAGCTTCCAAAACTAGTCCTCAAAAAATTAAAATGTGATGGAGTGTTAAAAACTGACTACAATTTTTTTCAGTTAATTTGGATGTTACTATTAAATTCCTCCAAACATGCATAATATAAATCCTTTCATGGAAGTGTTGAAAACAGTGTTGTTGTATAAATTAAATTAATTGGGAGTCGATTAATGACACAAAACAACACTCACTTTTAAATTTTCCCGGAACCGGTTTCTGAGGCCTTCCCTCTATCTTCAGCCGGACATCGACTTGTTCTCATTGGTGTAGCTGGCACCAATAGAGATAGAGGGAAGGCCTCAGAAACCGGTTCCGGGAAAATTTAAAAGTGTGTGTTGTTTTGTGTCATTAATCGACTCCCAATTAATTTAATGCATAATATAATTCATGTATTTATGCCATTATGTGCTGGAGCCATATTATGGGAGGTATAGTCACTGCTATTGAACATTAATAAAGGCACTTATATTCATAACTTGAAACATGACTGACTTAGCGCTACCTGTACCTGTGACTGAGTGAAAAGTTTTGTAAACATATTGCCACTGCTATCTCAAACTGTCTAATCTCCGTCAGACAGCGGCAGGTGCTGCAGCCTATGCAGGGTTTGATTATTTACAAACAGTGCCTTATATTGACAGTGAAATATGGTAATTACGGAAATATGATATCAAAACCAATGATGTACAAGATAATTAAGGGAAACAAAGATAAGTTCACATTGTATACAATCAACTCCATAGCTGAATTAAATGGACATACCGTACCTCTGTGTCATTGTGATATGAATGCTATCGAGCTAATATGGGCACAAATCAGTGAAGGAGGTAGAAAAGACGGATTAATTGATATTTTGGACAATTTCATCATAAATTTAGATGGTGAGTCCAAAAATTCCCTAATAGTAGTGAAACAGGTGAGTTTAATCATTCGTGTTTGTATTAATACTATATTAACCTAGATTCAAAAACCTTGTAAAAATCAGCCTCTATAGCAACATTATGCCAAATACAAATTAGTATGTTGAGGAGAGCCAAAAGATGAGAAACTGAATGTTTTCAGTTTTCCAAAGTAAAGCACAAATTTGCCTACTGTGAAAACTTTCTTCATCACATGATACGACTTTACATTGAGATTTAGCTTAAAGCATGTCTGAATCGTTAAACAAGCCCGTCTAATGCATTTCATCTTGATTAGAATATTATTTATTTGAAACTTATAGGTATATCTTTGCAAACTCAAGTGAACTGGATTTCACAATTTTGTTAAGAGTTCAGGCAGTTCTGGCAGTTTCAATGCAGTCGCATGATATTTTTGTGCTGGTGTAAAGGCTTATTTCTTGAGCTTATAGTAATACTTGGGGGATGGATTATTTAAATTATTGATGGTGTAACAATCATATCAGATCACAATCAGTGCCGCTGGTAAGCAGGAATATACTCTCGTAAGATTTCTTTTACATGTGTATAAATCTACTGACATGAAGCTGTTTTTTTACCCAATCTTAAAATCTCCACTGTGGGACTCTGTTCAGGTTACAACTTAAACTTGTAAGGCCAGCGCTTAATTAGCTAGGCTACACAGACATAAGATTATATGTATGAAAAAATTGTGATTTTTCTCATGCTTAGCTTTTTCTACATGTATCTTAAGGAATCATGAAATCGATTGCTTGGAGACTTCTGGTGTTTCCAACATTGAAAATGAAACTGGAGATCAATAAATCTTAATGGTTTATGTAACATTTTACAGAAGTGCCTATATATTTTTTTTTCTAGTGGCACTACAGAAAACTTCATATGACTTTTTACACCTATATCGTAGTTGCTATTACGTAATTTTAACCTCAGATTTCATATTTTCTACATTTTCCTAACTTGAAAATGTTCCACAGGATGCAGTTTTCTATATTAGTCTGTATGAAATTCTAAACATGCCTGTAAGGGCAACTGCATAATAAGTGTACCCATTTACATTTGTTGTGTTTTTGTTATTTGTATTGAAAAGGATTATAATGCTTAGGAACATAAAAAGTGTTAAATAGGTGTGATTATTTTTTCCCTTCGTTGATATGGCGAAGACAAATATTTTACATAGGTATAGGTCATTAATAAGTTAAAATGGGTGCAGAAACTTATACCCCAAGCATTAATTTTTAAAATTACAATATGTGGGACATTTTGAAAATCACCTGTAATTTAGACATAACTTGTTAATTCCTCAGATACTATTCTAATTAGAAAGCTGAAACGTGGTATTATTCCATCCTTGATCGATCACAAAAATAAAATGGTATAAATTTCAAACAAATCTAACAAAAGCTTCAGATATTTCAATTTTCACCCCTAAGACCTCCCTCCCCCCCAACCCATATTTTTGTTTTTTGACATAAGTTAATTACTGCACACCTTTCTGCACATTGTTTCCTACTTAGTGGAGTGGATTTATATGTATTTTAATTATACGACAATATCTGTTATTTTAACTCGCTGTGGAACCATTTATGAAATTTGGAATAAATGTAGAACTATTTCGCCTAGGTAACTGCAAAATAGTATGTGTTTAGCGAATTTGTTGCAACATATATTGCAATGATTGTCATTATGTTATGGTGCATTTTAAGAGACATCGTACTAAAATTGTGTATTTCTGAGTGTTTACTTAGCAAATATTTAGTGCCTTGCTTGCCTATTTCACACATTTTTAGTGCCTATAAATCCGCTCCCTAGTCATGACCTACCTACAAGCGTGGGCATTAGTGCGCTCTAATTCCTGTGTTTCAAGATAGACTAGACAAACTCTAAGGAATTGCAAGTGATAACTGGGAATGAGATAGATTATTGGGAAAAGAATTTGTGAGAAATTGCAGAAGATGTTTATTCTGTCATTCTTTGAAAAATGCCATAATTACATAGGTACATATGTAATGTACAGGATGTTGAAGTACACCGAAATAATTTCAGCGATTATAGATGTTAATAATATACACAAGTTGAGAGAGGCAATGCATGGTCTGTGGCTAAACATAACACAGTTAATTTTGTTAAACCTAATTGGGATCAGATGCTGATAAGTTGGTATTTAAACAAGGTGGGTGAAATTATTGAATTGAAATGCTTTTGAAACTGCTTCCCAAGTATAGATACATCTATTCTGAGTAGCTCGTCATTGGCATTCTCAAGATTTAATGCCTCAAAGATCTCTCAAATCTTGAACTGATCACTTGCCAGTGCGACAAAGAACAGTGATTACTGTCTTCTTGCATCATGCAGCTACCTTAGTGGGGTTTCTGTAAGTGAAATGGTGGCCCAACCCATAGCGCCGAAAACTGGTGCTCTAAAAGTCATTGGTTCGGTTCCTCTCGTGTAGTTAATTTTTTTCTTGGTGTGTTTAATACATAAATCCTAATAGGAAGAAATAGCATGATTTGTAACTGGAAACTATGAAGCTGATTGACCAGTGCAATAACATTACCATGATTTAAACCATGTTTATGCTGTCCGATGAAAGGCGGGGGGGAATCTAACTGTAGCTTGGCCAGCACACTTTCCCGACCTCAAACCAACTGATTTCTTTTTCTGTGGTGACCTCAAGTTTCTGGTGTGTGAAACGTCTATTACCTCAGAAGGCGACCGAACTGTCCAAATGATAGCAGCATATGAAGTTATTTGACACACAAACTTTGGACAGAGTACGGCAGTTATTCATTCAACCTACAAGAGAAAAAGAGAAACAACTTTTTTAAAAATTCACCTTCCACCCATCAGCCTATAACAAATTCCAAAAAATCTTCTCAAAACACAACATAACTCTTGCACCTCAAAATAGGTTTAATATCAGAAATTTGTTAAAAGGCCCTCCCAAAAATTCAATCACTACCAAAGAAAAACCAGAAATCTATGAGATCAAATGTGAAACTTGCCCTAAAATGTATATAGGAAAAACAAAAAGAAATATTAACATCAGAACTAGAGAACATATAAGAAACATTAAAAATGGTGAAACAGAAAAATCAGCAATGGCTTTTCATTTTTTGAATACTAGACATGACATCAACTTGGAAACATCTCTAATAAAATATCTTAATCACCCCATAGACCTTTCCGTATGGGAAAAAATCTTCATTAACAAAAATCGTCATAGTCATGAATTTTGAAACTCCACCACCGGACATCTTTGACAAGTACATCACGCCATCTATTGACAATACGGAGAAAGAGGAAACCACTACAACTTAAACTAATCGAGTATCAGCTGATGATAGGAGCAAGAGCTCTTGAAACATGTCCTGTGAATAAACAGTGTGAGTGAAGCAATGTGAATCTTCTCGATTCACTTTTGTACTATTCATTCACCGCTTGTATTGAAAATGCAGGTTGCCATTTTGAGCAGTTTCTATAAACCTGACATAAAGAGTTGCATTTACTTTGTTTTTTATGTTAATTCATTCACCCTTTAATCCACCTCCCATTTAGACGTACAGCATGGGAAAGTATTAAGCATGTTGCAACCTTTGTTAGAAAGAATTTTAACTAATTGCATTTACAAGGTGAAATACTCCGTAAAATGCATACATTTATACAGCAATTAAAATTTTAGACAAAATATTAAAATAAAAGCAAACATTAAAAAACAAAAAATGAGAGACTCGAACTTATTTACCTTCACTTGAAAGCTAACGTCATAACCATTGAGCCAGAGTTCTCCGACATGTCTCTTAATTTTCTTGTGTTGTGAGTTAAAATGGTAACATTAGCAGTGGCATATTGCCACTTCAGAAACTTATAGCCGTCCTATTGCGTCGTCCTATTTTGCATTCGTCGATTTGAACGACGTGACCGGGACTACCAATTTTCCCCCTTGCAGTATACTTGGTGTCATTTGACATCATGGACACTTCGCGGCAGTAACTGAACCAGTCTGATACAGTCCGCGAACTCGTACATGTATTTCCTTCGGAGCACTCCATTATCGTCATTTCGTAGGATTGTTTTATGTGCAAAGCAGTGCATTACTGGGCGATATAGTGTAATTTTGGGACAAGTAAGTCTGTTGGCAGCATTGCGTTCGGTGGAGAAATAAGCAGAGGTTGGCTGCACTGAATTCAATATGGCTGCATTACGCAGTAAATAAACAAACAATAACATTAAAAGAATGCCCTACAACACGAAATTGCACTAAAATGTAAAGAAATTATATTAAAGGTTATAGTATAAAAACATAAAAAAGTGTGAAGGAATTAGAAAAACGCCGCGTCGCATATTAGGAAGAAGAGCCCTAATTTTTATTTTGATTTACCAATATACTGCAGGGGTATTAAGTAAGACATGAGTTCAATGTGGCTTTTTTGAAGTAGACAATACCAATAACATTGTGTGTAAAATAGGCAGGAAAACATTTTCGTGCTGTAATAAATCATACAGTGCAACAAATTTAAAGAATCATTTTACATTCATACACTGGCTGGAGTTCAGAGAATTTCTATTTTTAAGCTGTGCGAATTTCTTGTTGCTCTTAGAACATGATGCCGCAACCTGAAAATCATGCACGAAAACAAAATTGGTTACATGTGTTTATATTGTATGGGACCAAGCTCTGTATGGTTGGAAGGTATGCAATCAAGTTTACATTGGGTAAGAATGGTATTAGTGATGGGAGGGGAGTGCTAACGGTCAGATAAACGTTGACATTTCAGTGTTTTCAATGAATGCAGAAAACTGAACATTGCAAATAAATGCCAAAACCACATTAACTGGTGCTACTAGTGTCATGTAGTATGGCACTATTTAAGAATTGCCTTCTTACTATGGTGTAAATTTAAATTTAGCTTAACTAAAAATGCCTAATATTGGCAAAAAATAAAAAGAAACATGCAGACCGTCATAGCCATTGTTATTCACATTCTCATCATAGTGGTTGTGCTGGTGAAAATGTTTGTTGTCACTATCACTGGTGGAACTATCATTGTCTGTTGCTGTATTTGCAATGATGTTATCTATAACACCTGACACGGTTCTGTCTATTTCCACCTGCAATATTCAGCTTCTGGTTCCTCCACTTTTACTTTTCTCTTGGGCGATGGACTTCTAGAAGGGGAATAAATCTTCTTTCCTCATTTCTTTGTTACAAGTAACACCATCTTTTTGCAAGAAATTTGCTATCTTTTTCTTGGTAGAATATTTGGTTGGTTAAGTTTCAGACAAGATTCAATGTCCAAAATTGTAACTGAAGGTGGGATGTGTGGAATAAACATTTCTTACAACCACTTTAGTGGTTCATTTGGTCATGGTAATCCCCACTGGTGCTTCCTGCCTTATAGAGCAGTTTCGCTACATTCACAATCTCCTTCCCTCCAGCATGTAGTGTAAAAGAATGAACCGATTTCATTGTAACTTTTGGCAACTTCAAAAATCTCAAGTGCCAGAACCTCTTCTTTGGCTATTGTCCAACCAAGTTTCATCTAAATAAATTTGTTCCAGATTTCTGCAAAACTTGCACATTTACAAGATACTATCCACCCACCACAAGAAGGCAAGAGATAGATGAATGATGGGGAAGGGGTTTTGAACTGTTTATCTGCTGTTAGTGGATCTGTTTACTGGGAAATGAGTGTGAGTTTGCATATAAGTCACTCATGCTGGCAGATCTGATGTTTGTTGCTGTAACTGTAGTGATAGGCGTTATGCATGGGTGAATTATGACAATACTTGCATATTTTAAACTAATCTAACATTATTTGAAGCAAAAGTTTAGAAATAGTGATGTATTTAACATTTGAAAGTAATGAGTCGGTAATTCAAAAACATCACTTAAATTATCCTTACTTGGACATGTTTCGGAGAACGTTTAGTCCCCATTGTCAGCAGTTATCCGACTGGTTGGATCCGTCGGTACTTGAAGTGAGCTGGTTGTCTGTGGCAGCATCTGTTGTCTGTGAGATGAACTTCCAAAGAGAGTTTTCAGGCGGCAATTCAAAATTTAAAGTATACTGTTTGTTTTTTATAATTAGCAACTTTTCCCAAACATCGAGTTCGGCTGCATTACTGGCTGATTTTAATAAATTTCATGATTGGTAGACCAGAAATGGTGAGCTATTGCTGATTTTTCTATTTGTATTTCATGCATCTCATATGTTCCTGTAACCTAATACGTAAACTTGTTTTGGTTTTTCCTATGTAGAACTTATTGCAATCAGAGCAGTTGATTTTGTATTGTATATACCTGATTTCTTGTTTTCAGGTACTGGGTCTTTCAGGTTGTTGCATAATAAGTTTTTTAAACTGAATTGGGAAGGTGAACATAAACACCGTGGAGACAGCAAAAATGATTGTTACACATTCCTCTAGCTTTCCTTTGTGTGGTGGGTACAATTTGTCCACCAGCTCATGGTGTTAGACATATGAGGGTGAGAGGAGATATATTCCAAGTAGTGTATCCCGAGTATTGTAAATATCCTCGCAAGCATTGTCTGCTGCTTATGTTGCCAAATTATCTGCAGTGTTGTTCACGCTTTTGAATCATGATTTACTAATTTCAATGGTAAAATCGCACTAGTTACTAGTGTTACATCAGAAGTAATGAAAAAAAAAAGTGATACATTCTGAGAGCCAGGAAACGATTAGGAAAGTGATGGAAAGTTGTGATGGGGAAGCTAGGAACAAGTGTATAAAACTTCCTTTAAATCAAGCAACTGCAAGAGCTGTTGTTTATACAGGGGTTTCTGAAAGAACTATTGCAAGAATTCACAAACAGGTGCAAGATTTAAGTGTAAGTGGTGGAAAGTGTGTTCTAACGACCCCAGAGAAACACCAGAAAACAAGACCTGCACACTGTAGTTAATGTTGATGAGTTTGATAGGTGTGATTCGAAGAATTATACATGACTTTTACGTTGTTGACAAGTGTGTTCCCACTATAAATAAATTGCTCCCTGTTTGGTAGAAGATACATTTTCCATGGGGACGAAGTTCTTTTTGGAAAGTAATTTCAGGAATGGGCTTTAAATGGAGGAAATGTTGGAACAAAAGGAAAATATTTACAGAACATCCTCACATTGTGGCTTGGAAACACGATTATCTCATTAAAATAAAACATTTGTGAGAATGTGGAAGAAGTATTTCTTATATTGATGAAAACTGGTTGGATAGTAACATCACATTCGGCAAGTGCTGGCAAAGTGAGGAGGATTTTTGGCATTCCTCAAGTACTAGTGCAGGGAATGCATTCCTTGAAAATGCTTTTCTCATTGACAGTTTACTACTGAGCATAGTCATTAGTAAGACTTTATGGCCACCTCAGTCCCCAAATCTTATGGCATGTGATTTTTATGATTGGAGCAACTTGAAAAATGAAGTATACAAAACTAATTCCCACACATTAGAGGAATTAAAACAAAATATTAGAACAGAAAATAACACTACTTCGGAAGTTGTACTAATGCATGTGAAGGAATGTTCCTTAGATATATTGATACTGAGGGCCCAAATCACCTAGTTGTCGATGGGTCCTTAAGCTCCACTCACTCACTGCTAATGCAGATGGACAATATTTTCGACATCTGATATAAGATATGGTTTGTGATTATTCTGATTATTGTTATTATTCAACAGAGTGTTGAGGTGTATTGACCTTAAGGTGACCAGCGATGGGATCATTCCTTATCGGGTCTTATCTGTTCGATTGGAAGAGTGAAATATTAGTAAGTTGAGTACAGTAAGTTATGAAACACAAATAGAGCGATTGGAAGCTGCATGTTTCTATATGTTTTCTCACGCCTGCCGATGTATGAAACATTGCTATCCAGAAGACTTGATTATATCTGAACAGAGTATACATACTTGACTCACTCAGTATATGTGATATGCTGATGTAAACATCTCTGTGTTGCGAATTTTTTCCGATACGCCTTCTCGCTTTGCCATGTTGTAGTGTGATTTGAGATTTCGTTATGATGCCCAAGCATGTGTGACTGGGAGATAGGTTGTGTGCCCGCTAGTCAATTTTTGTAGCATACATAGTTTGTACTCTATTCAGCCTTAAAGTGTGTACGGATGTCAACATTGTGCAGGAGCATAACTTTTAGAGCGAGCAAAACAGTGAAGCGTGAATGGAAATAGCTCCTTACTGCATTGCATATAACACTTATTTTATACATTCGAGTAATGAATGGGTTGAATAAGTACCACATGATTGAATAATTACTGCAATTCAAATTCTAAAACATTTAAATGAGCATAAATATTTTACTTCCATTTATTGTGACATGATATTCAGTAATTCCCTCATTGCATTGTTTATGGCGGTGGAACATTGCTTTGGCACTCGTCCTGTTAGTATTACATGTGCGTGCGTTGAGTAACAATGGCGGAGTAGTCAGTTTCCCAGAGTTGTGTATAGAAGCATAAAAATGGAAAGCCGGTATAAAGTGGTGAAAAGGCTCTTGTATTAAACAAGCTTTAATTTTTTCTTTCAACCTTCTGGCACCTTGTCTGTGTATGTATGAAGCAACTGGTGTATCTGTGAACACTATTCCAGATGTGTGAACTGAAATTAAACAAACAGGAACTGTAAAATCCCCTAAAAAGAAAAGGGAAAGATGATTTAGTGTTTCAGGGTATGTGGATGATTTTGTTACTACTACTATTCATTTTAAAGTGCATAATTTCTTTTTAAACGAGCCTCCTACTTAGGATAAGGTAGTGAGTAGTTACCCAGATCTTCGATATTTGAAGGAAATCACGTTCCACACTTTACTGAAGGACATCAGGTTTCAATTTTTAAACAGACACAAAGTTGATGTGATAATTGACTGGGAAGGAATTTTGGTGTGGAGAGAGATCTGTGAGACATTTTGGTGTAGAAGAGCACACAATTTATTAGACGGAACCTGGGTAAATGAGGGACATGTCACTTCAAAAGCTTGGACAGACACAACTGCAGAGTCAAAGAAGGATGAACTTTTTTCTGGGCTTTACAAAGTTTTAAATAGTCCAATTGGCAAGGGTAAGCGCCTCATTTTGCATATTGGCAGTGATAATGAGTTTCTTGATGGGGGATATTAATGCAGATTTACGTAAGATTTTACTCACAAATTATATTTCATAGCTTTTCTTTAGCCCTTTCTTTTATTAGTTTATTTAGTAAATATGAGCTGAATGCCTTTCTAATGCTGTAATCTGTGGAGAAAAATATAATGGTTGTGATAAGAGTTAGATGTGAATAGCTGATGGCAAATAGCTTCAACCACGTGTTCTTTAGCTTAGTGATACAAACTGCAATGTTTATGTGCATCCCCACTTCAAGCCTGGAGGGATTATAGTTTGGAAGAACTTAATTGTGGTTCTAATAGAGTAATGTATTAATGCTGTGATTAATGAAATGGCATGTCAATTAGTTAAAAATTCTTTGGAGTTAAAGTGCACAGCACATGTCTGCTCTAAATTGTCCATAAGAATTCTCTGTTGATAGTTGCAGAGCTTTGCTCTGTACTGGGAGAATGACTGCTTACATTTTGTTAGCACTGTTACTCCTTTCTACCTGAAGACCTCTTTGGATTGTTCACTTTAAATGGAGGAATATCTATCAAACACATGATTTTTACAAATCTGAATTAACTTTTACAAAACTTCTAAGTTCCTAAATATGGGCTGGAGCGTCTGGGTTTCATCTGAAACCACCTGCTTCATAGTAGAATGAGAAGCTGCAATTATGTTTTATGATAAATGCTGTGTTACTTAGGGACATTGATCAGCTTTTGAAGTTTCACAAGGCTGACTGTATAGAATTTCAGTATCTGTGCTGAATGTGCTTGAGAATTCTTAAATATACTGCTGGAACTAAACACTTCAACATTTTGGCAAGAACAATAACAGTTGTGAATCACTCACTCTTGATCTGTATCAAAGGCTTCTTTGGCATGAACATTGCAACCATGTTGATTGTTTGCAGATGATGCCAGTGTGATAATTTTAAGCAAAATGTTATAATCTTTTTGTTTTGTTTTGTAATTTACATCCTTCAACGTTTTTAAGTCATATTGGACGATGAATGGAATGGGTGAAATGATGCTCAAATGGACCCATGGTCCATGGAGTTGTTAAATATCTTCTGTGTTAAAAATCAAAAATACTTTGCCAAAAAAATGAATATACAGTTTTCGGTTTCTAATATTTTTTTAAGTAGTGTTTTAAAACCCAGTCTTTATATAGAGATGGATGCTGATAATATGAAATGATAAATTGGGAAAGGGAAAGCAAACGTTCCAGGCCAAAGTTTAGAGTACCTCCACAACATTTCCAATCTAAAGGGACTGAGAGTAAGCAGAAGGAAAAAATCTGTTTGGTGGTGGTGGTATTTGAACTGCGCCCCTGCCATTTGCAAGTCCATGTGGAACAATAATACAGTTCATAGAGTATAATTCAGGTGGCTGTGAGAATGTTGCCAAATGTCTTGACTACACCTTTTATATTTTTACACTAGTTATATTACCTTTATTTTATTTAATTTGGAGAGGTTTTACTAAAAACTGTTCTTTGCACCACGAATGCAAAAATTTCAGCATACTTGATATTTGAATAGTTATAACTTTAGAAAATCAATCCAAGGCTTGTACATTGTACCTTATTTGTGAGCCATGACATAGTGAACCTAAGAATTGTGGTCTGTGCAGACCTCCATTTCATATGTGCTCTTATGGGGTATAGTTAAAGTATTCGCTTGTTCTACAGTTCACTATAACATTGTTAAATTTATTGCTTCATTGCATTAAGGATAATGTACGATACATATGCCATGTTCCTGCATTTTGAACTTTGTTTCTATTATGATGAACACTTAAAGAACACTTTCTTCAAACAATAATTGTCTTGAAAATGTATATCCTAAGCTTTTCAAAAAATTAAATATTACTGAATTCATCAAGTTTCTCTTGGCTGGCCCCGTGGCTCAGTAGAGCACCAGCCTGCCGTGTGATGTGTCTCGGGTTCGATTCCCGGCTGGGGTGGATATTTTTTTCCAGCCAAGATGCTTCCCCATTTTCTCCAAAGTCTGGAATTATGAATGAGAGTGCAAATGTGTGCATGGTCTAATGATGTAACGCAACGTTTACAAGTGAACACAATCAATATGTTCCAAAGGAAAACAGCTACCTATATGTCCACTGCAGTTAAAGGCGGGGTATAAGTGGAGCAAGAAATGTTTTACAATTTATTACAGCATTGAAGTAGATCTTTAGTAAATATTTATTATAATATGTTAGTTTATTTTAGTCGTTTTTCATTTAAAACTCTGTTCTCTCTTCTGTTTAAGGATGACTTGATGCCCTTAGACTTAAGGCTTTCTCTTAAGCGATGCCTTTGTCAAAGTCCCCTAGATCTGTTACTCGTTTTTGGAGCATTATGCCTTTTTACCTGGAGTTCCTAAAGTTATGTTCTGATATTCATTAACTTTGTGTTCTTTAACAATTCCTTTCACTGTTCGTTTTGACCCTCCTGTGGCATCGTATACATACTTTTTGAATCTTTTTGAAAATTCTGCTGATGTAAGCAGTTCTTTGCATTTTTCTTTTTTCTTGTGTGCCCATATTGTGACTTTGTGGGTTCGTGAAATGAAAAGTCCAATTGCACCACTCAAAAATGTTCTTTATTTCCACCGACTTACAGTTAAACACTTGCGAATTACACAGAATTATGTAATGCACACAATTACAATTCACCAGTTCGTCCGTTACAATTCCACTTGCACTCGCGATTACGTAAACTCCTCCGACGCACGTACGCAGTCCGTTCTCTCACTTGGCGCTCCTCACAGCTGTTCGCCAAACACTGACTAACTTCCAGCCCAACGTGTTGCTTATATAGGGTCAGCTGGCCAATCTAGAAGTTCCTGGATTAGATGAAATATCCCGTAAGTTCGAGAACTCAGGTGGAGCGAAAAGAGACGACACAGTGATGTTTTTCCAGCCAACCCTCGTTACCGCTATAAGACAAATGACTGGGCGTGGCGAACGTCTACCGTCTCCTGCTGCTGCTGGTCGGTTCTATAGGGAGTTCTGACGTTCGGGTGACAATATATTTGAAGTAATTTCTCTGACTCTGACTGTGTAATGTTTTGAATCCTAATTTAGAAACAACAGCATAATTAATCGATGTAATGATCAGTGTCTGACAAATTCACTTCACTCACTCTTATCATAAAGTTCTAATTATGTCCTCAGTGGCATGCTGAAAAAAAAGGAACAGTGAATTGGCAAGGATTGTGCCTTAGATGCAAATGTCACTACCTTCCTTCTTCCCTCTACGCCTGTCGTGCATGATTTCATTCAGCTGAATTCTGAGCTGGCGAGATAGACAAAAGATATGATTCCATTGTTTAAGGACTATGATACAATGAAGCACAAAATTAATAAAATTTTGAGTCCAACTAATACTCAATGCTCCATTTATTGCTAGTATTTACCTAGAATGCGTTTTGTTAGGAAGATCCTGACGAAACGCATTCTAGGTAAATACTAGCAATAAATGGAGCATTGAGTATTAGTTCGACTCAAAATTTTATTAAAAGATATGAGTTTGCCTACACGCCTTGTCAAGGCCAGGGGCCAAGCACGGCAGATCCAGCTGTATCCATTACTTATCAGTTCGTCCACAGCTACATTTTGACACAGATGAAAACATACCTGGTTAGTTTCATGCCGCAGTCGTAACTATTGTTCATATAATGTTGAATATTGTGGTAGTAGATTGCTGTTTAATCAGCAGTAAAATATTGTCAATTTTCCTTCTTAAATACACATGTTATTTCAGAGAAGGTATTTGTTTGCCCATGGAAGTACTTAATGCAATAAAAACCTGTTGTGAATCTTTCACCTTCATGTCAAATTTGTTGGTGGGCGGGGGATAGTGTGGAATACAAGTTGCACCTTGTCTTGATTGTTATTGTCAATGGGCACAAACCAATTATATTTAGCTCCCATTTTGTCAAATTAATTCAGTCTTACAGAGCAAACATATTTCCCAGGTTATGGGCTGTGGTCTAGTGCATGAAAATTCTAAACGTTTTGCCAAGGACAGTCAAGCCCGAGAAATATTTTAATCTGAAGACATCGGCCGTGAAAGCCTCAGCTTTGTACAGTCTTCGCTTTAGGCGAATTACACGTTATCATGCTAATATGAATTCTAATCTTGCCACAGCACAATGGAATTGGCAATTTGTCACTTATATCTGCTAAAATAGTTAGAAAATAAAAGACTGTTGCGTTGGCATAAACTGTTACATACCTCCGTCTTTCACTCCTATGTGTCCCAGCCAGCGGTTCGTTCTACTACAGTTTCTATCCTAGTATAGAAGTGCTACATAGACATTGAAGTGACATGCAGGTTTGATATATACAACTGTGTATAAACAAGTTTAACCATGGCAGTGGTGTGTTTGAACACGGGGGATGCTGGTGCTTTTAAAAGGAGATATGGAGAGAAGACCACCTTTCCGATCATGGGAAAGAATGCCGGTGCATTAAAGCTTAGCCAGACAGGTAAGCAGGTGCCATTGCAGCGTTCACCTCACAGCTCCCGGGTACTGTCTCCCGCCTCACTGCCAATACCGGTATTGGAGAGAGCCTGCCAAGCTTGCCGGGAAGTTCTGGGCAAGTCAACAGGTAACAGGGCCTTCCAGCTCAACACAGCCAGCCACAATGACCACGGAGCCAGTGGTGCCTTCACATCCAGCTTACTTCGCAAAATCACCTCCAGACCCACCAGCAGGTCTGTCCAATCAGTTGCCTTCACCCGTCGCCGCTGCCGGAGCACTTCCATTACAAATGACGCCAGTCTCTCCTCCAAAGCCTGACGCTCAGACGGGACCTTAAACCGCCGTCATCGTCGGGGTGCGCCGAGACCTGCACATCAGGTTCTTACTCTCCGCCATACAGTAGTGGCAGCCTTTAGTAATGAGAGCCACCAGAATCCCTTCTAGAGTAGGCCCTACGACCATTGTGCGTTTGCAGCTCGCCGACGCAGGGGAACGAGATGCTGTCTTGAGGACAGGCTTGCCATTGTTAGGGCGGTGTCTGAAAATTGAGGCAAGCCCCAGGGACACATTCCCTGCTGGCATTGCTGCGCATATGGACACAGGGTCAAAACAAAACAGTTAAGAACAGTGTAAAGGAAGTAGTTGAGTGTGGTCCTGGCTACTTAGTGATTAAAAGGACAGAGGAAGGTGGAAGTTTTTCAACTGTTAATTCGTTTTTAGTACAGGAGGGTCTTGACAATATAGCTAATGCAGTAAAGTCCTGTACTAAATCAAGAAATGGCATGTTCCTGGTGGAAGCAATTTCAGTATCCCAGGCAGCTAAGATACAGAGAGCTAGGCAGTTGTCGTGTAAAGATTGAGTTGCATAGGACCCTGAATTCCTCGCGTGGTGCTGTAAACACTAGTGCATTGGATGGTATGTCCAATGAGGATATTCAGGAGTACCTTCAGGAGCAAGGCGTAACAGCAGTATATTGTGCGTAATGGAGAAAGCAAGGTGAAATGGTCCCTACTCGTACCCTGTTCCTGACCTTTGATCGGGTAGATCTCCCACAAAGGATAAAGGCAGGGTATGAAGTAATTGAGGTTAGACCATATATTCCTAACCCCCTGAGATGCTGTGTCAGCAGTTCGGTCACACTAATGACTTCTGTAATGGTGTATGTGCATGTGTCAGCTGTGGAGGCGTCTTGCATGAAAATGCATGTACATCACCTACAGCGTGTGTTAACTGTAGGGGTGAACATCCATCCACTTCACGAGAATGTCTCCGTTATATTGAGGAGCAAGCTATTCAGGAGATCTAGGTTAAAGGGAAGGTATCCTTCTCGGAAGCCCGGAAACTTCTTCGTATCCACAAGTACTGTGTAACGCATTCCCGTACCTACAGCTCTGTGGCGGCTACCCCGTCACTAAAATGGGAAACTTGTATTTAAACGTGCGATATGAACGGGGCAACTGTATCAAAGTCCTAGTGCCTGGATCACCACCAAAGGAATTGCCAACAACATGTACATCTCCGTCCACACCACCTAAGGCTACTGCAAATAACACCTCAGTTCAGTCACCTGACAAATCATCAATGTCCAGCAACAAGACAAATTTGACCCAATATGATAGAACAGCCTTTCTGAAGGAAAATGCAAAGTCTACTCCTGAAAAGACCAAGGGAAAAAGGAGCTCACGACCATCTCCGATATCATCTTCGGAGGAGTCATCTGGAGAGGACTCAGATCGGCGACATTCATCTTCTTCGGTTGTAGTTTTCAATCGGTTTGAGCCTCTCGTACCGAAAGTTCCAAAAGGGAAATAGTCCTCCATAGAAGATATGGAGCAAGAAGATCTTGACCTTGCTGCCAGAATGGCAAGGAAAAAGAGGCAGGATAAACCTGCTGAAACAAGTGTTAGCCCAACACCTAAGAAAAAGGGCAAATTGATCCTACCATCGCTCAAATCTACATAATGTGCATATACATTTGACATCTTATTCCATTACTGTTGCCATGGCTATCTTACAATGGAACATACAATGTTTAAGAGCACATCTACTAGAGCTTGAACTTTTGCTCAACAAGCACGACCCCTTGTTGGTATACATACAAGAGACAAAGCTACGACCACAAGATAATTTTAAAACCAGACAGTGCACACCACTGAGGTGTGACATTGAGACAGAAGAGGGCATTTCTGCTGCTGGGGGCACTATGATGCTCCTCAGAAATGATATTATTGTAGATCTGATACAGTGACTCTCTGACTTCCAGTCAGTAGCTGTAGGGATTAACCTGCCATCAATCGAGTTTTGTATTTGCAATATATATCTACCTCCATCTGATAACTTCTCCTTAACTTGACTTAGAAGATCTGGTTTCCCAACTATCAACACTGTTTCTCTTAGCGGGAGACTTAAATGCCCATCAACTTTGGGGCTCAAATCGAGCATGTTTGAGAGGCAAGTTCATTGCAGAACTCATGGAGAGTAGTAACTTGGTGCTCCTGAACAGCAGAGAGCCGATGTTCCTTTCAGACTCCTTTAACACCTATTCCCACATTGATTTGGCAGTATGTTCATCCCAGTTAGCAGTTTCACTGCAATGGAATGTCATCTCTTTATATTCTAGTGACCACTTTCCATGCCTTCTTAGTCTCTTAGCACAAGATGTGTATACCTAGCTGGCACTTTGATCGTGCCAACTGGAACCTTTACATCCAGTTGGCTGTTTTTAATTACGAGCATAAGTCTGTGAATGATTTAGGTGATCATCTTACAGAAGGAATTCTTTCCGCTGCAGAACAGTCTATTCCCCATTCGACTACTCACCCCAGTCAATTTCCTGTCCCATGGTGGACGAATGACTACCGGAATGATATTCTTGTAGATGTGCTCTAAGGGTATTCCAACGACACCCTACTCTAAATAACCTAATTGAGTACAAGAAAGTGCGTACAAAGTGAGATAAATAAGGATAGCAAGACCTCATGGAACAATTTTGTATCATCTTTTAACAGATGTACACCTTTCTCTGTGTATAGGGATGTACGAAAAATCGGAAAATTGACCCAATCGCTGGTCTGAAAATATCTGCAGGAGTTGTTGATCCGTTTGATGTGGCTAACACCTTCGGCAGTGCTTTCGCTCAAGCGTCTAGTTCAAATAATTATGCTCCTGAGTCCATCTCAATTAACCCTTTCACCGATATGGACGTGTATAGATGTCCTGCGCATACATGCATTCAATGCTCATTTAACGCCAATTATTTTAATCTTGCTGTTTTACAATAAATTTAAATTAGTTCTATAAGGAATGTAAACGTATCCTTAAAGGTTTATTTTTGAATTGTACACCTCCAAACCTGGATAAACACCCAAGGGCACATCTGCAGATTCACACCAAATAATATTGGTTTCCTTGCAAACTTCTTTTTCGCAACACACTGCACATTTTCGAAATGGTTACAAGATTTTTGGGTTTGGGTGGTATACTTTTAGGAAAGTGTTTTCTCTCAAGTATGAGGGATGATGTGGTGAATTTTGCTACCCCCTAGTATAAAGAGGCCTCTGAGTATTATAATACTCATTAGGTTACGAGCTCTTTATACGCGCAAGTACAGGTAGATGAATGTCTTTTACAGCCTTGAAAATTACTAAACAACTGTGCATAGTTACATCCAGTGGTATAAAAATACTTTTTTTTTTTTTACCATTTAACTGTTTTCCGTAAAGAGGGATAGCTAGTAATAGCTGATACGCATCACCCATATTTGTCCCGCCATTTCCCCAAACAATGGAGTAGCTAACATGCCAGCTGTAGACCAGTACACGTCACTGCTACGTATGTCATAAAGATCTCCTTCATAATCGTACAACAAATCTTCCAGATTTTCTACAGTAATATCAGAAGCCTGTACACATCATACCCAAGCTAATTTATTTGCTACATTATGGAATTAAGCCATGGTTAACATTGAAATTTAACAATTTCAAATGTGCCATACATTTAGCTCTTGATAGCTACAAGAAATCACTCTGAACACAGAGAGAGTATAAATAACTGAAATACAGAGCGAAAACTGCTGCATAAGGCTACTAGAAACCTTGGTTGAGAAACACTGTAATAACAGATGCTGACAGAGTTTTCTTTCCAGTGTATGAGTGTGTGACGCAATATATTCTCGTCATATTATCGCTTGGTATAGCATAAATAAACTAAACTTGAACCTGAGAAGTCGCTTGCGTAGCTATACATACATACTATGGCTCGTATACACACAAAACAAAATGATTCACATATTAGGCGCGTTCGGCACAAAGAATGGCTTTTGCTACAGTGAAACAAAGTAGTGAAATTTCAACAATTTATTAATGTAGTCTCTACTTTATTGTTACTGTAGATATATACTGCCTTTAATGAGTTTTAAACCAGTTTTTATTTCGTTTAAATAACTTAATAAATACGGAAGATACGGAATTGTATTTATGATGCATTTTTACAGCATTTAACAATTTAAATGTCCTGTTCTGTTTATTGGGTATCCGTTTCCGGCCCCTAAGGGGTTTAAATGGCCATCGGCGAAGCGGTTAATACTCAGGTAGAATCCCAAGGTTTCGTCTTTCGTTCCAGAAACCTTCATTATAACCGCCTTTTCACCTTGGCAGAGGTAAAACATGTGCTTTTATCTTCACAACTGTCAACTCCAGGACCGGACGGAATCCACGTTCAAATGTTCTCACCCAAAGATAAGGCATTCCTGCTCGAGATCTTTAACCTTGTTTGGGTTGATGCCACTTTTCCTGATGAGTGGCGAGAAGCCACCATTATACCTATTTTAAAAGCTGGAAAGGACTGTAACCTCCCCTCTAGCTACTGTCCTGTTTCCCTCATCCATTGCATGTGCAAGGTGATGGAATGCATGCTTAATGGGCAGTTAGTATGGTGGCTGGAAATGCACAACCTACTGAGTAACATCTAATGCTGTTTACGACGCCGCCGTTCTACTGTGGATCATCTTGTGTCCATGTCCACACAGATTAAGAACAGATTTCTTAAGAGCTGTCGAACTGTCAGAATATTTTTTGACCTTGAGAAGGCTTCTGATACGTGTTGGTGGGCGGGGTTGCTACACACTCTGCACACCTGGAATATACGTGGATGCCTACCACTCTTCCTTCAGAATTCATGAAAGACCATGTTCTCCGAGTAAGTGTTGGCTCGTTTTTTTTTTTGTATTTTTGTTCAAGAGAACAGTGTAATACAGGGATAAGTACTAAGTGTTACGTTGTTTGTTATTGCAATTAATTCTATCTTGAAATGTGTTCCTCCGGGGGTTTTGTCCTGCAGATTTTGTAGATGACTTTGCCGTCTACTGTACTTCTCAGCACACACTGTTTCTAGAGCGCCGTCTACAGACCACCTTAGGCAGCCTTAAGGTTTAGAGTTTGAAAAACGGTTTCCAATTCTCAGCTGAGGAAACTGCGTTAACTTCTGGCACTGTCAGAGTCGATTAGTACAGACGCTCCATTTAGGCCCAGATCTACCCTTTGCTAATGAGATGAGGTTCCTTGGATTGATATTTGATAGAAAACTTAGTTGGTCATCGTATACAGAACAACTAAAAACACAATGTGACCGTTCTTTAAATAACTTCCAGGTACTAAGTGAAATATCATTGGGAGCGGATCGCACAGTGTTATTGCTACTCCGCACTGATCTGTTCCAAATTAGATTATGTTAGTATCGTTTTTGGCTCAGCATGTCCATCTGTGTTGAAGACACAGTCCCTAATTGTGGCATTCGTATAGCAGTTAGAGATTTTCCAACAAGCCCTGTTATAAGCATTTATGCCGAATCTGCAGAACCTCTGCAGTGCAGGCATAACATGTTATTAGCAAATTATGGCTGTGAATTTAATTGCATGCCCACACATCCAACGTTTCTGTCGTTCTACAATAACTTATTGGACACGCGTTATAGGAACAGGAACACTTCTCTTAAACCAAAGCCACCTCGTTTTTAATTCTGGGATGTTCTTAGGAAGCTTGACACTGAAGTGCCTAAGATGTATCCTAAGGGAGAGTATACCCACCTTGGTTGCGTAGAACGTATCACGTAGATCTGTGCGTGACGAAATACGTTAAGTCTACCTTGTCTATGTCTAGTATCTGTACATGTTTTTTAGAACTTTTATCTCGCAATAAACCATTTTTTAATTTATATTGTGGCTCAAAGAGCTCAAATGGTAGTGTGCTTATGTGTGGGACCGAACCATATACAATCGGATTCCATACTGTGTTTCAAATGGGAAGGGTTCTGGCCTGTAGCGAATCAGATCCGTTAGAACACTCAGCATTGCCACCTCGTTATCCCCACTCTTTTTATATTTCCCTCTCTCTCACGTAAGTGCGAATCTTCTTGGTGCTAGGCCTAAGGGAACGCAAATTGAATTTTCCAAAGTTTTATAATAATACAGTTGTTGAAATCACAATTGCAATATGGATATACGCATATTATGCAATGCTTTAAATGCTATTATTGTAATTGTAGTGTATGAGTTACCATATAGCTGAGAATGTCACGTATGTCGAGACAATTCGTTATAGTTATGGTCTCCATCTGAGTATTGTAAATATATGATGATAGGCTCCAAAATTTTGTCACATGCTATTTCTTTCCAAAAGTCGGTCTTCTTGTAGTTAATCTGCATGTCTTATGCAGTTTTCCCAGTCTTGTTGTATTCCTTATGATTTTCATCGTGAATAAGTCAGTCAGTTTAAAAGTATTATTTCTGTTTGCAACATTAACTCAATGGATTGTACTGTAAGTGATAAGGAAGAAGTTGGATTACCTCGTGTCTCATTTCAGTTGCAAGTTGATTCAGCTGATACAGTTTTTCATGGTTTTTAAACGGAAGAACAACTGAAGAACGCTTTGAAGTCTCTAGAGTTAATAGAGATTACGAACCATTGATAAACATACATATGTGACAAGTCACGTTCTGCCGATGCACCATTCTACAAACCAGTAGGAAGTGTACTGTTTCCTCTCGAATTAAACACTTTGGCTTATTCAAAGTAATTCTTCTATCACGTCATCTCAAACTTTTACATTTCAGATCTGAGTAATTACAAATATACATACATGTATATATTCCAACCAATAATGATATCCATTACAGTGATTACGCTGCGAAGCATTGTTATAATATAATAGTACTTTATTTGTATTAGGAAAACTATATGAACATAAGCTTACGGTTATGTTCATACATTACTCTTATCTTCCTCATGGATCAGTTTTTGCAAAATCTGAATTTTTGTGTTAACACGAATAACATCTGTTAGAAATGGATTCAGTTAGCACTCGTCACACACCACTTGCAATACGATAACACCGCAGGACTCCCATTGGTTGCTCTCCTAGTAGCGTTCAAGGACAAACATCATTCCAGTCCCTGGGACTGAAAAATAGCCCAAAAGTCTCAAAAATTACAATTTTTAGATATATACATACAAATGTTCCCAAAACCTTCCTTTATTGAATTATGGTAAGAGTTTTCATTTCTGCCATTATTTAAGGTCTAGTGCAGAGTTTAAATTTTCAGGGTATGGCCATTTAAATGCCTTCTTTCTTCCTTATCCAGCATGATGGCCTATTTTTGCCAATTCTGATCATTTTTTGGCAGCTTTTTCTCTTAAAAAAAGTGTGTTCAAATCTGGCAGCATAGCTTAGTGCCGCTATCTAGAGATAGTTTGGTAAACTATTACTACGTATTCAATACAAAGTGTTTAATCAGAAACATTCAAACATTAATGCCATATAAAAAGTCATCAGCACACCTTGAGTGTTCTAGCACCAAAGAAAATACAAAACAGTTCATAATATATGTGATTATTCTATGTTCTTTGCAATAAACTTAGCAAATACTTGTAGATTCATTCTTGTTTTGACTGCCTGTGTTTGCTCCAATGTATAGTGGCGACTTCCATGAGAGAAATGTGCTTTTGTTTACAGTTCGTTTTAAATAAAGAAATAGGTGTATATGCAAGTTATTTGCTTTTCCTGTAATGTAGTCTATTAACTATAAACAACATAATGCATGCTGTTTCATCATGTTGGTGTAAGCCAGTGAATAGAAATAACGAAAAGAAGGAAGCTGTAAGAAAACGTGGTACATCTAGATGGAAAAGCAAAAATTGCTCCCAATTTTCCATTTCATATGTACAGTTGGACATAGAGGAACATCTAATATTTCAGCTTCACATTTGCAAATGAACATAGATGAGCATGCTAATGCTATTCAAACTAATTTGTAAAACCCAGAAGAAATTTGCAAGATTTCAAGAAATAGGTGCAAACTATGTATAGTACTTACTGTAAATAGTAAATAGCAGACTATGCATTAGTGAATATAATGAACAAATTTTGAATAGCAGTGTACATAGCAGTAGAGATGACAGTGTAAATAATGTGCAGAACAGTGTAAATAGTGTGAAGGATAGTGTAATTACTATTTTTGGTGCATATTTTCAGAAAAATTGATTTTTCTCCACTTTACATTTTTTAATACAATATCTGCTCCCACTGCTTTAGTTTTAGAGCTATGTCTCTGAATTCTTTTGAACATATGCTCCATATATGGGACTACATCAGTCTCAGGCTATACGATTTAAGACTTGGTTTAGCTGTAATAAAATTTTAAATGCAAAAAGTACTAAAAAATTAAGTTCAATGTACTACACAATTAAAAAGATATTCCTAGAAGTGATGTATTGTTCTTCTACACAGAGACTGAAGTTGTTTATACATTATTCCACTAGCATGGTTATTGATGCACATGCATTAACTTTAATATTACCATGAACTTTACTTAAAATAAAAGTAAAAAATGAATTCCTTCAAAACTAATGATCAGAACTTACTAAAAGTTGGTCTGATATTTTCTAATATAAAACCCATTAGGCATGCAAAATTTGAAGTTTGTAGGTATAAAAATATAGAAAATAGAAATTTCAGTCCCAGGACCCCTTGAAACACACAATAGCACTTCCATTTATACTGCTGAGTTTTATGCAATATACCGGGCCACTTTACATGTACGTCGACGAAAGATGGGAGACTGCTTAATCCTAAGTGATTCCCTCAGTGCACTTAAGCCTTCGGCAGCTGTTCAACTACCACCCTGTTGTGCAGTGTATCTAGGATGCCCTCCACGTTTTACACGCTTCCTGTGTTAGCGTGGTGTGTGCATGGATTCCTGGTCATGTTGGCTTGCCGGGGAATGAAATTGCGGGTACAGCAGCTAAGACTACCACGGAGCCCAGGGTTAGAGTACTATCTGTTGCATCGGAATATTTTAGAGCTGTATTGCGAAGTGTGCAGTCCTTCAGGCAGGAAGAGTGCTCCGCTCTCCCAGCAATAAATTTAGTTCTTTGAAAGAACTTCCGATTCCCTGGGTTACCTCCTGTCGTTCATCTCGTCAAGAGGTGAGTTTGGCTCGGTTGCGGATTGGGCAGTACTTTTTTACGCAGAGTTTTTTGTTTGGAAGGGAGCCTGCTCCAGTCTGTCCGTTTTGCAACAAAGCGTTATCTGTCCGACACGTGCTGCTAGAGGTTTGTTTTGTTGCCTAGCACATCTTAGGATGGCCGCGCCTTGGCTCAGTGGTTAGACCGCTTGGTGCTCACCAAGGCGGCCCGGGTTCGATCCCAAGCGACCGCAAAGTGAGATTTGTGGTGGACAACACGGCGCTTGGGCGGGTTTTCTTCGGGATCTCCGGTTCGCCCGCCTTTTCATTCCATCGGTGCTCCATCTTCATCTCATGTATCAGTGTCATCGCCTGCGGTGCCGTATGTAGTAAAAGCGGGCTTTAAACACTACACTACACACCTTATGACGATTCTGCAGCTGCCGGCCAGCTATGCAGAGAATCTGGCGGACGACCAACAAGCAGTGGCCAAAGTTTTTAAGTTGTTTTTAACCCTCAGTTTTAGAATTTAGTTTTTACGTTTTTTATCCTTATTTGCTTTATGGTTTTAAGCTTCTTTTAGACCTTGACGTAGAAGGTTTTCAAGTACTTTTCTAATTTGGGTTTTAGAATTTAGTTGAGAATTATATGCCTTTTTGTCCTGATACTTTTATTTGTTGCTTTCTTTGGGTTTTGCCTTGAAACCTTTTTATCGAAGAGAACGGGGTCCCACAAGGATCGGTACTAAGTGTTACACTGTTTTCTATTGCAATTAATTCTGTGTTCCTCGAGGGGTTTCATCGTGCTTATTCGCGGACGATTTCGCCGTCTACTGTACTTCTCAGTGTACTCCGTTCCTAGAGCGTTGTGTACAGCAATGCTTAGACAACCTTCACGACTGAAGCTCTAAGAACGGCTTCAGGTTTTCCTCTGAGAAAACTGCGTTAACTTCTGGCGTCGCAAGAGTCGGTTACCACCTTTCCTCCGACTTGGTCGCCGTGTCTTACCCTTTGCCGATGAAACTAGGTTCCTCGTACTGGTTTTTGATAAAAAGCTTAGCTGGACGTTGTATATAGCGCAGTTGAAAGCATGATGAGAGCGTTCTCTTAATCTCTTGCGTGTACTTAGTGGGAAATCGTGGGGAGTGGATCGCGCAGTGTTGCTTCGTTTGTATCGCACACTGATCCGATCTAAGTTGGACTATGGGTGCATCGTTTATGCTTCAGCTCGTCCATCTGTGCAGAAGCAACTAGACACGGTCCATAATTCCGGCCTTCGTTTAGCTCCTGGGACATTTCCAACTAGCCCAGTCGTCAGCCTCTACGCCTTAGCGGCAGAACCTCTGCAATATCGGCGGGATGTTTCGCTGGGGAATTATGGATGTGGGTTACATAGTATGCCTTTGCATCCGACGTTTGTACCCTCGACACCTCTGACGTTCATTATAGGAATACCCGTCTAAGCCCTAAGCCGCCAGGTTTTCGTTTCCGGGAGCTTAGGCGGCATGCCCCTGAGATGCCTAGGATACTTCCTAGGGGCGAAAGAGTGTATTCTCCTTGGCTGTGTGCAGCACTTGTTTTAGATCTTGGAATGACTGCACATCAAGCCCGCGACGCCCACAAGTAGTATCCGCAGTTTGTTTAGAATTTTTATCGGGTTATGAAGATTTTATTTTAATTTATACCGATGGTTCGAACCCTTTACATTCGGTCTCCATGGCAGCACATCCATCTACACTGCAGAGCTCCATGCAATATACCAAGCCATTTTACATGTTCGCTGCAGAAGGTTGGCCGCCTTATCTTGAGCGATTCCCTTAGTGCACTTCAGCGCCTTCGTGAGCTGTACAACTACCATTCCCTTGTACAGCGTATCCAGGACGTCCTCCACGTTGTACGTCTGTAGCGTTAACGTGGCGTGTGCGTGGATTCCTGGACACGTTGGCTTATTAGGGAATGAACGGGCGCATTTGGCGGCTAAGTCTGCAACCATTCGGCCCCAGGTCACCATACCGTTCGTCTCTTATGAGGATTTTTGTCCTGCGGAGAGCTGTGTTGTCCTACTGGCGCGCAGTGTGGTCCGCTCTACGCGGCAATAGGCTCCCCTTAGTGACGGACGGTCCAGTTCCCCGGGTAACCTCCTGCCGTCCGTCCCGTCGAGAAGTGCAATTGGCTCGGTTGCGCATTGGCCACTGTTTTTTTACGCATAGCCACCTTTTTTAAAAATGACGCTGCCCTAGTCTCCCCGCTTTGCGGAGCTGCCCTCACGGTCCAGCATGTTCTTTTAGACTGTTTTAACCTGGCTCGTATTCGGCGGTCTCTCCAGCTGCCAGCCAGCTTGGCTGAAGTACTGGCGGATGACCAACAAGCAGTGGCCAAAGTTTTTAAGTTGTTTTTAATCCTTAGTTTTAGAATTTAGTTTTTACGTTTTTTATCCTTAACTGCTTTGTTTTTAAGCTTCTTTTAGACCTTGATGTAGAAGGGTGTGTTTGTTTCATTTATAACTATATTTTAGCTTTCGTTTATCCAGTTTTTAGCACGCTTAGTTCTTTCAGGGTGCTGATGACCGCGCTGTTCATCTTTGGGTTTTGCCTTATACTATGTACATGTTTTTTTGTTTGATTTTATGTTGAGCCCTATTAATTTTTTAGAATTGTTTATATCTGGCTTTTGCCATGAATAGTGTTTTAAAGGGCGCCGATAACCGCTGTGGTTAGGCGCCCTTACATTCACATCCATCCACAGTGCCACCTTCTGCACCGTGTCTCCCCGGTGCCACTACTGGCGTTCCACCCAGGGCCTCTAGGTCATGGTTGAACCCCCAGAATTATCCCATGATCCGCTTGTGCCCTTCAGGCACCAGCACCGCATAACCGATACTACCGGGGGTGCTTCCACAGGACTCTGATACCTTCACCTAAGCTTCCTTACCAAGCTTAAAAAAAAGTGGGGAATTCCCTTATCTGAATTCCAGGCAACCCTATGTTCATTGAGAATTTCTGAGAGGAAAAGAACTCAAATGTATAAACATTTAATTTCATAATAATTACGGATCATTTATAATTAAATACTAATTCTTAAGCTCAAGAAATGGCAGAAGTTTAACTGAATTAAATATTACTAGCAACCTATAGTAAATATGTAGATATATTACGTATGAGAAACCCCTAGCACAAATTAAGATAAATTAACCCTGAAGTTATTGCTTTACCAAGAGAAGAATTTGTTCTACCTGAGATTGTTTTGTTATAACGAGATACAAATTAACAAAGCTGGGAATAAACTTTATGAAGATAAAATTGAGGCTGGCCCCGTAGCTCAGTTGGTAGAGCACCACCTGCTGTGCTAGGGGTCCGGGTTCGATTCCCGGTGTTGGGGATGGGGATTTTTCGCCGACCAAGATAATTCCTCATCCTCCCCAGAGTCTGGAAGTATGAATGAGAATGCGAGTGTGTGCGTGATCTAATTATTAAAACCCAACGAATACGAGTTAACACCTTCGATATGTCCCAAAGGAGAACGGCCGCTGATATGATCATTGTGTGTGTAGTGTTTAACGCCCGCTTTTACTACATACGACACCGCAGGTGATGACACTGATACATGAGATGAAGATGGAGCACCGGTGGAATGAGATGCCGGGGGAAACCGGAGATCCCGAAGAAAACCTGCCCCTCTTCTGTGTTGTCCACCACAAATCTCACTTTTGCGGTTGCCTAGGATCGAATCCGGCCCGCCTTGGTTAGAGCCAAGCGGTCTAACCACTGAGCCGATATGACAATTGAAGTTAAAGGCGGGGTATAATTGGAACAAAAAAAAAGATAAAATTGATATCTTCCAGGTAAGCTAGTGTTACGAGAGAATATTAATGTTTCAAGATCTATAAACGTCAAACTTAAGAGTTTTCAAGTAAATCTGAGTAGCCTTGACACCACTACCATTATTATTATTATTATTATTATTATTATTATTATTATTATTATTAGTTATTGCTAATGTTTTCTTTGCAGTAATCCGTCGCTCTGTTGCTTACCAGCGTCAATGAAACCAAAAACAGCCTTCATTTTGTGTCTAGTAATACTGGGCTTTGGAATGAGAAATAATACATCAATTCGCTTATTACACCAAATGGTGTGGGCTTACTAGAAGAGCTACCAAACAGTAATGGACATGGGCTTAGCCAATACAGTGGTGGTGCTCTCTTGGCGTTCGCCACAGTGAGCGGTCGACAGATGAAAGAAACATGTCTCGTCCAATTCCCCCAGCGGGTAAATTGGTGTGTTATTGCTCTGATGTGTTGCAGTTAGTACATGAATATGTCCTTAAATTCTATATAAAGAACAGTACAAAAGCTAGAAATCACAGATTATTAAAACATAAATGTACATCTATTAAAATTAATAAATCTTTACGTTAATCTTCACCAATTGCTACAAAGGAACTGCCAAAATGTCATTCCTGTAATCGTCATCCTCGTTTTTTTCTTTGTTAGTGGCTGAGTATATGATTCTTCGACCCTGAGCTTTATAATTATACGTTCAGGGATGTCATCTCTTTAATTTCTTTAGCAAAATCGTTCTGTTGCAAACGCTCGGCGTGTATAGTTTGTCCATCAGCTCATGGCTTCTGACAGGAGTGCAACGAGCCAGCATGTCAGTGAACGATCTAGGAATTCAACGGTATCTGAAGCTCGAGTTGTACGTCTGGCTGTGCTTGCTACAATACTGCCAACCTCGGAATGTCCATTTACGCTAGATTAAAGTAAAGAAGTCGCCAAAACAGTGAAGCTTGCGTGATTTTTGGATCATGCAATATATTTAGCTTATAAAAGGATACATTCACCTGGCTCGTCTTCGGAGCCAGACTCAGTTTCACTATAGGAGGAGGAAGAAGCAGAATCGCTCTTGTCATTTCCCAGCGAAATCACAATGCTGTCTATGATGTTTTCAACTATAGCATCTTTCTCCCAGTATTCATTTTCTAATTTTTCCACATGTGCGCAAAAACCCTGCCAGTCTGTTTCAGTCATAAGCGAAACACCTTCAAGCATTATATTGCGCAGTTTCTGTAGGCATAAGTCATCTGTTACATTTCTTTTTGTATTCATTTTACCTTGGCCCAGGCTAGTTTTATGGGATTTAGATCACACATACGACAGTGTGGCCCAATGAAATAAAAAATGCGTCCACTTTAAAAACCTTTAGGTTTCTTGGTTTCAATGAGCTTATATAGATCTGTTTTACGCAAAGAACTGTCACCCTGGACCACTTTGTCCTGCAACCACACTATCATAGATTTAACAGCACTCAGGTGAGGTTTTTTTCACCTCTACACTGATAAGGGGCATTGTTTAACACTGTAACAAAAGGAGGCAAATTGAGAGCCAGCTTTTCTCTAACCCATTTTTGAAAGTTTACATGGTTCATTTGTCCATGGTAGTCACCTGAAGTTGTTCCGCCCTTGTAAACCAGAAGAGCCTTTTCCAGAAACCCATTTAACTACCTGCATGAACTGTTACAAGCCTATTCCCTGCACTAGTACTTGCATGAATGCCAAATTCCTTCTAACTATGTCAGCACTTGCCAAATGTAGTGTTACTGTATCACCCAGCTTTCATCAGTATAAAAGATAATTCTTCCACTTTCTTGCAGATGTTTTATTTTAATCAGATAATCGTGCCTCCAAGCCACAGTGTGAGGACGTTCTATAAGTAACCTTCCTTTTCTTCTGACATTTCCTCCATTTAAAGAAAGTTACTTTCCAAAAATAGCTTCTTCTCCCAAACAACGGACAGTGATTTATTTGTATTGGGGACACGCTTCTTAACGTAAAGTCATCACACACCTATCAAAATCAACATTCACTACAGAGATTCAACTGTATTGGAACACCACAGTGAAGCGAAAAATTATTAAATTTTAGATGAGTCGCAGAATTACCCACACCGCTGGATCTAGCGTCAGTCGCACAAGAGCCGTAGATGCAAGCGAAGATTTGCGAAACATGTCCTCAAAATAGGTACGAAAGTGAAGCAGATGTGTTAAAAAATGCGACTCATCTAAAATTTAATAATTCACTACAGAGTTTGCAGTTCTTGTTTTCCGGTGTTTCTCCGGGGTCGTTAGAACACTCTTTTCACCATTTACACTTAAATCTTGAACCTGTTGGCGAGTTCTTGTGACAGTTCTTGCAGAAACCCCTGTATAAATGGCAGTTGTTGCAGTTGCCTGGCTTAAAGGAAGTTTTATACACTTGTTCCTAGCTTCCTCATCACAACCCTCAATCACTTTCCTAATTACTTCCCACTTTTTCTGTCATTCTGACTTAACACTAGGGACTTGTGCGATTTTACAACTGAAACTAAGAGAAATTAGCAAGCCATGAGTCAACATCGTGAATAACACTGCAGGCAACGTAAGCAGCAGACAGCGCTTGTGAGGATATTTATAATACTCGGGTTACGCTACTTAGAATGTGTTTCTCTCCCTTGTAGTCTTAATTTTAATATTTTTTTGTTCCATTTATACCCCGCCTTTAACTACAATGGTCATATCGGCGGCTGTTCTCCTTTGGAACACGTTGAAGGTGTTAACTCGTAAACGTTAAGTTTTTTTAAACATTAGATCACGCACACATTCACACTCTCATTCATACTTCCAGACTCTGGGGAAGATGAGGAATTATCTTAGTTGGAGAAAAATCCCCACCCCCACTTCCGGGAATCGAACCCGCGACCCCTAGCACGGCAGGCAGGTGCTCTACCGACTGAGCTACGGGGCCAGCCCTTGTAGTCTTAATGCCATTAGATGATGGACAAACTGTATTATCCTGCTTCTCGAAAGGTTATCCTGGCTTTATCTTTGTTAATAGAAACCTCTCAAATAATGTAGTGATTACTCTACGTGGACATAGTGTCATTTGTGATTCCTGCGTATTCCATTGGCTGAAGTGGTTCATTGGTGCTTAGACACATCCATGAAGCATGCCAGGACGCTTCTAATTCTTCGGAGAATAATCAGTGCGGTATCTGAGACGTTTGTATTAATAAAGATAAAGCCAGGGTAACCTTTTGAGCAGTAGGATAATACAACTCGGGATTCCCAATCCTGAATGAAAACCCACATCCACAAGCCAAAATGAGTTATTTAACTGTGGGACTTCATTTACTTCCACCCAAGTAAGCTCAAAGGGATATACTGACAGCTGACCCAATTGTAATGCTATCTTATCCAGTTCATATTTCTTTTCCTGAAGTTTGTAAGGAATAGTGCGGGTTAATCACTCTGACTTAAGTTTCTGTTCCATGAAAGGGAATATGAGGACCATTTCTGTTTATCCAGTTTTCGTGTACTGTTGTTGGATAACCTTTCTGCGGTTGTAGAATGACGGCTGACATCCATTATGATTATGGAACTCTCTTCGAAGAAACTTAAATCTTATTAATAATAACTAAACACTAGTAACACAACTTCACTTATCTTATTTGAATCTTTAATATTTAAATATTATTATATTTAAATATTTAAATATCTGAATATTTAAATAAGATAAGTGAAGTTGTGTTACTAGTGTTTAGTTATTATTAATAACCTAGTTTACTTCACTGTCAGCAGCTTCAGTTTTTTACAAAACTTAAATCTGTTGATAAACCATTCTTTTAAGGAGCTGCATTCATATTGTTGTGGTAATTGGGATGCTTTGTGTTTGGTAACAGAAAACCCATTTGCTTTCTGGCTTAAAATGCAGTTTTGATGAATCTGCATGGTAAATAAGCTTTCCATCTTTGCCTTTAGGTACTTTGAATCCTCTCCTTCCATATTAATCTAGTCATACATTCTTCCTGCAGTGATTTTGATTATCATTCAAATAAAATATGGGTCTGGAATCACCTGTACTTCTAATGTGTATTATGTGCAGAACTTTTAGCTTTGCATCAACAGTATCGTTTCTTTGAAGCAGAAATTCGCAACTATTATTGGTTCTCGTGTATTTGTTACATATAGAAAATACAGAATTCTTATATTCTATTTTCTTTTTCATCAAAATCATTAGCCTTTTGGCAGTTGGATATTCACCCTCGTCATATAAATCGTAGATTGTATACATAGAACAGTTTTGAAAATCGTCTTAAGTTGGAAGCATGTTTTTTCACTGCTCTATGTTTTCCGGGAGATCTGAATATTTGTAGATATAATTTAGTGAACTGAACGTTTGTCACAGAATGGGCACTTGCAGGACAAGCTTGTGGTAGTCCTCAACTCTAAGTGAAATTTGTACTTTCGGAAACTTCTTTGACAACCGTTTCAAAAACAAATACTCTTGAAAAGTATTTCTAGCCTTCCTATGTAAGAGTTTTCTCAGAGGCACTGCTAGGCACACTTGTACTAGGCTTTCTAAGCGGCCTGTACCCTTGAAAAACACGTTTGCATTCCTAACAGATCAGTGATCACTTAACTGAATAAAAGTTACAAAATTAGTCAGCTGCATAGCACGTGTCTGTTGTTTATGACCATTACTGATTCTTTTCTTTCTGATCAGGCATCTTATCTTTCCCTATCTCCATACAAACATGGGGTTTGGACAGCCACCGGCATAAAAATATCTCTGACACAGTAAAAACAAAATAGATTTGTAGTTAGTATCTTAAGTGCGCAGAGAGATCAACGTTGAACATGCATGCCTCTACGGGTGTTCAGCTGTTAACACACTCACCACACCTGCAAGTCAGCAGTAGTCCAGCCCCCCCTAGCCCCGCTTTATATTCATTCCTTTTTTTGCTGTTACTTTAGTACAGGTAACTTTCCTTTATACACAAGCATTATTATTTTGTAGTGTGGCATGAACGGCACTAATAAATGGCAAAATCTTGTAATGAACAACTCTAATTCTCGGACTCCGCTGCTACCCCATCAGAGTTTAAGGCGTGTTCCAGGTAGCACAGTTCCTTTCCTAACAGCTGATGCTTCTTGGGGTTTTGCTTGAGTTTGCCTTAAGAATACATTCCTCACATTGCTCAGTTGATCCTGGAATGTCTTACCTGTAGCAATGACGTCGAAATAGAGGAGGCAACCATCGAAGGTCAGGCCTCTCAAATCACAGTGTACACAAGTCACTGGAACATAGTGGGTGCTTTGAAGAGTGCATTGCCATGAATTGCCATAGTCTGTGCAGCAGAAAATGCTGGATTTTTCATGTCAGGTTGAAGTAGCAGTATCCAGTACCCCAACTCAAGGTCCAGGGTAAAAAGCAATGTGGCCCCGCTAACGTGTATGGAGTGTCATTATCCTTTGATACGGAAAAATAGTCTTTCTGGTGACGTTCAGCTTCCGGTAGGCAATGCACAAACCCAGATTACCATTAGTTATGTAAAAAACTGAAGCTGCTGACAGTGAAGTAAACTAGGTTATCAATAACTAAACACTATTTAAGTTTGAATTTATGAGTCACTATGTTTACACTCAGTCTTCACTTGTTCTTGTATAATTGAAACATTTTCAAGATCATTCGATCTCATCCTCAGCTGTTTGGTGACTAAATGAACCTCCCTCTTCTTCCACTACTACGGAGCTCCAATCACTGAACACTAAACACTAGTAACACAACTTCACTATTTACTTATCTTATTTAAATCCTGGGACCGGTTTCAAAGCAAAACATCTGCTTCATCCTCAGCCACTCAGCTTGACACTCACCCACTGACTGACTGACCGACCTTGACCACTACCGGAGTGTGAAGAATAGCTCCTTATCTGCCATCTACCGGGGACAACACAAACTTATTGATGACATCTATTGGAGGTATATCAAAATTCATTACGCGATCCTTATTTTTCAAAATAAATATCTTCTCCCAAACCATTAAATCTATCGGTTCTTTCAATTGTTTCAATAATTTAACTTCTGGATTTACTTCATGATTATATGACCAAAAATGATCAGCCACTGCCGATTTCTCTGTCTGTCTATATTTAATATTTCTAAAATGTTCCTTCGCTCTGGTTTCTAAATTACGTTTGGTTCTACCAATATAGATCTTATCACATTCTAAGCAGTTAACTTGATAAATACCAGATTTTTTGTTGTCTGAAATTTTGTCTTTTTTAGAAAACTGTAGCAAATTCTTTATACTGTAATTATTATGAGGTGCTAGTATTATAACCACTTCTTTGAAAATTTTTGGGAACTTTTTATTTGCCCATGGATGACAAGTAAATTTTTTGAAAATATAAACTTTTTTTACTTTTTTAAGAGTGGAAACATCATTAACATTTTTTTGATATTTGAATTTTTCTACTCTTCTGATTATAAAATCTTTATTAAAGCCGTTAATTAAAGCAGTGTTTATAATATGTTTATATTCTGCATTAAATTCTTCGTTTAGAGGTATGTTTATCAATCTGGAAATCAAACTATTAAAAACAGCAAATTTGTGTGACATAGGGCTAAAACTTTTATTTTTGATATAATTATCCATTTGAGTTGACTTTTTATAGATGCCAAAACTTAATTTATTGTTATTTTTTATTATCTTTAGATCTAGAAAGGGGATGTAACCATTGTTTTCAATTTCTATTGTGAACTTGATAGCTTTATCCTGTGAATTTAGAATATTTCAAGCCTCATCTATATATCTCTCAGGAACTATGGCAAAAATGTCATCTACGTATCTATACAATATTTCATAAATTGAAGGAAAAGCTTTAGTGACTTCTATTTCAAAAAAACTCATAAATAGATCAGCAAGAAAGGGTGAAAGGGGACTACCCATAGCTACTCCTGAAATTTGTTGAAAAACATTTCCATTGAAAGTAAAGAAATTTTGATCTAAACACAGATTAGTAATTCTGTTGTTTAAGGACTATGATACAATGAAGCACAAAATTAATACAATTTTGAGTCGAACTAATACTCAATGCTCCATTACAGATTACAGATTAGTAAGTTTCATAAAATCCTCTATTGAATCCTTACCCAAATCATTAGAACTCAACCATTTTCTTAAAAAAGTTAGAAGTTTTTCCTTGGGAATACTGGGAAATAGGGCAGCTACATCAAAGGAAGCAAGCCTATCATTTTTTGACAGTACTACATTGCTGATCTTGTTTACTATCTCAAATGAGTTTTTTTATACTTAAGCTGTTAAATCTATCAAAAGTATTAAACTTTTTGTTTAGCCATTTTGCCAAATTATAGGTGGGTGAATTTATAAAATTTACAATCGGTCTCATTTTATTGCCAGGTTTATGAATCTTAGGCATGGCATACACCCTCGGTAACACTGGGTTACTGACTTTAACTATATTGTTACGCAAGCGGCAGACTCGCGATGCCGATCAATAAATGAAGAAGGCCGGTGGAGGGAAGGGAGACAGGAGGGGTGGCTGGGTCTTCGTTTACCCCTCCTCCTACCGCTCGAAGGAGCACGAAGCTTCGAGAATGTTTTCCCCCCATAAAAGGAGACTCGAGAAACTTCGGGCCGCCGATCAATACCAGCGAGGCGACGGGCAATTGAGTTGAGTGAGTTGTGGCGTGCGGTGCGTAAGGAGCGCCCAGTGTACGTGGAAAGACGATCTGGCTTAGTTGTAATTGTGTACATTACGTAATTTTAATTGTGACATTGCAATAAGGTGGAAATAAAGAACATTTTGAGTGGTGTAATTTAACTTTTTTTATTTCACGAACCCACCAAAGTCACAGCTGGTGTCAGAAGTGGGATAACGGCCATGGAATCGGCATTGGAAAAGCTTTTGGAAAAGATGAGTGAATTAACAGCGAAGACGGAAGCGGCAAATAACAACCTGGCCGCGGAACTGAAACAAATGAAGACGGCTAATGACAACATCACCGAGAACATGGAAGAAATGAAGACGGCCAACGACATTGCCGAGATGGAAGAAATGAAGGCGGAACTAACAGCATAGACGGAAGCCACAAACAGCAGCCTGACCGCGAAGATAACCGAATTGACCACGGAGATGAAAGCGGCAAACGAGGTCCTTGCCGTGAAGTTCGAAGAGCAGCTGACCGGCATGAGAGATGACGTCACAGAGCTCGGCAAGCGGATGGGTCAAGTGGACGAGCGCGTCGAAGATTTGGCAAGCCGCGTTGACGAGCTGGAGGGAAAGGCTGACAGCAACGCAAAGTCCCTGAACGCCATGGTGGAGGACGTTGTCTGCAGGAGGTTAAAGGATTTGAAGGTCGACGCACCGGGACGCGACACAAATTCGGCGCGCGTCAAACCTCCGAAATATGACGGCGCGTCCTGACATTAAATTCTCCATTTGACTTGTATATTTCCCTGGTAGATCATGCATGCTGGCCATGGTAGTTCAATGGGTTAGAGCAACTGGACAGAAACCAGGAGATCTGTGGTTCAAATCCCGGCCATGGCGTTGAATTTTTTATGTTGACTATCAAAAACCTTAGCCTATATACAGCTAGTGTGAATAAATGATTAATTTCCATCAATTAACTAGAACTTAATATTGTTCATGAAGTATCCCTCCAAATTGGTGTATGGTGTACTATTAATGGAGAAAGTTACCAGACCAATTGTGCAACATTTTAAGCGGCCTTATATGCCTGCACAGTGTTTTCCTTGTTCATGTCATCAGTGCTTATTGCTGTCTGCCACTATCATAGAATGGTACAGATGCAACTATACAATATTTTTAAAACTAATTTTTAATTTTAATTTTGTACCAACTGTATGAAAGGAGATGCTGAAACTGACCACTATTTTCCAGAGGCTTTAGGCACCTCTTTAGGAAACTATGCATCACTCACTGTAGTACACGTTGACATGCTAGCAATTTCCTGGCAGATATTTTGTATGGGTTTGTCTTGTATATTTTAAGTTACCACAGATAAAAATTGCAGGGTGTTAGCTCAGGGCATGATGGCAATAATTCTATCCTGAAACAGTTTTCATAAAAATAATGTCCATATAAACTGTTGCAACAGTCTTGTTGAAAAGACAAAATCATGCTCTGTTTCTGTTACTTCTTAAAAAAAGGGAGTAAAATTGTATTCATCTATGCCCAGGTGATAACTGTTGACTCGCAAACAATTGGTCCTATAACTCTTTCTCCACTTACATTGCACCATACATCTTTTTTTCATCATGGAGAACTACTTCATGGATAATATTAGGTTTATCAGAGCTCCAGTAACAATTACTTTGTGTGTACACAGATCCATGAAGGTTGAATCAAGCCTTGTCCATGAAAAATATTAAATATGGGTCTATTTCCCCATCGTATGCATTATTGAGACTTCACTCACAAAATGTGTACCTAATTACAGGATCATGTGCTTGAAGGGCATGTGCCACATTATTTTATATGGTTTCAACTTCAGCTATTCAGTGCCTCTTTAGGGAGAGCCAGAGAAATGCCTACCTGTTTAATGATGCCTGGTGGGGTGAGTCTCCAAACAATGAGGATGTTAACTACAAGTGAACTATTATTATTATTATTATTATTATTATTATTATTATTATTATTATTATTATTATTATTATTATTATTATTATTATTTATTATTATACTGGTCAACGATAGTAAGCCGCCACAAACGGTGTATCTCGGATGCGAGAGCTCCTAGTGGTCTACTGGGGAAATATACGAGTCAAATGGAGAATTTAATGTCAGGATGGCACGTTGACCATAGTAGCTCAATGGGTTAGAGCGACTGGCCGGAAACCAGGAGATCTGTGGTTCAAATCCTGGCCATGGCATTGAATTTTTCATGTTGACTCTATCCATCAAAAACCTTAGCCTATATACGGGGCCCAAATGACCTTGTTGTCGACGGGCCCTAAAACCCCACACACTCACCCCCCTTAGCCTATATATGGCTAGTGTAAAGAAATGATTAATTTCCATCAATTAACTAAAAAAATTTAGCTGTTACTTCGTGTTTTCATTACTTTGCGACAATTGCTTAAATATTAATCCTGGTAAAGTGAAACTATATATGTATGATGTGCTAAGTGTGAACATAACGTCCTACCACCATATGCTTGAGCGGAAGAATTTCCTAACTAATCTCTGATGAATTACGTTAATTTCTAACGGAGAAATACATATTTTATATGGTGCTTAATTATTTAAATATTTGTAAAATGGTATATTTTTTCAGCTAAATAGAAGGTTCATGCTTAGGATGCACTAAAGCTTATACTTCATTCCAGTACTGGTTGGAGACAATTACAGTGAGAATACAAAAATCAATTTCAGTTATGCTATTAGTACTTCAAGAAGTACAAAGTTGTTATTAGTTGTATTGCTTTGCAATAAATCATTGATATACCAAACAAGTAAAAATTTAAAAATGCTTAGTTCATATAAGACGATATTTACAAAAAACTATGTACTACCCTAAAAAACAGCATCTTTTTTTATTAAATTAATTGGGAGTCGATTAATAACACAAAACAACACTCACTTTTAAATTTTCCCGGAACCGGTTTCTGAGGCCTTCCCTCTATCTTCAGCCAGACATCGACTTGTTCTCATTGGTGTAGCTGGCAATATTTTGTCATCGGTCTCCTCTGGTGGCGGTTCGAGGAACTTGCTGAACAAATCTTTCTGGGGGATGTCGAAATTGAATACTTTGTTCCTATTTTTTTAAATAAAGATTTGTTCCCATGTGGACAGTTCTTCTTTTCCTGTTGTATGTTTTAGTAATTTTGGTTCTGGATTTATGTTGTGGTTTTTTTCCCAAAAATGCGTGGCAACTGCTGATTTTTCTAATTGTTTGTATTTTATGTTCCTAAAGTGTTCCTTTGCTCTTGTTTCTAAATTTCTTTTGGTTTTTCCAATATAAATTTGACTACAGTCACAGCATTCAATTTGATATATACCAGATTTTTTGTTAGATGGAATGGCATCTTTGATGTTTGAGCAAATTAGGTTTTTTAAGGAGTAATGGTTCACTGGAGCTAGTTGAATGTTTTGTTTTTTGAAGACTTTTTTGAATTTTCAAAGGCCCATGGATGGTAAGTGAATTTTTTGAAGATCATTTTAGTTTCTGTAGCTGAGAGGTTTGTGGTTTCCTTTAGTAGTTTCTTCTTTTTTGCTAAGTTCACTTTTTTGTCTACTAGTGATTTGGGAAAGTCATTTTTCTGTGCTATTTCAATAATTTTGTTGTATTCTATTTTGTATTCTTCTGCTGTGAGAGGGATGTTGACCAGTCTGTGTGCTAAACTATTAAAGATTGCCTGTTTGTGGGATCTTGGATTGTAGCCATTAGCTTTTATGTAGTTGTCTGTCTGTGTTGGTTTTCTGTAAATGCCAAAGTATATTCTATTTTTATTTCTGATTATTTTTAGATCTAAAAATGGTAAATACTCGTCTTTTTCAACTTCTACAGTGAACTTGATGCTTTTTTCTTGAATATTTGAAAGTTTTAGTGCATCACTGATGTGTTTTTTTGGCACTATGGCAAATATGTCATCTACATATCTTTGCCAGAGTTTGAACATCCATGGGAAACCTTTAGTGATCCTTATTTCTAGTGCACTCATGTACAGTCCTCAATTTCGTTTGAAAAAGTTACACAAGTTTTTAATCCTTTGTTTAGAAGACCAAAAGAATTGGGACTACATTGCAGATATAAACATTTCGGCACAGTGTCTACCAGTATCAAAACAAAATCCACTTGAAAGCCAATGTGAAAATATTTTGGAAGAAATAAAAACCAGATCCGTTCAGAAGAGCAAACAAAATATTATCCATTCATTGAAACAAAAAAACGTCATATACACCAGGGCAGACAAAGGTAACAAAATAGTCATAATGGATAAATCTGATTACCTTGTAAAAATGGAAGAAATGCTAACTAACAGTGAATATGAAACCATTAACAAAAATCCATTAACAGCTTGCATAAAATCATTTGAAAAAACAATAGCAAAATCAAGTATAATATCAAACAAATATGCAGTTAAACCAGATAACCCAACCTTACCTAGACTTTATGGCTTACCCAAAATACACAAACCATCCATAACAATGAGACCTATAGTTAGCAGTATAAATTCACCAACATACAAACTTGCAAAGTGGCTAATAAACAAATTCAACTCATTTCCAAAATTCGATAGCCTAAGCATCAAAAACACCTATGAACTTATAGAACACATTAAGGATACTGAACTAAATGAAGACACACTAGTCTCATTTGACGTTAAATCACTGTTTCCCAGCATACCAGTTAATCAACTCCCACCGTTGATAGAAAAATGGCTCAAATCACTTGGAATGTCATCACTTGAAATTTCAGATTACATCGAACTTACCAAATTATGCATAGAACAGAATTGCTTCCAGTTTCAAACAAAATATTTCCATCAAACTTCTGGTTTAGCAATGGGCAACCCCTTATCACCCTTCCTGGCCGATCTGTACATGAGTGCACTAGAAATAAGGATCACTAAAGGTTTCCCATGGATGTTCAAACTGGCAAAGATATGTAGATGACATATTTGCCATAGTGCCAAAAAAACACATCAGTGATGCACTAAAACGTTTAAATATTCAAGGAAAAAGCATCAAGTTCACTGTAGAAGTTGAAAAAGACGAGTATTTACCATTTTTAGATCTAAAAATAATCAGAAATAAAAATAGAATAAACTTTGGCATTTACAGAAAACCAACACAGACAGACAACTACATAAAAGCTAATGGCTACAATCCAAGATCCCACAAACAGGCAATCTTTTATAGTTTAGCACACAGACTGGTCAACATCCCTCTCACAGCAGAAGAGTACAAAATAGAATACAACAAAATTATTGAAATAGCACTGAAAAATGACTTTCCCAAATCACTAGTAGACAAAGTGAACTTAGCAAAAAAGAAGAAACTACTAAAGGAAACCACAACCAGTGAACCATTACTCCTTAAAAAAACCTAATTTGCTCAAACATCAAAGATGCCATTCCATCTAACAAAAAATCTGGTATATATCAAATTGAATGCTGTGACTGTAGTCAAATTTATATTGGAAAAACCAAAAGAAATTTAGAAACAAGAGCAAAGGAACACTTTAGGAACATAAAATACAAACAATTAGAAAAATCAGCAGTTGCCACGCATTTTTGGGAAAAAAACCACAACATAAATCCAGAACCAAAATTACTAAAACATACAACAGGAAAAGAAGAACTGTCCACATGGGAACAAATCTTTATTTAAAAAAATAGGAACAAAGTATTCAATTTCGACATCCCCCAGAAAGATTTGTTCAGCAAGTTCCTCGAACCGCCACCAGAGGAGACCGATGACAAAATATTGCCAGCTACACCAATGAGAACAAGTCGATGTCTGGCTGAAGATAGAGGGAAGGCCTCAGAAACCGGTTCCGGGAAAATTTAAAAGTGAGTGTTGTTTTGTGTTATTAATCGACTCCCAATTAATTTAATTTATACAACTTTGTTTTCAACACTTCCATGAAAGGATCTTTTCTTATATTTATAAATCATTGTTAAATTAATCATGGCATTACTTCTGCAATCATCAATATATATTTTGCATTGCTCTTCCCAAGACTTTATAGCTCGCTTGCGTTCCAACTTGGTCTGTAAGAAGGGTTATCTTTAAGTGCTTGCAATTGCACTATTTGAACTGGCACGCCGAGAGCGGTGGGAAAACAGAACACGCCTACTAAGTGTAAGAAATTTGCGATAAGTTGCTCCAGGTGCTTTACAACATGGTTTAGAAGATCCATCGCCATAACAAGGTTGGCTACAGAATATGAAAACCCGCCTTACTTGTTAGCACTCGGTTGTTAACCGTAACAATAATTGTTAGAGTATTAACCGGAAGTTACAGAATAGCCCTGCATGTGTTACCTAATGTTTCTTTGATAAGAACCTTACAAGTTTAAGTTGTAACCTGAATAGAGTGGTGATTTTAAGATTGGGTAAAACACTACTTTGTTTCACTGCAGCAAAAGCCATTCTTTGCATCAAATGGATCTAATTATGCCATTTTCTTTTGTGTGCATACTAACAAATGTATGTATAGCTGCATAAACGACTTCTCCGTTTCAAGGTTTTAGCTTCTAGTTTATGCCATACCAAGTGATAATCATTGTATATGTTATTACTAGTGAGCACTGTAGGCACTAAAAATGTGTGAAATAGGCAGGCAAAATGGCACTAAAAATGGGCATAATAGGCCCTTAAATAGGCACTAAAAATTTGCTAAGTAAACACTTAGAAATACACAATTTTACAATACAATACGATGCTTATTAGCCACAGGAATTCATTCAGAATTATAGGCATTGTCAATATAGTTAGAGTATTTAACAATATTTACAATTCATCTATGAGGTATTTACAATCTAAAGTTTACAGATAATTTACACAAATTACTATTCACCCTTGAAAAACATTAAGACACTGGAGTACAATAACAGATCAACTCAGTTATGAATATTTATGCATCCACTGACTCTAGTATTACACTTAATTTTAATGCTTTGGTCAGTTAAAATTCTTCATTGATGAGTCTTCCAATCTTTAGTAAAATAGCCCTTAAAATGCACTATAAACACACTATAACAAAATGGCAATCATCGCAACATATGCTGCAACAAATTCACAGAACACATACTATTTTGCGGTTCCCTATGCAAAATAGTTCTACATATATTTATTCCAAATTTCATAAATGGCTCCACAGCAAGTTAAAATAACAGATTGTGGTATAATTGAAATACATATAAATCCACTTCACTAAGTAAGAAACATAATATGCAGAAAGGTGTGAAGTAATTAACTATGTCAAAAAACAAAAACAGGCAATTTTCAAAATGTCCCAAATATTGTAATTTTAAAAATTAATGCTTGGGGTATAAGTTTCTGCACCCATTTTAACCTATTAATGACCTGTACCTATGTGAAATATTTGTCTTCGCCATATCAACGAAGGGAAAAAATGATCATACCTATTTAACAATGTTTATTTTCCTAAGCGTTTTCAGTAAGAAGTAAGCATTATAATCCTTTTCAATACAAATAAACACAACAAATGTGAATGGGTACACTTAATATGCAGTTGTCCTTATATGCATGTTTAGTATTTCATACAGATTAATAGAAAACTGCATCCTGTGGAGCATTTTGAAGTTAGAAAAATGTAGAAAATATGGAATCTGAGAAATCTGAGGTTAAAATTGCGTAATGCAGCTGCGGTACAGGTGTAGGGTTATTTAAATAGTCATGTGACGTTTTTTTGTACTGCCACTAGGAGGGGGGGGGGGACTTTACATTATTGAAATATGCCTATATTAATTTTAAGACAAAAAACTAAATTTGGGATTATTGTAAGTTTTGGGCCAATTTCACAGATGTATCGCCTTAATAGAAAAGATTGTTGGAAAAATAAGAAATTCAAGAGTTCATCACAGCCATCTTAATATTACTTAAAATGACATCACGATGTGTCACAATGATACAAAACACAGAACAAAAATTAATTAAAAGCTAAAGCTACAGAATCCTAGTTTTTGTAATAAAAGGCCTAAATGCCCCATTGTCGACTAAGAACAAATAGCACAGCTGTTTATTAAGCATTTCCTGTTCATTCAAACAGAATTGCAGCAGTTACAGCATCGTGAAAAGAATTCTCATACTTTTATAAAGACATTTCTGTAAACTTTTACACAAACCATTAACATTTATTGGTCTGCAGTTTCATTTTCAATGTTGGAAACAACACGGAAGTCTCTAAGCAATCGATTTCATGATTCCTTGAGATACATGTAGAAAAACGTAAGCATGAGAAAATCACAATTTTTTCATATATATAATCTTAGCCTGTGTAGCCTAGCTAATTAAGCGCTGGCCTTACAAGTTTAAGTTGCAACCTGAATAGAGTGGTGATTTTAAGATTGGGTAAAACAGCTTTGTGTCAGTAGATTTACACACATGTAAAGGAAATCTTATGGGAGTAAATTCCTATTTACCATCGCTACTGATTGTGATCTGATATGATTGTTAATTGACACCATATATAATTTAATTAATAATCCCTCACCCAAGTATTACTATTAGCTCAAGAAATACGCATTTACACCAGCACAAAAGTTTCATTGCATCACAGCTACTGCATTGAAACTGTCAAAAGATAATACTCATAAAAATTGTGAAATCCAGTACACTGAGTTTGCAAAGCTATGCCTATAAGTTTCAAATAAATAATATTCTAATCAAGATGAAATTCATTAGATGGGCTTGTTTAACGATTCAGGCATGTTTTAAGCTAAATCTCAATGTAAAGTATCATGTAATGAAGAATGTTTTCACATTAGGAAAATTTGTGCTTTACTTTGGAAAACTGAAAACATAAGTTTCTCTTCTTTCGGCTCTCCTCAATTTCCTAATTTGTGTTCGGAATAATGTTGCTACAGGGGCTGATTTTTACAATATTAATACAAACATGAATGATTAAACTCAAGGCTGACAAAAATTACTTATTATTAAGTTAATTGGGAGTCGATTAATAACACAAAACAACACTCACTCTACAATTGCTTTCCCATCTGTGCTGAAGGATGGGTCACCATTTATCTGCTGTTTAAGAAGTACACTTCTGTTGTTTCTCTCTTTTGGCATATTTGCGTAGGAAACTGATCTATGTGTGCACTTGAAACACTGCTTACAGAATGGGCTTCTCATTCCCCACATAAAAAGTGGTCATAGTCAGTCCATTGAAATATCATTTAACTGGTGTTTGCTACTCGTCCTTGAGTGAATTCTAAGATTTTTTCATGATGTCATTAGCGCATTGTGACACGTCTGTAAGGCAGATATCTACCATTTAAACCCCTTTTTGTATATCCAATGTGCAGCAGTAAGAAATTTCTCTTCCCTGAAAACTTTACGATGAATCCAACAAATGCAAAAGCTATTGTCATATTACAAGCAGAAGAACTTGACTAAAAAGGCAGTTTTAGGCACTAATAAGCAGAATAGGCACAAACGTATGAAATAGGCATTTATAGGCACTATAAAACTGAGGCTAATAATTGTAGGAAATGTGCTTATAACTTAAAAGCCTAAGTTTCTGAACAAAGGAATAAAATATGCACTAAGGGCAAAATCAACCCCCTAGTTATTACACACACATGCTGGAAAGAAATAAACAAACCTCTCAGTCAGCATATGTTATTATTTTTTCACATCCGAAGTTTCTGGTAGCCTTATGCAGCTGTTTTTGCTCAGTATTTTAGTTATTTATACTCTCTGTGTTCAGAGTGATTTCTTATAGCAACCAAGAGCTAAATGAATGGCACATATGAAATTGTTAAATTTCAGTGTTAACCATGGCTTATCCTATTAATGTATCAAATAAATTAGAATGTGTATGGGTTTCTAATATCACTTTAGAAAATATGGAAGACCTTTTGTGTTTGACATTATTTGGATACTGAAGGTGTGAGAAAGATGTTTAGGATATAAGTAGCAGTGAGGAAGAAAATGACCCACTTCCTTCAGGTGTCCGTGAAGAATCAACTTTGTGAAGTGGTCAAAGTAACTCATACACAAATAGACATATAGACACACATTTTCTGGTGTACAGCAAACTTCTGACAACCAACCAACTGACATAAAAAAAAATGCTGACTTAGTGTCTCATTGCTATGAAAACAAATGTATATGCGAGTAGGATGAAGGAAGCCCTGATCTCTGAAGGCAATTTAGGGCGTAAGAGCAGAATTCAAAAGTGGACAGTGTACACATTATATTTTGTAAGCCTACATTAGACATGTACTGGTCCACAGATGGCATGTTAGCATCTCCATTGTTTGGGGAAATGACGGGTCAAATGTGGGTGGTGTGGATCAGCTATTACTAGCTATCACTCTTTACGAAAAACAGTTAAATGATAAAAAAAGTATTTTTATACTAGCTGGATGTAACCATACACAATTGTTTAGTATTCAGCAGAGCTGTAAATTTATGCAAGACAATGACCTACCTGTACTTCCGTGTATCAATAGCTCATGACCTAATTGAGTACTATAATATATACTCGGAGGCTTCTTCAGACTGGGGGAAAGAAATCCACCACTACAGCACCCCTCATACTCCAAGGCTCCAAGCAGATTGATAGGTGGATGGAATTTAAATCTGAACCACCTGAATATGAATTATAGGTGCTACTGGCTTGTAATAGCTAGGGCAGTAGGCATCAACAAATTACTTTTATTGTGCATGACCAGATTTTGACTTTGCAAATTTGTTTCCAATCAGTATACAATTGCAAATACATAAAACTCTTACTTACATTCTACTGCTACTTTCATTGGCTCTATAAACTGTTCTACCTTGTATTAGGCAAAGTTTCAACTCCCATGAATCTATAAAAAGGTCTAATGTAACAGGTAACTATATCAGTAACCTTTGCAGTACATGCAACAGGTGAATATTTGAGGATGGGTTACCGGTTATGAAAGGAACATAATTCTTTGTATCACCAGATTCTAGCGACTTACTCCATAATATCAATGAAGTGTTAAGATGTATTTTGGTAACTTTTGGTATAATGTAATCCCAGGTAGTTTATTTTGTATGTATTTAGACTAATTCTTAACATTTTAATTACATATATTAGCTCTAATTTCAGTTAATATGGCTGAGAGGAAGTGAAGAAAAATACTAGCTTGTTCCAGAAACATTGAAGGGGGGGGGGGGGAGAGAGAGAGAGAGAGAGAGAGAGAGAGAGAGAGAGAGAGAGAGAGAGAGAGAGAGAGAGAGAGAAATAACAATGCATTTCTACAATGAATTTCTGCTTAAAATAAGATTTCTTAGTATATTAAATCAAATTCAACGAATCCAAATGATACCAATTGCCCATGACAAATTACCTAATAACCACTGAATGGGAGATGTGAAGTTAACAGTTTGAACCTTGTTGACCTCATCAGTCGATTCTCATGGTTACAACTGTGGGAAAGTCTATGCAAGAGAAACAGAAAAGCTTGTTCCACAGCAGAGGATATAGATTCAGTTGTTATTAAAAGTTCACTAAAGCTGCCAGAACAGCCATTGAGGTCAAGTAACACTAAAATCCAAAAGTTAGGAATATTTTAAGATAGTAAATGCTACTGTCATTTTATTTTGTTCTAAAAGTACTTCACATTCTACTCAGCACTTCAATATTTTTCAGTTCTTTTATTTTGAGAGCTGTATTAGTTAAAATTACAGGTTAGCATTAAATATAAATAAATCTTATGGTATTTAGAACCAGAGTAGTCCAAGCATTAGTAACTGTAGCAGTTATATTAAGTACTAAAGCAAATACATCTTGGATTACCCCTATTTGGGCCCTAGCTCTTTTGCTAATATGGCAGCCCAATCACCAATTATTTTGTCACTGTTGCTAGAATCTCTACTCATGATCCCAATCAAATCTTTCTTTAGTTACTGCAAAAATGTTAGTTATTTACTGTTTGTTGCATTGTTGATTTTCCCTGTCTATTATTTACCTATTTCAACTTATTACTTTCACTTAACTCATCCTGGATTTTCTTAACCTCGCTTATTCAATGATTCTCACTTACAGTTCTCCCCTTTCCTGTTACAGTTATTAAAGTTCACCTGCTGTTTTTTATCCAATTACCTATTTCATCATACATGCTCATATCTTCTCTTCTACTTCTCACAACACCACTCTCTTGCCATTCTTTTTTGCAGTTTACCCTTAATAGCAATTTTTTTTTGCTATGTAGGTATGACTGTACTTCTTGATCTTCCCTGCCTAATTTTCACTCCTTTTCTAATCCTTTTCGTCCTCACACTTGTTTCACTGTGCTTTTTTGTAATCCCCTGTGTGACCATACTTATTTCACTGCATTTTTGTAATCCCCTGTGTGACCATACTTGTTTTACTCTGTACTTGTCGTATTGCAATTTCATCTTTCCTTATTTTCTTCATTCTACAACCAACATTTCTGAATTTTCCCCCTGTTTTCCATAAGCACTGTTCATTACTTCCTAGGTTGTTATTCCACTGAAAACTTCAAGAGAAATAGCTAAATGTTTACAATTTGCCAAAGTTTCAGGAATGGAGCTCACAAGAAGCTGTTTTCTTAAGGCGACTAAATTACAGACAAAACAGAACCTCAAGGAGAGTGATATATAAAATTGTTATAGCTATTGGTCTTGCAGGCACATATTTGACTAAGGCAGGGTTAACTAAAATGCCATTATTTCAGTTTTCAGTAAAATGAAACTTCCCCCATTGCAGATAAAATATTTTCAGTAGGGATTATAACTCCTACTCTTCAGCTGTATATATAAAAGTGATAATTTTTTTAAATGAATAAATGTACGTCATATTGGATGATAGTGATGATAGTACAAGGATCATGTTTTTCACTAGCTTATATTTACATTGATTGATCCATGAACGACTGTCCTACTGGTCCTAGGAATAATTTTATTCATTTTATTTCAGAATGTGTCAGCAGATAGCAAGTACCACTGTGTATGGTATGGCCAGTGCCATACAGATGACCTGGGGAGGTCCCAAAACTGTCCAAATACTACAGCAGCACTTCCAGCTGATCAAGCGAGTAAAAAAATACTACAAAAATGGTGTCCACATTTTTTTGAAGGTATGTTCCTTTTTCAGCATTTATTTGACATATATTTCCAGTCATGTGACTTTCAAGGCAAGACTGATTATGTCAAATGAAGATTATGTGGTACAGTACCTTTTGGAAACGATAAACAGTCTTTAAACTTTCATCTGAGCTTCATGGTGCAACATCACGTTTATTTATTTATTTATTTATTTATTTGTTTAAAAATAACACTGGATGAGGGCTGAAGGAGGTGCACGTGTTCCTCTGGAAGAAAAAATTCTTTGTCTTACGCAGAGCCACTCGTATACCATTTGGTGCACCTCTTCATTGGAACAAATTTCTTTCCTCCCATTACCCCTTGTAAGTGATCCAAACTTGTAATCACTCCACGCAAGGTCTGGTGATGTCATGTCACTCTTTCAGTTCTAGAGTGAACAGCAGTGGCACCATCTTGCAGACACTTTGAATAACTTAAGCACCTCATAAATGACGTGATGTGCTGGTCAGGATTAATGTTCAGATTTGCAGCTATTTCATACACTGTCACATTACAATTTTCTATCACAATAGCTTCAGCTGCTACAGTAGACTGGTGTCACAAATGCTGTGTGTATGAGCTGGGTGCAGATCTCCTGTCACAGAAGCCACATCATTTCTGAACTCTTTACTCCACTCATAGACTTACAACAGTGATAGACATGCATCACCATACTGTACCTCCATTTGCAATGTTTTTCAATACATTTTGTTTATTCGCTGCTCAGAAAACAACTGAATGCTGTTCTTGGTGCATGTTGTAAGCAGGGCAGTCATTTTGAACTGGTATTGTGGCTGCATTTATTTGTCTGCAGTATTCTGGCATCTGTTGGACATTCCTTAGATCATTGGTAATACTACTGCCAATTACAGAAAATGACTTGAAATGTTGATTTTTAATTATACTTCTAAGGTTTTCATTTGACTCCCCCTCGTATAATTTAAGTTTAGATGAAAAAGAAAAGTCCTGTGTTGGTGTTATTAAATGACACACAAAGACACGTCTTCTGCTTAAAAATATTTATTTTACTTCTATTTGTTAAAGTCTTAGAGTAGACAATAAACAGCAGATAGGATTAACAAAAACAATCTATAATCACATATTCAGGAAGGATACACTTCCTTGCAGTGAGTGACATACATCACTTCCTCACCTCGTACCTCTCCTTCCCTTTTCTTCACCCACCCCACTCCACCCCTCTCCCATCCTCCCCTACCCTCTCCTCTCATCTCACCTCAGCTGGCCAGATCTGTGTACAATTAGGAGTATTGCCACTTTGCAAATTTTTGTGGTATGCTTTTGATAATATATCAAACCTGAATAGTTGTGCATCAATATATTACTGTCTTATTTGTGTGTAAAAATTGTTGATTTTTAGTGACAGAATATGCCAATATGACTTGTTTATATTTAACTTTGATTATTCAATTTTTATGGCTTACATGTCTATCTCCCTTGCTAGCCTTCGTTCCATCAGTTACTTTATTTCCTCAGAGTTGCTCTGTGTGTTACTACTGTATGTAAGGCATCTCTTCTTGTTGTAAATTGATGCATAACAGTTTTTTTTCCATCTCTCCATTTTATTTTATGCCCTTTAACAAGTGTACAGATGTTGCAAATGAAATGCTTTGAAATGATATTCAAATGAGGGTCCATTGGTTCATTAATACGACAATTTGTCTTATGAGAATAAGGGAGAATTTAAGGAAAAACAGGAACCACACAGCTGTCTGCAACAGAAATTTATAGTTGGTCCCTCTAGGCTAAAATGCTGACACTATAATACCACAAAGGTGTGTTCTTGGTGGTCATTGTCAGCTAATCTTCAAATTCTTTTAAGATACGGTTCTTCTGAATCACAAAAAATTAACATTTAAGACTACATTTATTAAAATATATGATGGTTCAGGTTCCTAGTTGGCATGGACATTACTTTGTTTTAGTAAATTCCTTTCTCAGATTTATTCTTCTAAACATCTTTCCAGTACTTACTTGTACTTAAATTTTTGTTTTCGTTGCTGTATTTTTCTAAAATCGATATCTTTATGTGCATTCAGTATATTATAACATTGGTGAACATGCGAGTCTGCTGTAAGAAACCAACATGCACTCAAGTACATCTACTGGCTGACATCACTAGAAGGTAGCACGTTTCTGTGAGAAATAAACATGCACTCAGTCAGGTGATGTAGGGAAGCGAGTCGTATTATTACTACTACGCAAAATACCTTTTGCGACTAATTCCAGATAGATCCACTGTGCCCAGCAGGTATATAAAAGCCGATGCAAGGGGACAGTCACATTGTGTCAGTTTTAGCAGTACAGTACAGTGAATAGTTAGAGCAGTGTGGCGCTTTGACCTGGTATGATACATCCAAGTTCTGCAATAAGGAGTTGGCATACCATGGAACAAGCAGGAACCAGTTCATTGGTCTGCAAGTGTGGCTCTGGGTGAAGAATCGCCGAGCTGTGGAACTGTCAGTGAAGCAGTTTGTGTGGATATTGGAGTATTTTTCAGAATTGGTGTGTTCAGAATTGTGAATCTGTGTTGGTGGTGGATCTTTGTGTAGGTCAGATTATAGCAGCACTATTGGTGCATGCTACAGAGAGTTAAAGGTACACTGTAGTGACGTTTTGCGTTCGTGTAAAATAAAAAAGAAAGTGCTGATTGTTAGCATTGAGCTAGTAGTTTTGGTGAAATTGAAGAACATTTAAAGTGAATTGAAAAAAACCACTGCAAATAGTCTTTTCAATTAATTTTGTCATCACTGTTACTAAATTTTTCCAATCACACATAATTTTAAGGGGAACTTTATTTTTCGTCTTCTGTCAGTATATTTTGGAGAAGTTACTAATAAGGAGCCATTATTGCATTGCTGTTATGCAATTTTAGCATCTTATGAAAGAACTTAACAGTATCAGGATTAGGTTACGATTCCAACTTTTATGCAACACAGTAAAGTTAAAATTGCCTTTTCCTATTTCTTCCGTACAACTTCAAGCCAAGTCAAATTAGAATTTCTTTTATCTGTTTATGAATTAGAAGGCAAGAGGATTTGATAAACTGTTTATGAACTAAATGATGATAAACATGTTAAACCAAAACAGTTTTGGTAACCAATTATATTCAAAAGTTAAGTGTTATACAACTCCTACATTGTAGATCTCTTAAATAGTACCTATACAATGAAGTTCTAAATACTTTCATAAAAAATGATTTTCCTTCCCATGTTGGCCTTATGGAGTACAACCACTTTATTTACTTTTCTCTACTGCTTACCTGTGGTAGAGGAAATATCACATGTGGACTATAAATTCATTATCAGATGTATATATTTTGAAATCCCCAGAACCCAGGAAAAAATTGTTTAGTGAAAGGTCCATTTTTCTGTTTTTTGCCTGGCAGTCTGCGAACAGCTTAACTAAAAAACAAAAATGGATGAATATTGCACATTTTAAATATATTTGGAAGATATTGCCTTCAGGTTTTCCAGGAATTACACCATCCCAGACTACTTTTTACATTGAGTTTATTGTTGATTTATATTAGCTTCTTAAGTTTATATACACTACATGAATTCTATTTGTACAACTTCCTGTACATAACTTAATACAATTTTGTACTTATTTAACCTAGTTTATTTCCGATTTTCATATTTCCAGTATACTGCATATGAAAAATTCTTGCATACCTAATCTTTGAGTAACATCTACCCATATAGGAGTGCTTTAGTATAAAGCCCCTGGCTAGTCTTCAGATAAGAAATGGCTCATGATTTTAATAAAAATATCACATAGTCACCCTGAAAAATTCAGTTTACCGGGAAAATATGAGTCAGTTGGAGAATTTAATGTCAGGACGACATGTTGGTCATGGTAACTTAATGGGTAAGAGTGACTGGATGGAAACTAGGAGATCTGTGGTTCAAATCCCGGCCATGGCATTGAATTTTTCAGGTTGACTGTACCTTAAATCTTAGTCTATATACGGCTAGTGAGAAGAAATGATTAATTTTCATCAATTAACGTAAAAAATATCACATGCTCGACATATTAACGTAAATATGTATCTTGGTCACCATCTGTGGTCTAGGGGTTACATGTTAGTCTCGGGTTCAAGTCACATGTTCAGACTCGGCAAAGGGCTTTGATTTTTTTTTTTTTTTTTTTTGGAGCAAAAATCCTTAGGATAGATTCACTTTCTTTCGGAAGGGAAGTAAAACCAGTGGTCCCATATTGTAGATTTTATGGCACATGGAAGAGCCTCAAGTCTGATAAAGATGCCTCTTGAGCGTAATTAAACAGACCTTCATGCTTATAATAGAATGAAATCCTGGGAATCACAGCAGGTAAAGAGCATCCATAAATAAAAGCAGAATTTAAGATGTATATCTAGAATTTTCTTTGCATAGGCTGTGAAGTGCTCTTGCCTGCAAGAAAGACATAAAGCATGCTTAAGCGAAAATATAGAGATGATTAAAACACACAATTTGTGTCAAGTGTTTTTATAGCATTTATATCTATATTTCTGAAATATGTGGATATTTATTTTGGAGTTTCTTCCAAATTAAGCACCTTGGTCTACAGATTTTAAGCAAGTTCAAAATATTTAAGGGCAACAATATTCTTGTCTTCTTTGCATTCTATTTTGCCTTTTCTTTTACGCCTTGTTCTTGGTCTGATGGTTAATTACAGTGACGGCGCGGAGAATAAAAATGTGGGTGTTCACAAGACCTACACTGAAAATGCACACTAGCACTATCTGCTACTGCTACCACCACTACTACTAATGAGTGCAAGCTTAAACGCCCCTCAAAATTTTATATAATATATTTGCCTAGAAAGAATGTATCTATTCATATCACCTTGCTTATTCTGTCGCTTTACTGACAGTCTGTAAGCTTAGCATTAATATTCACACGACCAGACATGGCGAACTAAATACATGCATTTTTATGTCAGTGTGAATTCCCGTGCTTCTTTATCTTTTCACTAAGATGTACCAAGTTGGCAGAACCCACTTTTGTCCAGTTATTCACTTCAGAGCTAAACAGAAGGCACGGAAAGCAAAAAAGCATATTTCTAATACTGCAACCGCATAGCCATTTACAGGTTGTGTATACTTTGTTAAATTTGCACCTGTAGTCCCGCTTCTGATTTTTGTAACACGCTTAACTGTCAAATTGGGCTGCGGACGTCCTAGTCGCTTTATTATTATTATTATTATTATTTTTTTTTTTTTTTTTTGTGCAAGTCACTTTATTTTATTTCTTAAAATGGAATCCACCGATTTTGTAGCCACCTCTTGAGAGAAGTTCAACAGTCACAAAGATTTTGAAAACCTCACGATCGGTCGTTGCAGATAACAAAGAGTAATTGTTTTGCACTAAAGCACTAGTTGTACTTGATGTACTAGGAAACTCACAATTGTCTTATCTGCTGATAATTCCAAGATTATCACAGTGTTTAAAACAAAACATCTGTTTAGAAACTGGACTGTAAAAACACACTGTATTCAAAGCAACATAAAGCAACAAAGCAAAGGCTGGTGGCACTAGGAGTTGTAAACATTCTTTGTATTTGGCGACAGTTGCAGTTATACTCTATAGATAGTAGCACTTCTCAGAGATGACCAAGAACTCTGGCGTTGCCAATGTGAATTAACGTGCACATCGAAACTGTGCTATGATCTGGGAGTACCCAACCAATGTCTGTCTGTAGCATTTGTCATCTACGCATGCACAGAGCTTTAAATGTTACATGATATGCTAGCACAAGAGAAGTGTGCTACCTGCAACATTGCCACATACTCATGCTATCGCCGTCTACTTACTACGCATCAAGCAATGAGCGCAGTAAATACAAATAATGAATGAAAAGAGGAAAAGGGCTTCTACAAGACAAATATTGGGGGTTCACGTGCTCTTGTGCTTCTAAACAGCAGCTGCCCCTTTTTAATTATATCAAACAAATGCTTTCAGAGCCCCCTGCTTGTAAAAACCACTTGGATTAAGACAATATAGTAAATAAATCAGGCATATCATGTTGTGACATACTGTGTACCCTTTTCTCCCTGCCACTCAGTTGTGATTAAGAGAGTGAAAGGGCACTTTATGTTCTTTAAAAAGCATTGGCAATTAATATTTATTTGAAAATCTTCAATCTTAGTCTACTATACCTGCTAGTTGACCTAAGGAGACAGTGCCTTTTGAACTCAGTTTTTCCCTTGTGTGAGCTTTGTTACTATGATAATGTGCCATCAGACATTCTTCCTCCCTACAATTTTAAATTTTGAAATGTTAGGACAGTCTCAAGATATAAGAGGTACCCATGATGAAAAAATATTGTGAATTTTGTTTCAAAATGTTCATTTATTCGTTTTATATTCCTTCACCCTCAGATATTCTATGAGTGTTGTTACCAATCATAGAAGCACTCGTGGAATTCATTTTTCAGTATTGTCTTTGGCACTTTTGTCTTATTAAATGCATTGTTGTCAGACAGCAGTAAACATTTGATTCATCTAAGGTACACTTCTGTCCAAAAAAATATCCCCATGATCATTTGTTTGCTTTCAAGGAAGGCTGGTGTAATTTATTACATATATGAATACCTTTTTAGTACTTCATTAATTATAAATGTTAGAAAGCACATTTTACAACATAAATATAACACATTCTACATATGAATATTTTATATGATGTTCTTTAGCCTTTTACAAAGCTTGGATCCTTTGTGGTATTTACCGAATAAGATTTTCGCACACACTAGGTGCAATCTCATGACACCACACATGAACAACGTTCTCAATCAGTTTTCTCCTAGTAGTGCAATGATATTTTCTAAGTTTTGAAGATATTGTAGATAACAAATTTTCACTTTGTTCATATCAGGTGAATTTGCTGGCCACCATAGTGATTTAATGCCCAAATCAGAAAAACATTGACAACCCTGGCTTGATGGCATGTTGCTTTATCATTTTGGTAAATGAAAGGTTCAAGATTAGAACCACTAAAATGATATATATGATAGGAGTATAAATATATAAATGATAGGAGTATTAATCACCTTGTTTCTAATAATTTCCCAGTAACTTAAATGATTCATAGAGCCTGTGCAAACTTCTTCCCAATCCTTTATAACACATTGATCACCACAACATAACGCTTTCACTGAACTGTTTTGTTTTAACAATACAGTCCTCTAGTTAATTGATGGAAATTAATCATTTGTTCTTACTAGCCATATATAGGCTAAGGTTTTTGATAGTCAACATGAAAAATTCAACGCCATGGCCAGGATTTGAACCACAGATCCACTGGCTTCTGTCCATTTGCTCCCACCCATTGAGCTACCATGGCCAACTTGCTGTCACAACATTAAATTCTCCATTAGACTCAAATTTTTCCAGTAAACCACTAGGGGCTCTTGCTACCGGGGAAACTTGGTAGTACCAGAATCACTAAACAATATGTATTTACATCAGTTTATAAAGGCCATTCAGGCATTAACAAACCCATTGAGAAAGCTAGCTCTATATTTTATTGGCCTCGCATATCTTTTGATACACAATTTGTAAATGGACGTCAATATAGACCAGCAATATAGACGCTGGTAACTACGTGGCTAGCATATTATTAGATCTCACTAAAGCTTTTGACTGTGTTGATAGTAACATACTAATGAATAAATTATATGATCTTGGCATCCGGGGCCTTGCGCTTAAAATGATGAAATCATATATGACAAATCGAAAACAGTTTGTAATCCTGAAAACAGAAAATGGTGAATTTAGGTCAAAAACACAAACTTTAAGCCATGGAGTTCCGCAAGGTTCCATTTTAGGACCTCTTCTGTTTATTCTATACATGCACGATATTGACCAGCTTATACCCAATAATGTAAAATTATTCCAGTATGCAGATGATTCCACAGTAACAGTTTGTCACAGAAATATTACTACTCTACAGAATACCTTAAATGAAACCACTAATAAACTGTTGCATTATTTTTATAATCTGAACATGTTTGTGAATCCCAATAAAAGTGAATTAATTACATTTGAAGCTAAAAGAACAGATCTTCTAATCCATTTAAACATTGACAATGAACCAGTAAAAATGGTCAAGAATACTAAATTATTGGGTGTTACACTAGACAGTACTTTAAACTTCTCTGAACATATTGATAAACTTGGCAATACCATCAGTAAAAATTTAGTCATTCTAAAATATCTAACAAAATATATACCTACGCCCACAGCTAAAATTATCTATTACTGTTTAATCCACTCGTACCTCTCATATGGGATCGAAGTATGGGGTAACACAACTAAGGTAAATTTTAACAAAATCTTTGTATTGCAGAAAAAAGCCGTCAGATACCTTGGGAATCTAAAACATAACAAATCTTGTCGTCCAGTACTTATAAAATTGAAACTTCTAACCCTTCCTAGCTTATACATATACCACGCAATACTGCACCTTCGGAAATTTAACCTACACCTGGAAACCAACTCTGATAGACACAATCACAACACTAGACATAAAGACGACTTAGCAATTCCTACCCATAGACTGCACTTTTATGAGAAGACACCTAGTTTTATGGGCATAAAATTTTATAACATACTACCAGTCACTATCAAGAATTGTAAAGATAATAATTTAAAATTAATGCTGAAATGTTTCCTAATTGACAAAGCCTATTATAGTGTGGATGAGTTTATTAGTACTAGTTAGAACTTTATTTTTATAAAGACTATTGGTATTATTACTATTATTATTATTATTATTATTATTATTATTATTATTATTATTATTATTATTAGTGTGTATGGATTTATTAAAGCAAGTTAGTATTCTATTTATATCACACAACCTGAATAGCTGTGTTCTTAAACTGTATAAATTCACATGACGTGGTTCTTTTGTGTATTTAACACTATACTGAACTGAAAATAAATAAATAAAAAAATAAAAAATAAATAAATAAACTTCTAAAATGTATATGCCAAACAATTGTTGAGAACCATTAATGCAACTCCTGACACCAAAGTTACTTTTAAAAAGGCCAACATGGATATTTTAGATTTTGGAAACACGGATAATTACTTGTGTTGTTAGAAATATATCCAATGTCAAGATTTCTGAAGTAGTCATTAATAACATGCAGGAGTGTTTTCATCCTAGGATATCCTCATACAGTAATGGTAGATAATTTGCCTTTCATTTTGCAAAAATGTCTTGTGGTATACTAAGAAAAGGACATCTTTTTTCAAACTAGCAAACATTATTATTGCAGCAAGGACTGTAAGAGACAAACTTTTAGCATCTAAAAATATGAGAAAATGCCATGAAGACCAATCAGATTACAATGACTCACGGTTTGGACATATCACACCCATTCCATGATTGAAAGCAAACCTGTTTGAAATTCTTCATGGCTGGTGTCTAAGACACTCACTAATTGTATCCCTTAAAAAATTAGAACTGAAAGTATGGGATGTTCATATGATTTTAACAGACAAGAGTCAAAGCTCATCCATGATGAAACTGCACCGAGGTAAGAACTTATTAAGTGGGTGATGGAAGTGTCAAAGTACCAGGCTCAATATAGGAAAAAGTTACTGTTCTCTGGCCTGCAAATGAGCCATATTTGTATTGCTCGTGAGAAACAAGGCTCTTTGATGCAACACGAATCAAGTCAGAGTATCAATAAGAAGGCCAAATTATGACGACCTAAGAAACTCATTATTCAGATTTTTTAAAAGACGTTCCTATTCCTCAAAGTAAAGAGGCACATGACACAGCATAACATAAATGTATCAGCTAAACCTAGTGGCTGAAATAGGTTGACACCCTACCCAAACAGAGATGATATGGGCAAATTATCAAAAAATCTAACCACCTTTATTTGTAAACAAGCATGATTGTATATTGAAGAGTCTTGTATGTTAAAAGGTATAATGTTAAAGTTCAGAGAAAAGTCTAAATGGGCATGGGATTGTGTATATAGAAGGCTTTGACTAATATCACATCCTATTGTGTAGCTATATACATTCTTCCTGTAACATGTGTTATACAAGCTACTACAATAAACAGAGGCTCACTAATCACTTGATTTAATTAAATATAAAACCCTTTAAACTTGGATAAGAATTTTATGACAGTGGTAGGTTTCTCTTACAAATGATATATGTTAATACTGTTTGTTTGCATGGTTTATAATGTTAGGTCATTGCATTGCTTTTTACCTGTTAAGCTTTTTCAAAATCTGTTCTTCTGAATTTTGTGAATTTCAATTACTTTGAATTGCTTTTATCAGCAACATGACACTAAACTTAAACTGTAATGTTTCCTATCAGTATCGGTAGCCTGAATCCATATCTTTTTCTCATTTTTGTCCTTCACATCAAAATTTTTAGTAATTTTAATATATATTTTAAAAATATGTAAAAATGTACCTGTCCTATCCCATTGGCAGAAAGGTGAAATCACTGATCGTTGATTACCTAAAAATAAAATATAGAAAGTATGAAATATTGTTCTTGTTTCAATTGTTCGCAGCTATTAAAAATAGTCTTGAATAGTCTTGTTCACAATTTGATGTTAAATATTCTTACAAATGGATTGTTATTAGTGTGGTTTTTCTGCATCATTACGATACAACATTCAGCAATGGCCTGCCATCATTGTCTCATTTCAGAAGCCTTGCTAATGATTCTACCATAACTTTGATGTCCGGTGAAATCTTATGCCCATTTCATCACTTATACTAAGGTCGGCTGAGAAAAAATGTAAATATGAATCAAGGAAATGAATTTTCAGTTACAGTGAACACCTGTTTCTTTATACACCTGAAGCAGTTCCTACACTTCTTTTTTTGTGGTCAGATGCCAAGAAAATTCATGCAAACCCATGTGAAGCCATTCCAGGCTCTCATTTCAATTTCATTTAATTTTGGAGGAATTCATCACAATTCCTTTATCTATGGTCCCATGAAGATAACTTCCTACGGTTTTGCATTTGATACAAAACTAAATTTCTCCTTCAGGTATTCAAATTCATTTGAATTAGCTTTTCCAAGAGTTTTTGCAAAACCTTTCACTGGGCCAAATTTTATGTAAAGAGGGGGAAATGTAACTATTCCAGGACCAACTTAATATATTCTCCCGAGTTGAAAGTGCTACTTTGCTTGCAGTTATGTTTGATTTAATGTTCTGTTTTGTGACTGCTCTATAGGCACAGTAGTAGCCTCAGAATTTTGTAAACCCTCCTGCATTCTCAATATCGTGCTAGGAATTTTTAATGACCTATGTCACATTTTTAACAATTCTTACAACTTATTTGGTATATTCCAGATCTGTTAATTGATGGGATTTCATCTTTTGTTTTTGAATTTAGCAATTTTAAAACCGAGTGTCTATTAGTATGTGCCAAGATAATATTTTGTTCCTTAAGGATCTTTTTGAGTTATTAAATGTTTCATGAATGCACTGAATATCGTCTTTGCGCCTGCAAAATCGGCTATGTGTACTTTTTTATGAAAATGAATTGTGTACCTCAAGGAGCAAGAAAGCATGCAGAATTGATCCTGAAAACCGTCTATGGGAATCTCCCATAGTTGCGCTTGTACAGGTGGGAATGCAAATTTGGCTATGTGCTTGAACTGGATACTGTTCCTGCCAAATCAGCTAGATGAATCTCTCGCACATAGCCGACCTTGACTCCGTTATGTTGCGCTTTATCATGCACATAGCTGATTATGCTTTGATATTACATGCAAATTAAAGTATACACTTTTCTCCACTTTAATACAACAATCAGGTAACATACAGAATTATAGCATAACATTACAGTTACATAATGTTGCAGTACTGAAGACTTGTATCACACAAATGTATGATAAACATTTAACTTGAAAAGAAATAGGCTATAATTACGAGAGTATTATAATGGCCCAGTAATAACAAAAAAATAAGCACAGATGGGGTAAAACATAATATAAACGACTTACAAATACAAAAAACTGTACTCATAATAATAATTAAAAAAAAAAAAAACTGCAAAGCTGAAGATATATAAAACATATCAGTTAATACATTTATAATACATCTGAAAGAGAACTTTTCACATATAATGGAAAGAATACCTTCTTTGGGAAAGTTAAGGTTCACTGATATTTTATATTAACATAGAACAAATGATAGTCCTTGTTCATGAACATTTTCAGAGACTGTAGGCTTTCAAATTTTGTTTTGTCTATCTTCAGCGAGTCATGATACAGATTTTGAGGACCAGTTACATTCAATTTGTGCCTGTGCTGTGGAAGTGGTTGCCAGTCATCTCGATGGTTCACTTTGTGGAGAACCTCCCCCTCTTTTTAAAGTAGCGCTCATATGTTGGTGGTAGTAGGATTGCCTGTTTTCTTTCCTGGTCTTACGGATGGAAAGCTATGTGGAAGGCTTTCAAAATTTTTGAAAAACGAATGGTCCAGATGATTCATTATGTATGGATGGGCACCATTCTTCTTTTTGAATAGTTATAAATAAAAGTGTTGTTAAAATTGAAGCTAATTTCATGTATAAAGACTAAAATTGAGTAATACATTTTAAAACTTGTAACTTCACTCATGTGCGTTTAAAAAATCAGGAATGTTTTCAAGACTATTGCAGTCTCATCCTCAGCTGATTAGTGACTCATCACAGTTGGTTGTTGCCTGGATCTCTTGTAATTGGCTCTCTCTCTGTCTTTCGGAATGATTCTTTTCATAAGTTCAGTAGACCACTCACTGATGGCACATCAAAATTTAGAATATGTGGAATTTTTTTTATAATATTTTTTTTTACTAATATCATGTATCTTAGCAAATTTTTAGTGCCTATTTTGCCCATTTTTAGTGTCTTTTTGCCGGCCTATTTCACACATTTTTAGTGCCTATAAATCCGCTCCCTATTAATAACACACAAATAAGATAGACAATGTAACATTAATACAGAAACATTACATACTTTTAACGCTGCCTTCTGTCTACTAAATCAGCTATGTGAAACAAAAGGTGCATGCATATTTAATCAGCTATGTGAAGTACTCATTCAAATTTCCTTTACTAGAATTTTTTGCTAAAATTGAACTGATATCGCCATATCCACAATGTTACTGAGAAAATAAGAAATTTAACGCTGCATGATCACGAATCAAATCGAAAAATAGTGATGTGTTTTTCTCCTGTAAAATTAACTTTACTTCATATTGTGACTTTGTGGGTTCGTGAAATTAAAAGTCCAGGTTACAAACACTAAAAATTGCTTTTTATTTTCGTAGAAATACAATTTTATCAACCTTTACGTCCAGAATTACGTCAGATACACAATACAACTTGCAAGGTCATCGACCACAAACAGTTGTTCACGCATGCGAGTTCAATTACCAACTGTCTGTGGCGGGCGGGTTCCCTTTTTATAGATTACTATCTGGAATGTTCTCAATCAAGACGGCGCTAAAAGAACGACGAACTCTCTAGAAATCCGTCTCCTCCCCCCCACCGTTTCGGCGAGCTTTTATCTCCGCATTGCACTGCCTGTCTCTTTGAACTAATCGCTCGCGCCGCCTCGAATCAACAATGCAATCGCGACACTGCTCACTCCTCAAGGCTGGTCGTCCCGAACAGCACCATCGTAACGGGCCAGACGATCCAAGTGTACCACAATCTTTCCTCGGGTTACCTTCTGGATGCGGTAGACCACGTCGTTAATCCTCTTTACCACCTGGTACGGTCCTTGCCATGGCTGCTGAAGCTTCGGGCAACGTCCCTTGGTCCGGGTAGGGTGGTACAACCAGACCAAGTCACCTTCCTGGAACCCTTGGCTGTTGTCTTGCCTGTCGTATCGGGTCTTCATGCGGTCACTGGCCATCTGGATATTCTGACGAGCCATCTCTGCATGTCGTGAGACGGTCCACTAAGTTCTCCACATACTCGGTTGTTGCCTGTTTTGCGTCCGGGGTCTCCCAAACGCCAGGTCACAAGGGAGGCGTAACTCTCGGCCGAACATTAAGCTGGCTGGTGTCACCCCAGTGGTGTCGTGTGTCGACGAGCGGTAGGCCAGCAGGAAAAGTGGTACCTTGACGTCAGTCTCGCTGATGGCTGGCCACAACCTTCCTCAGATGTTCTTCTAGGATCTTGATGTACCTCTCCAGCATGCCGTCCGACTGCGGGTGTAGGGGTGTTGTGCGGGTCTTGTTCACCCCAAGCCTTTCCAGTGCCTGCATCAGGTCTGACTCAAAATTGGTGCCCTGGTCGCTGTGGAGCTCCAACGGCACCCCAAATCGGCAGAACAGTTGCTCCACGAGGCAGTCTGTGATGGTCTTTGCCTCCTGGTTCGGCATGGCACACACCTCCGGCCACTTGAAGTAGTCCAAGACCACCATCAGGTACTTGTTGCCTCGGTCGCACACTGGGAATGGTCCAGCCATGTCGACAGCGATGCTTTCGAATGGTGCTCCGACGTACTACTGCGTGCGACCCCGGCTCCTAGTCTTGGGCCCGCGACTCGCCGCGCACACGTGCCATTGACGGCAAAACCTCAAAATTCTGCTCGGAGCCTCAACCAGTAGTAACGCTGCCGAAGTTTGTCGATCGTTCGGTTTGCTGCCAGGTGTCTTCCTGAAGTGCCGGCGTGCACTTCCTCCAAGACTTCCGGGACCTAACTCCGGGGAAGTACCAACTGCTCTCTGCGTCTTCCCATCGGGTGATTCCCATACCCGGAACAGCACACCCTATTTGGTCTTCAGTGATTCCCATTGGGCCCAGTACGACTTGTACGCAGCGCTTCTGCGTGCGATGTCCTCCCAGGACGGTCTCGTCCCTGCCTCCACTTTCCTCAAGAGTGGCCCCAAGTCGGCGTCCGTCAGCTGCTCCCTCCTCAGGCCTGCGCTATCGCAGCCGTCCGCAGGCATTGCCGTGACCACTCTGACAGCTGTGGCACGCTCCTTCTCTTCCACTCTTGTGCACTGGTTGCACTTTTCCGGTTAGGGTCTTCGGGACATGGCGTCTGCGTTGGCGTGGCTCTTCCCTCTACGATGTTCAGAGGTGAAGTCGTACTCCTGCAGCTTCTGGACCCAACGCGCTGCTTGGCCTTCCAGGTTCCTAAAGCTAAGTAGCCAGGAGCCATGGTCAGTTCTCAGGTGGAATGGCTGACCGTACAGGTACTTGTGGAAGTTCTCGCCGGGTGACGCAGTAGTTCTTCGTCACCAATACAACAGGGGAACACCAATGGCTGTCAGACTCTTCGATTACTTCCCTAGATCTCATGTCCTCCAGCATGTCCCGTACCGCCGTTTGTTTTGCTAGCGGAACGCATGTAGGTGGTTGCCGAAAGTGCCGGGCGTCTCCGTTGTCGATGAGGTGAAGCACTCGGTCCGTGCTGCCGTAGTCGCTGTTACTTTGGCTGAAGACGCGATGGTCTCGTCTCAGCAGATGCCGAACCTTCTCGAGCTGTTCTGCGGTCAGATTGTAGGCCGCCCTCTCCAATAAGCCTTCCAGCCGAGGCCCCAGGTATTGCGTCGGCACCGGTTTCTGGGTCTGGCCGATTGATGTTAGGCTGAACACGGGCTCGAACGTTCCCAACTCGGTCCCGGCCTGGAAGTCGTGATCGTTGTTGGGTTGAGCAGCCACACCGACACCTCTCTACACGGCAGTAATTTCCTGGCTACACATAGTCCGTGCACAGGCGTGTTCTGGTCCAGCATCAAGTTCCTTGTTCGCCGGCCTTCCAGTCGCGCCGTCACCACTTCGCTTCTCGCAGGGACAACCACGTCTTCCCTCAGGATGACCCTGCATATTCTCAGGCGTTCTTCGGGGTGCCGGATAGTCACCTCTTCTCCATTTAGCCGCAGGACATTCCTGCCGACGTCGACCGTCGCCTCGTGGCCCTTGAGGTCATCCAGTCCCAGGATCACCTCATCTACCTCCGCGACGAACACTCACTGTTGCACGGCACTCCGTCCCAAGATCAACTGCAGCAGGGCCTCATCCACAGGCAAGGTGTCGCCCGATGCCATCACAAGCTGGTATGGTCGGCTTGGTTTCTTCGACGGCAAACCCCTGTCTACGTCGGGTCTGATGACGGTCACGGCTGCCCTGGTGTCCACAAGCACGCGGCACGGCTTCCCTCTCACCCAACCGTCCGTGACGAGGCTGTCAACCATCCGTCGGCTGACGGCGCGCAGTATCACTCGAGGGTATGTTGTTGACGGCGCCGACGTGCCCCTAGCCATGCCGGCCCTTTCTCATTTCTCCGGCTGCTCTACCTGGTGTGGGCAGTCTTTCTCCAGGTGTCCCGGCTGGCCACAGTTAATGTTAATGCCAGAGGATCTACTCCCATTAGTGCTGGACCTGTAGGACCAAGGACCCGGGCCTCTTTCGACCAGGGAGTTACCGAGCTGTCCCAAAAGGGCGCTTGGCGCCTCCGTGGGGCTTTCCATAGGGCAAGACCTAGAGACTGAAAATCGCCCCCCCCCATCTGGTCCTGTGGACTGAAGACGGGATGGAAGTGAACATGCCTCTTTGTGTTCGCCGGCGGCGTCCCTCGGCTGGTCTGCGGTCTCCAGTGTCAGTTGGCTGCGGCTAAGCGGTGGTTTCCGAAGCGGTTCTCCAGGGCCTCCCAGATGTCCTTGGGTGCCGTCGCTGTCTGAACCGCGTTCAGGACGTCTGCGGCCCGTCCCTGGAGGCTGGCTATTAGCTGTGCGGCCTCTTCCTCTGGTGACCAGTTGTGCATTGTCACTTTGTCTAACTGGTGGCGGAAGACTTCTAACGTAGACGTGCCGTCGTACTTCGGCGGTTTGACGCGCACCGATGTATCGCGTCCCGGCGCGTCGGCCTTTAAATCTTTCGTCCTTCTGCCGACGATGTACACCATGGCGTTCAAGGACTTAGTGTTGGTGTCGGCCTTTCCCTCTAGGATGTTAACGCGGCTCGCCAGGTCTTCGACGCGCTCGTGCACTTAGCCTATCCGCTTGCCCAGCCCCGTGACGTCACCCTTCACGCCGGCCAACTGTTCTTCAAATTTTTCGGTGAGGGTCTCGTTCGCAGCCTTAATTTCAGATTGTTTGGCCTCCATTTCCGTGGTCAGTTCGGCCATCTTCGCGGTCAGGTTGTGATTTGTCGTCTCCAACTTTGCGGCCAGGTTGCTATTTGCCGCCTACGTTTTCGCACCGAGGGTGTCATTCGCGGTCTTTATTTCTTTCAACTGGGCGGTCAGGTTTTTATTTGTGATCTCCAACATTGCGGGCAGGCTGCTATTTGCCGCCTCTGTCTTCGTTGTTAATTCGGTCATCTTCGCGGTTATCGTCGCGGCCAAGTTATTTGCCGTTTCCAACTTCTCTAGAAACTGTGCCAATGCAGCCTCCATGTCGTAATGTCTCTCTCCTGACACCAATCGTGACTTTGTGGGTTCGTGAAATTAAAAGTCCAGGTTACAAACACTAAAAATTGCTTTTTATTTCCGTAGAAACACAATTTTATCAACCTTCACAGTCCAGAATTATGTAACATACACAATACAACTTGCAAGATCATCGACCACAAACACAGCTGTTCACGCACGCGAGTTCAATTACCGACTGACTGTCTGTGGTGGGCAGGCTCCCTTTTTATAGATTACTCACTATCTGGAATGTCCTCAAACAATCAAGACGGGGCTAAAAGAAAGACGAACTCTCTAGAAATCCATCTCCGTCCCCCCACCATTTCGGCGAGCTTTTATCTGCACAGCACTGCCCGTCTCTTTGAACTAGTTGCCTGCACCTCCTCGAATCAACAATGCAATCGCGACAAAATGGCCATTTTAACAGCTGCAATGATGATATGCTATTGCTTGCTTTTTCTTTCATAAATGTGGTTGCTTCCTGAATGATTTTCTTTGGTTTAACTTCCCTAATTTTTTAAACACCAGACTTCTGTTGTATCTATTTTCTTCTATGTGTAGTATGACCTTTTTTTTAAAGTTTTTTTTCTGTTCTTCACAGAACAAAAAACCATACTACACATAGCAGAAGAAAATGGATACAGCAAAAGTCTGTTGTTTAAGAATATTAGGAGAGTTAAATCATTAAGTAAGCAACCACATTTACAAAAACAAAAGCATATTCAGTGCATTCACATATCCAAAAACATTTAATTCAAAAAGATCTTTAAAGAACAAAATATCGTCTTGGCACATAATAATACACTCAGTTTTAAAATTTCTAAATTCAAAAACAAAATATGAATTCCTGTCAATTAACAGATCCAGAATATTCCATATAAGTTGTAAGAATTGTTAAAAATGCTACATAGGTGATACTAAGAGAAATCTAAAAACCATAGTCAAAGAGCACCTTAGAAACATCAAAATGAAACAAGAAGATAAGTAAGCAGTAGCATTTCATTTTTAGAACGAAAATCATGACATTGATCCAAATCCAAAATTACTAAAAAGAGTGATAAACCAAAATAAACTGACAACTTGAGAGAACATATTTATATGGAAAAATAAGGACCAAGTAATGAACTCTGAAATCTCAGCAGTAGATAATTTGACAAAGAAGTTCATAGTTCCACTGCCAGAGGGAAGAGCAGACGACAACAGATGCTAGTTGGAGAGAGGTTGAAAATGGAAGCGATGACTTCTGAAACTAGACTTTCAGAAATGTAAGTGACCAAGTGTCAATAAACTGACTACAAATAGTTTATCCGATTAAGAAAATGCATGTTTAATGTGGCATTCTTTTTTGTCATTTTCTATTATAAGGGCTTTTTTCACTCTCGATTTGTCATTTTCTCATTTTCTTGCCTTTGTATTAAAGATGTTGATCAATTCAGCAGGCAGAGAGGAAATCTTACTCCATAGTCTCAAATAATAATGAATTTAACTTCAAATTCAGTGCAGCAAGAAATAAATATTACTTTATTTTGTCAAAAAATAATCCTGGCCCAAGATAAAGGATGTGGAAGAAGGGCCCCTGTGCTGCCATTCTTCATATACAACTTTTGGCAAAGTGTGACCTTTTTTTGTTTGTGTGCATGTGTGAAGCCCTTCATTTAAAATTAATTTTGTTTAAACTGAGAACTCAAAAGATTAGTGTTAACATTTTGTAAGATTTGCTTTGGAAACCCTTTTTGACATCAGCACAAGTATCCCTTACATGCAATAATTTTTAAGGTTTTGGTTTTCTCAAAATGGATTTAGTGGTTCTTATTAAACTACCATATATGTAAGATATTTACATTGCAAATAAAATGTTTATCTTGTCTTCTCTGGGAAGTGTCTGTGAAGGTCTTTTCATTTGAGGAATTTTGATAATCTTGTTTAAGTGGTAGATGAAAAAGCACTACACGAAAATTATATGTATTTAAACACACACTATTTTGAATAACTTAAGTCATTTCCAAGATACCCACTATTTGAGTAGTTCAGTACTTGGTCTTTCTTCAGGTATTGAAGATTTTCAGCTTTTTCTCCTAATTGCATGGAAAGCATATGGAATTTTAAGCCTATCTTACAGCATCTAGTTTTTTAACAATTGACTATCACCATTCTCCTTGTATCTATAACAAAATGTGTAATGTAGCTGTTTCTACAATGATTTGTCATTATAAAATACATAGATAAAACAAGCTTTGGTAAGAATAAATAGTTTGCATATCCACTAATACACTACAGTAGTTTATTCATGTGAATATAGCACCAGCTTTTGTACAAGCATAGTAGTTATTTTGTTGTAAAATTTAATTTATAAATTTATCTGCATTAATTTTAATCTTAGCTTAAGTTATATTTTGTAAGTGCATAATTTTTAAAATATTTTAGTCATGTTATACATGATTTTGCAAACATATTGTCATCAGACCCTGGCCCCTGCTGATGGTAAATCTTTAAATGGCATACAACAGATTGTCACAATTTATTTTAAATGTTCCAGCCCATAATTAGGCTGTGAAGACTATAGGGGGTACTCTGAACATACGCTTGCAAGCTCTGTGAAAGGTATTGAATAATAGGTACTAGTTTTTTCTGTTAATGTAGTTGAAGGTTATTTATTTCTTGCCATTTTTGTTTCTTATTTAGGTAAAAATGAAGTACAAACCTGCTGTGATATAGCACAGTTGAAAACCATGGATGCTAGTATTCCATTGGCAGAAAACCTGCTAAAACGTTGTCCATCATGCATTAGAAATTTGGTGCGGCATATATGTGAATTTACATGTGCACCGGATCAAAGCAGGTTTATGAGTGTCAATGCTACAAAAGTTGATGAAAGTGAGTATTCATTATAATTTGTGAAACTGAATGATGTTTGCTGTTGAACAGTATGGGGGTAGTTTGTCAGTGTTACTCAAGGATAGGTATGGTGTGCCATTTTAAATAAACAGTATATTCATAAATATGACAAGTAAATATCCTTTAACATTTTAAAGATATTTGTATGTTCCTTTAATTTTTTGTTTTAAATGTGCAGAGACAGCGAAAACATTCATCACAGCCATTGATTTATACATTGGTGATGCTTACTTGAATGGTACTTACAATTCATGCAAACAAGTATCAGTGCCATCAACAAACCTTCTGGCACTTGACCTCATGTGTGGCTCTTGGGGAGCCAGCCGTTGTTCAGCTAAAAAGTAAGTGTGGGGAAACATTTTCTTTTCATTTTCAACTCATTTTTAATTTTGAATCTTTGGTAACTTCAGATTATTAGAAAGTTTATTATAATACAAAGTATTTGTAGTATTAAGAAAACATTTGCATGCCCAAACTACTAACATCTGTGGTTACTTGGGAGTAAGAAAAAACATCTAAAAATTCCAATTAAAAACTAAAAGGTTGAGAAATGTTTGAAATCGGAAAACAGGATGAAAAAGCATTTACTTTATATGCCCGCAACGTAGCATGAAAGTGAAAGCGTAATCTAAAATGTCAATAGATCATTGTTTGGTAAATGATGTAGGAAGGCAGAGTTGACTAGCTGCCCCTTTTACTTAGTGTGGCAAATACCATATACAACCAAGGAAACTCTGCATTAAAAGCATAAATAGGAAACAGTAGCACACCAACTGCAGTAGTTTGGAATTTTTACATCAGTGGTTTATACAATATACAGAAGGACATTTTCAGCTTCACTTTTAAGCAATTATTGCCATTTAGAACAGACAAGTGTATGTAGTATTTTAATTGCCGGAATAAGTTGCAAAGAAATGTAGTTGCTTTCTTTGTATATTCAAGCCATTTTTATTTTGTGTTTAATATGTTAATTACAACATAGTTTATTTAATTCTTATCTTTATATTTTGTTTTATTTTGCCAGAGAATTGTCTTCATTCCACCTCATTAGAGAGCCATAGACATTTGAGGATCAAAATCTTTTATGTATTGAAACTCATTTCAGTAGTACTGGAGGTATAACAATGCATACCTCAAGATCTTCCAATAATAAAGAAAAGGCTCTTCTTTCTAATATGCGACGCTGCAATTTTTTTCTAATTCCTTCACACTTTTTGATCTTTTTATATACAACCATGATTTTTAATATAATTTCTTTACTTTTTAGTGCAATTTTGTATTGGATTATTAATTGTTTGTTTATTAATTATTTAATTGTTTGTTTATTTACTGCGTAATGTAGCCATATTGAAGAATTCAGTGCAGCCAAACTATCCTTGTTTCTCCACTGAACGCATTGCTGCCAACAGTCTTGTCCCTAAATTACACTATCTAGCACACTTAACACAAAGTAGTACCAAAATTGCACCACATAGCTAACTAAACACTAACTTGGTTTGAGCAGGCTAAGTTATTGCCCGGTCAAATTTTGTTACTCATGCACTGCTTTGCACATAAACAATCCTATGACACGACGTTAATGGAGTGCTCCGTAGGAAATACATGTATGAGCTCTCCGAGTGTATCGGACTGGTTTGGCTACTGCCACGAAGTGTGCATGATGTCAAATGACACCAAGTATACTGCAAGGGGGAAAATTGAGGAGCGTTTTTTCAAAACTTGATAGATGCAAAATTTTACGAAATTGAGTTATATATAGTATCGGCATAATTTTCACCTTCTACATTGTTCTGTGAAATCAGATTTTGCAAAATTTGATTCATGTCCTGTTTAGAAGATGGGTAATAGCAGATTTTTCAAAACTCGATAGATGCACTTGGCTCAGTTAAAGCAAAAGTCGATAGATGCAATTTTATGATTTTATGATCCAGCATGCAGCAACCTCAATTCTATGAAACACATGTTGGCATTGATTGCCATCTCACTATTACTATTCTTGGAATTGTCAATCATATCAGCAAGTTTTGCACACTTCTGCAGCGTTGGCAATAACTGCGAACTCAGGTTGTGCACTTGTATTTCACATTCATTTCTGAAAGCTTTGTTATACTTAAATGACATTTTTATTCTTAGTTGAGACACTGCACTGTACTATGCACAATGGACAGGAACTCAGATTGTGAAACTGTACTAGTAGAGTGCGCAGGAAGTAGAAATTGCAAAAACAAGGAAAGGAAATCAAACGCAAATTAAGAACAGCTTATACTCCAGCAATTTCATGTTTACATGGTTTTGAATGCACTTCACGAAATCCTAAAAGTAAAAGGCATAAGCTCTGATGTAGCTTATTTGAATTCTTTCCGTGCTAAATAAAATAGATCAAGATAAATTCCTTATGAAAAATATGCGTATTACATCTCCTAATCGCAGAGTGATGAAGCAAGAAGCTCCAAATACAAAGCAGACTGTTAGCATTAAATACAGTGTGAGAACTAATGTTGGCCGAATATTGCAAGCTTCCAAGGAATCACAGGGGTGTTAAAAGATAGATTACCCTTCCCTTCCCTTCCCTTCCTTTCCCTTGCTACCTGATCACTATCACAGTAATTACACAGTTTTCAGTAAAGGAAATAGTATAAAAGTGAATCGAGAATATATTGACACATTGCTTCACTCACACTGTTTATTCACAGGACATGTTTCAAGAGCTCTTGCTCCTATCCTCAGCTGATACTCGATTAGTGTAAGTTGTCATTTCTTCACAGGTAGACCACTACAGGCTCTCGCATTCAAGATACACCATTTGTAGTGACTTACTATCATAAGTACTTGAGTCCCAGGCTTCATCATTTAACTCTTATTATTTTATTTAATTGATGGAAATTAATCATTTCTTCACACTAGCCATATATAGGCTAAGGTCTTTGATAGAGTCAACATGAAAAATTCAATGCCATGGCCGGGATTTGAACCATGCAAGTTGGCCATGGTAGCTCAATGGGTTAGAGCAACTGGACGGAAACCAGGAGATCTGTTGTTCAAATCCCGGCCATGGCATTGAATGTTTCATGTTGACTCCATCTATCAAAGACCTTAGCCTATATACGGCTAGTGTGAAGAAATGATTAATTTCCATCAATTAACTAAAATAATAAGAGTTAAATGATGAAGCCTGGGACTCAAGTACTTACGATAGTAAGTCGTCACAAATAGTATATCTCAAATGTGAGAGCCCCTAGTGGTCTACCGGGGAAATATACGAGTCAAATGGAGAATTTAATGTCGTGACGGCAAGTTGGCCATGGTAGCTCAATGGGTTTGAGCGACTGGACGGAAACCAGGACATCCGTGGTTCAAATCCCGGCCATGGCATTGAATTTTTCTTGTTAACTATCTATTGTTGTGGTATTGCTAGGGTGAAAATACTGATTTGTAAGTCCACAAGTAGGTAAGTTACCTCTCAACTGACATGCTTGGTGGTCTGAGGGGAAGAATTTGATTCATTTGGAGAATTTATGTTGTTCTAGTACAGTGCTACAGTAGCTTAGTGGTGAGAGCAACCACATGGAAAACGGGAGGTACATGTTTAAATTCTGGCTCTAGCATTGTAAATTTTAGTCTGTTTCTACCTTTAACGTCAAGTAAAATTTTAAAATTAGGTTCTATATAACTAGGATGCTTCAACAAATATATTTGATATACTATATATTTAAAATAACCTATACAAAGACAAAGTGTGCTTACTTTAGTGGTTGTATGTTCCAAAAGATTCAAATTTTTTATTCATTTTCCAGGAAGTTGCTTTTATCATAGGCAAATTATTATTGAAGAGTGTAGTTTCAACTTAAAGATAAGTGTGCACCTGCTATCTTTGTTTACTGGCTTTCAAATTTAAAATACACTTGTTCATTTTTCAGATGGTTCACTTACATGGGTGAAGCTAGTGAAGACAATTATTATGTTCCATTTCAAATCAACTACATGGAAACCAATAGCAGTATAGGTGAATTCATTCCTTTAAATCCACCTATCAAACCATGCAATGAGGGACTTCAGGTATGTGGTGCTATACCTAATAATGAAAAAATTGTAATGAAAAAAGTTTATATATGTGAGTTACACATCATACATGTGTGCAAACACCAGGATTCTGCTAAAGCAGCAAAAACAGTGGCATGCTTCATTCCGTCCCTAACCATTCTGAGGGAATAGGAGTGTTGTAGTCTTTGACAGGAAGCATATTGCAAGTAGATTGTATAAGACCAGCAATAACAATATATGAAGAAAGACTAAGAGCAAAGTTACAGCAGTTTAGGGGAAATAGGAAGGGAATAATTTATGAAGGAATATCTGTGGTAAAATATTCTTTAAATGTGGAAGGCTTAATAGGCAAAATCAACAATGGTGAAACTGCAAATGCTGAGATTATATAATGTGATAGGAGTAGAGACATGGCTGCAAAGCAGTACTGAGATAAATCTCAGTGGTTTTGATTATCTAAGAAGAAATGAAGGAGAAAAGAGAAAAAATTAGTGTTGCACAAGGGTTTAGACTTTTGGTAAACAAGATGAGAAAGTTTGGGACAAATTAAAGTTTTACAGGTTCAGATAAAATGTTGAGTTTTGTTAAATAACCTGTAAAGAGAGAACCAAAGTATAAGTATAGGAATTGTATATAATTTGTCTGGGTTGTCAAATTTTCATACTCTAAATTTATACAAAGAGTTAAGAAGTGATACTGAGTGACTAAAACAGAAGTGCAATGTGGTAAATTTCATAATGGAAGATTCTAATGCAAGGGCAGGTGAAAAACTTACATTTAATTCCAAGTTGACATAACTAAGGCAGTAGAAATCATTTTCCAATGGAATAGCCCTAGCTGTATGGTGAAGAGTTGGTAGAAAGACAAAGTATTCATATTCATATTTATTCACAAGAGGAATTCATACAGAATTAAGTAGTTAATACGTGGGCGGGTAAAAAAGTAACACATTTTTTTTTTAAAAAAAGTTGAATAGTTAAAAAAACAACTTACAACTTAAATCTTTTATCTACTTTTCAACATAGTCACCAAGTTTCTCAACACATTTCTCCCATTGAGGTACCAGTTTCAATATGCCCTGTTTGTAGAAGTCCGTTTGGTTAGTGTTTAGCCATCTGCAGATTGCTGATTTCACTTCCGCATCTGTCACAAAATGTTGGCCAGTCAGGAATTTCTTCAGGGGGCCAAACAGATGAAAGGCCGATGGTGCAAGATTCAGACTATATGGTGGATGCTGGAATACCTTCCAAACAAATGGGTTGATTTTTTCACGAACAGAAGCAGCAACATGTGTTGTCATGAAGTTTGACATTGTCAGCATTTATGTGTGGCATTTGTCATGTACGGCACGACACAAATTTGCCAGTCTTTATGTAGGCTGCAGCATTCACAGTGGTCCCATGTTCAACAAAGTCCACCAATAAAACACCATGCATATCCCAGAATACAGTGACAAGCACTTTCCCAGCAGATTGAGTAACTTGAATTGTTTCTTTACTGAAGATTCATATGTTCGTGTAGGATAATAACCTCTTTCTTCAAATCTTTTGATTTCTTACGGGTGCCCCGCCCCAATTTAAACTCGTCCTATTATTCCTAGTGTTTGTAGGTTGTGATTCCTGCTGATTCCTTCCTCGCTCAATATAGACGTTATTATGGTTACCATCACACGATGTTGTATCATTAATGAGGTTATGTGCTTCAAATTCGGATAATAACTCAATCATATCAGAGAAATCGATAGGCTTAGCCACAATTAAATGATTTCTGATATGTGGTGGATAATGACGTATTAGCATGTTGACAATTTCTGTCTCAGAAATTTCGGGATTAATCAACTTTTGTTTGCTAATTTTAAGAAATATTCGGTCATAGAAATCCCTTTTCTAAACTCAAACCTACCCGTTGCTAACTCAACTTTTATTCTTCTGACTCTCAGGTCCCCAAAATTGATTTATAAACAGATTTCTGAAAGTGCTGTATGTTTCATGTGAAGCCAAGGTTAACCTCAACCACTCAAGAGCAGTTTTCTTCAAACAGCATTTTACTATCACCATCCGAAATTCATTTGGAATTCTTTTAATATGGAAATATTCTTCCAGTTCTCTAAGAAATACTTTTGGATTATCACCTGATAGTAATATCATTTAGTGAATAATGTACACATTCATTTTGACCTAGACTGTGAAACTGTGTGTGTGAGGACATGTTTTGTGTGTTTCTGTGATAATTAATATCATTATCTGGACTCACAAACTCACTACATTCACTTACTACATCACCAGACTTCTGATGATTGCTTAATTCACCTGGTAAGTCACAGTCATTTATATTTCTAATTCTAGGCATTTCTTTCACATTATTTACTTTACTAGCCTGTAATGCAATCACAACTTGTGTCAATTTTCCTAAGTTATCCTTCTCTTTTTCAAAATTTTCTTTCACCTCTTTAATTTGCAAAACTACTACTTCTTTCGCTTTACTTATCTCATCAATTTGTAACTTTATTTCCTCTTGGTGTGTCTTACTTTCATCATGTTGTAATTGCATTTCAGAACAAATTACATTGATTCTTTGTTCTACTTTATCTCCCAATTCTTCTCTTTGTTTTTGTGTTATTTCTGCCTGTTGTATCCTAAATGTTTCTAACTCTTATTTCTTGTTTCACAATGTCCTGACCTAACCTAGTTTCCTGAATTATTTCTCTTAATTCCATCATTTCCTGTCTATTTTCATTCGTATTCTGTTCTATTGTTTGCAATAACCTTTCCATATTCTCTTTACATTCTTTTCTTCCTTCTCTAATTTCTTGTGGTATCTCACCTTTCAATTCCTTTTTTAACTTTTGTGACAAACTAACCTCAAAATTTCTCACACTTTGTGTCAATTTATCTCCTAATTCTTCTCTCAGTTCATTTATAATTTGTTCAAGATCTTGTTTTAATTCTGATTTTACATCACTCAACTCTGATTTCAAATCTGATTTTAACTCTGATTTTACATCTCTCAACATTTTCGTTATCTTTTTAACTATTTTCTGATTACTAAAATTAGGCAAGTGAGTCAACCTTGTATATACTTTTCTCCACTTACAAGTTTTTTATGAAGACTAGTTTCTGGGGACTTCTCCCCTATCGTCAGCTCTGTGGTAGACTGATGATGCATCCGGTGTCTGCATCTGGCTTGGTGTTGTGCTGCCATCTAATGTCCTGGTAAGTTTGATGACGTCATCTACCGCGGGAATTTCAAAATTCATCAAGAGGTCCTGTTTTTTTGTAATAAATATGTTTTCCCAAATCTGTAGTTCCAGAGGTTTCTTTGCCTGTTTGATCAGTTCTATTTCTTGCTTTAGCCCCTCAAAACAAACACAACATCCGCAACTTACTAAACCACCCTCTAAAAAATAGCACACCGAAAACTCAATTATCAGGCATTTACCAAATGAGTTGCCAGGATTGTGACAAGATATACATTGGTAAGACCAAAAGGAATCTAGGAACAAGAATGAAAGAACACTTCAGAAATATTAAATTCAAACAAATGGACAAGTCGGCCGTATCACATCACTTTTGGTCTGAGAATCACAACATAAAGCAAGAAATAGAACTGATCAAACAGGCAAAGAAACCTCTGGAACTACAGATTTGGGAAAACATATTTATTACAAAAAAACAGGACCTCTTGATGAATTTTGAAATTCCCGCGGTAGATGACGTCATCAAACTTACCAGGACATTAGATGGCAGCACAACACCAAGCCAGATGCAGACACCGGATGCATCATCAGTCTACCACAGAGCTGACGATAGGGGAGAAGTCCCCAGAAACTAGTCTTCATAAAAAACTTGTAAGTGGAGAAAAGTATATACAAGGTTGACTCACTTGCCTAATTTTAGTAACAATGGCACTCCACTTTCTGAAATACTTCTTTTTATTCTATATTTTCTGATTTCTTAGCAACATAAATCTACTACTACTACTATTTTTTTTTTTTTTTTAATTTCACTCACTTGAAACCAGTTTTCTTTTTCTTCTTTCTTCTCTCTTCTTTCTCCTTTTATATTCCCATGTAGCTGTACGATGTTTTGATCTCCACTCTTCTTTATCCTATTCGACCACACGTTGCGGCGCCATTTGGGACTATTCGTCGTTAATTTGTCTCCATCTTAATCAGCCACACGTTCGGGCGAAATTTGGTACGGGATTTCTATGTTTGAGATGGGATGCACGTTGACTTTTCGAAGATCCACGTCGAGAAGCCAGAAATAACAAATTCGTTGTATTTTGATTTGTTTCTTGATGATTGTTTCTTGATGTCCTCTCAACATCTGATATACTTATCAGTTTCAACGTAGTATCCTTATTCACATGGGTACCCCTAGAGGAAACCATCCAACTTCCTTCAGAACAATTTCCTGCCGACATCACAGAACTATTCCGACATACACTGGTTTCAACATACTTTATGGTTAATAGCATCTACTATGAACAAGTCGACGTGGCGATGGGCTCCCTACTATCACCAGTGATATCAAACTTCTTCATGGAACACCTTGAACATAAAATTCTAGACACGGTACCTCTTAAACTGTCCCATTTTTACAGATATGTGGACGACATGTTCATCTGGCCTCATGGAAAGGACACATTACTGGACTTCTTAGCACATCTAAACAGTCGTCAACCACAGATCCAATTCACAATGGAGGTAGAGAAGAATGAGAGTTTGCCATTCCTTGACATCAACATTACTAAGCTCAGCAATGGTAAACTTGGCCATGCTGTTTACCGTAAGCTGACCCACACAGACCTGTATCTTAATGCGGAAAGCTTCCATCACAAGTCCCAAAGAGTCAGCATACTGAACACACTCATTCACAGAGTGGTCACCTTTTGTGACCAAGGCCATTTAACAGAACTGAAGCACCTCAGCTACACTTTCCGGCAAAACGGCTACAAAGCTAGTGATATCAAAGCCTCTATCTCGAGAGCCACTCGTAAGAAAATACCTGACTCCACTCTACAAATGACAGTTGTCCCACCACCCAAAATCAAAAATCTGCTCAGACCAGTCAAAGACGACCTCAAACTGAGAGTGCCAGGGGTTTACCACATTCCCTGCGAATGCGGGGTGCCTTACATTGGACAAACTGGGAGAACAATAGCCACCAGAATAAAAGAATACAATAGGAGTATCTGCCTGATGCAACCAGAAGTCAGGTCTAGCTGAACATTGTTTCGAACAGGACCACCGGGTCGACTGACAGAACAACAGTTATTGCCAAAAGTGCGAGCTACTGGCGACGAAGAGTGAAGGAGGCACTAGCTATCTTTTCGGAAATACACTATCTCAACAGAGACTCAGGACTCCAATTAAATACTGCCTGGAAATCGGCCTTAGAGTTATACCAAATCCAGCACAGAAACACAAAATTAACCTTGGAGAAAGTCGCCTGATGCAGACCGTTTTCTGTAAGGTCCATGCTCCGATCCACCTCAAACGGGCACACCTACGTGCCCCTCATTGGCCCGCGCAGAGCACATGGTCTGTACCATAAATATAGGCATAACACCAGTTAAACTCATTCAGCATACCCTGAAGACAGGAACAATGTATGCTTCCAAAACGTTGGTACATCACCACATCTACATCTGGCTTGAAGCCCGAGAGAACCTGGAATACTCATACTGCCAGGAAAGCTGCAGCTATTAATCCTTGATGTTTATAATTATAATGGTTTTTTTTTTTTTTTTTTTTTTTTTTTTTTTTTTTTTTTTTTTTGTAAGTCTAGAATATGGTATATCAGTTGTTTGATTCATAAGAGTATTTAAATTAATAGATATATGTTCATATTTTTGCTTATTAAGTTATTGAGTATTGTGACTGAGAATGATGTCCTTTGTATATTGCTCTACATTTTCTTTGATAAAAATCAATATGGTAAATATATAGGATACTGTCATGACTTTCAATCACTTAAAATATTCTCTGCATGACTAATGTAGATATAAGCGAGCATTGCCTCATACATTTCTATTATGCATTTTTCCCATTCCTACTTAACATACAGCACTCTTTTCTGGAGAAATTCTGTGGGAGCAAAAGCAGTTTTAAAATGAAAAAAAAAAAAAAAAAAAAAAAAAAAAACTTAGAAGTATATTATGGAACCATATTTCAGCCATTTTCATCATCTGTATATCCCTGTTCAAACTGTCTTTACTCTTGTGGGAAGTTATTAGTAGTGCATCTTCAGCATATAATGTTTTGCATGGAATATATTTTCTAAAGTCATTTTAGGTAAATTATGAATATGAATGGACCTAAAACCAAGCCTTATGGAATTCTTGATTTAATAAGCAGGAATCTTGATATTTCATTAACGATTCTGCTTGATTTCTATTCCTGAGGCATGTAATAGTGTACGTAATATAATGTAATAGTGAGTAATGGTAGTTCAAGACCAAGACAATATTAAGTGTAGGTTCTGAAAATGTATTTGGAAATATAGTTTGCATAGATCTAATACATGTTTTTGAACACATCAATGTGAGAATGAACCTACCAAAGTAAAGCATTTTCCTTGAATGTTCAACAAAGTTGCACTTGTGGAAGAGTGGTGGCATCCACAAAACAGAAGTTATGACAAAAGACAGTGACTGAAACAAGAAAGAAGGAAGTGGGAGAACATGAAGTTAGAGATCAAAACTAAAGACCTTGGGACAACAAAAGTGAAGATGACAAAAATGGAATGAATAGAAATTATGGAAGAGAGCATATGAAGATACAACTTAATAATTTACAAAGTAGAAGAGTAAAAAGGGATTGGTACATTTCAGGAGATAAAGAAATTCTTAACAAAGAGATAACTTATGTATATGAGAGGCTTTGAACTATGGGATGCCTCTAGAATTGGGAAATTGGAATATGGGGATTAAAATGGTAAAATTCTTTAATATGGAATTGATAATAGAAGTACGAAAAAAAAAGAAGCTAAATGGAGTGTTAAGGACCTTATTTTATGAACAAAGAGAGAAAGGAAGAGGCTAATTGAAGCAAAAAGTAAAGTTAGGAAATAAGGACACAGTGCATTCATACGAAACTTCAAATTATGGATTAATGAATGAGTGGTAGAGGTGAAGAAAATGTTAACTGACACAGGGCGAGGGACAGGAAGGGATAAACAAACTGAAAATGAGCACACCACCAAAATTACAGTAATCTTTCTTGAATAAAACACATATTCATACCCAGTTTGGGCTACCCACTATGCTGGCAAAGAAATAAAATACTTGGCACAGTTCATGTGAATTATGCTGGCAAACTCCACATGCTGCTCAGATCACTATCTCTTTATTGCATCATGTTGACATCTTTACTTCGTTAGTGACCATGTCGATCATCCTAAGGATCCAGTTTCTTACCTCCTGATTTTACATTCGTTGATCTGAACAAATGCGTATTTTTAATTTTAATTTTAATTTTTTTTAATTTTTTTTTTAACCATTGCCTATTTTTTTTCAGCCATGCTGTGGCCAAGTGGTTAAACCACTCGACTCTCACCAGAGCTATCCAGGTTCGATCCCAGGCGACTGCATGTGAGATTTACAGTGGACAAAGCAGTGTAGCAGCAGGTTTTCTCTGGGTTCATTCCCCTGCCATTTCATTCCACTGATGTTCCAGCTGCCGCATGTAAAAAATGTGGGAATTAATCAGTAAAAAATGCGGGCATTAAACAGTAAAAAATGCTGCCTGTTTTGTCTGTATAGGTATTTATTGCCTATTGTGGACAAGCTCACCTGACAATAGCCAAAGCAATCTCATTGATTGGTTCATGTCGACATGTGTACTTTGTTAGTGACCATTTCAATCATCCTTCCTTCTTCTGATTTTACATTCTTCGGTCTGAATAAATACCTATTTTTTTCAGCCGTGCTGTGGCTGATTGTTTAGAACACTCAACTCTCATAATAGTGGTCGAGGTTCGATCCCAGGTGACCCCATGTGAGATTTAGTTTGGTGGACAAAGAGGCATAGGGGCAGGTTGTCTCTTGGTTCTCTGGTTTCCCCACCATGTCATTCCACAAGTGCTCCATCTGCCGCATGTAATAAAAGTGGCCATTAAGCAGTAAAAAAGAAAAAAAGGCTGCCTATTATTGTCCATTGAGGACAAGCACACCACCTGACAATAACCCAAGCAATCAGATATTGTTCTGTAGTTTATGCTTGTGTCTCCAGAGTACATGATGCAGTATATAACAGTTTGTTCTTAAGAGAATGTGTGGCCGTAGCTTAGTGTAACTAGGAGTACTTGGGCAAGTGCTAACCTAGCGCTCTCGAACCAAGTACTCTTTGCCATAGACTGTAAAAACTGTTCATGCCCTTGCCTACATGAAAATAAATTGTACTTTCGGTCCCCGTAACATCACACACCTGACATAACATATGCATTCTTAGTAAACTTTCTTTCATATAGGAACTGCATGCATTCATCATGACACAATGGTGTGACATCAACAGTATTAATGAATCTAACTGTAGCAGTGAAACACAACTTACATTGCAAAGTTTATTTACTGAATGGCCGGGATGCAACAGGATATTTACTTTCACATTAAAAAGTAAAGGTAGTTTGCTTGGGCTTTGATGCCATGGTTGGCAATGAATTGTTCTATAACGAACAATGTTACTTGCTCTGCTATTTATGGTAACTTTACCAGATTGCGCTAGCAGTTTTTTCAGCTGATTCGATGTAATGTTATTCGACATAGAAGAAAGAATATCTAACTTAAAATACATATATTAGAACTGAAATGTACAATTAAAAATTAAAGAAAACTTGAAAAAATAGAGATTTTGTGTCATCCATTCCCCATTTTTGCCCTCTGAACTTATTGAGATCTATATAATCATCAAGAGATTTCTTTGTACTTTATAATACTATATTATGCTACGAGACTATAAAAGTAGCAATTAAAATGCGAGTATTATTAACCGAGCGAGCAAAGCGAGGTTAATAATTATGATACGAGCAATTTAGTTACCATTATAGTCAAGTTTCATATGTCTGTTCATGCTCGGTCATGTATCTAAATTAAAGGTTTCATTTCAAAGTATTCATTTCTGGTTTGAGTGATGTTACAATCGTAATTGCTTTGTCTATGTAGTACGTAGTACGCAGGCGCAGAAATAGATTACTTCCCTATAAACAGTTGTTAACATTTGACACACTATAACCTAAAAACATTAAAACATTGGTAACATTAAAAAAAAGAAACTTTTATCATAGGGTATTTAACAGCATATTAAGCGTTTTGATAAGCTGTTCAATTTTGGGTATTTGGATAAGTCAGTTTGGTGCTTAATGTTGTGTGTTGATTTCAAAATGGAATAGTGAGTCCACAAGATTGATTTCATATTTTGAGGCAATTCTTCGAAATACACTAGGAATACATTTTCTGAAAACGAATTCATAACTTTTGCTACTATCCAATCCATGAATTGTGAATAGATTTTCTCGTACAACTTTATTGACTTTTGTGGCAACAATTTATTGGTAACATTGAGTGCTTTTGCCATAATTTCTGGGAGTGTAAGTTCAGTGTCACTGCTACTAGTGTCAAACATTTTGACTTTTTTGTAAACTGGTGCTAGTACTGTGTCAATCGAAACGAGAATAATGAATACTTAAGCTTTCACAATGTTACATGGCCACATCTGATTGGTTGATTACCAATGCTTTAATGAACAAGTGTACTTTAAGGAGGCCCATTAATGTACTGCTACCAGTCAGTTAAATACTAAAGTTTGGCATGGTCATGTATAAAGTTTTTCTGCATTGGTAAACCATCATACACTTAGCCAACACTTTTTCATTCTTATCTCAATTACTTTGAGGCATCTACTGTACAGTCTCAACAAATGCTGAGATACTTTGCATGCCACTGGCCGAAAGCTGCAGTTAATTCATACATAATTTGAGATGCATCTCTAAAGTGGATTTGCTCCACAATGTGTCTCAGGGTTGAAGCTTATTACTGAGATGAAGCCCTTTTCATTACATGCGAAATGCATCTCAAGGTTTATTCATATCACCCAGTAAACAACCATCAGTAGGGAAAACAATACATAAGCAACAATATACCAGGTGAGTCACCTGCCCCTATTAATTTTTTCATTTATGCAACATTCTAATCAAAATATGTGACTTATGCCTTTCTTGAATGCCTTTTAATGGATGTTTTGCAGAACAGTTTATAGAGAAGGGGCAGATAACTCAATGCATAAGTGTTATATGGTACAGAAAGCAATCACTTTGTATGTCAATTCCAAAAATGTCATACCCGGGTACAGAAAGCTGCAGTAATAATTTTAGAGAGTTTACAAACTTTTATTCATTAGAATACATTCACACATGCATACCTTTAAACATGCCCCTGAATGTACAACCTATCACATGCATCAGTTGACAATAACATTGGAATACAAAATGGCAGATCTACACAGAGGGACCAATTGGATTTAAATCTTCAGCCAACACGTGTTTTCATTGTACAGCCATGCCAAAAATTGCTAAGAATTAGGTAGATAGTTTTTGCTTCTGTCACAAATTACTCCCTCGTAAGGTAGCATTGGTTAAATGGTATTATCCAGCTTACTTTGCCACTCTGCCACTGCAACTTGAGTTCAAATCCATCGTGATCAGCTCAAAAATTTTATTACTCTTTGTTTTACCTCTTGGGGCCTGTAATTTAATATTATAATACAAATAACATTTTTATAAAATTATAGGTTGCAGATATTGAATTAGCAGTAGAAGGCTTGGAGACTATGGATAAAAATATAATTAGGGAAAAATCTACTTCTATATTGGAAAACTTAGCAAATAAAAAACCAGGAAAACAATTGAAGCAAATTAAGATAGTTAAATCTTTAAGAAAAAAGGATGCAATCTTCTCCAGGGCTGATAAAGGAAACAAAATAGTAATTTTAGACACAGATACATACAAGGAAAAAATTTTAGATGTACTACAATAAAAAGAATTCAAAGAAATATATTCAAATCCACTGAACCAATGCATAAAAGATGTACACAAAACCATCAATAATAGTAAAATTCTAACAGCTGCAGAACAAAAAACTATCAAACCGGACAACCCTACCCGTGCAAGATTATATGGATTACCTAAAATACACAAACCTAACATACCCATGAGACCCATTGTAAATAATGTTAGCACTCCTACTTACCTTACGGCAAAATGGCTACCCAAAAAATTTCAGTCCTTTCCATAATTCAATAATCTTAAGCATAAAAAACTCTTTAGACCTGGTAGAAAAAATTCAAAATCTTAAACTAAATCCTTAAGACTCTTTAGTATCCTTTGATGTCCGCTTTCTCATCCCTAGCATCCCAATAGACAAACTTTGATTCAACTTAGGAAATGGCTAACTTCTATTAACCTAGATGCCAATACAATAGAAGAATATTTGGCAATAACTGAAATATGTATATGCCAAAATTATTTTGTTTTCAGTGGAAAGTATTACAAACAAATTTCAGGACTGGCAATGGGAAGCGCGCTATCACCAATTTTTGCCAATTTATACATGAGCTTTTTCGAAACACATATAACTAAAGCCTTGCCTCATATTTTTAAAACATGGTACAGATACGTGGATGACATCTTTGCAATAGTGCACTACAAACAAATAGATGATGCTTTGAAACCACTCAACCTTCAAGAACCCAGCATACAATTCACAGTAGAAACTGAAGAGGACTGTACTCTACCTTTTTTGGACCTTAAAATCAGAAAAAACAATGAAAAACTGGAATTTGGTATTCATAGAAAAGCAACACACACAATTACATCAAAGCAAATGGTTTCAACCCAATTCCACACAAACATGCCACCATCAACAGTCTCACATACAGATTAGTAAATCTACCCCTCAGCCAGCAAGAATATCAAAAAGAATACCATGAAATCTTAAAAACTGCAATTAAAAATGGATATGGAAAAAGCCTTTTAGATAAAAAACTAAAATCTTTCAAACTTCAAAAAAGATTAAAACAGATCACAGCTCTTTCACCAATAAAACAAAAAATTAGATTTGCTAAATTTACTTACCACCCCTGGGCCACAAAAAATTTCAGAAAAGTATTCAAGAAATACAATATAACAGTGGCACAAAAAAACAACTACAACATTAAAAACCTACTTAACAGTAATAATACTGATGAGATAAAACCAGAAGAAAAGTCAGGCATTTACAAGATTAAGTGTAAAGACTGTGAAAAAATTTACATAGGGAGGACAAAAAAAAAAAAAACATAGGCACTAGAAAGAAAGAACATTTTAGGCACTTAAGATACAAAAATATTGATAAGTCCGCAATAGCAGCTGATTTCTTGTCTGAAAATCATGAAATTGAAGATAGCACCAAATTACTAAAATACGTACATAAACATAGTGAACTCGTCATATGAAGAATATGCATAGAAAAACATAAAAATCAACTAATGAATTTTGAAATCCCGCCAGAAGATAACCCCACATTTAAATTTATCACAAAATCAACAGATGGCAGCAGCAACTCCAGAACTACCCACACCACTTGATCAAGCTTTAGTCACATAAGAGCCAATGATGCGAACGATGGTTCGCGAAACATGTCCTCAAATTAGGTACATAAGTGAAGCTGATGTGTAATAAATACGAGTCATCTATAATTTAATAATTATTTCGTTTCACTGTGGTGTTCCAATACAATTTTGATATACAGTTAAATTTCGAAGCATTATAGGTGTTTACAAAATATAATAGCTATGTTTTCCACTGGCAGATAGCTATAAATGTATAGTTCATGGTGGGTATTTAATTAGGGTCGGTTTTGTACTTGACCTGTTCAACTAAGTTTTAAACATTTCAGAAATGCAAAGTGAAACATAAGATTTAAGCATAAAACAAAAACTATTAGATGTAATGTCGTCAACATGCTCCTACAAAAAATGATAGCCAACTACGAAGCATGGTTTACAACACCATATACGGTTCAGATTATAAGGGTCACAAATTTAAACATGATCCCTAATAAAACATAAAGATAGCCCGCAGCTGCCCTTTAAGGGCAGGGGCCTGCCGACAGGGTGAGCTTGGTGTAACTTATATGGTGAGCTAATACCTGTAGATCTCTAATTATTAGAATATAATTCTTGTGTCTTTGGCTCACATGTGAACCAGTAACAACAATAAATAAAATTAGTAATTAAAATTTAGACAAAGATTGGGAGAGAGGGCGGGATAAAGTGACTTGGTTTCGAACCTAGCGTTCGGATCACCACATTCCAGCATGCTAACGCACTCTGCCACCTGCCAAGTGCTCTCTGTTGCCCTTTGGGAAAACATTCGTTTATCACCTTGCGAGTCTTATATACATCAAAAGACGTCGTTTATTTAAGCTTTTTACAACTTGCTGGTGCTCATTCAGAGCTGTGGGTGCGTAGAGTACCAAATAAAATAGCAGAGCTGCAATAACAGCCTTTATGCTAAAAGGGTCAATGTTTTCACATTAGACTATAAACTGCGGGTTGCATAGATAAGAATAAATAGGGGCAGCTGAATCACCTGGTATATGGTACACATATGCAGAAGTGAAATAGAGGTTTAAAACAATGTATTGAAATATACACCAGTAAATAGATGCATACAGAGAATGGAATACAGAACGTGCAACATCATTCTTTGTATGCTTTCTTAGTTGTTATGGCATGTCCCTTCTTTTTCTCTAATGGGAAATATCCATGTGCTTATGGTGAAGCTTCCAGCAGTGTTAGCATAAGCCCAAGTTCTCTGGTATTGTTCGAGGTCTTTGATATTCTAATGGAACATTTCAGCTTGTTTTCACTTACAGTACACAGGATCAAAGTCAAGGTGCAATTTTAAAAAATATAACTTAAAAACTATTTGAGTATCCCAGTATTTCAAAGTTTATTAGAATATTTTCGACTATGCTGTTACACTTTGGGCTTTGTTTCCCAAGAACCTTTTAACCACACACTAAGTCACTCCAGGCTTTTTCTCCATAGCATTAACGAAATGAAAAAAAATGTAGCATCAATTTCCAAATATTGGGACCAGTGAACTTGCACCCTTTCAAATTAGCATCTAACAGGTTAGCGAACTTGTAACATAGATATTTGAAACAGTTATCATACTTTACTTGCCTTGACAAATAACTTCACATCCCCAGTTTAATGTACGGAGGTGACAAGATTATTCCGGCTCTTTCCACAAGAGGGTCTCACTTGATATTTGTGTCCCCTAGAATGAATTCCAACCTTAGGGGCCACTGTTTTTGCTGCCAGTGTTTGTCACAAGCCTAGCTGTTCCATTCACAGATAGGTATATTCTTAATGAATAGGGACTATGATTCAATAAAGCACAAAATTAATATAAGTTTTAGTCGAATTAGTACTCGAGTGTTTACCTAGAATGCATTTTGTTAGGACCTTCCTAACATCCTCAGCTAATGTCGACTGTTGAATTTTGATTTGGTGAATTCCTTTGAGTTAATAGGGGCATACCTGTGGGTAACTTGAAGTTTGGGTTCTCTTCAAAGGTGGTGTCAAAATTGAAGTTTTCCTACATATTTCATTATATCTTTCCCACGTGGTTAATGCAGTTGGATCCTGAACACTGTTTTAATAAATGGATTTCTTGTTCCATTATACTGTAGTCATGGAACTGCTAATAATGGAGACAAAATTTAGGGTTACGTGGCTCCATAGTAATGCACCTGATGGAACCTGTACTTGAACAGGGTACGGCAGTATATTTAGATAATTGGTACAGCTCCCCTAAGGTATTAATGGCCTTAGAAAAAAGAGAAATAAATGTGGTTCAAAGAAATAAATGTGATTGGATAGGTATGTTCAACTCATATAGGTTTGCCAAAAGATGTGAATACAAAGGCTCTAAGGAGAGAAGAAATGCAGGTGTATCAGCTGCCTCCTTTGATCTATGTTGCTTGGCGAGACAGGAGAGTAGTTATGGCAGTATTGAATTACAGCTCTAAGATTTGATTTGGGTGATGGACACTGGAAAAATAGTTGGTCATAACAAAATGTCAATTTTCAAGCCAGATATTATCCAGGAATAAAATATGCATATAGGTGGTCTGGATTTAGTAGGTCAGGTATTACGAGCACATCCCTCTTTACAAAAAAAGTTAAATTTGTATATAAAAATTTTTTATATCACCTGGATATAACCATACATAATTGTTGAGTAATTTGGAGAGCTGTAAATGCATACAAGAGAATGATCTCTGCATGCCAATAGCTTGGAGCCTGAGTACAGGATAAAATTCAAAGGGCTCTTCATACTGGGACTAAGAAATGTACAACCCCAGCATCTCTCACACTAAAGGAAAACACTTCCTTAAAATGATGATTTATAGGGCCAATATTGTATACTGATCTGTTCTGATTAAATGTTTGTGATTTTTTTTCCTTTCTTTCTTTCTTTCTTTCTTTCCAGTCTGGAGAACCAGCATGTAGCTGTGTGGATTGTGAGGCAAGCTGCCCAGCACCACCACCGGAACCACCAAGCAAGCAGCCATTCACTGTTTTTGGTTTAGATGGCTTCAATGTGACTATGGGAATTGTCTTTGTTATTTTGTTATTCTTGATAATAACATTCTGTAGCTGCAAAGGGAACAATATGATAGGTAAAGTGACAGTTCAAATTGTTAATAATAATAGTTGAATGTTATTTAAAATTGTCTCCTAGAATTATAGTATGGTATCATTGTGTTTCATATACTTTGAAAAGAAGTTGGAGTTGTGAAATTAGTTTTCTTTCAGGATACATTTGCAACATGAAAAAGTATAATGCAATTTGTATTTATCTATTATATCTATTTTGACAGATGAACCTTGTCAGATGTCATAAGAAGTATGATCATCCAATTAGGGTTATTTTTTTGTGATAAATGTTTTGTAATGATGCTAAAGATATATTGCTATATATGCAATTAAGAGATGCAATCCATATTAGGTGATTGGGCATTTAGGAAAGGTGAAAGGTATTTTCTATTATACAAAGATGCTTTAATTTAGAAAGAGGCAGGCAGCGGATTGGCTGGCTGGCTGGCTTGCTTGCTGGCTTGCTTAAGTTCCACGATTGGAGGCTGCCATAAACAAAACATAATACTTAAGCGATTACAGGATCTAATCCATAATTGAGATTGCAAGGAATACAAAGCAACTGTTAACAAAGTTGCAACTATATAAAAATACTGCTGAAAATAATAACGTACAAATATATGTTGAAGTGGCTCATATCTAAAATAAATGTTGATATATAAAAAAGCACTTGTGGCTCTGATTAAGCCAACGTAAATTGCAGCAAGTATTAAATTACTTACTGTATAAGCTGTAAGTATTGAGTATTGTTTTTTCATTTTTTGTACCATTTTATAAATGAAGTATTTTGGGTTTGAAACTTTTATTGTAGAAATTATAATGAATGAAATGTCTGATTTTATTTTTAATGTAATGCATAATTTGCATTTTAATAAGTCATTTCTATATTTCTAAAACTGAGAATCACATTCCACTGGTCCAATAAGAGTGTTAGCCACATTTCATTACATCATACTATCCCTTAATAGTCCTCCGTTTGGGATGTAATATGCGGCTCATACATAGCTGTTCTCATGCTTTTGTTGAAACTTGCGGTAAGCCAGGGTAAATTCTAACTAGGCTACATTTAATTTGAAAAGGTAAAATTTGGAATAAACACTGAAGTAATGTTATTAAAATGATACTATGAGTCAGCTGACATACTGTACTTCGACAGTTTCTTGATAGTAAGTAAGTTATCTTTATTTCCATTTCAATTACAAATTATTATACATTTCCATACTTATTACTACACTGAGTTGCTGGTTACCCTTGGGTCTAATAGACTCAAACTCAGAGGTTGTCGAGCTAATGGGTCCCTATTGACAGCTTATCTAAAATAACTTCATCTTCATTTTTTTTTTAATCTATCACTCAGTTTTGTCCCTGCCTGTTTCACTAACTCCTCTAATTTTATTACAGTTTCCTCAATTTTATTTTCTCTCAGCATTTCCTCTATGCCAACTACCCTTAACATATTTGACTGGTTTCCCAACTCCTGCACAAATGTTTCTGCTTCCTCATCCCTCCATTTATATCTATGAATTTTTATTCCATTCTGCTCAGAGCATAATTCCTTTTCCTTATCTATACCTCCAAATACTGCCCTTAAAGGAAAATGGTTACTAGAACTAGCTATATTTAGGATCTCAAAATCTATACAGTATTCATCTAGATCTGCTGAATATAGAATATAATCTATTACACTTTGACCATTTCTATTCATAAAAGTAAACTCCCCTAAACTGTCATTTCCTTTCACCCCATTGCACGTCATCCAATCATTCTCCTCACAAAACTCTAATTGGAAAATTACCGGGGAAATATAAGAGTCAAATGAGAATTTAATGTCAGGACGGCACGTTGGCCATGGTAGCTCAAAGGGTTAGAGCGACTGGACGGAAACCAGGAGATCTGTGGTTCAAATCCCGGCCATGGCATTGAATTTTTCATGTTGACTCTATCAAAAACCTTAGCCTATATACGGCTAGTGTGAAGAAATGATTAATTTCCGTCAATTAACTCTAATTGGTTTCTTACCTTCATTGTTAATACATTATCTTTGCCGCTTTTCTCCCCCTCTTTTCTTAACCCATTTAATTCCCCTTAAATATACTAACTGCAATTGATTTTCCCCCACTCTTGCATTGAAATCACCCATTATAACAAATCCTTTATGTACAGTTTCTTGATAATGCCTTTAAGTGGAGGTGAAACTCATTTGTGTGTGGAATATGAAGTACAAAGTGTCTCAGTCAACTCATTGTATAATTTTAATTATACTACATTTGTTTGGACATAGCCATTTCCATATTAGGTCATTCTATATTGGCTAACATAACAAATTACAGCATGCATTGATGTTATTACCAGTTAAACGAACTGATTTTATGAATTTTAAATTTTGAAACTATAAAGTAGCTAATGGATGAAGTTAATGCCATAAAGGTAATCAGCAATGACAATAACATTTTCATTGATTTTATTCTTGTAGCATGACTAGCATAACATTGTATAAAAGGCTTGTTTTAACAGAAGAACTTAATTGTAGAAAAACAATGACAAGTACTTTAAATGTGGAAGAAGTATTTTTATGATCTTAGCACTCGGAATAATACAATTTAAACCATGCCAAACATGTGTGTTTCTTCGTGTTCTTCTTCTTGTTCTTCTTCTTGTTCTTGTTCTTCTTCTTCTTCTTCTTCTTCTTCTTCTTCTTGTTCTTCTTGTTCTTGTTGTTCTTCTTGTTCTTCTTCTTGTTCTTGTTGTTCTTCTTGTTCTTCTTGTTCTTGTTGTTCTTGTTCTTGTTGTTCTTGTTCTTCTTGTTCTTGTTCTTCTTGTTCTTCTTGTTCTTGTTCTTCTTGTTCTTGTTCTTGTTCTTGTTCTTCTTGTTCTTGTTCTTCTTGTTCTTGTTCTTGTTCTTCTTGTTCTTGTTCTTCTTCTTGTTCTTGTTCTTGTTGTTCTTGTTCTTGTTCTTCTTGTTCTTGTTCTTGTTCTTCTTGTTCTTGTTCTTCTTGTTCTTGTTCTTCTTCTTGTTGTTCTTCTTCTTGTTCTTGTTCTTGTTCTTCTTGTTCTTGTTCTTCTTCTTGTTCTTGTTCTTCTTGTTCTTGTTCTTGTTCTTCTTGTTCTTGTTCTTGTTCTTCTTGTTCTTGTTCTTCTTGTTCTTGTTCTTGTTCTTCTTCTTGTTCTTGTTCTTGTTCTTGTTCTTGTTCTTCTTCTTGTTCTTGTTCTTCTTCTTCTTCTTGTTCTTCTTCTTCTTGTTCTTCTTCTTCTTGTTCTTCTTCTTGTTCTTCTTCTTCTTGTTCTTGTTCTTCTTCTTCTTCTTGTTCTTCTTCTTCTTCTTCTTGTTCTTCTTCTTCTTCTTCTTCTTGTTCTTCTTCTTCTTCTTCTTCTTCTTCTTCTTCTTCTTCTTCTTCTTCTTCTTCTTCTTCTTCTTCTTCTTCTTCTTCTTCTTCTTCTTCTTCTTCTTCTTCTTCTTCTTCTTCTTCTTCTTCTTCTTCTTCTTCTTCTTCTTCTTCTTCTTCTTCTTCTTCTTCTTCTTCTTCTTCTTCTTCTTCTTCTTCTTCTTCTTCTTCTTCTTCTTCTTCTTCTTCTTCTTCTTCTTCTTCTTCTTCTTCTTCTTCTTCTTCTTCTTCTTCTTCTTCTTCTTCTTCTTCTTCTTCTTCTTCTTCTTCTTCTTCTTCTTCTTCTTCTTGTTCTTCTTGTTCTTCTTGTTCTTCTTGTTCTTCTTGTTCTTCTTGTTCTTCTTGTTCTTCTTGTTCTTCTTGTTCTTCTTCTTGTTCTTCTTCTTGTTCTTCTTCTTGTTCTTCTTGTTCTTCTTCTTGTTCTTCTTCTTGTTCTTCTTCTTGTTCTTCTTCTTGTTCTTGTTCTTGTTCTTGTTCTTGTTCTTGTTCTTGTTCTTCTTGTTCTTGTTCTTGTTCTTGTTCTTCTTGTTCTTGTTCTTGTTCTTGTTCTTCTTGTTCTTGTTCTTGTTCTTCTTGTTCTTGTTCTTCTTGTTCTTGTTCTTGTTCTTCTTGTTCTTGTTCTTGTTCTTCTTGTTCTTCTTGTTCTTCTTGTTCTTGTTCTTGTTCTTGTTGTTCTTGTTCTTGTTCTTGTTCTTGTTCTTCTTGTTCTTGTTCTTCTTGTTCTTGTTCTTCTTCTTGTTCTTGTTCTTCTTGTTCTTGTTCTTCTTGTTCTTGTTCTTCTTGTTCTTGTTCTTCTTGTTCTTGTTCTTGTTGTTGTTGTTGTTGTTGTTCTTGTTGTTGTTCTTGTTCTTCTTGTTGTTCTTGTTCTTGTTCTTCTTGTTCTTGTTCTTGTTCTTCTTGTTGTTCTTGTTCTTCTTGTTGTTCTTGTTCTTGTTCTTCTTGTTCTTCTTGTTCTTGTTCTTCTTGTTGTTCTTGTTCTTCTTGTTCTTCTTGTTCTTCTTGTTCTTCTTGTTCTTGTTCTTCTTGTTCTTGTTCTTCTTGTTCTTCTTGTTCTTCTTGTTCTTCTTGTTCTTCTTGTTCTTCTTGTTCTTCTTGTTCTTCTTGTTCTTGTTCTTCTTGTTCTTGTTCTTCTTGTTCTTGTTCTTCTTCTTTTTTAAAGAAAAAGAAAGTGCGATATGTTTAACAAATGCAAGACTGTAAGGTGAAATCTAAAGCTGTTAGGTGAACATTTGCAGAAAATTTCTCTCACCCCAAACAAAAGCTTCTCATTATTTTTAATACGAGGGCTATCCAGAAAGTAGATTACGTTTTCGTCTGTTTCCGCTAGGGGCGGGGCTAGCGCGGCCATCTTGGGGTCAGAGCGTTGCGCAGCTCAGTCGGCATCTAGCCGTGCTAGTGAGAGGTTCGTGCTGTGCTCCGTTCAGATACTGTGACGGTTTGAAATGTCTGCGTTAATTGAAAATCCCGCGAGCTGCGAGGTGCGTGCAGTAATAAGGTTTCTGACTGCAAAAAATTGTAAACCGATAGAAATCTATCGGCAGCTTTGTGAAGTGTATGGGGACAACATTATCACTGAAGGTGGAGTGCGTCAGTGGGTCATCAGATTTAAAAATGGCCGAACCAATGTTCACGACGAAGATCGAAGTGGGAGACCCAGCATAGTGACTGCCGAACTTGTCGAAAAAGTCGATGCTAAAGTCCGTGAAAATCGAAGGTTCACAATAACGGAACTTTCTTTGAGTTTTCCACAAATTTCGCGAAGTTTGTTGCACGAAATCATCAGCGAAAAGCTTGGTTACCACAAGTTTTGTGCAAGATGGATTCCAAAAATCTTGAGAGAGGACCACAAAAATCAGCGAATGGCTGCAGCGTTGAACTTTTTGGACGTTTACCATAAGGATGGTGACTCTAAGATCTTGTTGATTCACGACAAAGCCCGGCCCCACACGGCAAATGTCACTCGTGAAGTTCTTGAATCTTTTAAGTGGGAGTTGTTTCCTCATCTGCCGTACAGTCCCGACCTGGCACCGAGCGACTTCCACCTATTCCCAGCAATGAAGAAGTGGCTGGCTATGCAGCGTTTTGATGACGACGCACAGCTGCAAGAAGAGGTAACGAAGTGGTTGAAGGCGCAGGCGGCCAAATTTTTCGACGAAGGAATTTCCAAGCTCGTACATCGCTACGATAAATGCCTTAATTTGAATGGTGACTATGTCGTAAAGTAGTATTTGAGTGTGGCTTTCATCTGTATATAATAAAATTTGTTTCCTATACTTTGTTTACTTTTTATTCCAAAACGTAATATACTTTCTGGATAGCCCTCGTATTAACAAAAAGAAAGCTTAAAAGTTATTGTTTAAAATATAATTTTGAGAGACTGCCATGGCAAATGCATCTTAAAATCTTGGTAAACACTGATGAAACTTTACATATTCTCATTATACTTAAAAGCATGAACACCTAAGGGAGAAAAAATTAAGGAATTTTTAAACTTCAGGAGTTCATTAAAATATAACCCTCTGTAGAATTAGCATTTTTGAAAGATTAAGTTGCTTGATATTCTTTTGAAGTTAGAGGTGTCATATTTTCTCTTCCCCTGCTCTCCCCCATGCACTAAGAAAGGTCAACTTGTAGCAGAGATATTTGAGTTTTGTATTTGCATCTTACTGTAATCAAATTATAACTCAGTTATGTTACACTTTTGCATTAGACTATTGTTTACTTTGAAATATACTCCCCTCCTGTGGTATTCATTCAACAATGTGAAGAGTAGTGAATGATTCTGATTCAATAACATTTTCTTCATAGCAGCCAGCAGTTGGACCTGGAATCTGTAGATTAAAAAGCTTAGAATACTTTTTCTCAGGTTTCAAAAACATTTGACACTGTTTCTTGTCTTTGAGTGTGCAGAGTTTTTCTTTTCTAGAGGGTCATCTAAAACAATTACTGATTTATGTTCATTTGACAATGCATACATTTACACTATGACAAATATTGTGTATAGTAGTATAAAACTGCTAATCTGCATGATAGTCCACTTTTCAGAATTGATTGAGGCTAATATTAATTTTAGAAACTACACCTAGGAAACAGTGTCCGCAGATTTAGTGTTACAGTTTTGGTAGTTAAATGTCACTGGAAAGAGCAATCTGCACACATTGATTAAAGAATTTTGCATTTTCTAAAGCAAAAATAATACAAATGAACTTGTTATTTTCAGGTTTCTTTCTTTTCATTTCATATGTATGAAATTTCAATTTTGGTTTATAAATTAAACATGGTGAAATCCTGAACAGCTCCTTGCTAACACATTGTGAATATTTAACTTTGCAAACTCTTTTATCTTTTCCTCTTTCAGTTCTGACTTGTTTTATTTTCTTTCTTCCTCTGATTAGTCTAATACAGTTGAACATATTTGTTTTTGTACTCTATGCAGATATCACATTCATCTTTTTTCAGCATAAACAATCTTTTTCTTAGAAAACCTTCAAAAAGGTAAGTTCAATTTCTAAGCTTCCAATTTGGTTCAAGATGTAATTTTCTGTAAGATCTGAAACAATTAGACACTACCTCAGGGTCTGCATTTCTGTCACTCTGTTAGCTACTGGTTTCAGTGTAGTGCAAGGATCCTGGATTCCTCAGAAGTTTCATTTTAATCTGTAGTTCTAGCGTAGTATTATCATCTTTTTTAACCAGGTTACTACACATCACTGTTAAAAAGGGTATTTAAGAGCATTTTCATGCATGCTTCCATTTGACCATTTCAAATTTAGATTATATATCATTGTTTAAGAACATCCTAATATGCTTAACATATCTTCTTCTGTAGACACATGCCTACTAAACACCAATTGACTAAACAGAAAGCACCCTGAACAATGCTGAGTAACTACTAGATAAATTTTGTTGCTGGACTATGAAAAACATTTATCTATAATAATTAATGCAAATATTCATTAACCCTTTGCGAGCGGAAACCCATATATGGGTGACGCATCCAGTTGCCCACAAGTGGAAACCCATATATGGGTGCACAGTTATAGAGCTATTGTAGTCGGCTACTTTCGCTCATTTAATGCAGATATACTGCAAGCAGATGGCAGGAAATGTGCTTTCAAACATTGGTGGTCGGTAAATGCCCAAATTTGTTTTGTCAGGAATTCCATTCTTTGTTCTCACCAGTGCAGTGTTTTTTACTAGTAAGCCTCATTTTATTTAATTTTTTGGCATAATGGCAGGAAAGAAAGGGTTGACAGACAAAGAAATTGTAGCTTTGTTGAACAAGAGCGATAGTGATCTGTCAGATTTTGAGTTCAGTGATGAGAGTGAAATATGCGACAATTCATGTGTGAGTGACTCAAGTGATACTGCAGACAACAGAGGTGAGTAATTTTGATCCTAGCCGTACATCTCTTATACCATTGCACAATATCCAGCAGGGACCGATTCTTCCTTCTTACTTTGATGAGAATACTCCTATAGACTTTTTCGGTCTATTTTTTGATGACCAAATTCTTAAAATAATTACCAAGGAGACCTGCATTCAAGGGGTGGGGGGAAAGGTGACGCCTCCAACTAAGAAAGCCAGGATTACATCCTGGAATCCCCAACAATTGTTGACATAAAAGCACTAATTGGGGTGGTTAACAACCTGGGACTTCACCCTACCTCTGACGTCAGACTATTTTTCTACAAGTTGGGTAGGTAAATGTCTGTTTTTCAATGATGTATTTTTCTCGTGACAAATTTCTCATTTTGTTTTGGTATCTTCATTTTGTGCATGCTGAGGGAAACAGAAAATTATCTAAAGAATTTATTCAAAATTTAATGGAAAAGCTATGGCAAAAATGTTTATTCTATTCCCCAGGTCCATTTGTATAGTTGACGAGAGCACCATCAGTTTCAAGCGAAGAGTAAAATTCAAAGTGTATAACCCAAACAAACCTACAAAATTTGGAATCAAAGTTTTCTCCTTATCCGATGCTTCCAATGGATATCTATACAATTTCCAACCCTATATGGGCAAAACTGAATCACATTCTAACCTCCTGAAGACTATTCTTGTAAAAGACCTGTGTTCTTCCCTACTAAAAGATCCTATAGATCCACCTAAAGGTTTCCATGTTTATACAGACAGGTACTATACATCACCTTAATTAGCTGATGAACTGTGGAAAATGAATATGGTGATTACCTACTGGGACAGTTATGCGCAACAGAAAAAGTATGCCACACCAACTAAAGCCAAGAAACAAAGAAAATGAAGAGGGGTGAGATAAAAAGCTTGCCCTGTGCTGGAAAGACAAAAGAACTGTAACGGTTCTCAGTACCAGTCACAAGGGCGATAAAAACAAAATGACAGAGGTGCCTTCAAAATTTCCAAACCAGGCAGCAACATTGAAACCAAACATTATTTTGGACTACACTCGGCACATAGGCGGTGTCGTTAGAACTGATAATTATATTGCGCAATATCAGTTCTGCAGGAGAACACACAAGTGGTACAGAAAAATGTTTTTCTGGTTGCTGGAAGTTTGCATTGTGAATTCGTACCTGTTACATACAATGCACATGACAAATGTAAACCGATCCTGTCACATAGACAATTTCACAAGCATCTCGTCAGATCTCTGGTGGCAGAGCACATGGGAGGGCAGTAAAACAATACGTCAAGTAAGGGGCGTATTTCTCAGTGCCCAAATTTGGAGAGGTTAAATGGATTTCTACATTTCATGGGGAGAACAGAACAAGGAAGTTGGGCAAATCCTTGTGTGGTATGTAAGGCCCAAAAACAAATAAAGAAAACAATATATTTTTGTGAAACCTGCATCTCCAAGCCAACTCTGCATCAAGGTATGTGTTTCAAAATATATAACTAAAGAACAATTTTAGGGAACAATTTCACATCCTTGAACATTATGATTGTTTTTCATGTGCTTCCCTGTGTGAATAATCCTGAGATAAAATAAGTTTCAAAATTGTGTGCGTGCATGCGTGCGTGTGTGTGTGTGTATGATACCCTGCTCCAGCTAGGTGTAACCTCACATTTCTATCAAAATTATGAATTATTTATTATTACCATTAGTTTTATAAAATAAACGTTACATATACTTATATGTCAGTATTTAGATCTTGAACTGTTCCTAGTTTGCGTGAACACGTGTGTATGTTAGAGCTACAAGATGTGATGCAAAGTCAAATGATGGTATTTATGCCGATTTTGCGGGAACTTTTTTATTTAGATTAACAAATCTTCACTCCTGTAGGACAACAGTGGTGGAATTCAGCAAAACCCAAGGTACAACATGTTTTTTAATACATTTGAACATGACAGTATACTTTTATTTGTATTTTGAAGAGTTACATATTTTCATAAAATTACCTTCTGCTTAGAGCTATAAAACATGACCGCTCGGGAAGGGTTAATAATACCTGCCAAATATAAACATATTTTAGACTCATTAAAGCATTAAGATGTACTTTACATTTCAACTATAAAGAATGTTGCAATTTCGCTGTCGGAATGTTTCAGCATGTTCAAAATAATGCAGCAGAGCTGCAGTAATAACAATAACAATAACAGTGATGTCAATAATAAAATATTGTTACAGTAAAACTTGATCAGAGCAGAACATGCATAATTGGGAAATCTGTCTAAAGTGTAAAAATAGTCCCAATGTAAGCATTATATTTTTATGTTAATTTAAAAAAAAAAAAAAGAATTTGTTTAATGTGGAAATAGAACGCAAATTTTAAAACTAATTGATCATTAATATTAGAATGTGGAAAACAGTAATACACACGTCTATTATTACATTATAAGTTATTCATGTCTAAATTAGGTCATTGCTTTCTGAAATGAATCTACCCCACAGAGTCAAGAATGTTGAAGATATTGTTTCCTGTTTTCTGCTAGTCAGTTTCATTTGAATTGTAGAACTTAAAAAGCTGTTCTGTGACTTAGTGACATCATGCCCAACGAAAAATGTGTTACAAACACTCAGTGAATGAAAATAAAGGGAAAGAGGAGTGAATGAGATAGTGTGTTAGTGGTTCGTAAGTGCACGACCCAAAAAACAACCTTTGTCCTGACCAATGTTACAGAGTGAGGCCCTCAAGGTTGCTAAAGTGGTAGGAAATATTGAGTCTAAGGAATCTACAGGATGGCTGGACAGCTTCAAATTAGACACAACATTGTGTGGAATGAAATGTGTAGGAGAACTGCACTACTAATTGTGGATTGTGATTCTAAAGAGAGGTTCATAGCCTATGAAATGGGGAATATTATATTCCGTACTGCTTCAGAATCTCTAGCAATTTCAGGTAAAGTGTTTTGGAAAGACTCGCAGTACTGCTATGTGGAAATGAAATTGAGAAGTCACTGGTTATTGGATGGACAGCATAACCTCACTAGACATCAATGTTGGACGGTCTTGTGGAAGAATGTTAGGGCTCTTTCAATGTCAAAATGAAAACGTGTTGCTAAGGGCTTGTTTTCTTAGACAGCGCATCATACATCCCAGCATTAAATTATTGAACAAAATTGGTTTTCTTAGTGCCCAGTACAACTAGCATCACACAACCCAAGGGCTAGGTAATTGTTTAGACATTCATTTGCCATTATAAGTATTATTTGATGCAGTCTCTTATTTTAAATGTTGAAGCCGAAAGTGCAATGGGGGTTGTACAGTCAATTTTTGTCCTGGATGTAGTGAATTGAATTGGTTTGGGAGTAAGGACGTCAAAACCGGAAAAAATCACCGAATGCTTCAACAAAACAGGGTTTGAAGGTGGTGAAAAATATGATCCTGTATTCATCAAAGCTGAGGGAAATACATCAACAATTGCTTAATAAATTAAAATGTGGAATATTACATGTGGTCCAGAGGACAATATTCAAAGTAATAACTTCCTGTCAACTAGTGCAATTTTTACTTCAGATCTAATAGGTATTGAGAAATTGAGAAAATGAAAAGGAGATACAGAAAGTAGAGGAACAAAATGAAGATGTCCCCAGGAAAATTAATACTCCTGTAGTAATCATATGCAAAAACCATATTACAGAATTTGCAGCACTCACTAATTCTCCCAAACCATTGGATATGTTATAAAGTTGGGGGGAAGAAAAGGGTGGTGAAAGCAGTTGATTATAAAATTCAAACAACTTCGCTGTTTGATATGTGGCAAAACAAAGTGAGATATAAGGCAAGCCTAGGGATAATGATTCAAGAAAATTGTTACCATTCAAGCCATTATGTATTAGTAGGTATTATTAGTGTGATTATGTTGCATTCTATAGTCTGAAATACATACAAATAAGTGAACATCTACTGTGCAGGAGTCGTACGTAATTATGTAACTGTGTAATTAGAAATATTTATGATGCATGGCAAATGATACATTTACATGGCCCATTGCATTTATGCAATAAAACAGATGTAACACTTTCAGATGTAACACCAACTGTGTAATGCTTTGAGAACCACAAAAAGTACTCTGGACCATATCACTTATTGGCTTATTTGTCATTCGTAATTAATAGTATCCATGAAAGAATGGGAAGAAATAAAGAAATTAATAATGCTCATACAATTTTCCAAGGAACATTTCAGAATTTTTGGAATTCACAATTTGTTTACACAGGTTTTATTATTAAGTTTAGATCACATAGGTGAAGCTTTGCTAATTTTGAGAGTTCCTGTTAACAGAGCACTTCATTTGCAAATTTCTTTCTGCTTTCTTTTAGTCAAAATAAAGAAAAAGAGACGATTACAGAACATGTTTCTTTCAAAATTTTGCTGAAGGATTTCTTCAGTTTTTTTTTTTTTTTTCAGAAAGTTTTCTTGAAGATTTTTCTAATGTTTGTAACTTTAAAAAACAAAGGTTTTTACATTCTTGGGTAAGAAGAGCACAATCACATCATTAACTTAGCAGCATATTTAAAATAAGCAAAAGCCTTTTTTTTTTTTCCCCTTGTCTGTTTTATATATCTGTGCACATTCATCATGGTGTTACATAAGGTTATGGAATGATGTGCCATTGAGACATTCCTCATTCAAAGGGTGTTACTTAGAATATAAGTATTGTTTTTTAGTTACCTTAATCATAATAAATAAAGTTTGTCCAGAAGCATAAGCATGAAAGTGCATAACAAACTTTCAAGAATTAACAATTTGGAAATTTTGGACAAGTGGAGTAAGGCTGAAAAATTCAATTCAGTCTGACTCCATCTGTCCAAAATTTGGCCTACATACGGCTGTTGGAAATTGATTTTTAATTTAAGGCTTGTCAGCAAACACATTTTGTGTATTAACACTGGGTTTCAGAGTTTCAAATTGTGGTCTTTGGGGTGAAATGTATCATATGTACAAGCACTTGGTATTGGATATGATTGCCTGTTCAGGTGATGGTTGTCTTAAGCATGGATATGTTACTGTTTGGTTTCATTTTTTTTTTAAAGAAAATTGGGAATTGGTTTAAACTGTTGTTAATCTTCATGTTTTGTAGAGCTACTGGATAATTTTAATATAAATATCTGTTAGGCGAAGAATGTAACACAATCTCCATTACTATTTTGGGAGATAACCTACACAAAAGAAAAATTTAGGTTTTTGAGAATATGTACTCTTAAATAACCAGACAACAGCCCTGTAAATTCCTGGTAAGTATCTGGAGTGTTAAATTTCCCTGATTTCCTTGTGGAGTTTCTGAGCTAGAATATCGTAACTTTACACAAGCTTAGTTCTTCTGTGTACATTTATCTGCTTAGTTTTCTTTGCTCATGTACCTATTCTTGCCATAAACACTGTTACAAATTTTTGACATGTACTGTATGTCAGGTTTGGTGCATAAGCAACTGTGTGTGTGCGCACACCTTAACCTTGTTCCATTGTCAGCTTGTCTTTGAAAGAGAATATTTAGCTCCATGTTTCATCTTGAAATGGGGTGATTAAGAAAATCTTGTAGCCATCATTGCATTGCATGAAGTTGGAAAATCTGCAAGTTACATTTTCAAGACTACAAAAGCTGAAAATCATTGCACCATTGAGTGATTCACTGCAACTGGAACTGTAAAGGATCAACTTGAAGGAGGGTCGACCATGCAGTGTCAGGACTCCAGCAGCACAAAAAGCAGTGGTGGCTCGTGTTTGGAGAAATCCTGTGCGGAAGCAGGCTATCTTGTCCCGTGAAATGAACATTTCAAAAAGGACAATGTCCAGGCTTCTGTCAGAGGACCTTGGACTAAGGGCTTATTGCCGACGTAAAGGACATTATCTTGACACACACCTAAAGAAGCTGAGAGTGCTTAAATGTCGACATCTGCTATAGCGTTATGCTCAAAATGGTAATTGGAACATCCTCTTCACTGATGAAAAAGTTTTCACTATTGAGGAGTATTTCAATGTGCAAAACGACAGGATTTATGCATCATTTTGGGAAGCCAAAAATTCAGAATTCCAAAAATTCAGAGGGCCCATCTTCCCTCCTCAGTGATGGTGTGGTGGGAGGTGAGTTATTTTGGTACCACCCAGCTACATTTTTGCGAAAAGGGCATTAAAACCAATGCCAGAGTGTATGAAAGCACTGTTTTGGAGCCTATTGTCAAAAACTGGAGTGGCACATTGTTTCAAAACCAACCATGGACTTTCCAGCAGGATTTTGCCCCTGCCCACAAGGCCAGATCAATGCAAGCATGGCTTTAGCGTCATGTCCCTGATGTCATTTCACCTGAAGATTGGCCCAGTAGCAGTTCGGACCTGAATCCATTGAACTGCTGACTGGTCACTGCTTGAGGGCATCGCCTGTAAGAGGAGACACCTCACCATTGCAAGTTTAAAGCATTTGTTGTTAGCAGTGGCAGATTTCCCCCTGGATGTCATCTGTTCCGCCATAGACGAGTGGTCACAAAGACTCAGCCTGTATCTGTGCAGAAGGTGGCCATTTCGAAAAGTGGTTGGTGCTGTGTGTAATGAATGCTTGTAGGTACAACATACTAAAAGCCAATTAAAATATTTTGCATGGTATTTGCATTTTTCACTTTTCAAGTTGTAACAGTATTTATGGCTAGACTAGGTGGATTGGAGAAGCAGATGAAATACAATTTGAATTATAAACTCTTAACCATCATGCAGTGATGCCATTCATGACTTGACAAATAGTTAGCTTTTCTGTTGTGTTTATAATCCCTGCTATCGTTATAAGACTTACACATACAGCAAGGCTATGTACATTTAAAACACTTAAAGCAATATAAAATGCTTTGAGGAAATGTTATTTACAGTATTAACCACTTCAGTTATGTCCATTCAAACCCTGCACCCAGGAACTGAGATCTAATAAACAGCACAAGACATTTTAATTGTTAAATGCTGTAAAAATGCTTCATAAATAGACATTCATGTTTTATGTATTTATTAAATTATTTTAACAAAACAAAAACTGGTTTACTGCCCATTAAAGGCATTATACAGCTGTATCATTGAAGTAGAGACTATTCACAAAACGTTGAAATTTCACTATTTTATTTCACTGTAGTAAAAGCCATTCTAAAACATGCCTTATTTGGGATTCCTTTTGTTTTGTGTGCATATGAACAATATATATAGCTGCATAAGTGAAGTGTTCTCCCGTTAAAGGTTTTATGGTTCAATTTATGCTACTATGCAGTAATCATTTTATATGTTGTCGCACACAAGCTGTAGAGAAAGAAACCGTTCTGTTAGCATCTGTATGTACATCTTCGAGTATTTCACAACTGAAGTTTATGGTAGTCTTATGCAACTGTTTTCATTCAGTAAGTTGGTTATTTAGATTCTCTAAGGGTTCAGATTGATTTCATTAAGCTGTCGAGTATTGAGTATAATATTTGAAATTTCCACATTTCAGTGTTAACCATGGCTTATTCTATTATGGGTGCATTATAAGTTGGTGATTGACAGTTGAAGGAGTGGGGAATGAGAGGGGATAGCACCGTTGCCACTTTACCGTCCCTCTCCACGTGCTAGGCAACGAAGATGACGGGTAGAGGGAAGGTGGAAGTTCGGTTGCAGTCAGATGCAGTTATGCACACGCACATATTCCTAGAAATTTGCATACTGCAGTATTAATCGTAAGACTGCCGTAAGACTGTCTACACATTTAAGTGAGCAGTTACCTAATTACAGCATACGACATCTTCAGAATAAACAAAAAACAAATGGTTAGCTACAGTTAAGATTTAGAGAAACAAAAGTGCCATACCTGCACAGAATTATGTATTCTAATCCAACGGGAATATACCGCTTATCTCGGAGTCCCTGCTGTCATTGCTACTGCTTTTCTGATGATCGTCGTCACCGCTGCCGCCGTCGTCGTCAGAGCTACTGCAACCTCCCACGGAAATTATTAGTTCTTCCACACATTCTTCCAAAGCACTTTCGTTTTCCCATGCTGCCACTGTAAGTTTTTTTGTGTGACAAACAGCATCTTTCCAATTTTTAGCACTTATTTTTGCTATTGCTTCTTCTGTTAGTTTTATAACAGATGTTATACTGAAATCTGTATTGTTGCACGCTACATATCCCTTTATTTGGGCCCAAATCAACTCTATTGAATTAAAACAGCAATGGTAGGGAGGAAGTCTAATCATTTTGTGGCCTTTTTCTGCAGCAATTTCATCAACTATATATTTTGGAAACTGCGGTTTGTTTGCTTTTACTAGTTCAAGCAATTCATACTTTTTTAAATGGTCTTGAACATGCACATTGTTGCGAACAAGCCATTCCAAAATAACACACTTCCTGGATGCTATTGTTGGAGCTTTGTCTAAAATAACAGTGATATTTTGCGTTATCCATGACAATTATGGAACGCCTCTCCAAATTGACTAATAACTGCTCTTTGAACCAGTTAAGAAATTTGGAATGGTTCATTTCTTCATGATAGTCTCCTGTTTTCTTAGATTTGAAGAGGAGGCAACAGTTCGGAATAAATCCAAAAGAGTTTCCTGCGTGAAGGAGGATTATTCTTTCACCTTTACCTAATGGCACCTGCATTGTTGCTCCCAAGGTATCATCAGTCCAGCCTTTGTTAATGTAATGATTAGCATTCACCCAGGTTTCATCAATCCATACAATATTCTCAAAATCACAAGAAATAATTTCTCGTAGGAACCTACAGCGCCAGGCACATATGTCTGGTTTTTCCAGCAAGATCTTACGACCAGTTAGCTTTTTATAGCGAAATCCTAAAGTTTTAACTATTTTTCGAAGTGATGTCTTGCCACCTGTAAAAAGATCATCCATTTGTAGAGATGAGTGCAGTTTTGAAAGTGTAGGATACTGCTTCCTGGTATAATACACATAAATATGGCGGTGAATAGCATCTTGCAATTCCTTTCTTGGAAGTGTTGAAAACAGTGTTGTTATGATAATGGCATCTTGTTGAAATGGATCCAGGTTAGTGACCGGGTTATGTTGCTTCTTCTTCTTCACTGGAGTTTGTAACCGCGATGTACATGCCTGATTTTCTTCACTAGCGTATTTCTCTTTCCTTACTCTAACTATGGTATTCTTACTTACACCAACAGCAGCTGAGGTTCTGTCCAGTACTTTTGAAACGGGAATTATTGGACCCCCATTGTCTCTTTCATCCTCAAAATATATTCTTACAGAACATATAATTTCCCTTTCTTGTCCTTTAATTGGGATTCTGTGCCCAAAAACATTTTTTGTGGTCTTCGCAGATACTTTCTTTCTGTCTGTTTCTGTAGCACATGTGTTTGCGGTAGCCATGAGTAACGATAATTAGCTAAATATTAAAGTTGCACTGAAACACTGAAGTTGATCACTGAAACACTAAAGTTGATCACTGAAACACTAAAGTTTATCACTGAAACACACAAATTATATTGCGAAAATGTAAAGCTGTTTACACCCTGTGAAACATTCTCTACCTGAAGCAGGACACTCTTAGTTTGGCAGTGATGACAGGGAGAAATACCCTAAGTACCGGACCGGACAAAGGCAGGTAAGAAGGGCTGGTCATTAAACTGTAAAGGTTGGTCATTGACCCAGAAAAGTCATAAGATATTCCTTGAAACTAAATCCACACCAGTTCCCTTCCAACAACGCATACCATCTCATACTAAAGGGCAACAAACGACGACGGTATTGTGATACCGCTGATTCATAAGCGAAGCAACAATAGGAGCAGTGTCTGTTTACTGAAAACCTCAACATGCCGATAGACTAGCGTCATGCATATAGCACGTGGTGTAGTGCGATAGAGTTCGCAACACAGGATAAGCGTCCGGGGTTGCTATGGCAACAGTTTACTTTTGATTGGTGGATTGCTGGTTGCTAGGCGACTGCAATGATGTGTCAGTGACGTGTTTATCCCCTCTCCTTGTTTTCGCAGCTGAGCAGCACGTGGAGGCAAAACGCCAATCACCAACTTACTATGCGACAATAGTAATGCAGCAAATAAATTAGGTTGTGTAGGATGTGTATAGGCTTCTGATGTCACTTGAGAAAAGGTGGAGGATTTTTAGCTGTTGGACAGTGATTTTGAGTTAGGTGTAGGATATAGGTAGCTTCGAGGAAGAAAATGACCCGCTTCTTTCAGGTGTGTGTGAAGAATCATCATTGTGTAGTGGTCAAAATAACTTGAGCACAAATAGAGATTGTGTGTTTGGTGAAATTTAGGAACAGTGACTTCTAAATTAATTGAAAAAACTATTCAGTCAGTTTTTAACAATGTCACTTACATTTTTATTTTATGAGGGATTAAATTTTAAAAACAAATAAAAGGCACAATAAGTTTTCTAAAAGTCATTTAAAATAAGCAGGCAAAAATAAAAAACAGACAAATCCCCTGAGTCTGTATGGGTGTTACATGTAGTGGGCCTAATATAGGGAGGCATAGGTGGTTATTGCTGTGGTAAGAACTTAAAGTTGGGGTGTATATGGTTAACAATTTACCCATATGGACAAGCAGTAGAGATCGGAAGGTAACTCCTCTGATGTGCACCTTTAGATCTGCCATTGGAGGTGTGAAGATTTGGGCCACGCCATGGCTCAGTGGTTAGACCGCTTGGCTCTCACCAAGGCGGCCTGGATTCGAACCCAGGTGACTGCAAAGTGAGATTTGTGATGGACAACACAGCATTGGGGCGGGTTTTCTCCGGGATCTCCGGTTTCCCCCGCCATCTCATTCCACCGGTGCTCCATCTTCATCTCATGTATCATCAGTTTCACCGCCTGCGGTGCCGTATGTAGTAAAAGCGGGCGTTAAACACTACACATTTCATTTCATTGTGAAGATTTGGCATCTATTTTTCTTTAACCACTGGGTGTCAGGCTGATGCCGACGATTCCAGTGAGGTTACTGTTCAAAATGTATCCACACAATACCCCTTCGTTGATTTTTTTTGGTTTTGACCTTTGCATGTGGTGGGACAGTGGTTAAAGACCTTTAGTCCAATGTGAGTTTGATAGGCTTTGTGGCCCTGTAGAAAATGCTACATGCCGTCATGATGGTACGTTATTGAGAAACAACACCGTAGACCAGTCACAGAAATTGGAAGCAAGTTCATTGAGCTCCTACCTCATTCGAATAGTACCACTAGAGGAGTTGTCACCACCTTCAGTCATAAGGTCGGACAAATGAGGAAATAACTAGCTGTCTCTCCGACCAACAAGTGTGTCAAGCAGGATAGCAAAGAGTACCCTTATATACAGTATTTCTGACCTACAGACGTCCCAAGTTACCAGAGTTCATTTTCTGGGTATGAACGTGCTAACATGTGCCAGTATATCCCGAACCCCATGCATTGTTTTCATTGTCAGAGGTTCGGTATACCAAAGGCTTGTGTGCTAGTCCTGCTCTTTTCTAACATCATGGTCTACCAGCACAAGAGAATCCGATCTGCACTTAAGCACAATGCTGTGTAACATGTGGAGCAAGACAACCATCTAGCTTACGATTGTGCCCTAGATTTGAGGACTGAAAATATATACACGAGCCAAGAATAAGAACACCTCACATTTCCTGAGGTTTGATGGCGCTTCTAGCAGCTTAAGCCTGCTAAAACTACAGGTTATGCCTCAGTGGCCTGCTGTACTCCTGTTACCACTTTTGGTGTACTACACATACCTGTTGCAAATGCTTGCATTCAGGCTTGCCAAGGAGTACTCTCTCATTGCAGTGTGCCGCATCTGCTCCATGAACTAGAATTTCAGACTCCAACTACCAAGACATCATCAAACAATAGCAAACGTGTGTTGCTATTCAAGCCTAAAAATAGATAGCGCAGTTGCATCTGTTTGAAGTTCCGGTTTCGCTCCATGAACTGCATGGGATGTTCTAACTTCTGGATATCAGAGGAATCACCAGATGATGACATTTCTAGAGTCCTTGGCCCAAAGTCAGCTTAGGTAAAAAAGGAAATAAGACAGTCCTTAGTGTAGATAAGGTTTAATGTACTAACAAGTCTAACTTGTATTTTTGTTTTAGGAGCATTTTAGATTTTTAAGAACGCTTGTGTAATTGTTACAATTTTACCCTTTTATGTTTTTAATCCTGATTTCGTACTTAAATTTATGTTTTAACCTTTTAAAAGCAAATTAAATACAGTTTTTGGGCTTTTGAAATAAGGCCCAAATGACCTAGCTGTCACTGGCCCTTAATCCACTTGCTGATTTGAAAATAATTTGAGATCCAAATTCCTAATATACCTATAAAGTTAGCTTTTCAAACATTTATAAATTTAGTCATTTTAGCTTACTGATCTACTTTCACCTGACAATATTTGACTACTCTGCACTGAAATTTCTTCCACTTACAACAATAAACACATGCAGCACATAGGTACAATAATAAGATTTGAATATATATATATATATAAATTTTAATTGTGCTCCGTCAGGCATATTGAATGATAAAATTTGCCAAGGTGAAATTAAACTGACTGATGCTTGTGACTTCTATGAGAATGGCCTTAAGACAAGGGTTTTTTTTTTTTTTTTTTTTTTTTTTTTTTTTTTTTTTTTTTTTTTTTTTTTTTTTTTAAGAATAATCAAGCTGTTTTATCGAAATTTAACTGTATTGGAACACCACACTGAAGCGAAATAATTATTAAAGTATAGATGAGTCGTATTTATTACACATCGGCTTCACTTTACGTACCTATATTGACATGTTTCGCGAACCATCCTTCTCATCGTCAGCTCTAATGTGAATAAAGCTTGGTCCAGTGGTGTGGGTAGTTCTGTAGTTGCTGCCATCTGTTGATTTTGTGATGAATTTAAATGTGTTGTCTTCTGGCGAGGTTTCAAAGTTCATTAGTTGGTTTTTATGTTTTTCTATGTATATTCTCTCCCATATGACGAGTTCACTATGTTTATGTACATATTTTAGTAATTTGGTGCTATCTTCAATTTCATGATTTTCAGACCAGAAATGAGCTGCTATTGCAGACTTATCAATATTTTTGTATCTTAAGTGCCTGAAGTGTTCTTTCTTTCTAGTGCCTATGTTTCTTTTTGTCCTCCCTATGTAAATTTTTTCACAGTCTTTACACTTAATCTTGTAAATGCCTGACTTTTCTTCTGGTTTTATCTTATCAGTATTACTACTGTTAAGCAGGTTTTTAATGTTGTAATTGTATTTTGGTGCCAATGTTATATTGTATTTCTTGAATATTTGTTGGAACTTTTTGTGGCCTAGGGTTGGTAAGAAAATTTAGCAAATCTAATCACTTGTTTTTTTGGTGAAAGAGCTATGATCTGTTTTAATCTTTTTTTAAGTTTGAAAGATTTTAGTTTTTTATCTAAAAGGCTTTTTCCATATGCATTTTTAATTGCAGTTTTTAAGATTTGGTGGTATTCTTTTTGGTATTCTTGCAGGCTGAGGGGTAGATTTACTAATCTGTGTGTGAGACTGTTGATGGTGGCATGTTTGTGTCGAATTGGGTTGAAACTATTTGCTTTGATGTAATTATCTGTGTGTGTTGGTTTTCTATGAATATCAAATTCCAGTTTTTAATTGTTTTTTGTGAATTTAAGGTCCAAAAAAGGTAGAGTATAGTGTTTGTAATACTTTCCATCGAAAACAAAATAATTTTGGTGTATATATATTTCAGTCATTGCGGAAAGTATCACAAACAAATTTCAGGACTGGCTATGGGAAGCCCGCTATCACCATTTTTGGCCAATTTATTCATGAGCTTTTTCGAAATATAACTAAAGCCTTCTCTCGTATTTTTAAAACATGGTACAGATACGTAGATGACATCTTTGCAATAGTGCACTACAAACAAATAGATGATGCTTTGAAACCACTCAACCTTCAAGAACCCAGCATACAATTCACAGTAGAAACTGAAGAGGACTGTACTCTACCTTTTTTGGACCTTAAAATCAGAAAAAAGAATGAAAAACTGGAATTTGGTATTCATAGAAAAGCAACACACAATTACATCAAAGCAAATAGTTGCAATCCAATTCCACACAAACATGCCACCATCAACAGTCTCACACACAGATTAGTAAATCTACCCCTCAGCCAGCAAGAATATAAAAAAGAATACCATAAAATTTTAAAAACTGCAATTAAAAATGGATATGGAAAAACTGCAATTAAAAATGGATATGGAAAAAGCCTTTTAGATAAAAAACTAAAATCTTTCAAACTTCAAAAAAGATTAAAACAGATCACAGCTCTTTCACCAATAAAACAAAAAATTAGATTTGCTAAATTTACTTACCAACCCTGGGCCACAAAAAGGTTTGGAAAAGTATTCAAGAAATACAAAATAACAGTGGCACAAAAAAACAATTACAACATTAAAAACCTACTTAACAGTAATAATACTGATAAGATAAAACCAGAAGAAAAGTCAGGCATTTACAAGATTAAGTGTAAAGACTGTGAAAAAATTTACATAGGGAGGACAAAAAGAAACATAGGCACTAGAAAGAAAGAACACTTCAGGCACTTAAGATACAAAAATATTGATAAGTCTGCAATAGCAGCTCATTTCTGGTCTGAAAATCATGAAATTGAAGATAGCACCAAATTACTAAAATATGTACATAAACATAGTGAACTCGTCATATGGGAGAGAATATACATAGAAAAACATAAAAACCAACTAATGAACTTTGAAACCTCGCCAGAAGACAACACATTTAAATTCATCACAAAATCAACAGATGGCAGCAACTACAGAACTACCCACACCACTGGACCAAGCTTTATTTACATTAGAGCTGACGATGAGAACGATGGTTCGCGAAACATGTCAATATAGGTACGTAAGTGAAGCCAATGTGTAATAAATAAGACTCGTCTATAATTTAATAAGCTATTTTATGTTCTATAAGCTGAAAGCATGCGTAAAAGCTGGAGTAAGATTTAAGGATCTGGCTAACAACAGAATCTATTTGCCCCCCCCCCCTTTTTATGTGAAATTTACGTCCTCCAACGTTAAGTCATATCGGACGATGAATGATACTGGTGAAATTATGCTCAAATGAGTCCAGGGTCCATAGAGCTTAGAGCTACCCGACATTCATCTTTAAGGATAAGAGAAAACCCTGGAAAAAACCATATCCAGGTAACTCACCCTGACCGAGATTCGAACTCAGGACCTCTTGAACGTGAGGCAGACATGCAACCATCTACGCTACCAAGGCGGGCCATTTGCATGCTTTTATCATGGCCCCATGCTTTCCAGAGGAGTAACAGGGCCTCTGCCACCAGGATTCTGACCTCAAACCCAACCCCAACCCTAATACTAACTCTGACCTCGTAATTTTAAGATATTTTAATAGTGAACCTGCAATAAAGATTCCAAACATAGGTGACAGTGGGATAAGATTTAACATTCTTGTTGTTTGAGGATTAAGCTGTAGCTTAATGAATTACAAGACAATGTTCAGTGAAATTTCAAATAAACTTATTGTGATGTACCTCAAGGACCATACTCAATATTGTCCTATTTGATGTTTACAGTAATGATTTATCTGAAAAATTAGAAGTATAAAAAATGGAAACTGCATTATTTGCAGATACTGTAATAATATGGGTGTCAGGAAAATAAAAAAAATAACTAAAATCCAAAATATCTGATACGGTGCTAGAACACTAAAGTATTGGAGCACATCAAATTTAATGACTGTCAATATTGGTAAAAGTAATTGCCAAATATTCTCTCTTGGATATAAAAAATAAATTCAGCCTTCAGTATGGTAACCAATTCTGTTAAAAAAGTGAAGTTAAATATTTCGGAATAATATTTGATAATAAAGTAACATGGAACAAACAGACATATTACTGGAAAAAAAAAAAAAAAAAAAAAAATTCTTTCCTCAAGAGACTGGCAGGGAAAAAATGAGAATGTTCAGGAGATGTTTTAAATACAACATATAGAATCAGTATCAAACCACATTTAACATTGTGGAGAAACCTTATCACATATCAATAAACTAGAATTAATGCAAAATAAAGTTCTATTTTTAATTACTGGAGGTGTCAAAACAACACCTAATTAACTCCATGGGAATACTTAACCCATCTAGTCTAAAAGCATTAGAAAAACAGTTGATAATACACTATGAAAAACTTAGACCACCATTCAATAGTTGGAACAAGCACACATTCTCAACCACTTCCAGAATTCAGAAAAGTTGTGTATATGTTGTAAATCTTACATGGAAAGGTGACTCGAGGGAGGAGGTAAAACACAGAGCATTTTATCAAGAAGATCAAGGTTAGGATCTAAACTAGAAAAGTTTATATTAACAAAACAAACATAAGTAGGGAACAGTGGCTAATTAAGAAGAGCTACAAAGAGAAATAGAAAATATGGTCATTATTGTAGTAGTAGAAACCTGGCTTCAAAAGAAAGCAAACACAGTTAGAGAAAAGTACAAACTTGAAAGAAGCGTAGGGACACTGAAGCATAAATTAGCACAAAGTGAATCGAGAAGATATTGACACATTGCTTCACTCACATTGTTTATTCACAGGACATGTTTCAAGAGCAATGTGTCAATATCTTCTCGATTCACTTTGTGATAGAGAAGTTTAAATTCAGAGGAAAAAGAGCAAACAAAAATAGTGATGAAGGTTGGGCATCAGGAGCAATAGGAATTCTGATTAGGAAAGATCTAGAAGTGACTGCAGACACAATGACATTAAGGGATAGGGACAGGGAAGTGTTGTGGCTGATAATTAGGCAAATAGGAAAAATTAATATGAGAATGGGGCTAGGGGTAGGAAAAACCCTTGAGGTGTATCAGCTTTCCATAACCTCAGATTATATGATGATCGAGATGAAGATATGGGGGAATTGAAATATAAGTTTAGATATAAAATTTATAATGGGGACTTTAATGCAAGAATAGGATAGGGAAATAGTAATCATGTGCAGAAGAATATGGGGAGGGAGGAGAAAGATGAAATTAGACCAAGGAAAGGTAGAGATGAAATAACAAATAAGGAGGGTAGTAAGCTGTTAAGTTTCTGTGAAACAATTTAATATGTAATGGTGATGTAGGGGAAGATAAAGGTGAGTTCATGTTTGTAAATGCAAATGGCCAAAGTGTTATAGATTATATATTATGCAGTGAACAAGTGGAGGAGAAAATCTGTAATTTTAAGGTTAAGAATATAATATTAAATAGTAACCACTTCCCATTACTATTAGAAATCAATGAATCGGAGGGACAGGATGGAGGAGAAAATCTGTAATTTTAAGGTTAAGAATATAATATTAAATAGTAACCACTTCCCATTACTATTAGAAATCAATGAATCGGAGGGACAGGAGGGAGGGAAGGAGACAGTGCAATTCAAGGAAATAGAAATATTTAAATGGAGAGATGAAAAGGAGCAGGGTTTCTTAGCAGATATAAACTCAGAAGTAGGCCAAATCTTAGAATGTCGAGTAATGATTGCCATTGTGTCATGATGGAAACAGGAAAAGCACTTGAATTATTTAAGTTACTAGTATCTAATGCAGAGAGAGAAATGAAAATTAAGCAGGGAAGGAAAGAAAAGGAGTATGGAGAGAGAGAGAGGGAGAGAGAGAGATGGAGGGAGAGAGAGAGATCAGGCATCTAAAAAGGTGGAAGAGCACTGAAGACAATTTAGATAGGAAAATGTTGGTAAGTAAAACAGATTATAAATGCTTGTTAGAGGAAAAGAAAAAAGAATGGCAGGAAAATATAAAAAAAGAAATTAAGAGATGCGATAGAAAAAGATAGCAAAGCAATATGGGAAAGTGAAAAAAGCAAATAAGAAGGGAGGGAAATAAATCAAAATATTGCCTCAGGAATGGTTATAGTATTTTAGAGACTTAATAGAATATTAGATAATTGGGGAGGGAAATATTAAAATATAGAATACTAGACTGTAAATTTGCATTGATAGAAGTACACCAACAGTTGAAAGATATAAAAAAGGATAAAGGAGTGAGGATACGTAGGATTCCAAGAGACTTTTGGAAACAACATAGCAATACTAGGAAAGATCTAAATATATTGAAAAATGTGTTAATAAAATTAAAGAGAATGAAGAGATACCAGAGTGCTGGAAAATAAGTACAATAATTCTAATATATAAAGGGAAAGGAGGAGAAAATAATCCAGGAAGTTACAGAGGAATAAGCCTATTATCTATGTTAGATAAAGTATACTCAGGAATATTAGAAAATGGTTTAAGGGATTGGCCAAAGACAGGAGGAAAGATATCAGAATTTCAGGCAGGATTTAGTTAAGGTAAACAGTAGATAATTATAATAGACAATTATTGATAAATATCTCAGTAGGTAAAGAGGTAGAGTTTATATGTTTTTATCAGACTCTGAAAAATCATTTGACACTATAGAGGTGCACTAATATACATATTGAGAATAAAAGGAGTAAGTGAAGAATTCATAAAAGAAATATCTAAGAAAAATAGAGGAATTAAATTCTATGTAAGATGTGAAGGGATAAAAATCAGATGACAGAACAGAAGTTAGGTTTAAGACAGAACAGAAGTTAGGTTTAAGACAGGCCTGTAAATTAAGTCCCATTTTATTTAATTTGGTTATAGATGATATAGTGGATAGAATGAAAGGAAGAAATCAACACTGACCGATAATAGGAAACAAAGAGATACTAGTTTTGTTATATGCAGATGATCTGGCGGTAGGAGCAATAGCATCAGTAGGATTACAATTGGATTGGGTTTCTTTACACAAGTTACAAAAGTGAGTATACTCATTTGTGTATGTCAAGTAGTTTCAAAAAGAAAATGTGAATGTATTAGATTTTTCTTAAATTTTTGGCAGTTTTAAGATTCAAATTCAATAATTATTTAATCTACAGCTGTAATAATACTCATGTTTATTCATCATCTCTTTAGGAGTAAAGTTACTCCATGAGAGCCTTTACGTGGCTTATATTGGTGGCAGTTGGTTACAGTACCCATCTATATAGACATTGGCATATAAGGCCACACGAGGCAGCCACCTTCACCTCCAGGAATCATCCTGGTACTCATTCCTGTTAGAGGCTGAGTGAACCTCAGGGACATAGTGCAGCCAGAAGGATTATACCAAGGAATAAATTCTGATGGTACGATGAGGAATCGAACTTGCAACCTCCTGGCTTGCAGTCTAGTGCCATAACCACTAGGATACCGCGCGCCTATTTAGAAGTATATATGCAAATTTTCTAAGAAATTGTTGAAAATTGTGATGTATAGAGGATTTTGAGCACTCAAAAACGTTTAAGAATTGAAAGCAGAGAAAATGAAGTTTAGTTTTAGATAGAAATTACTTTTGTTTGCTTTTAATTCCCCTTATACCATAGAAAGGTCCATCAGCTAACTTATTAGCTCCTTCCACTTATAATTTGGTTAATTTTAGCTCTTTGCTAATGTTTATTCTATTTATAATATTTAAAACAAATTGTATATTTAGCTGCAATTTCTGTACATTATGAAAAATGTTCCATTCTTTACAATGAACGATTGAAACTTTGGACTCTACATCCTTTAGATAATAGTTACAAAAGTTACATATGCCCATTTGTCTGTGTCTAATGGTTCTGGAGAACATGTAATGAATACATTAGTTTTTTTTTTTTTTTGAAGTTTTGTAAATTTTTTTGTTTTCAATATCAATTATGAAGTTACTTCATATACAGCCCTAATAATTTCAACTTCATCACCTATCTGGGAATATACATAAATACAAATCTTCTAAGAAATTTGTTGAAAACTTCAGTGTTTGAGTATTTTGAACATTAAGAAATACTAAAAATTAGATATGGAAAAAAACTCTAATTGGAAAGTCTAAATATAAACAAATTAATTTTTGCACTATATGAAGGTCCCTCAGCTGGTTTATTATCTTCTAATTTAGTTACATTTAACTGCTTCCGTGCAGATTTATGTCTGCTCAATGAAATTTGGACATTCTGTTTTAGCCTTCACATATCCCTAACACTACTGATTTTTTGCTAACAGGGCTTACTTTGCTTGCTGCAACATTGTCCTTAACATTTCAATTAGGTTTATAACCCATATTAAATTCACTAACAACTGCAGTCACTTGCAATTTCTTTCTAGGAAGAAAAACTTCTTTGGGACAAAATGAAATGTAATGTGTAGTGTTTAACGCCCGCTTTTACTACATACGGCACCGCAGGCGGTGACACTGATGATACATGAGATGAAGATGGAGCACCGATTGTCCACCACGGCGCTGGGGCGGGTTTTCTCCAGGACCTCCGGTTTCCCCCGCCATCTCATTCCACCGGTGCTCCATCTTCATCTCGTGTATCATCAGTGTCACCACTTGCGGTGCTGTATGTAGTAAAAGCGGGCGTTAAACACTACACATTACATTTCATTTTGTCCCAAAGAAGTTTTTCTTCCTAGAAAGAAATTGCAAGTGACTGCAGTTGTTAGTGAATTTAATATGGGTACTCCATATTGCACTGTGCAAACTTTCATTGGCATTCTATGTTTTTCTTTTGGTACCCCAGTCCATTAGACTAGTACTAGCTAATCTCTGGTCGATTGGCATAGCAGAGGCAACAACACCTTTTGCAAGATATGTTCTCCTACTGCCCTCATGTTTTGGGGGTTCTTCTCTTACCAATATATTCCATCCTAACAATATTTTTTTTTTTTTTTTTGCAAGAGATCTCTTTGTTTGCCCTTTCTTACCCGGCTAACCCATTCTGATATAATTTTATGTAATACTGTAGAGAGAAATTTAAAAAATTTAGCCCCAAAATGGTCAAGTTTTATAAAACTAAGATATACACTGTTGATATCCACCTAACCAACAGGATACGAATTATGTACTGTGGCAACAAGAAAGTAATACATGTTAAGTCAAGCATGAACCTTGCAAATAACACTAGAGGGATTGTTTACAAAGAATAAGGTACAGCAAATATATTTTTATCCAATAGGAGTTCCCTAATTCAATCTTAACATATGGAAATGAGCATCATCAGATAATGTCGCTTTTGAAAGAGACAGATTTTGGACTAAAAGTTACAATATGATTAACATCAGAACTGTTGGACATAAAAGTTCCCTGCAAAATGTTCTTAATTATGTATTAAGAATGTGTTATTAATTATCCTCTTGATTAGGTGTACATATAAAATTGAGCAGATAAAGATGCATAAATGGTTCTGCAATTGGAGCACTGGTGTTCTGAAAGTTTCACTTTTACTTGCAACTACATGCATGTTTTCATGCCACAGTTTAGCTGTTAATTGTCTATCTCTATAATGGTAACTGAGAGGGGCGGGGGGGAAAGGATTTAATAGCAAAGAGAAGTTTGCTAAGAATTCCAGGCATAAAATGTAGGTATTCTGTAATAGTTCATATTTCTGTAAGATGGTTTTGTTGGCTTGCATATTTACTTCATACATTTGTTTGATCATCTTAATGTGTGTAATTATAATATGAAGGCATCTTCTGCAGTCATAAGGTCTTTCTTACAGCAAATCTTGTTGGTGGTGAAGATGCAGATGATGTTAGAAAATCCATTGGGCAGCGACTGGCTGGTATTAACCATTCTCGAATAGCTCTGGGTGCTGATGAAGAAGAAAGTCCCTTGCAATCAAAGAGATCTAGTACGTTGAGATTTGTAAGAAAATTATTATAAATGTATAGTCAATTTAAAATGCATGCATATTTTTCAAATACAGCTTCATTGCTTGCCACATACAGTGCTTTGCTGCATGGTGCATGTTATGTGCCTTGTGTTTGTCAGAAGCAGAACATTTATGCAAGCTTTTTGATATTAAAGAAGTGCAGTCTTTTTGTATATAACTTATGTGCAGCTCTTGATTTGGACAAAAAGGCTTTAGTCATTAACTGGTAATGCAAATAAGAGTCCAAGGTTTTTGGTAATTGTTGATTAAATAAAATATTACCTAACTTTTTTTTTCTTACATTCTGACAGCTAACTTAAGACTACTACACTCAAATGTGCCAGAAGAAAACTGAATGTTTATAATTTTCTGAAGATGCACCCTGGAGTGATGAGATCCGGCCTTGAAAGTTCTTTGTTTAGTTTTTCTTAAGGCATATAGAAAATCACGGTGCTTATATTCATTTGGATTGCTGCGTATTTGCATCATGAATCTAGGGCAAAGTTAAGTTTTTCATCTATTGAGGATTTGTGATACAGAGTAGGCAGAACAGTTTTTCTTGTATCAAAATTTAACTGTATTGGAATACCACAGTGAAGCGAAATAATTATTAAATTATAGATGAGTCGTATTTATTACACATCAGCTTCACTTACTGATGTGTAATAAATACGACTCATCTATAATTTAATAGTTTTTCTTGTGTTTTCAGTATTTCAACAATTTTACCTTATTGCTGCTCCATAATAGTTTGGAGTTCATCATTTTCATTTCCTGTACGTTGGCCCTGAGTGGGTAGTTCTCTCTAAGTAGAGACCAGGATCTTTGAGGAAAAAATCAAACTCCAGGTCCACTATCCTTAAACCTACCCTGTCTGCCCAACACAGAAGGCAGGCTAAAGGAATGTGTAACGTGATCACTTTGCTGTCCCCACGGTATTTATACTTGGCTTCCCAGTATGACAAAGATGCTAGATTAGTTTAAAATACGCAAGTGTTGTCACATAACTCACCAATGCTTAATACCTATTACAGTTACTACAACAAACATTGGATCTGATACAATGGGTGACTCATATGTACTCTCATACACTCATTTCCTAGTAAACAGATCCACTAACAGAGCAGATAAACAGTTGAATCCTCTCTCCCCTTCATTCGTCTCTTGCCTTCTTGTGGTGGGTAGACAGTAAATGGGCCCCATTTGGTTCTCCTGGGGCTCCCGTGCAGGTGCTTTGTTGATTTTCCCTCAAGATCAAAGCAGATTTTACTGGTCAGACAAGCAAGGTTGCTTACTAACCATCTGGCTGTTAACTTCTAAGTTCCTAAAGGGCGCTGAGGTCAAGTTGAGAACCTTGTCCATTTAAAGGGTCCACTAAGGTTGGAATGACCCCTTGATTCAAGGTCTGAAGATCTGTTACGCTCAAGAACTCTAGCAATGCCTTCTCTTTCTTATTGATGTCCATGCTACTACAAATGCTGTGGTGACATTGGAGTTGCACCCAATCAGTAAGTTGGAGTTTCTACTCTTGCGGTATAGCAGAAGATTCCTGAACTATTGAGAAGCAGATGATCTTCAGTCATATAGGAAATAGGCGAGCAAACTACTACCTGTCAGGGCAGTTCACCTTCCACCACCTCACTACCCTATCCAGTCCCCTATAAAAAAGTCTGGCAGAGCCAAGTGTTATGTCTTTTCAAGACATGGGCTCTGGTTCATTAGTTGAAACACTGAAAATAGAATAACATTTTATTTTTAGCCACATAATGTGGTCTTGCCTAAGGCAATGTACTTGTACTATGACAGGTTCTAAATCCTTCCTTATTATGCTACTACAAAGCAGTTTTAATGTGGTAATATTATATTGTAAGTGAGTCTGAATAAAAGGAATCAATGCTACTTAATTTTGCTACACACTTCTACCTTTTTTTTTCCTTTTAAGGAACCCTGAACCTCGCGTGTAGTTAATACAGGGAACTGACATCTCTGGTTAGTAACCCTAGACTGTATTATCAATAGTTTTGAAGGTGGAGCTTGCTCCTCCACATCACCGAAATTTTAATTCCCACCTCCACTGGATTACTCTTTGTTCTAGGTTCCCCTTTTGAGGTCCCTGCTACCGCTCCCTTATAAGTTAGTCTCAGGGTGCACAGATGGCCCTTCAAGGTTGAGGGACTAGATCTATTGTTCCCATGATTAGCTAGGATGATTACTTATTGAGCCAGATTTGAATATTGACAGCGGTTGAAGGATATATTTGTTGAAGTCCAAATCACTTCTACAGTCAGTTCATAATATTTTGTAATGTGTGCCTATAGCTACAGTTTGTTACTTTTCATATTGAGTTCTAGCTACTGAATGTGCTGACATTCAAATAGTTATAAGCAGATACATAGCAATAGATTTGTGTCCCAAGCGGTTTTCTGTTAATTTTTTGTTGCAAAAAATGCAGTGTCTAATATTTAATGTCATGGCCACTAAAGATTACTTGATTTTGAAGCATATATGCTGTCACATAAAATCGAAGCACACTCTTTTATCTTGAAACTAAATATGAAAGAAGTATATATTGTATTCTTATATGTAAAAGCTAGTAAAATTAAATTTAACTTTATATTGGGTATAAAACCCTCTGCTGTTAATTCTGCCCTCATTCTATAGGTCATGGATGATATCAAACGTATAGTCAAATTTTCTAGGTAGAGAATAATTTCTCACAAGAGTCTTGTATTTAATTCTAAAATAACCCTCATCTTGCATAATCTTGCAGGCCAATTTAACTAAAAAGCTTTCTTCACATTTACACACACATTTTTGATATGGGTTCAAATCCATTGAGCAAGGAGGCCAGTCAATTACAGCGATATCTCACTAATGTGAGAATCTGATTGAGACCTGTTGACTTCTGTGGAGAGGCTGCTTATTCTGCTGGAATTAAATCTTTCCATCAGGATATCTAGTGCTTACAGAAAATGCATGATTTTTTTGAGGGTATCTTTATATTGCAAGCCATTTACTGTATCAAGGTGCCACAACACAGACCATCTTGTGCCATCCAACCTCAACATGACACAGATCCCTGGTGATCTTTATGCTCCATGCATTTTTTGTCTTAACGTTTAACCCTGGACAGTGAGTGAATGATTTTTCCCTCTCCCATTTATAGATGAAAACGTCACCCCCTTTAAATATAACCTTATTCCAGTTATGGTTGACACATTTCTTCTGTAAATGTGAGGCAACTTAAGCTGGATCATATAACACAGTAAATTTGAGGAAGCAAACATGTAGAACTACTTCATTGAAAACATTAGAAAAACCATGGTTTTCTTGAATAAAGAGCATAAAAAGAAACTTTGATGCTAATAGCTTCTCAAATTTAGTCTTGAGAAATGGGATAAGGTGCAGGAAAGTTTATGGGCCTTCCAAATGAGATGTTTGCAAAGTAAACACTGGCACAGTGAGAAGATTCAGAAGCACAAATCCAACACAAAGGTGTTGGATGGTCTGAATGGAAAGGAAGGTGGGTAAGTTCTTAGAAATAGAACAGAGTGCCAATGAAAGCACATTTCTGCCAGAAATTTCCTCAGAATAAGTAAGTCTGATTAAAAAAAAGTTATTGATTATGTACTAATTGAGGCTGCGCTGTACCCGAGTGGTTAGATTGCTTGGCTCTCACCAAGGTGGTCCAGGTTTGATCCCAGGTGACCACAAAGTGAGATTTGTGGTGGACAACACAATGCTGGGGCAGGTTTTCTCTGAGTCCTCTGGTTTTCCCTGCCAACATTCCACCAATTGCTCCATCATCTTCCCTATTATTTTATCTTGCCCTCATTCTGTCATCCACTTCTCTCATCCTCATCCATTGGGCTGATCACCTGTTCTGGACTCTCTCTTACTGATCCAGAGGTTCCATTCTTCAGCCCACTGCCTATGGTGATAACTCATAAGGGTTAAGAGAAACAAGAATAACTGGATACCATGTAGTAATATAAAAGGTCAGTTAAAGAAAGAATGAAAGATTATGTACTTATTGTGGCTATTTCTGGGAGATAAGAATATAATACAACATAGCATACTATGGACAATTCTAAAACCTTTGATTCTAAGTTCAAAGACCTTGTTTAAATTCCTGCATTCAGCACTAACATAAATGCACTGCCAGCTTATTATTTTCAAAGCAGTGGCTATTTTTGTCACCATATTTATATAAGAATTATTAATTTGCATTTTGCTAGAGATAAGCAATTTTCTGTTAGGAGGAAAGAAAAATAGGATTTGGGTGGTCATAAATTTAATTTAACTTTACTAAATAATGAATCTTCGCAGTATATGCTCCTACTGAGTATGTAAGTGGGCCATAGGTAACCTAGTAACACTGCTTAACGTTCATTTGCTAGAGATACTTGTACATGTAAGTTTTGACTGCTGACACCATTAAAATGTACTTATTTTGTGTATGTAAGCTGAGGACAAACTTTAATGACTTCATTCTACTGCATGTATTCACTGCATGTTGCATGCACTATTTGCTAGCAGTGCACAGCTTTGCTTTAATTTCAGGAAATAATTTCATTGGGATTTGTCAATACTATACAAGGTAACGCAATCTGTGTAAGTGTTTTGGTCATCAGTGTACTTATAAGAGCTATTGTGCATCCTGAAACAGATTGTTTCCATTTCTGGTATTGTGGTGTCAGAAATCCTTTTAATATCCAATAAAAATAACTTAAATAATTTCCTGGTATGTAATTAACCAATAATTTTTGGTTAGTATTATTAGTTTTTTTATGAGTCACTATGTTTAGACTCAAACTTCACTTACTTGTTGTGAAGTTTGAGTGTAAACATAGTGACTCATAAATCAAACTCAAAAATGAAGAATACTTCACTGTTAATAATGCTTCTGTTTTTAATATTTATTAGTTTTCTTGTTTATTGATACTCTGTTTCTTGAGAAAGCTGTATCATCTAGTAGTATACAACATTTTGCCCAACTTGTTTTGACCTACTTATGGTTTGTGTCTACTTTACCCGTTCATATACCTATTATTCCTACAGAAAAAGGACTATAAGCCAGAGATAGCTTATGACAAGATGAGCAAAATCTTGGCATTAACTTCCAGATGTAGCCATCTCTGAAAGCTTAAAACATCTACAAAGGCACAGACCATGAAAGCCTGTGCATGCACTTTTTTGGTCTTCTTTTTCCAGAAGCGGGGAGAAAGCAGAAAGGAATTTCCATCTAAGGAACATTGAAAAATGTATTTTGTTACTTTATTAAAATTTAAAATGTTATATTTATCTATAAAATTAAGCCAAGAATACAAGTAAGGTCTATAATGCAAATGGGACTGTAGTTTAATTAAATAAAAGCCTTTTTATCTTTCTCTTCACAAAATAAGACCACCTAATTGTTCCCAAAAATTGAGATAATACAGTTTTTGCTGTAAGTTCCATTCAAGAATTGAATTTGTTCTTACAGGTACTGTCATTGTAGAAATAAGTCTGCTAGGAGATCACATTAGCAGCAGCAGCAGCAGTTATAGTGGTAGCAGTAGTAGTTGAAATTGAGAATGAACCAATCTATCTAGAAAGTAATTGCTAATAAATAATATTTTGAATTTCTTGAATGCAGACACAAGTTTTTCATCAAGTGGTAACAGGAAACAAGAACATGTAGCAGCGTAGGAATTATTGGGGTTTTGAAATAAGTTCCAATGTTTCTGTTGATGTAATGGAACAGAATGCATGTGCGCATGTGTCAAAAAGGAACGTATGTAATTCAAAAATATGTCTTAGGCATACAAATGCATACACATGCAATACATTTTTATGTTTCCATTTTTTTTTTGTATAAAATAGAATTTGTTGAACATATAAACAGAACTCAAATTTTCACTTAATAATTGTGCAATCCCGAAAAATAGCATTTTGTATATGGATTTCTGCATTACATTTAATTATTCATGTCCATATGAGTTTCTAATCACATGACTTCATGAAATTGAATTTTTCCCATAGGGTCGACAAACTTGAAAAAATGCACTGCCTGCATTGTTTTCCATTTTCTGTCATCAGTTTCAGTTGTCTTACAGCACTTACTGACATGCAATGAAAAGAGAATGTGATCAAGGCTAGTAAGAAAGATACAGTTTCTGTTTATGAAATGTTTTGTTTCAAATACGGCAAAATGCAAATATATGAAACTGTAAAGAACAAGTAAGAGTGGATGAAAGGGAACAGGTGAATAAAAAGAAAGACAAAGAAGGTGGGGAATGAAGAAATTAATGAGATAAGTTTGTATTCGAACAAAAAGCTTACCTTTGTCCAGACCCACGTTACAGAGTGAGGCTCTGAAAGTTGCTGAAGAGATAGAATGTTTAAGGCATCTACAGGATGGTTGGGCAACTTCAAAGTTAGATACATCATTGTATGGAATGAAATGTGCGATGAAGCTAAGTATATGGAGGAAAGTTGACAGAATGAAAGACAGAATTACTTTACCTAATTGTGGATTATGATCCTAAAGGTGCATTCAGTGCCAGTGAAACTGGACCTCTCACAATTTAAAGTGAAAAGTATGTTGATGGAAAATTGTCTGAGGAAAAAAAAAAAAAAAAAAAAAAAAAAAAAAAAAAAAAAATCACTGTACTGCTGTTTGGAAATAAAATGAGAAGCCACTGGTAAAACTACTCCACATCAGCAAGCTTTCAGTCACATGGCAAAGCAATGAATGGTGAGTGGCCTTACGGAAGAGTGGCTAGGCATTGTAAATGCCAGAATGAAGAAGGAAAATTTCCAAGTGATCTTTCTCCTAGACAATGCAACATAAAATTCCAACATGTTATTGAACGTAAAATTGGTTTGCTTACTGCCCAGTTCAACCAGTATCACACAACCCAAGGAACTGGGAGCTCATTACACATTCAAGTTCTATTAGAGGGAATATTTTATTCAGTCTCCTATTTTAAGTGTGGAAGAAGCTGTAAGTGCAGTTTCTCTTGCACCGTCACTTTCGGAACTAGATACAGTGATTGGATTGGTCTGGCAGTAAGGGAGTTGAAGTGCAAAACGAAGTGCAAAACAATTACCAAGTGGTTCAACAAAGCTGTGTTTGGGGATGATGAAAAAGATGGTCCTGTACTCATCAAAGCTGAGGAAAATGTATCAGCAGTTGCTGAATTAATTAAAATGCAGAGACCAGAGGACTACATTCAAAGTGATGGCTAGTCAAGTGCAATTTATAATAATAATAATAATAATAATAATAATAATAATAATAATAAAAAATTTATTTTCATCCATAATACTTACATGTTGTCGGATACGTCAAAATAAACAGTTATATACATTTAATTACAATTCGTCCAGTCTATACAAGCATTTTTGTATTAGAAACTTGTTTAGTTCATTTTTAAATAATTTACCTTTTTTTGTTTTTAGTGAATTTGGTAGTTTATTAAATAATAATTTTCACATTATTAAGGGATCTTTATCTGTTGACTTCTTATTTAAAGTTATTCTGTGGTAATTATTTTGTGTCCTTGTTTCATGTTTGTGACAATGTTTATTTAAGTTACCATTTCATCCTTGCTAATTACAAACATTATTACTTTAAAAACGTATAGAGATACTACTGTTAGGATTTTGTTTTCTACAAAAACATTTCTACATGATTCTCTTCTATTTACCTTATATATACATCTTACACATTTTTTCTGCAAAACTAGCAATCTGTTCATGTTAGTCATACAAGTGCTGCCCCATATCTCAACTGCATATTGTAGATGTGAATGTATTATTCCATAATAAGTTAGTTTCAGATATTCAGAATTTAGGTATTTTGCTAGGTTCCTTAATAAATAAAGATTTGTACTTATCTTTTTACATATATAGTCGATATGGTGTCTGAATGTTAGGTTTTCATCAATAATCACTCCTAAGAATTTTATCTTATCTAATTGCTCGATTTGTTCACCATTTATATTTATATTGATAGGATTACTACTATACCTGTTATTGCGGTGTTGAAACATGACTGTTTTTGTATTTTGAAGATTTACTTTCAAGCTATTGTTTGTAAGATAATTATAGATAATTTGCATTTCTGTAGTTATTATTTTCTCCATTCCATTTACTTCCTTAGTACTAAATATCAATGAGGTGTCATCGGCATACGTCACTGTTTTTGAGTGTGTAGTTATAGGAAGATCATTCACGTAGATCAAAAAAAGTATTGGTGCCAGGACAGATCCTTGAGGAACTCCTGCTATGATGTTTTCATAATTGGATGTGATTGATTCTATTGTATTTCTACTCTTGGTTCTAACTACTGTACATTGTTTTCTGTTTACTAAATAGGATTTTAATATTGTATGAAATTTCCCCCTTATGCCATACTTCTGCAATTTGTTCAGCAGCATTTCATGTGATACACTGTCAAATGCTTTAGATAGGTCAAGGAATATCCCTGTGATCTTTTCTTCATTTTCAAGCCCTTGGAGTATATTGTGGTATAGCTCTGCTATCGCTGTGGTTGTGGAGTGATTTTTCCTGAATCCATGTTGAGATTTACTTAGTATATTGAATTTATTTAGAAAGCTTATTAATCTATTATTTAACACTTTTTCAAATACCTTAGCAAAAACAGAAGTTAAGGTAATAGGTCTATAGTTTTCTGCTTTTGTTTTATTGGCTTTTTTAAATATTGGTCGAACTATGCTTATTTTTAAACAATTGGGAAAAGAATCCTCCATTATTGATGCATTTATCAGGTACTCAAGTATATCTAGTAGGGCATATTTACAATGTTTCAGTGTTTTTGTAGATATTTCATCCCACCCCGTCGATGTGTTATTATTTAGTTCATTTATTATTTTTTCTAGTTCCTCTTTAGTGGTTCCTTTTATATAAATGGTTGATAATATTTCATTTGTCCCTTGTGTTGTATCCCTAATCTGACTGATTTTATCGATTCCCATTTTTAAGAAATAATTATTGAAGATTTGACAAATTTCTTTAGGATTTTTAACTAGCTGCGCATTTTCTTCTAAAGTTATGTTTTCAAATGTCTTATTGTTCACATGATGTTCTTTTACAATTCCCCATATCGTCTTTGCCTTATTATTTGATTTTATCTCTAATCTTTGTTACTTCATATGGAATTTTAATACATTGATTATTAGGTTTGGTAACTCTCTTGTTTTTGATTGGGCAGTGTGTCTCAAGGTGCTGTTTTATAATGTCAAAGAAGCAGTCCCATTTTTTTATTACTATCCTGCAATGTATAAACTGCACCCCATCTTTTGTTAAACTAACTAGGAGCTGGTTCAGATTGTTAGTAGTCATTTGTCTTAACTTCATGAATTCTAAAACTATAAATAGAAGTATTTATAAATAGTGGAGCTTCATCAATCAAAAACACTTTTTAAACCAATTCTCAAACTGTAAAAACACTTAAGCTCCACTAAAGTGAGTGGATCTTGTTTTTACAGTTCGAGAATTGGTTTAAAAAGTGTTTTTGATTCATGAATTCTGTTATTTCAAGTTCTTCCCCTATATAACTGATATCCATAATTTGGGAACTATGGTCAGAAATACAATAATCTACAATTTCTGCTGAGTAATTATTCTTTTCAATATTGGTTATAATATTATCTATTGATGTAGCTGAGGTGGGTGTGATTCTAGTTGGTTCTTTAATAATGTCTTTTAAATTATAACTTGAAATTATGTCAAGTAGGTTTTTATAATCTGTATTATTTGTGCTAGTATTTATGTTTAGATCCCCTATCAAAATTATTTTGCTATTTATACCTATTTTTGTTTTATTTAGCATGTCCTCTAGATAGCAAAGAAAATCACTAACTTTGGTACTTGGCGATTTGTACAAACCCACTATTTGCAAGTTTAGTTTTCCTGTTTGTATTTTTGTTGTGGCTACCTCAAATATTTTTTCTACGCTGTAAACTTTATCCCAGTTTGATATAGACAAATTAGCTCCAGATTTTAAAAATATAGCTACCCCACCCCCTTTATGATTTTGTCTGGAAAAGTGTGATATCAATTTATAATCTTGTATTTGAAGGCTTCTAATTTGCATATTGTCCAGTCCATGTTCTGTCAACACTGCAATATCAGGTTTACATGTGTTTAATACTATATCTATTTCTTCAATTTTGTTGGATATATATTGTACATTTTGATGAAATAACCTTATTGTTTTATTATTAACAACGTTTATATTTATTACAGGAGTTTTTGGTTTAGTTTGAGGAGTGAAAACTATTTCTGTTACTGAGTCAATACCATTAGCTTTAACATCCACCACCATACTGATTAGTTTCCCCTTAATACTGAACAAATTGCCCTATTCAACAGGTTTCCAAATTTGAAGGATCCCCTTCTATTTAAATGAACTCCATCTCTAGCAAAGTCTCTATCTTCTAACCAATAATTTGCATCAACCAGTAAATAGTCTTTCTTCTCACATAGCCAGTTAATTTCTTGATTTATTTTCATAATTCTCCTAATATTTACATCCCACCTACGAAGTACCCCACTTATTATGATTTTTGTTTCTTTTGATTTCGATCTAATGTTGTTTACAAGATCCATAATGTCCCCCATTATCTCTTCTGCCATTACCCCATGTTGAATATTGTTCGTACCTGCATGTATCAGCATTACGTCCGGTTTTTGCTGCTGAAGGTTCATCTTCTCCAATTTTTCTTGCAGCTCGCCTACCTTGATTCCAAGAAAACAACGTACTTCAAAACCTTTTTCCCGACACAGGTTTCCCGAAAACTTTAGTATCGAGTCGCCTACCAAAGCACATTTTTGTTTTTTATTTCTGTTTCACTTTCACAATGTTTCACATTTCACATTTCACTTTCCACATGGTCTTGTGCTTTATTTTGAATTTCAAGCCTGTTCTTTATGCCACTACTGCGTTGCTTTGTTGAAGAATCCTGTTTCCCATTCCTGGTTACAGTAGCGAAGGTTTTATTCTTGCAGTCGCACTCTTTCTTCTTTTTGAGTTCTTCATTTTCCTTTTTTAATAAGTTGATCTCTTTTTGAGCATTTTGAAGATCTCTGTTAAGCAGGTTAATCACCACGTGTAGCGATGCTATTGTTTGTGCATCTCGCATCTGCTCTATGGCTCCCGTAAGCAGCTGATCATTTGCATCAAAATTCTCCTGAGTTGCCTTGTCCTTTATGCTGTCTTCATTTTCCTTTGTTCCTTTGGTATTTTTAGGTACTAGAGGACGTTCAGTTGGTTTATCTTCTAGGTTATTGCTCACATTTACGTATAAATTGTGTTTACTTGATCGCGTTACAATTCCTACGGCCGCCATCTTGACAATCACAGTGACTTAGGCAACAGACCTAATAGAAATATACCACACAAAAGATGAGGAAACAGACAGAAGAAGAACAAATTGAGGTTTCCAGGAAAATTAATGTGTATAAAAGCAATCACATGCATTAACCATATAACCAAATTTGGGGGGGGGGGCGTGCACATTGTTGTTATAGATGCATACTTACAAATATATAACTAATTATGATGCATGGTAATAATATTTATGTAGTCTATTGCATTTTGGTAATCTGAAAACTTGTCCAATTTGGAAAATTACTTTTGGTCCCATATGTTTCCACGTTATCTAATATATTGTTGATTGTGTGGTGTTTTAGGGCCCGTCGACAAGGTCATTTGGGCCTATTGTTGATAAATTAAAAAGTATTGCACATAATTTACAATCTTATTTTAGATCTTTGCTTTGATGTAGTTTTTTCCTTGATGCCCTTCATACCTTCCACAGAAAATATTTACTGTATACAAAACTATTAAATGGCTCACCATATTCTCTCCCTTTCTTCAACAGTTTGTGCATAATTATTTCAACTCTATTCTGTCAATTGCTTTCTCCAGATCAATAAATACCATATATAATTATCCCCTCTCATCGTTCAAGAATTTATCTACTTAAGTCTGCATCAAGCCACCTGTATATGGCAATAGCCAATACGAGAATACTGCAACATAGTCATATCATGTGACTGTGTGTGTCGGAGTCAGTGATAGTAACATGCGGTGCAGTGTAAAAATAGCATACATTTTATTGAGAGCTATTGAGCACAACCTTTTAAAATTCAAATAAAATTTGGCTATTCAGTAAAATTAGATAAACAGCAGCAGAAATTTATATATAAACTTTTTCAAAATCTTCTAAAATTGTTATTCGTTTTGGTGTGTTTATGCATTTTCTAGGTGCGACAAAAATGTTAGCTCAGCCTTACTCATCTTTTTTTTTTTACCTCAGAGTTTTTCTGAGAAACAGTGGATTGATTTACTCCATATGCCTGAGTAGTTAATTGAAATGCCTCGACATTGAACTTCTGTTTAAACATCACACTTTTCAATAGTATAGAATACCTGTGTATTTGGCTCCAATTTCATATAAATATGCCTGATTTTGGGAATGGTGGAATGATATCCATTTAATAGCATTAACTTGTTTTACCACTGCCTCATCTTACCTAGGATGTAGCTTTAGGACACAGTGCTGCTTTTTGTATTATACCATATATTGCAATAAATTCATTTGACCTCTCATGAATATATTTTAGAAATCATCTTACTATATCTATGAAGCCAGTCTTGTTTCTCTCATTGTGTTGTCACCATCTGTAACAACACAGATTAGTTTTCTTTGAGGTACTTGTGCTTTTTTTTTCTTTTTTTGTTATTTACGCCCTCCAATGTTAAGTCATATTGGATGATGAATGGAATTGGTGAAATTATGCTCGAATGAGTCCAGGTTCCTTAGAGCTTAGAGTTACCCGACATTTGTCTTTCAGGATAAGGGAAAACCCCGGAAAAACCTTATCCAAGTAACTTGCCCTGACCAAGATTCGAACTCGGGACCTCTTGAACGTGAGGCAAACATGCTACCACCACGCTATCGAGGCGGGCAGGTAGTTGTGCTGTGTTACTACTTGTAGAACAGTCATGAAAATATCTTCTCCTCTTGTGGTTTGAGGTTCTTCAAATATATTAATTTCAGAACTCATACCGCATATAAAAATGACTAATTTAGCAGTCTATAATGTTGGTGTCCTTATCAATGGCCAAAGAATATCAATTCCTATTTTTAAGTTCATCTTTCAATTGATATTGGATATCATTAGCTATCTCAGCCTTCTATCTGCAACGGTTCACCAGGAGAGGTATTATTATCTGAACTGTTGTAACTTTTCTGGACAAACCTGCTTGGAGACCATGATTAAACATTCTTTAATGAATTCTCCTTCTGAAAAACATTTTTCTGCTATATGCTTTTTGAGTAGAGTATATTTGATGTTAAATAGAAGCTGGCTGATCTCTGGCTTTCAGTACATACTTTAATTCTTAAATTGTTCATATGTTGGGCCCTATTTGTGAATTAGGAAGTAAATAAGTTGTAAAATGTTTAAATTGATATTTCAAGTGTTAGTGTTATAGTATCAGCATTACTATTTTAGAAATGTTACCAAGATTAAATAAAAAGTGTTTATACTTAGTGACTATGATTTGATATATGGTGTGCTTGTATTCAATTCAATTTATTCATCCTTTAAATCTCCACACAACATTGTGGACACGTATGTATGTACTACATATATTAAACCTTTCACCGATATGGACGTCCAAGTTAAAATGCCCCAAACCGATATGGACATGTATAGACGTCCTGCGTATACATGCATTTAATGTTCATTTAATGCCAATTATTTTAATCTTCCTATTTTACAATAAATTTAAATTAGTTCTATAAGGGATGTAAACGTACCCTTAAAGGTTTCTTTTTGAATTGTGCACCTCCAAACCTCGATAAACACCCAAGGGCACATCTGCAGATTCACACCAAATAATATTGGTTTCCTTGCGAACTTCTTTTTCGCAACACACTAGACATTTTCGAAATGGTTGCGACTTTTTTGGTTGTGGGTGGTATGCTTTTAGGAAAGTGTTTTCTCTCAAGTATGAGGGGTGATGTCGTGGTGAATTTCTTACCCCCAGTAAAAAGAGGCCTCTGAGTATTATAATACTCAATTAGGTTACGAGCTCTTTATACGCGCAAGTACGGGTAGGTGAATGTCTTGCAGGAATTTACAGCTCTGAAAATTACTAAACAATTGTGCATGGTTACAGCCAGTGGTATGAAAATACTTTTTTACCATTTACCTGTTTCTCGTAAAGAGGGATAGCTAGTAATAGCTGATCCACATCACCCATATTTGACCCGCCATTTCCCCCAAACAATGTGGAGTAGCTAACATGCCATCTGTAGACCAGTACACGTCACTGCTACCTATATCCTAAACATCTCCTTCATAATCGCACAACAAATATTCCAGATTTTCTACAGTAATATCAGAAGCCTGTATACATCATACGCAAGGTAATTTATTTGCTACATTACGGGGATAAACCATGGTTAACATTGAAATTTAAAAATTTCAAATGTGCCATTCATTTAGCTCTTGATAGCTATAAGAAATCACTCTGAACACAGAGAGAGTATAAATAACTAAAATACTGAGCGAAAACAGCTGCATAAGGCTACTAGAAATTTTGGTTGAGAAACACTGTAATAACAGAGGCTGACAGGGAGTTTTCTTTCCAGCGTAACGCAACATATACTCGTATGACTATCGCTTGGTATAGCATAAATAAACTTGAACCGGAGAAGTCGCTTGCGTAGCTATACATACATACACTCGTTTGTATACATACAAAACAAAATGATTCAAATATTAGGCGCGTTCGGCACAAAGAATAGCTTTTGCTATAGTGAAACAAAGAAGTGAAATTTGAACGATTTATTACTGTAGTCTCCACTTTTTTGTCACTGTAGATGTATACTGCCTTTAATGGGTTTTAAACCAGTTTTTGTTTCGTTTAAATAACTTAATAAATACGAAAGATATGGAATTGTATTTATGATGCATTTTTACAGCATTTAACAATTTAAATGCCTTGTTCTGTTTATTGGGTATCCGTTTCCGGTACCTGAAGGGTTTAAATGGCCATCGGTGAAGCGGTTAATATATATGTACTGTATACTACTCTAATAGGATATGCAGAAGATCAATAAAATGTATCTATGGCCTTCACTAGTAAATTAATTTGAAATTAAAGTTAAACAACTTATATACATATTTTACTTAATCTAGTTGTGTAAATTGCCTGCTGCCACCTTTTACACTAGCTAACTCTGCTTGCTTGTCATCCAGGCCTGCCAGCAATGCTAAGAAGCATAGCATCCACTCAGTCACATTATCTAACTTCCTTTCTGTTTTCCCCTGTTGTCCCAGCATTTTTTCTTTTCCATTCTTTGACTTTTCCAATTGACGTTTCTTTAGCTTTCCAAAATGAATTCCCGATATCTCTATTTCTACTTTCATTTCTCCCCATAAGCATTCTTATAGCTACAATCTCGCTTTGTATCGTTTCCCATTTCTTTTCCCACACTTTGTCTCTATACTGCTAGTCCTCTGCACTCTGTAAAATATGAACTGTACCATCTGTTTCTCAAAATAATTCTGTATACTTCAATTTTGCTTTCTCTTAGCTCTCGTACTACATTAATCCTGTTCTTATCCAAGCCATTACTTCCGTCTCCTGTCTGTTACTTGTTCTACATTGTTCTTCCTCATTCTCTCTTATATTATAAAAATTTAATGTTTTTCTAATTTCTAGCCTTCCCTATATCTCATCTTTGTGTCCTCTATTTTGGTTTTAACTGTTTTCTAAAACAGTCTACATTCCTATTTTCTGGTATCCATGTGTCCCCCTCCCCCATTGCTATTTCTTCCTTAGCTTTTACTACTTATGACCACCATCTATTTCTCTTTCCCATTCTCTTTTGTTGATTCATACATACCTTTAGGATTTCATTATCTTCTTTTCTCAAGCATTGATACCAACATTTTAGGATTTTTTCCATTATTATATATTTTCGTTTGGTTTTCCCTAATTCTACTAAGGCTACTTTTGGAGCTGATCTAGGTAGTCCTAGCATCTTGTTAGCAAATTGTTTGTTTAATTGATCTGTTTTATTATTTACTTTTGTCATCCCCCGTATATCTATGGCATACATCATCTTTGATTCTACCAGTGTTTCATACATTCTCTCAAACCATTTGCTTGACATCAAGTTTTGAATTTGCATGTTCTTATTCCTGACAATGCTGCATTTCCTTTTGGCTACCAACCTTCCTGCCATGCTCTTCTCATTTTTTGTTGATGTTCATTCTAACTCCTGGGTACTCAAATTATTTCACAACTTGTAACTTTTGCCCCTCTAGGTACCATTGCTCTCTTTCTTCAGTTTTGCTTTTCTTTTGAAAGTCGTCACTTTTGACTTCTTTGTATTTACTTTAACTCCCCAATCTTCACAGAACTTTTTTTTTTTTTTGTATTTCATTTATTGCTCTCTCTGTAATCATACTGTTACTGCTCCTACCGTTCACTGTCATTAATGAGCAACTTGGCGAATCCAGTGAGGATTTTACATGGACCTGTAGTTCATGTTCTGCAAATTCACATGACCATTCTTTGTAAATGAAGTTTTGTCCCTAAACTTTGTGTAACATGTTACTTAGGAATATTGGATTACCTTGCAACTGCTGAAGTTGCAAAACAGAATACAGTGCAGGATTCAAAGTCATTCCCATACATTTCTTGGTGCAGTGAGATATGGAACATATGAAACTGATGCCTGTGCAAAATTCTTCTACACTACTACTGCTTATTCCACAACCTCATGTAATCTGTCGTACACTTACCTTAGGATTGTGTGCTACAGGAGCCAGAATAGCAATATTGTTTTCATTGCCAGTCACTGTCTTTGTATGTTGTCGCTTTGTAGGAGTCCAGCTTCATGTTTCCACGAGTTTTGTGCAGATGTATTAAAATAAATTATAGTTTTTCTTCATTACTAATTTAATGTCAGGAAGGCACGTTGGCCATGGTAGCTCAAGGGGTTAGAGCGACTGGATGGAAACCAGTAGATCCGTGGTTCAAATCCTGGCCATGGCATTGAATTTTTCAGTTGGCTCTAATTAATACATGTTCTATTTTAAAAAGCTCAACTTTGTGTTAGAAGTATCATTTTTTTGCCTTTAGATTCTGCATACCTTAACATTGTGTGAGCCCATGAAATGGTACATTCTGTGCCAATTGGATTTGTCATATTCTATTTCATGTGAGATATTTGAGGCTACAGGTTAGTCCTAAGATATTTATCAGGAATTATTTTTATTATAAATACATTATCTACTGTTTGCTTTCCTTTTCTGAAGTCTACCTGAAATTTTGATGGCTTTTCTTCTGCTTCTGTCCAATCCCTTAAGGGACACTGGGACTGAAATTTTGGCCTAAAAATTAAAAAATTCACGAATTTTGGGTTAACACCTATAAATGTACCCATGAACTTTAGGCATCAAATGGATTATACATTTTTCATGTTCCGCCATTTTTAAAGCTCCTGCACACATTTAAATACCCAGGTGCGCGGCAGTTTAAACTCCCTGCACATATGACCACGCCCACCCATATGCATTATGTAAAAGTAATGATAATTTCTTACAATATACGCACTTTTGTTTTGATTTTACTGCACAGTATGCATCAAGGAAGTCTATTCTGCTTTGTGCTGCTACCTGGTGCCAATTCCAAATAAATTAATGCTGCAATACTTTTGGTCATCAGTTGCTTATTTCTGTGCATGTTATTAGTTATTCTTGAAACTTTTGCATCCAATTTATTTGCATGTTCAGAGAAGCAAATAAACAGGATCTTAGAGAGCAAATAAAAATATATTTGACAGTAGAGGTATGTTATTGTCACGCACTGTGCTTTGTAAACATATGATATTCCTTAGGTTACGGTAATACTTGTGAATAAGGTGCAATAAGTGTAAACATGCATGCAATAACTTCTCGGTGGCATAAACCTAAAAACAAATGTGAAAAGAGCAAGGAGAGAGCTTTGAAATGATGTGCAGCAAGATAGGAAAATAAGACAACCAGTAGCAGAATCCACCGAAAGCCAGCCTCGTGCTCCATCAGAAACTTTTGAAAGTGTCAACATGGAAGCAGATGACAACCCTAGTGTTAGTGTTATAGGCAAAAGTGAATAGAAACTACAGTTATTTAGTGGTCGTGTGGAAACATCCAAGGCCAGTGTTGTCAACAGTGAGTATTTGCTAATCAGCACTGATTCACTATGTGAACTCTTAAAAAAATCTGAGATGTACTGAGTGTAATGAATGTTCTTTAACAGTGCAAATTAGAGAAAAACATGGGCTATCTCATAAATTGTTTGTTAAATGTACTAACTGTGGTCTCTGCCCATCTCAAACTTACACCAGTCCTTGAGTAACCAAAACAAACTCAAGCAGGCCTTCTTTTGACATAAATAGGAAGGGTGTGGAGGCCTTCTTGGGAATGGGTGTAGGGCATAGGGGATTGGAAAAGTTTAGTTCCATTATAGGGATGACCAGTATGGATTCTAAGACCTTCACAAAGCACTTGAATGCACTAGCTGAAGAAAGCAAGCATGTGAAAAAAGAGGTACTTTCCCAGTCCAGAGAAATTGCTAGGAAGGCCTGTCGAACTCTAGATGGTAAGGGAAATCAAAATTCAGTCATAGATATAGCAGTCTCATATGATGGGACCTGGCATAAAAGAGGGTAGACATCTAATTACAACATTGGCATTGTGATGGACCTGCTCACTGGATTAGTACTTGATTGTGAAATAATCCAAGTTCTGTAGTATGTGTGCCCTTGCTGCCAGTGAGCTAGGTGCCACTTCTGTTGATTATGATATATGGTACAGGGGACATAAATCTGGTAGTGCATGTAACAAAAATTATGATGGGTCATCTGCATCCATGGAAGTTTATGCAGCTGACATTCTATGGAAGAGATCAGTTTCTGAGTGCAGATTCAGATATACAACAATACTCTCAGATGGGGACTCAAAAACTTTTAACCATTTAGTAAGTAAGTAATCTTTATTTCCATTTCAATTACAAATTATTATACATTTCCATACTTATTACTACACTGAGTTACTGGTTACCCTTGGGCCCAATAGACTCAAACTCTGAGGTCGAGCTAATGAGTCCCTATTGGCAACTTGTCTAAAATACTTCATCATATTTAATTATCTTGCTCAACCATTTGGCTCTTACTTTGCGCAAAAAGTTCCCAATTTCAATTAAATTTTTCCTAGTTTTTACACTCATTATAGAATATAATCTATTACACTTTGACCATTTCTATTCATAAAAGTAAACTCCCCTAGACTGTCATTTCCTTTCACCCCATTGCACATCATCAAATCATTCTCACAAAACTCTATTAGTTTCTTACCTTCATTGTTAATACATTTAACTTTAAATTAATTGCACATTTAATTTGTTCCTTCTTTTCTCCCCCTCTTTTCTTAACCCATTTAATTTCCCTTCAAAATCTATTAACTCCAATTGATTTTCTCCCACTCTTGCATTGAAATCACCCATTCTAACAAATCCTTTGTTTGCCTCTGTTTAATATTTCTTCCATGTTTTGTCTCATCTTAACAAATAACTATGCGTCATAGAATTCTGAGGTATTTGGCGGGTTATACACTATTGCCACATATACACTTTCTCTCCCCCATACTCCACTTAACACACACCACAAAACTGATTTTTCATTTAATTCATTCAATATTTTCACCTTTATTTTTAGAGTCTTTTTCACTAATAATCCTACACCTCCTGAACTTCTACCTTTATCTTTCTGTTTAGTGCCTCATTTCCCATAAAAATCAAAATCACTCAAATCCACATTATCTCTTAACAACCAAGTTTCCACCACCTCTATCACATCAGCCAGATTTAGGATTTGAGAAATTTCTCCACTTTTTACCTTGCCCCACTAGCCTTCAACATTCCAGAATATAACCCACAAAACCTTGCCCTATACAGATCCCTTTCTCTCAAACCTGAATTGCTGCACTTTGGCCTTACTCCTAGTTATCCTTTCCATCTTTTTTCTCCCCTCTTTGTGGTCCAGTACTTGCATAATACTGCCTCCATCCGTAGACACAATGCTGAGACCCGTTTCTCTCCACACGTCTAAGCCTGCAGTCGATGCAAGCATGTCACGTCTTACGTCCTCAGTCAGCTGTTTTTCCGGCCGAATATGCATGCCTGGTGATGTGCTGAATGACGTCTGCTTCCCACCTCCTTCCTTGTTTTGTGATGAATTGGGTGACGTAATCATTACTCCAGTTGCTCCTTTCTTCTCCTACTCCTCTCGAACTCAGTGATATATATGGTTGCTCTCTCCTGGCCAATGGGTACTGCTTGCCTTTGCTCTTCTGTCCCTTGTCTAATATTTCGCTGATGCATACCCTACTTCCTTCCATTTATCCACAAATCTAGACCTCTAACAAAAGCTTTTTCTCCTTTGGCCCTGGCATTCTTCATTTCTTGTATTAACATGTTTCTAGTTTCCCTATCTTTTTTCCTGTAATCTTGTTCAATGATTCTGTTACCTTTTAATTTTTTGGTATTTGATAAAATTGTCCATTTTATTTTCGTTGTAGCACACCTGACGATCACTGGTCGCAGATTACGACCTTTCCTCCCAACTCTAAATACATCGCTTATCTCCCATCCTTCTATTTTTAATCCCATTTTATCCTTCAGAATCTCTTCAATCTGGTCCCAAACATGTTTTTCTATCTATTCTTCTACTCCGAAAAGTATTACATTCATTATCCTTCTTCTATCTTTGGATTTTTCCAAGAATGTAATTCTTTGCTTGCATTCCACTATTTCTCTGTTCACTTCATTTTCAAATCTTCCCCACATTTTTTTTAACTCTTCAAATTTTCCATCCATCTTCTCGTCGATTTTCTTTTCCATTCCTTTGATACTTGCATTTGTATTTGTTATATCCTCTGCAATTCCTTTCAACGTGCTCATTATATTTTGTTCTGCCTCCAGCACCGGGTTTTGCTCAACACCGATCAACCATTTAGTAAGTGAAAAAGTATATGGTGACACCATTCTTAAAAAAGAATGTGTGAACCATATAGCCAAAAGAATGGGAACAGGTTTGCGACAAATAGTACAAACATGGAAAACTAAGGTAATAACTAAGCCGTGACTCTATCTGTATAAACTCTTAGCCTATATACAGCTAGTGTGAAGAAATGATTAATTTCCATCAATTAACCAAAATATTAAAAGTTAAATGATGAATCCTGTGACTCAAGTACTTACGATAGTAAGTCGCCACAAATGGTGTATCTCGGATGCGAGAGCCACTAGTGGTCTACTGGGAAAATACATGAGTCAGTTGGAGAATTGAATGTCAGGATGGCACGTTGGCCATGGTAGTTCAATGAGTTAGAGCGACTGGATGGAAACCAGGAGATCCGTGGTTCAAATCCCGGCCATGGCATTGAATTTTTCATGTTGACTCTATATAAAATCTTAGTCTATATATGGCTAATGTGAAGAAATGATTAATTTCCATCAATTAACCAAAATTATTTTTCAATTCTTCCATCTTCCTCTAAGTCATCATATACTCTGAGATAATGAAAAACTGATGAATGTGTGGGGTTATATAGTAACCCAATTCCTAGTTTTACATTTTTTTTTTATCTAATTGATTAATTATTAACCACAGAACTTCATTGTCCCTGACACTTAATGTCATTCTGTCTGCAGTCACTTCGAGATCCTTCTTAATCAGAATTCCTATTCCTCCTATTCTTCCTTTTATCACTATTTTTATTCGCTCTCTTTTCTATAAAGTTCAACCTTTTTCAACTCTATATTTACTTTATTTTCAAGCCAAGTGTCTATTACTTCTGTAATGTCTGTTTTGTATCAATCTTTTTAACTGTCCTGTAACCTTATTTTTTAATCTTGCTAAATTTCAAAACATCTTTAATCCCATTCCCTACCTATTTTTGTTTCTTTTGAAAATATAAACTTTTCTGATGTAAACCTAGATCTTTTTCTTCTTGGTGAAAATTTTCTTTGATAGGTTACCTCTCCTCTTTTAAGTGTCTTTGCGGCTCCCTTTTTCCGGTACTTTTATTACTTTTAGTTCGTCTTATTCTGCTCTCACTTGCCTCTTGAATATTTCTGGCATATATTACTTGACCTCTTCCCTCCTAAATCTCCTCTAACAATTGAGAAGAGTTTTTTCAAAACTTGATAGATGCAGAAAATGTGTTCTTGAGAAAAACGTTTATTTTCTATTTATTGGCAATACTAATTGGTTAGCACAGCAAATATATTTATCACTCAATTCTCCTTCCTGAAACTCTCAATGAATGTGAAAAGAAACAAATAGCATAGTTTAAGTAGTGCAAATTTGAGGTTTGAAAATGCAGAGTTTTTTCAAAAACCTAGGTGCTGATTAACTTTTCCTTTTTTTAAATTTACGTCCTTCAACTTTTTCAATCATATCGGACAATGAATGGAATGGGTGAAATGATGCTCAAATGGGCCCAGGGTCCATGGAGCTTAGAGTTACCCGACATTCGTCTATCAGGATAAGGGAAAACCCTGGAAAAAACCTTACCAGGTAACACACCCTGGCCAAGATTTGAACTCGGGACCTCTTGAACGTGAGGCAGACATGCTACCATCTATGCTACCGAGGCGGGCAATTAACTTTTCTGTGTGAGCGAGAAATGCACACTTGAAGTTTTATTATTTTTGTCATTAATTTTTGTTACTTTTTATTTGTGTGTTTTATTTTTTTATTTATTTTCACCTTTCATAATACATAATACATTATACAACCAACATATTAATGTTTATAAGAATTATTTTATTATGTATAAACTTAGAAACTAAGTACTGCTACATTCACAATAAGAATATAATATTTTGTATATTTATATAAGCATATTGAATACATACAAAGGAATTTTGAACAGTATGAATATGTAAGCTTTAACATTTATTAGTATCTTCTAGTACATCTTCATAAAATTCTTTTGCAGTTTCTGCAATTTCAAAAAATGTACCTAGATTTTGAACATCCTTTATTATTTGCTCACTCTATTAATTTTGGGAACATTTGAGATCGAAACAGGAATTTGCTGCAGGACTTGCTGCACAATTTCATCACAACCACCTCCACAGGCAAAGCAGAATATGTATTTTGAACTTCTATGCATACCTTATGGTCTTCCTTTGTTTGCTTGGAATATGTCATGATTTGTTGGGTATTCATTTTGAAAGGAAGCTTTGACTTCAGTGTTTGTTTTGCACTTTGTTTCAAGTCCTTAATTTTCCAGTCTTTGAACAACACTTTTACAGAGCCGTGATTTTGTAATATGATTTTGTAATATCTGATGCTACTCATCAGGACTCAAGATATTCTTCTTTTCTTAACTCTTTTTCTATTCTGCCAAAGACTCTTATCAGGAGGCGTATAACTGTGCCCACGTATTGGGTAGATATGTGAAATGCGGGAAAATGTTTTACTCTTTTCCAGGAAAGCAATAAGCATGAACATCATTACACTATTCTTATTCTGATTAGAGCAAGAGTCTGCAAATAAATGAATGGTAGAAGGAGCGTTGCTGGACATACTTTCTTCCAGTTCCAACAAGAAGTGGTACAAAGCAGAGGTAACCTGGTTGCAGCCTTTAGCAGATTCAGTTTCCAACCATGTGTACCAGGAATGTCTTTGTTCTTGGTTTTATATGGAGTCATTATGCATAGATTATACAGCCACACCTGCCTTGCATAGAATACCTTGTTAACAGAATGTTGAGGCAGTGGTTGATTCTGCTGTATATCAAAGCAAATAGTGATTGTCTCAGCATTTTCCTGTTTCAATAGCTGATAAAACCTTTTTGAATGCAGCTTATGCAGTTTGTACATGGTTCTTAGTTCATTTTTCTTTTCCACATCTGCCTCTGTCTTAATCTTCATCAGTCCCATTTTGCAGGTTGAGCATGTGTCAGTGTGTGGTGTACGGAATGAAAGATTGAAGAAGTTGTAAAGCCTGGAGATCTGTAGTTCAAATCCCGGCCATGGCATTGAATTTTTTATGTTGACTATCAAAAACCTTAGCCTATATATGGATAGTGTGAAGAAATGATTAATTTCCACCAATTTAGTAATGTAAAATATGTATTTATATTTTGACAGTGAGCAGACTGGTGGATTTCTTAATCTTCTTTCGTTGCAAAAGTTGGCCCACATTTTTCTGATATTAAGTTTTGGAGGTCCTCTCCTTGCTTTTGCTCTTCCATAATGGCTTTCTCTACATTTGTACTACTTCGTCTTGCTTTATAACAGCAGAAATGCCCTTCTGTAATATTCCTGTTCTGTCACTTCCTCTGGTTTTCCTTGGCATGTCATAAGTGAAATTTTCTAGCCAGGAGAGGTAATCTATCTTTTGACACCCCTGTGGTTCCTTGGAAGCTTGCATCACATACTGACAATACTCGGCCATCATTAGTTCTCACACTGTATTTAATGCTAACAATCTGCTTCCTTACACAAATAAAAATATTTGTTTCCACTTATCTTAAGAAGTTGTTAAAACTTCTTAAGATAAGTGAATTATAAGTAACAAATATTTTTATTTGTGTAATATTTATTACTCCACTGTAACTAGCTTCAATTTTTCTGTGTAATTTGCAGCTTTTTTCTTCACCACTCTGCAATTAGGAGATGTAATGCTCATATTTTTCATAAGGAATTTATTTTGATCTATTTTGTTGAGCATGGAAAGATGTTGGTGAAATCCAGTTATTTCATTATAAGTCAAATCAGCTACATCATAGTGCTTATGCCCTTTACTTTTAGGATTTTGTGGAGTGCACTGGCGACCATGTGAACATGAAATTGCTGGAGTATGAATTTTCCTTGACTTGCATTTTGATTTCCTTTCCTTGTTTTTGCACTTTCTACCTCCCGTGCATTCTGTGACTGGTACAGTTTCACAATCTGAGCTCCTGTCTATTGTGCATAGTACAGTGCAGTGTCTTAACTAAGAATAAAAATGCCTTGTATATATAACAAAGCTTTCCGAAATGAATGTGAAATCCAAGTGCACAACCTTAGTTTTTAGTTATTGCCAACAGTGCAGCAGTGTACAAAGCTTGCAGAAATGATTGAGAATTCCAAGAATTGCAACAGTGAGATGGCAGTCAGTGCCAACATGCATTTCATATAATTGAGGTTGCTACATGTTGGATCATAAAATCATAAAATTGCATCTATCGACTTTTGCTTTAACTGAGTAAGTGCATAATGCATGTATTAATTCTAGTGCTAACTTTCTTGGAAACCAAAACAAATATTCTACAAGACAGAAATATCCAAAGGTGCTGTCCTTAGCTTTGCTGTCGCAACAGCATCAAAGCTACCCAATGATCTGAAAGAGCTTCTAAAAAAGTATAAAGTCAAACAACAGCAGATGAGATGCAGATGAGTTGCCGAATGCACCAGAATCATTAAAAAAGAAATGATATGCACCCTGCAATAAAGACAAAAAGAACAGAAAAACTAAATATGCAAGTGGGAAATGCAACACTTCTCTCTGTTTGAGAAAACATGAGAAAATTATTTTTGGTAACTACTTAGTCGGGAGAAACAGAAGAATTAGCTGATGACTCTTAGTGACATATATTTTGAAAGAATAGGTTATTCTCTTTATGTATACTTGATACACATTGTAATGCACACTCTATTCGTATTATATTTTAGCTGATGTATTTAAGATGACTATACTCATAAAAGTCACGTATATTTAACCTAAATAAAGGAGAGGGGGAAACAAAGATGAAAACAAAAAGAAATACAGGCATATAATTGCATACATATAGCATGGGCCTTCCAGGCCCCACGCGACCAACAGTGTTCTACCAAGGCATGCGCCTAACGGAGAGTTAAGAAACATTGTGCATCATGCCACCAAAAATTCCATTTAAGTATTAGAATATTGTTAGTTGATAAAATTAGTATGCATGTGACATTTTGAAACTATGCCATCTTAATGTTGTTGAAGTTGTATAAATATTGTGATATGAATAATGGTCTATTAGATATATGAAATACCCATTAAATGTTATTAAAACTTGTTGCATGTTATATTGTTGGGAGAATCATTGCCTTTTGTGTTTTGTTCTGCTCTGTGTGCTATATTTTTGCTGTGCTGTGTGTTTGATACCCTTGGGAAATGTCACAGAATTGTTATAAAGTATGCTTTGGCAGCTGAATGAAAAAGTATTAATTGTTTTTCTTGTATTTCTTATTCTCTGTATATAGATATGGCCTCAGTGGGAATCATCTAACCAATTGTGATTCTACTAATGTGGATTAAAGCTTACTGTGTTATGAGATGTTATGAGAGGCAGCAGGTTCAGATGTGTGTAAATTTAATACTTTCATTGATTTAAATAGTTTGGCTGATAACATTTTGAAGAAACCTTTCTTAACAAAACATAACTCATAAGCAGAAAAACTTGTTAAATAAGTATTTAATATCCAAGCATTTTATAGCCAAGTATACTGTAAAATTCATTTTTTGTAATGATCAGTTTATAGCTACAAAATAAGTAGAAAAAATAAATTTCTTTTTGAATATTAGTTTGTTAGAATGCTAAATTACATTTTAGGTCCATGCAGAAAGTATTTAGCAGTGAATGACAGCAAATGAAAGTGGATCATCTCAAGTAAAATAGTACTTTGCCCTATTTATGCATTTTAGAAAAGGTGTACTTTATAATCAACAATGTTCAACATGTTAATCAAATAATGCTCTTGATTACACTACTAGAAATAGTAATAAGTCCTCTACAGTCAGCTAGAATGACAGAAAGATCAACTAGCACTGGGATCTGTGCCTATAACTGAATTACTAATTTTTAGTACCTTAGACACCCAACTAGATTCAGAAAGAAAGTTAATCGGTTTCTAATTCTTCAGCATTTTTTTACTACACATGAGTTCAGTGAGTACTTTAATCACAGTATGTAAACAAGTATATATGCTGGCTGGCCCCGTAGCTGAGTCGGTAGAGCACCTGCCTGCCGTGCTAGGGGTCCCAGGTTCGATTCCCGGTGTTGGGGGTGGGCATTTTTCTCTGACCAAGATAATTCCTCATCTTCCCCGGAGTCTGGAAGTATGAATGAGTGAATGTGTGAATTATTTGATCAAAATCCCAAGTTATATGAGTTAAAACCTTTGATATGTCCTAAAGGAGAATGACCACCGATATGACCACTGCAGTTAAAGGTGGGGTATAAATGGAACAAATAAAAAAGAAGTATATGTTAACTACATGGACAACAGCCGAAAAGTTATGGAAACTAAATTAGCTATTTCTGACTAATCTTGTACTGCTTATGATGAATATGACAGTAAAAATGGCCATAGTGCTCTGGTTTCATTGTATAGCATGTGTCTGGGATTATTTTTTCAGAAGAAAGTGTCAGCAGTTTCTCTGTCAAACTCTATACATAAGGGAGATGAAGGTATGACTTTGAGGGTTTGTGTTTGCTTGTAAAAGAATTTTGGTTTAGTAAGACGCAAGATGTTGTTAGTAAAGACCAGTTTTTGTCTCTATTGTGAAGTAAATTCATAAAATTGTAGTTCTGTGCATAACCATACATAAGTCTGTTATGTCAGAATAATCATTTTTAATTCTGCATAGTGATAAATGTGTGATGTGATAGAAATTAATATCCACGTAAGTGTGTAAATAGTGCTGATAACTTTTTCTATATTTTTGGAGAAAGGACTTGCAACGCAAAAGCAAAATATAACTCTGTTAATAAAGAAAGCATACTATCTGTATTTTGGATGCAAAATAATGGACCAAGATAAAAGTTGGGCCCCTCATATTTCTGCAACTCTCAGTGAATGGCTAAAAGGAGAAAAAAAGAGATCATTGCCCTTTGGTGTGCCCATGATATGGAGGGAACAAACCATGTAAATGATTGTTATTTCTGTGAAGTTAATTTCAAATAAAATGTTGACTGCGAATTACCCAAATATACCTTCAGCTCCTTTCTTGGAATTGTTGAAAACAGTGTTGTTATGATAAATTAACTTTAAAGAGAGTCGATTAATGACACTAAAAAACACTTTTAAATTTTTCCGGAACATGTTTCAGAGGCTTTGCCTCTATCTTCAGCCGGCCATCAACTGGTTCTCATCCTGAGGATGAGGATCTAGAGGATGTTCACCAAAACAGTTTTGGAGATCTAGATGGTGGGAGGGTCCCTCTTGGCTTAAAAGTAAAGAAGAATTGGTCTTTGACTGTCCTGAACCAGTGTTGGAAGAAGTAAACAGGGAAAGAAGGAAAACAATTGTAGCGGCCAAGAGCACTGTAGTGAAAACTATCTTACTGTAACTAAGCTTATGATTCTCTGGGTACATAAAAATTGTTAGAACCATTGCTTGGATTTTGAGATTTAAACAAAGTAATCATAGGAATCATATACCTACAGAAATCGGTAGCGAAGAATTTCTCAATGCGGAAAAGAAGCTGTTCTATCTCATCCACAATGACTCCGTAACTGAAAAGGAGAGTGAATTCAAAACTCACTGTGGTAGAACCAGTAAATAAACTTAGACTTACAGTGGCACATCTATGAGCTCAGTGTAAATAAATTTAGAGAGTATTAATTTGATTTTGTGTTGTAAAACTGCCTTTTGCAAGGTGGGAGAATGTGGAGAACGAGAGTTACATCTTGTGCGAAAATGGATTTTCAGAGAAAAGAGTTTTTCTTTATATAGTTTCCTTGGTTGATGTTGAATTGTTTTTACATATAATTGTGAAAGGCTGTTGTGAAAAGTAACAGATTTTTATTCCAAAAAGGAACAGTTATTAAGATTAGCTCATAACTCCTGTTTTTCAGTATCTTCAATTCTTGTTTTTATTTCTTTCCAGAATCCCTTTTCTATATTTTCATTATCTAGCCACAGTGATCCTGAACCTATTTCCTGTAGAATCTTTTGAATGTTATATATCCAATCTCTCTCCCCTTTATTCTTGCTTGTGCTACCAAGCACTGTTTAATGGTATTCTCCTCATCTAAATTCCATATTCTGAGCCAATATTTCGATATTATTTCCATCGCCTTGCCTTTGTAATCTAATCTTTCTAATTCCATTAAAGCAGCCTCTTTCGGTGAAGATCTAGGTGGAAAAAAAAAAAAAAAAGGTAAAACAAGTCTACAAAATAGTCTTAACATTTATTGTTTTCCATCCTTCATCTCGCCCCCATATTTCTATTCCATATAGCATTCTGCTTTCTACTATTGAACCAAACACCCTTTCTAACCATTTTACTTGCATATTTTGTTATTATATTTTGGAATACATTTTGTTAATACACATCTCGGGATTCATAGTTAAACCACTATTAGGATATGGCATTGAATTTTTCAGTCTATCTATTCAAATCTCAATCTACACATGACTAGTGTGGGAGAACAATTAATTTCCATCAATTAACCTAATAACAGTGGTTTAATAATGAATCATGGGACTTAAGTACTTACAGCATAATAGGTCTCCACAAGTGGTGTGTATCTCATTGTATACGAGAATACCTAGTGGTATACCAGGAAAAATGTAAGTCAGAGAATTGAATTTCATGCTGGCATGTTGGCCATAGTAGTCTCAATGCCTAAGAGCAACTGAACAGAAACCAGGAGATCTGTGGTTCAAATCCCATCTTTGGCATTGAATTTTCAGTGTGAAAAATTCAGTTTCATTGAATTTTTCCAAACTTCCCTAAGTTTACTCATGGACCTTATGCTATATGGGTAGTAGAATCTTGTTGAAACCAGTCATATGATTTCTCTTCTGTCAGTTCATGATAAAAAGGGGTCAGTAACTCATTTCAGTACTACTCTGGATTTGCAGTCTGCTCATAGAATATTGGACCGATTATGCACTTAGTGCTAACGGTACACTGAATTCAACTTTCCGATCATAATGAGAGATTTCTTGAATATGCTGTGGATTTTCAGAGGCCCAGTAGCGACAGTTATGAGTGTTGATACAATGACTGAGATGGAAACATACCTCATCCGAAAAGAACAGAAACCTTGGATCAATTAAACTGTCATTCACTGATGAAGGGAACAATTCACAATAATGCATTTGTGATGCTGGATCACCTTGTTTTAAAGCATGGACACTTGTATTCTTATACAGTTCTAGTTTTAATTTAGTTGCTCTATGTGCAGAAAATTGAAATTTTCACCTGTTGTGCTTAATTTTGGGATGGATTTGGTTGATTAGAGTTCAAAACATGTGCTCATCTAACTTCTTCTGTGTTTAACACTGTACATTTACACTTTCGTTTTGTTCAGGGAATGATTGAATATTTTCTGTGCGAACTCAGCTTAGTGTTTGCCACTTACAATAACTTTTACATGTGACAGTTAAAGACGAGTCAAGTGTCTGTTCATGTTGGTGGCTGGTACAATACTGCTGAATGGAGTGCATACCACTAGCCCCCCTCACACAACGGCAGCTGGTAGTGGGGGGGAATGCATTGTGGGACAGGTGAAATGCTGTGTGCTCTGTTAAGTTTTAAATGATAAACCTTGTAGTTTTTAAACATCTTTGTATCTATAACAAAATGTGTAACATAATTCCTGCAAATTTTTAACTGTACTACAATGAAATTGATAGAAAAGTAATGTTGATAGGAATAGTTGGTGTACCCATTAAAAACTACAGAGGATAGAAAAGTCACGAGAGAGTAATGACAATTTTTCTTTTTGTTGCCATATCTCCCAGTCCTTTCTTTCACTGTGTACTACCTATTCTTGTATGAAATATCTTCTGGTGATTCACACAATGTCTAATATATCTTTATCTTCTGTTTGAAGACAGTTGTACCATAATTTGAAGATAGTTTCCATAGGTGCTGACATTATTAGTCCCAAGTTTTTTGAAAAATAAATGATATGGCTAAAATAAAATGATCTACATTTTAGCCTCATTCTAAAGCTCTCCATATTTGTACTGGATACAGGATTTTTTTGTCTTCCCAATGGGTTATAGCTTCAAGGGACTTAAGAATCAGAAAATATGTGAGCATAATAAGTAAGCATTGTATAAAGCAAGCTATGGATTAGGAGAGGCTGTTAAGGTATGTTGACAAGTATGTTTGTTGTTGTGCCCCTGGTATTGAGAAAATCCAAAGTTTATATTTTTTAAGACTTTGTTCTAATTTTTAATTATTGTGTCAGGAACATTGCAAATTTTGTTTATAAACATCTTAAGCAATTTAAACAAAGCAGTATTACCATTTTGAGAAATATATTTTATTTTTATATACTTTTTAAATAGGAGTTTTACTGTACCATTTGTGGTTTAGATTTAATATTTTTCCACTTAGTGTGAAAAAAGTGATAGTTTCTTATATAATCACAATGCAAATTATATTGAACAGAAGTAACAAATTTTTGAGAGAGAGAGAGAGAGAGAGAGAGAGAGAGAGAGAGAGAGAGAGAGAGAGAGAGAGAGAGAGAGAGAGAGAGAGAGAGAGAGAGAGAGAGAGAGAAAGTAACAGTGAGAGAGTAGTTTATAGAGGAGCAGAAGTAGATATTTCATATGTGATATCTAAAGCACTGTTTATACTGAAGAAATATTTCTCATTGTTAAGCCATTTAGCCAAATGTTAACTGTTCACTACACTGTTTCTTTTATAGGTGTAGCAAGTAATGAAGAGGGTACTCTGACGCGAAACCATATGATTGTGTCACCATCAGTTCTTGAAAAGCTAGGAGCTGGAACTGAGAAACTTCTGGAAAGATTCTTTATTTGGTGGGGAACAGGTATGTTATTAGGAATTAGTTTCCTCATCATTTACCATTGTAGAAGTTTATGAAGGTCTATTTCAGGATGTTTTAAATTCTAAGATATGTTGTACCATATGTAGCTTGTTCTGTTAAAAAGAAAAGAAAAGAAAGCTGTTTAATGTCAATCATCAGCACTCTGATTTTGATGGCCTAAAGAATATTAAAAAATGTGCTTAAAATGATTTTAACACCATGCATTAAAAATGACTTAAAAGAACAACGAATGGCTTGAAAATTAACTTCATTTATTGATCTTGCATATTTTACTTATTTTTTTATCACTGAATATTGAATCAGAAGTAGTTAAAAGTAGTTTTTGTGAGTTTTCAGAATTGGCTGTCTCTTTTCAGCTGTTATTACAGACTGTTACATTGAGAAGCTTCTTTTCACATTAACAGAAGATAAAGGGGCATGCCTAAGCGGGAGGGGGGGGGGATTTCCATTGCTTCTTCATCGGGAGAACACCTCTTGACTGACAGTACATCAATCATTCACATGTATCACATCCACTGTTCTTGTTTGACCACCTTCCATTTTAACAAAGTCAAGCTTGGCCACTTTACCTTCCACATAACATAGATTACTTTCACAGAAGTGTCTGTTTTTTACAAAATACATATCACCTAAAGCACTAGCTTCTACAATGAGAAGACTATTATAACAATTGGTGTGGTGTGACCATCAACAATAGCAGATAGATTCGCTCCATATTGCTTTAGAGGACAAGAATGTCTTACAATCTGTTTCATATACATATATACACATATTTATGCCTGTTACAATCTGTTCTTAGCTTTGGAATATTATTTTTAGGTAATTCAACAGGAGCACAATCTGTTTTTAAAATGCAAAAGCGGCAATTAAGATAATGCTACAAGTTAATAAAAGAACCAGTTGTAGACCACTATTTGAGTTAAATGTATTGCCCCTACCCTTTATTTACATATATGAAACGTTATGCTACATAAAAACTAATCTCAGTATGTACACAAACTCGGATACATTCTCATGATAACAAGAAAAGATCACCTTCATGTAATCATACATAGTACAAGTTCTTTTGAAAAAAGTTTTGTATATACTGGCCTCCAGCTTTATAACAAACTACCCAATCATCTGAAGCAAATACCTGCACTGCATCAATTTAGGATTTGTCTCAAAAAACTTCTTTCACTCCATTCTTTTTATAGCACAAAGGAATATTATAATTTGACAATTAATTTTTTGAAATATATTTTATAAATGTATACACAGTATCTTTATTTAATATTTTGAGGTAATAGCTCAATTTTGTAATTTATATTACATGTACATATTGTTAAATATTGAAAAGCTTAATGGAAAGTAATTGCTCTTTCACACTAGCCGTGTGTGGGACTCACTATGAAAGGGTAGAGCCAGACTGAAAAATTCAATGCCATAGCCGGGACTTGAACCATGGATCTTCTGGTTTCCTTCCAGCCGCTCTAACCATTTGAGCTACTATGGCCAATGTGCCGACATGACACTAAATTCTCCAACTGATTCGTGTTTCTCCCGGTAAACTACTAGGAGTTCTCATAAACATGAGACATCTACCTTAATGGCGACTTACTATGCTTAAGTACGTTAAGGCCCGGGCTTTATAGTTCGGACCACTATTAGGTACAATTAATGGAAAGTAATTGCTCTTTCACACTAGCCATGTGTAGGACGCACTATGTGTCACTGCCACCGACCACCACCACCGCCACCGTCGCCACGACCGCCACCACCTTCTTTGTTCTTAAAATGACTTCCAAATGACATGATAAAAATGGCTCAAAATGCAGAAAAATGACATTTAAAATGTTACTGGTCAAATTTTTCAAATAGTATTGCTTTAGCATCATAAAAAGATACAGCATTTCTTGAAAACCCAAGCTACTGGCAGTGAAGCAATGAAAATATTACAATAAAATATGATTGTGACATACTTCACTTATTTGAAAAATTAAAAATTCTTCAATACTGGTTTCGCGATCCATTCATAACATCACCTTGCTGTGTGATGTGAATCTTGCGCGCTCGCTACCTCACTCACTCACTCACTCACTCACTCACTCACTCACTCACTCACTCACTCACTCACTCACTCACTCACTCAGAAAGAGGAAACAAATGCTAGATTTAAAATAAATACACATGGAATGCTGAAAAGTAAGAAACCAAAATTGTATAAACTGAGAGCTAATCTAGTTGAAAACAATTTAAAGACCAGGAGAGTGTAACATATATGGAAGATAGTAGGAATGCCTGGATCTAATATGATTAAACTTGCAGATTGATTTTAACCATTCAGAGGTATGTTTGAAGATGCATGTGTAAGGAAGATGCTGAAACATGAGTGTTTTGAAGAACTAGATTAAACCATTTTCATGTGAAGTATTTATAAAACTAGTTGCTCCTTTTGAAAAGAATAAAGCATTGGGAACAATTAGGTGGGCTATGAACAAAATGTTTCCAAATTGGTTGCAAGAACTCAATAAGCCTCAAATTTAATAAGGTATTTTAAAATGTAATTAAAAGGGGTGGGTAGATCGATAAAGAACCTGAGCTCCACAAAATATACTTCTCATGAATGCATGCACGCACTTTAGGGGAATGGAAGACACATTGTGTGTTCTACATAAACTCATATTTCACATTCAAAACCATGAGATTGTTTTCTGTGCTAATTTACCAATGTAGTTTTGGGTGTATAAAGTGCATTAACTCCTATTTGTAGCAAATGAAGCATTTTTTACTATGCATTAAAATGTTTCATGTGAATGTATAGTGTTATCTCCACTTTCTTAGGGGTTAACACACTTTGCCTCCTAATGCATGTAATGCATTGGTGAAGAAGGTGACAGCTACATTGGTAATTTCAATCACATTTTTCATGTATTTTTACTGCCTTTTGCAAATTTTTGTATAATGAATAAAAAAAGTATTTTTGTTTCCCACCCCATGTTTACATATTTGTTTGTCATTACTATTTATTTCTTTCCTGCAAGGATTTGTGTTAGTAGTGTTCTAGTGAGAATATAGGGTGAAGGATGAGTTATTGCAGGAGAAGTAAGCTGGAGATCCACAATAAATTTCTTAATGAGTGACATTCGTGTGAGAAATCCTGTTTCATTTTCACAGTAAGGATAAAGAAACTGAAATTCAAGTAATAACTTTTTTATTCTATTTTAGCTAAAATTCCAAAAGTTGTATAGAGAAGAGCAGTTATAAAATTGAGCTATGTGTGTTTTTTTTTTTTTTTTTTTTTATAAAGTTCACCTTTAAGTATTCCTGAGGAGTGAAAGATCTTTAAATCTGATGATTTACTGAAATATCCAAACTTAAAAGGCATTAATTTATCATTGGATTTACCACGAGCAACACCAAAAGAGAAGGTAATAACTGTTTGTGGTGAAATTAATCCATTATTATTAATTTTTAGATGAGTCGTATTTATTACACATCTGCTTCACTTTCGTACCTATTTTGAGGACATGTTTCGCAAATCATCGTTTGCCTAAAATACATAAACCCAACATACCCATGAGACCCTTGTAAATAATATAAACACTCCTACTTACCTTCTGGCAAAATGGCTGTCCAAAAAATTTCAGTCCTTTCCACAATTCCATATTCTGAGCATAAAAAACTCTTTAGACATGGTAGAAACAATTCAAAATCTTAAACTAAAACCTCATGACACTTTAGTATCCTTTGATGTCCGCTCCCTCTTCCCTAGCATTCCATTAGACAAACTTTTGATTCAACTAAAAAAATGGCTAAATTCTATAAACCTAGATGCCAATGCAATAGAAGTATTTGGCAATGACTGAAATATGTATACATCAAAATTATTTTGTCTTCGATGGAAAATATTATAAACAAATTTCAGGACTAGCTATGGGAAGCCCGCTATCACCATCTTTGGCCAATCTATACATGAGCTTTTTCGAAACACATATAACAAAAGCCTTCCCTCATATTTTTAAAATATGGTACAGATATGTAGACGACATCTTTGCAATAGTGCCCTACAAACTAATAGATGATGCTTTGAAACTACTCAACCTGCAAGAACCCAGCATACAATTCACAGTGGAAACTGAAGAGGACTGTACTCTACCTTTTTTGGACCTTAAAATCACAAAAAGCAATGAAAAACTAGAATTTGGTATCCATAGAAGAGCAACACACACAGATAATTACATCAAAGCAAATAGTTTCAACCCAATTCCACACAAACATGCCACCATCAACAGTCTCACACACAGATTAGTAAATCTACCCCTCAGCCAGCAAGAATATCAAAACGAATACCATCAAATCTTAAAAACTGCAATTAAAAATGGATATGGAAAATACCTTGTAGATAAAAAACTAAAATCATTCAAACTTCAAAAGAGATTAAAACAGATCACAGCTCTCACACCAATAAAACAAGAAATTAGATTTGCTAAATTTACTTACCACCCCTGGGCCACAAAAAAGTTCCAAAAAATATTCAAGAAATACAATATAACATTGGCACCAAAAAACAATTACAACATTAAAAACCTACTTCACAGTAATAATACTGATAAGATAAAACCAGAGGAAAAGTCAGGCATTTACAAGATTAAGTGTAAAGACTGTGAAAAAGTTTACATAGGGAGGACAAAAAGAAACATAGGCACTGGAAAGAAAGAACACTTCAGGCACTTAAGATACAAAAATATTGATAAATCCGCAATAGCAGCTCATTTCTGGTCTGAAAATCATGAAATTGAAGATAGCACAGAATTACTAAAATACGTACAAAAACATAGTGAACTCGTCATATGGGAGAGAATATACATAGAAAAACATAGAAACCAACTAATGAACTTTGAAATCCCGCCAGAAGAGAATCCCACATTTCAGTTCATCACTAAATCAACAGATGGCAGCAGCAACTCCGGAATTACCCACACCACTGGATCTAGCTTTAGTCGCATAAGAGCCGAAGATGCAAACGATGATTTGCGAAACATGTCCTCAAAATAGGTACGAAAGTGAAGCAGATGTGTAATAAATACGACTCATCTAAAAATTAATAATTATTTCGCTTCACTGTGGTGTTCCAATACAGTTAAATCTCGTTAATCCATTATATTCTAACCTGAACAGAAGAGCTTTTACCAGAGTCCATCATATCATAGAATTTCTAAATTGAGAAATTGAGGGTCAAATTGAGACAAAACAATGATAAGAGTAGAAACAGCACTTTGAAACTGAGATAAAAGGAGAAATTGGAAATAGAAGTAGTGGAAAAAGACAGGAAAAGAAAAGAAGACAACTGGAAGAACTAAAATTATGTAAGAATGAATGTAAGGAATAGTTCTCACTAGGGCCCGGAGGTTGTTGACCTAAAAATTTTTCTAAAAATGAGCTATAAAATGCCCTTAAAATATAAAAAAGTGCACATATGTAAAAAAATGACCTAAAAATTAACAATTTCTTTCATAATAATAAATTAATAGCTGTCACAGATAAATAATGAATGTATGGTTCAAATAACCACATTTTAAAATTTCTTAGTAAATAATGCAATTATAGCTGCTAAATAATAAATAAATTCAAAATTCATCAGGTCATTTTCAGTTTTATAAAATATGAAAAAATAAATTACTGTACTCATTAGCCAAAACATAACTTACTTAACGTTGCAGTACATCACCATGGTCATCATCAAGCACAATGGTCATCTTCAAGTTATCAAAAGTAAAGGAATGGCGGTTGTCAGCTAAAACTGCTTTATACTTTGAGAAACTTTCTCCACTTCCACAGATGTTGTAGGTGTATATTTGAAAAACACTGTGTCACTGCCTGTTAAATCCTGAAGTTTTCTCCTAACAGATATTGGCCATCTGACAAACTGTTTGGTATCCTTTATTTTTGTCCAACACAAATTTTACTTTGTCTAATTTTGTCCCCGATCTCACCTTATGCATTTTTTATCCTCTCTACTGCAATCCTCACTAACTCAATCGACTTACTCAATGTCATCCACTTTCTTCAAGGCAGGTCATGGTATCCATAAAAAATGTAAAATTTGATTTAATGAAAGCTAATTTACCTTGGATTTGAGTATCAGAAAACAAATCCTGTGCGCTCTCAGTTGCCTTAGAACCTACCCTATCTAAGCCACTTTCCTCACTATTTGAAAATTGCTACAGTGGTATATACATGCACTTAACCATGTACCCTAGCGTGTTAAAATTGGTGTTGGGGTCAAAGCTATATTAGGGGCTTTTTCTTTGAAATACATAGTTCGGGTTGGCGCTTTCAAAAATATTTTCTTTACTGTGGAAATTAGTGTATCTACTTCTGGAAATGTTGATCTGCAATTCGATGAAAGGCATGGGCTAGACGTAACATGCACCATCTTACAGTAAATTGATTGGATCGATTTTGCCGCCTTAAACCATTTAAGGCGCCACGTCTGTTAGGAAGATAAGCACGTTGTCATGCTGTATTCCACTAGGCCACAATAAGCACATGGATTTATTGAACAGTTTGCATATCTGACAGTGGTTAACAGCTACCATAACCTCTTGAGGTCAGAAGAAACATTTGTCCGTCACTAGTAGCTTCTAGCGTACCTATCACTACATTGGCTACATAACAGCCCTCTGAATTGGTTGTCTCATCAATTGATACATACATTTTTTCCCATTCACACATTCATGTATTCGGTTTAACGTATCTTCATAACATTTTTATAGATAACTTTTACGCAAAGTTGATTCATCTGGAATTGTATGACCAGGGTGACATTCAAGAAAATCTCGTAATTTGGAATTACTTAATTTTCCTAGTGGAATATTTGCACTAAAACACTTCACATAATTCTTTATAAAAGGAAGATGACTTGCTACTTGACTTTGAAGCCATTTCTTTTAACAGTAACTGAGACGCTTGTCTTTTTTTTTTTTTCACATTTTGAAGAGCTCGCAAATGTTTTTCCGGCCGAACAAGTTGTTGTACAGTGAACCATTTGTCTGAAGCGACTTTAATTTCGCACACTTTACAGAACAATAGAGTTCCATCATTAGAGAATACGTATGTTTCCGCCAAACTCTGAAACATACTGTTTCAAACAGGACATAGTTGACTGTTTTTGTTTCGGCATTTCAATTCCACAACACAGCAAATTTACACACCTCACAAACTACTCTTCTTACTGCGACACTTCTAGCTCCAGAAGTCCTCACTGATGCATTCCACGTGTATTGCATGATGTAATCGACGATTCCTCGAATTAGTGCGTCATAAATTCACCAGCACTGTTAGGACGCTGACCTGTGTTAATTACATGTTTACCACACTTACGAAGTTACTATTTCATAAAAGATATATTAATGAACCTTAAATCACAGATTATTTTTAAAAAAAACAAAAAGCCCATGGGTCAGCATCAAGTCCACCATGGGAATCGAACCTGGGCCTCCCAAATGTGGGCTACAGATGAAAATGCCCTATAAATTTGTGAAAAAGAAAGAAAATGACCAGAAAATGCATGTAAATGTTACAAAATGACTTTATTATAAAAATGTGTTAAAAATGCATTTTGATGACCTATAAAAACCATATATATCTAACGTATTTGTTCCAGAATGCACTTAATTTCCAATAAGCATTGTCTATGACTACTCAGAAAAAAGATGCTTAATCAAAATCCTGGCCCTAGTTATCACTTTGTGATAAGACAGAAAGATTTGTGTCTGAGCAAATTTAATAAAATATTAGCTTATACAAGTAGTTTGATCCAAGTTGTGCCTAAAAGAACCAGCGTTATGAAAGTGCCACCAGATACTATATCAAACAAATGACAGTATTTTATCATTTGAGGTTCAAGGTACATACTATTATGGTATGTAAATCCAATTTTGTCATCCTGTTTTTTCAGTCAATAGTGTTCATTGAAACTGTCAGATGTGTCCACACTTGGCTGGCATTGTAGATAAGCGACAGAAAATATTTGGTGCTGTAAATATGTTAGCAGTTCTCCCTATTCCAGCATATATGTCACAGCACAAGAGAAGATATTAGTAGAAAATATTTGCCATCACATGCTATACTTGGTAGACTGTGTAGTGAATATAAGCAAAGGTGTATTGATCAACGTATAAGCAAGGACATCTTTGAATGTGAATTTCACAGATTAAACAAAGAAGTAAGCAAGAAGCACCTACAATCTTACAAAGTAGTTAGCAAGAAGCACACATCGAAAAAGACTGACATTCGATTGGCAGAAATGGCTCCACACACCACTTTCTGGCATTCTGTAAGTGGCAACAGAACATCCAACTTGACTGTCTATGAGTGCGGAGAAGACCAAAGCTACTGTTCTGTTTGGCAAGAGGCTATTGCTAAAATTAGTGCCAATAATAGTGGTTCTGAAACAATATTGCATATTCCTTTCTTGGAAGTGTTGAAAACAGTGTTGTTATGATAAATTAACTTTAAATAGAGTCGATTAAAGAGACTAAACAACACTTACTTTTAAATCTTTCCGAAACATGTTTCTGAGGCTTTGCCTCTATCATCAGCCGGCTCTCATCAGTCGAGAGCCGGCTGATGATAGAGGCAAAGCCTCAGAAACATGTTCCGGAAAAATTTAAAAGTAAGTGTTGTTTAGTGTCTTTAATCGACTCTCTTTAAAGTTAATATTGCATATAATTGTGATTTAGATCTGTGTAATATATTTAATGTAAGGTGATTTTAGTTTTAAGAATTTGTTCTGTGTTGCTAATGCTGCCTGAAATAAGAGAAATGACCAAAAAAGTCATTAGAGGAGAATTAAAGAATGTAGAATTTTGAAGGGAAGTAAAGATTAAAGAATAATAATCTGTGAACTTAAAATAACAGGTGAAAAATATTTATGGCCAAGAGGGAAGCACTTGGAGCGATGCTTAATTTTTTGTGATAAATGTTAGAGAAAGTTATTATAAAACTGTATAAGGAGTATAAGGATTGTTCAACAAAATAAGATGCTAAATGAAGCAGGAATATCGGTCAGAGTAGAATATTGTGACTTCGTGGGTTCGTGAAATGAAAGTCCAATTACACCACTCAAAAATATTCTTTATTTCCACCGACTTACAGTTAAACACTTGCCAATTACACAGAATTACGTAATGCACACAATTACGATTCACCAGTTCGTCCGTTACAATTCCACTTTACGCTCACAATTACGTAAATTCTTCCGTTGCACGTACACAGTCTTCTCGTCCTTACACTAGCACTGCACTCTTACGCTGCTTGCCAAGAACTCTGACTCACTCACCTCCAGCGTGTTGCTTATATAGGGTCAGCTGGCCGATCGAGAATGTTCTGGATTAGATGAAATATCCCGTAAGTCGAGAAATCAAGGGTAGTGGAAAGAGATGGCACGGTAATGTTTTTTTCCCCAGCCACCCCACGTTACCGCTATAAGACAAATGAGGGGGCGTGTCCGAGCGCCTCCGTCTCTTGCTGCTGCCGTCAGCTGGTTCTATAGGGTGCTCCAACATTTGGGTGACAATATTGAGGAATTTTTGAGACATGGTGAGTTATCTTTTTCTGGCAAAGATGGAATCACAATTGTTGCAGTATTCCGCAATATACCACAGTTCCAGAGCATTTCAGAGTATCCAGACTGTTCAAGTGTTTCGTAGTGTTCCAGACCTCTTTGTTGTTCATCCATGTGCCTCCAGTTACCAGTTTTGCATCATAATAAAGTGAAAGCCGCAGAATTATTGTAAAAGTGAATACAACCACAAGTTAATAACTTTAGGTAATAAGGAACAATGCTGATTAATTAAAATCATAATTTATAAGCATTTAAAATGTAGGAGTAGCCCTAGACAGCTGCATTAAAGGCAGGAATTTGTTTAAGACAATGAAATGACAACTGCAGATTAAATTTTAACCAATGTTATTGATGAACCTACGCTACTTTCTACTACATGCCCTCTTTTGACATAATTGCTTGACTGATATCTTCTCTGTACCCCGCAATTAAATATGTGTAGAAAAACCTAAGTATAGGTAAATAAATGATTATGTAGAAAATGAAGCTATCTGCAGTGAAGCAGTGAATATTATACAAATATAACAATTTGTAACAAAAGCTTCACTTAACTTAAGAAAATGGTGTTACTTCTTCTTTCTAATTGATATCGATTTCACGAACTCTTGTCCGCATCTTCAGTCAAAGATGAAAATCTGTTGTTTTCTTTGACTGAAGATGCGGACAAAAGTTTGTGAAATCGATATCAATTAGAAAGAAGAATTAACACCATTTTCTTAAGTTAAGTGAAGCTTTTGTTACAAATTGTTATATTTGTATAATAGGTAAACAGGCAACTTACAATACAGGTAGACTATTGCAGTTCTTTTGCATATGATATTCTAATTAATTGCATCAAACCAAGATTAAGCATATAACAATGCTTTCTGATACATGTGGTGCACAAATTAAAAACAGTGATGTTGCTGCTTTTTTTTTTTGTGTGTAATTGACGTCCGCCCCAACGTTAAGTTATATCGGACGGTGAATGAATTGGGTGAAATGGTGCTCAAATGAGTCCAGGGTCCATGGAGCTTAGAGTTACCCGACATTCGTCTTGAAGGATAAGGGAAAACCCTGGAATAACCTTATCCAGGTAACTCACCCTGACCAAGATTCCAACTCGGGACCTCTTGAATGTGAGGCAGACATGCTACCATCTATGCTACCGAGGCGGGCGATGTTGCTGCCATGTTTATGGGTGTTGTGCAAAATTTTGAGACTCTTGAGACACTAGATCACAAGTTTTTTGTGCTTGAAAGTACACACATGGTCAACGATTCCATCACAGCATTATAAAAAAGTGCAAATGCAAGTTCAGAGTCAGTATAGAACACCCATATGACTGGGCCCAGTTGATGAAAAAAGCTGAAAACAATAAGCCATTCATAGTGAAAGAAATGCAAGGAAATGAGTTCTTTGATTTTGCTTTTCTGTTGAAATATCATCTTCAACAACAAAAGGTAAATGTGGTGACTGGCTGAATTCGAAGGAACTGATGTGCTCCATTATCAAAGAGTAAATTTGGCATTCTTTTTTAATTCTTTCATTATACTATCACTATTAGGAAAGGGTTTTAATATGGTTTTGGCAAATAAATTATAGGAAGGGGTGGAAAGTGAAGTTGTTACAGGTGCTATGGACTAATTTAGAAGGGAAAGATTTAAGTAAACTTTTATAAACGCATTGTGAGCAATGTACGAGTATTTGAATAATGTATATGTTAGAGAGATGAAAAAGAGAGTATGTGCAATTTGTATGATTGGGATTTTAAAGTAAGTCCTGTATTATTTAATATATTTGTTGTGGACTTAATTGAAGAGGCTTCAATTAAAATCTACATTTATCAATAATTCATAAGGAAATACCAGCTGTATTGTTTGCAAATTTGAAAGCTTAAGCTTTTTGCTCTGTAAAGAATGTAGTCAAAAAGTGAGCAGTAGAGTTATAGTTACAAAGAGTTGCTAGTTTAGAGTAGTAGGTAAAAGGACAGAACTCCACCTCTGTATAGGTAGTGTGGGTGAGTGGGTGCATGTGCGTGCATGCATGCCTCACATTCAAGATAACCTGAGTTCGAATCTGTGTCAGGTGAGTTATCTGAATAAGATTTTTCTGGGGTGTCCCGTTAACCCAAAAGATGAGTGTTGGATAACTCAAGCTCTGTAGACCCTAGGCTTATTTGAGCATCATTTCACCCACTTCATTCATTGTTAGATATGACTTATGTTGGAGTAAATTTAAAAATAAAAGGACAAGCAAAAAAAAGGGGGGAGGCAAAGAAATTTGATTGTCTAGGAGTACGGTTAAGTGTTGTTGCTTCCTGAAGTGATCAGAGAAAGTCAGTAGTCATAGGTAAATATCAATAAAGGTTAAAGATCATGTCTAGAAATTATCAGAAATAAATGCTTAATACAATTTCTTTCTTGGAAGTGTTGAAAACAGTGTTGTTGTAATAAATTAAATTTAAAGGGAGTCGATTAGTGACACTAAACCACACTTCTAAATTTTCCCGGAATATGTTTCAGAGACTGCCTCCATCGTCAACCGGACATCGACTGGTTCTCCTGGAGGCGGTTCGGGTAACTTGGTGAACAAATGTTTCTGTGGGATGTCAAAATTGAAGACTTTGTTCCTATTTTTTGAAATGAAGATTTGTTCCCATGTGGACAGTTCTTCTTTTCCTGATGTATGTTTTAGTATTGGTTCTGGATTTGTGTTTTTTTTTTTTTTTTTTTTTTTTTTTTCCCAAAATGCGTGGCAACTGCTGATTTTTCTTATTGTTTATATTTTATGTTCCTAAAGTGTTCATTTGCTCTTGTTTCTAAATTGCTTTTGGTTTTTCCAATATAATTTTGACTACAATCTCAGTGTTCAATTTGATGTATACCAGGTTTTTTGTTAGATGGAATGGCATCCTTGATGTTTGAGCAAATTAGGTTTTTTAAGGAGTAATGCTTGACTGGTGGTAGTTGAATATTTTTTATTTTTTTTTTTTAAATACTAAAACATACATCATGAAAACAAGAACTGTCCACGTGGGGAACAAATCTTCATTTCAAAAAATAGGAACAGTCTTCAATTTCAACATCCCACAGAAAGATTTGTTCAGCAAGTTCCACGAACTGCCACCAGAGGAGACCTATGACAAAATATCGCCAGCTACACTGCTGAGAACCAGTCGATGTCAGGTTGATATGGAGGCAAAGTCTCTGAAACATGTTCCGGGAAAATTTAAAAGTAAGTGTTGTTTAGTCACTGATCTTTCAAAAAATGAATTTGTGCCATTTTGTTCATGAGGGAAATAACTGTATGTGTGATTGGAAGAATTTAGTAACAGTGTAATTTTTTCTTTTTCATTATTTTGCTTTTAAAGTTTTATTTATGGATTCAATGCAGTAATTTAATGGGTTGGTTTCCACTTTTTGATAATTAGTATCCTTTAACAATGGGCAACCCACTTTCACCCTTTCTGACAAATTTATTTATGAGTGCATTTGAAACACAAGTTAAAATGGCCTTTCCATGGATTTTCAAGGTTTGGTACAGATATGTAGATATTTTTGCAATAGTTCCAATTAGACATTTAGATGATGCATTAAAATTACTCAGTCTGCAAGAAAAAACTGTCAAATTCACAATAGAAAAGGAAGACATTGGACAGCTCTCTTTCTTGGACATAAATAACATCAGAAATGACACAAAAATAAAATTTTGGAATTCACAGGAAGCCAACACAGAAAATTACATAAAAAATAAGTATTACCCAGTTACACATAAGCATGCAATAATAAACATTTTACACGCAGATCAGTCAACATACCTGTGGATAAAGCAAACTACTACAAGCAACAAAAAGCCATAATCCACGTAGCATAGGAAAATGGATACAACAAAAGTTTGGTGTTCAAGAAAATTAAAAAGGTTAAACTAAAGAAAACCATTTAGGAAGCAACCACATTCACTAAAGAAAAAGAAAGCATATTCAGTAGATTCATGTACCTCCTGAAAACATTTAATAAATTCAAAAGGTCTTTAAGGAACAAAATATCATCTTGGCACCTACAAATACATAGATACGTATTATTAAAATAGTTAAATTCATAAACAAAATATGCAACCCCACCAATTAATAGATCCAGAATATACCAAATAAGTTGTAAGGATTGTAAAAAATGCTGCCTAGATCAACACAAAAGAAACCCAGAAACCAGAATCAAAGAGCACTGTAGAAACATCAAATTAAAACAAGCATCAGCATTTCATTTTTGGAACAACCATGACGACCCAAAACCAAATTACTAAAAGGGATGATAAACCAAAACAGACAACACTGGAGAACATCTTAATATGGAAAAATAAGGACCGAGTAATGAACTTAGAAATCCCACTAGTAGACAATTTGACAAAGAAGTTGATAGTTCCACCATCGGAGAGAAGAGAGCAAATAGCAAGACAGTAGTTGGATGGAGGTTGAAAATGGATGCAACGGCTTCTGAAACTAATCCTTGTTTCACGTAAGCTTGCCCAGTATCTCTTAACGGTCACGTGACCTAATCACCTCTCATTGGCTGCTGTTGTGGTAATGACTGTCGTGCGGTAAAAATTAGTTCGTTATTTAACATGGTGATATATCTTTATATGTTGGAAGAGAATTGTCAAATTTATATTTTCGTAACTGTTTTAATTAAATATATTACGCAACAGAGTTGATTTATCTGAAATGCATGTTAATTTTTAAACGAAGCAAAGAGGAGGTTCCTTTACTCGCAAGCACATGGCACGATAGCACGTGATTTAGCGGTAGTGGTGACATATTTGTTTATATGACTTTTATCACTGACCTTGTTTTGAACTGGATTAGACATATATCGGCATTCGAAGGTTGTTGTGCCTAGTGTGAAAGCTAAGTTATTTTATTGATCGTTTATTGCACGGTACTTATATGAATAATGGCAGTCTACCGCCAGTTTTTCGCTGAAGTATCGCAAGGGTAAATCTTTACAAACAGGCGAAAAAAGAATTGTGTTCTATGTGTCGCAAAATATACTACCTTGACAAGACTTGGGAGAATGAAGAACACACGAAATGTAAGGTATGGCGTGACACGACTTTTAAGACTGAAAGACAAGCATTTTTGAAAGGTATGTGTGCTGGTTTAAAATATCCCAGTGGAAAAGGCCGAAGGCCTTTCATTATAAACTTGTATTTTTGCATGCCTTAATATCCTTATTTGTATGATTTTTATTTATCTTCCCGGCAATAATTATGACGTTTACTGCAGGTTTAACTGTGACGGAAAGGCACCGCCTATGGCCTATGGCGCGAAAGCATTAGCCAATTAGGGCGAGGGTAAGGTAGAGTAACGCAGAGTTATACATGTCAGCGGGGCAAGGTTATATGAAACAGAGATTAGTTCCTCAGTAATACAAAAATGTAAGTGATGAAGTGTTAAAAACTGAGTAAAAATAGTTTTTTCAATTAATTACTCTATACGTTAATATGAATATCCTTAACAGTGGAGTACTTGCATTTTTAGCTGTTCTAAACTAAGAACATAGTATATTTGAGTCCAACTCAGGAATTGTAGTGATAATTGCAAGTCCTGGTTCTCGTTAGGAATTAATGAGATTCAGGTCCAAATTTTGTATAATGACCTTAAGGATTTATTCCTAGTAGTGAACTAATCCCCACTTTCTGTGGAGGTTAAGGTACTAACTTTGAGTTACACATACAAACACGTGTGTGCATGATTATAAGAATAATTTCCAGATTTGGGACCAGGAGGAGTTTTCTAAATTTTGTGTGCATTGGCTGCTGTTGTGTGCATGCACATGCGTGTGTAAGTGCATGTGTGCCTTTACATCCTAACTTTAACTGCAATGGTATTTAAGCATGGTTTACTGCAGAGGTCATATTAGCAGAATGTACTGCCTATCTGCAATGCTGTTAACTTGTGTGCAGTGGTTTTTCTTTGGATATAATGCATTAGATCACACACACACATTCTTACTCTCCTTCATCAAACTTTGGGAAGTATAGGCAATTACCTTGGCTAGAGAAAACCTCCCACCACCCAGCTGGGAATCAAACCCATGACCCATTTTGTAGCAGTAAGGTTTCTATCAACTGAGCTATGGAATCAGTCTCTTGTTTTATATTCTGATATATTTCATTCTGTTATATTTCTAATACCTCCAGCATTATTCTTAGGCTTAGTTTGCTTATTGTACAGGTCTTCGTAAAGTTTCCGGACTCAGATTTTAGTTCCAGTTTTATTTTTCATACAAACCGAATGGGTATGCACATTTGTTGCACACACCTTTACCTTTACATACCTTTACCTGAAACCAATTTTGAATCCCATTTTTTAGAATCTTGCAGTCTCTGAGAGCAATAAGTAAACTGATATGTCAGCAAACCATTTTGTGTGCATTACTTTTGTGATGTCCCAGTTCACTAAACAATCACTTTTTCTTACAAACACATTACACATGTTGCACAACACTCTCCATTTTAATCTTTTACAGCAAGTGCAGAAAATGATCACCTGTTCTTGCAAACACAATTCCACTCAACGCATGTTCCGTGACACCTTTTTAATCTGACTGGTGTTATTTTGGCAATAGAGTTAGAAATTGCATCTTTGAGTTCTATTAGTGAGTGTGGGTTGCCACTGTTCACTTTTTCCTTTAAATAACCCCACAGAAAGAAATCTGGAGAGGTAAGATCGGGCTAACGTGGAGACCATAAATGTTACAAGATAATTTGATTGCCAAAAATACCCGTAATATCTCCATGGTCTCCTTTGCATTATAAGTGGCACCATCCTGATGAGACCAACTATCACATTTATCCTGTTCCAATTGACTGTTTCCTCAAAGAAGAAGGATGCAACAATCCTTCGCGATACCGTACACCAAATGCCGACTTGTTCTGAATGAAGCGGTTCTTCATGATGATGATGATGATGATGATTTGTATATAAGGGCGCTCAATTGCTTGGTCATCAGCACCCTTACAAAAACTAACTCATGGCAATAGCCAGATATAAATTACTCAAAATTAAAAAACAAAAAGAGATCAAAACAAAATGACAATAAAATAAATACATGCGAATGAAAAAAAAAAAATGATAAAAGCTATAATTAACCATCAAATACCAAAAGACATAAAAAAGCAGTTTTCCATATTAACATTTTATGAAAACAAACTACCTGCCCAGTGGTGGTCAAATCAGTTTGTTCCTTTTCTTAGGGGCCGAGCTAGTATTTTCAGCAGATTTATCCTGCCTTTTTCTCACTGTCGTTTTAGTAGTGAGGACAGGATTTTCCTGCTCTACATCCTCAGTGGAGGAGGACCGCTTTCCTACTGATCATTTTGTTTTGAGTGGCTCGAAACGACCGGAAACTCTAATCAGCGAAGGTGAGAGCCGGCGGTCTGCGTCCTCTCCAGATGATTCCTCAGATGTTCTCGGAGGAGATGGTCGTGGACTTTTGTGCTCCTTTTGCGTGGTAATAGCCTTATTTTCCCTGAGAGAGTCAGTTCTTTCATATGAGGTCTTGAACTTTCTGGGCGATGCATTATATATTACTGGTACACATATTTTCGAGGTAGATGCTTTCTGCAGTGACTTGGCTGCAATGTTATTCATAGGACTGGACTTAGTGGGTGTAGTCACTGTTGTTCGTGCTGGTCTCTGCTGCTTTGGCTTTGATGTGGGTGTAATTGTTCTTTCGGACATTACTGCCCCGTTTGTCGCTAGTTTGTGTTGCGATTTCACATCTAGGTACCGGCTTAGCTGCAACTGCACTATAAGTAACAGTCCTAGGTACAGAAGGCTGATGAATATGCAAGAGTTTCCGGGCTTCAACGAACGACACCCTCTCTGTTACTCGGATCTCTTGGATCGCCTTCTCCATAAAACAGGGACATTCTCTGGAGTGTGATGAATGATTACCACTGCAGTTAACACACATTGCGGGTGAAGTACATGCATTATCGTGCTTGACTTCCCCATAGTCAACGCACTTAGCAACTCCATTACATGAATCACTTGTGTGGCCATAGTGCTGGCATTTATAAAACCTCAATGGATTGGGTATATACTACCTCACTTCAATAGCTTCATACCCTGCCTTAATCCTTTGCGGGAGATCTACCCGATCAAAGGTAAGAAACAGGGTCCGAGTGGGCACTAGTTCACTTCGTTCTTTGCAGTGAACTCGATATACATTTGTAACACCTTGTTCCGCCAAGTTTTCCTGAATCTCCTCATTGGACATACCGTCCAATGCACTGGTATTTACAACACCATGTGAGTAGTTCAGAGTCCTATGCAATTCCACATGCACCGGATAGCTCGCAAGCATATTGGTTTTCAAAATTTTCGCAGAGTGCGTCGGAGAAACTGATTCGACCAGGAGCGTGCCATTGCGAGATCAAGTACATGATTGTACAGGACCAGCAATACTACCTAAACCCCTCTGAATAATGAACGGATTCACGGTAGTAAATTTTCGACCTTCCTCAGTTCTAAAATTAATACAATACAATACAATGTTTATTAGCCACAGGAATTCATACAGAATTATAGGCATTGTCAATATAGTTGCAGTATTTAACAATATTTACAGTTCATCTATGAGGTATTTACAATCTAAAGTTTTCAAACAATTTACACAATTACACTTAATTTTAATGCTTTGGCCAGCTAAAATTCTTCATTGGTGAGTCTTCCAATCTTGGATACATGAAACAAGAATAGAAATAGAATACATTAGTATTATTATGCTCAAGAAACTGATTAATTTATGCTTTACCTGATTTGTATTCTAGGTATTCATTTACTGAGTAAAACTGATTTTTTTTAAAGAAATTGTGTAGCTCTGTCTTAAACTTTTTTATAGAGGGTATGTTTTTTAATTGATTTGGCAAGTGGTTGTATAGCATTAAACCCATGTATTTGACAGAAGTCTCTCATTAGATAGCAAGGACCACAAGACTCAGCTATTTCCTTTCCACGTTTTATATTAAGGTTTGCCATAAGAAATGGAATATGTTTCATCCCCCAGTGCTCCCCACCCACCACGGAGCCCAACAAGGGGTCATCCCACTGGGATGACAGGGCTACACAGGGGATATAGCGGGCTCGCCATCCCACTCACCCTGGAGTTCGGTACAGTACCTAGTCCAGGCCGATTGATTAGGGGTGGGTTAGTCCCTAACCTGCCGTTTAGGCGAAGCAGAAACCAAAGTAGTGTATTGGAAATGCGCACCCTCCCCTAATTCAGAAGAAGACTGGAACGAGCTCAGATGCATATCCCTCAACCACCAGGATAAACCTTTCCACCGACACGGATCTCCACGCACGGCCTACACGTGGGTGGGTGTTTTGTCTGACTCCTCACCACTTAGAGGAACCCGCATCGAGGGTGTCAGGGTGGCTCGGGACCCCATGATCACCAATTCCCATACCTACCGCAGTAGACCCCTGGGGGGGGGGGGGTGGCTCTTCATTAAAGACATGCAGATTTTCAGTTGCCCAAGTTCTAGTGTTCTGGGAGTTAATGTAGCCATGTAATTGGAGCCATGCCTCTCCCGTAAAAAAAAAAAAAAAGTCTTACCCAGATTGGCTACGTGTGGAAGAACAAAACCATTGATAGTGACGGCGACGTTTCACTAGGTTGGGCGGCCATAGCTCCTGGACAACTTTAACACGATATGGTTGCAGTTTGGTCACCTTAAAAGCTTTATGTGTGAAGCTAATTGATGATCCAATTTGTTGTGCCAAAAGTCTTACCAATTTTGTGTCGATGTAAAAAGTCACTGCTCCATATCATGAACAAAATCTTCTAAGACTACCTTGGGTCTACCACTCTGTCGTCTATCATCCATGGAGCCTGTATCACAAAATTGGCGCACGAGATCCTAAACATTAGTTTTACCTGGTGTCGGATCATTTGGAAACAGCCTTCACCAGCTCTCTAAACATCTTTCATAGGACTTGAACTCAAAAGTATGCTTCCAGCGTAGCGACACGTACATGCGTAGAAGTCATCCCCTACTGCGATTCGTGTGTCCCTCCGAGAAACCCAAAAGCTACACTGCCCTAAAAATAGTGCAGAGCCCTTCTTCAAGGTTACAGCTATCCGAAAATGTGAGTCTGGTGACTTTTCGAATTTGTATTTATCTTTTTAATATGGCAATACTACTTGAATATGTCACTTATATTAACCTGATATTTGTAAAGGCATCTAACCTATTTTGTAGGTAATCTTCACAAAGTATATTAGCATCATACCTTGATCTAAATGGCTAATTGTGCTCTCTCATTGGAGAAAAGTCCATATAAGCAGCATTCGAAAATCATGCAGCATATTTCCACACTGGTCTACATTGCATGTATTAACAGCAAAGTCCTACAAAAATTAGGCTTTCCATTTTCTTCTTCTAAATGTACATATAACTTTGTGTGTTTGGAGGAATTGAGTGACATCCAAAGTAATTGATAAAACTATTTGTAGTCAGTTTTTTACACTGTCACTTTTTGATTTTTTGAGGGACAAAACAAAAGATCAAATCCCATATACCGAGTAAGTTGCTGGGATTATAAAAGTTCTACATATTGCAAACTAAAAGAAACCTAAAAATCAAAGTCAAAAAACATTTTACAGTCATCAGATTGAAACAGGAATACAAGTCAGCAGTTGCGTTTCACTTTTGGGATGAAAACCATAACCTTGACTTGAGTCCAAAATGATTAAAAGGTGTAATAAACCGTGGCACATTAACTGTGTAGGAGAGCATCTTAATATGGAAATATAAAGACTGAACAGTAAACTCTGAAATCCCTGTAGTCATTTTGATAAAGAAGTTCATAGTTCCACCACCAGAGAGAACACCGCAGGCAATGCCACCAGAAGACAATCATACCTTCGAGGTTGAAAATGGAAGCAAGAAGTCCCAAAGCTAGTCTCTCAAAAAATAAAAATGTAAGTGACGGAGTGTAAGGAAACAACTGCAAATAGTTCTGTCAATTAAATTGGTCATCACTGTTACTAAATTCCTGCAAACATGCACAATGAAAATGTTATTAAAGCAGTTGCAAATAAGATGCTAGTAAGAGGCATTTTGTGTCATTCAGTAACTGCTCCTTGAGATCCTTAAGGCGGACATTTTATTCCTTAGCTGTTTCATTCAAATCATTAAGCTTATTATTATTCAGTCTGGTAATAAATTCAACATCCTTGTATGTTTTTTTTTTTTTTTTTTTTTTTTTTTTTTTCACAGGTTGTGCTCGTCATCCCTGGCTTGTTTTGTTTATTGGCTTTAATGTGGTCATTGGTCTGGGACATGGAATTAAGTACTTAAATGTAACAACCAATCCTGTTGAACTCTGGGCTTCACCATCAAGCAGATCTCGAGTTGAACGAGAGTACTTTGATAGTCACTTTGAACCTTTCTACCGTACAGAGCAAATTATCATCCGAGCTATAGGGCTGCCAAGTGTAAGTGCTTACATGTTTCTTACTAATATTAGATTTAGTATACCTTTCTGTTAATGGTAACAAAGCTTATTCTTTTTGTCCTCTTTTTTTGTTCAGATTACACACAACACATCAGATGGCCCAATTATTTTTGGTCCCGTGTTTAACAAGAAATTTCTGGAGACCGTTCTCTCACTACAGGAGAAAATAAAAGCAGTAAGTACAGACAAATAAGAGCTTTACATCAAGGAATACATTATCAGATATCTCTTAGGTTAGAATGTGCATTAGAATCAGCACTAGAGCTACCATTGTTTAGGCATGATGTTGACTCGCTGAGATAAAAGAACATTTTAAATGATTAGAAAGGTTATTACAACAAAAGAATACAGTGCTATGGCTGTACTTATTCACATTTCCATTTTTAGCCTGATTGTGATTAGTATAAATAAGAACAATTTCTACAAGCTCTGTATTTAAACTAATATATGATAAAAAAAAAAAAAGCCAGTAATAAACATACTTGTTATGGGAAATTGCATTTGAATTTAAAATAGTTATATAATCAAGTTTGTCTTCAATGTCAGCTGCACATTTAAAATTTAAATTATGTAGAGTCAACGTGAAAAATTCATTGCTTTAGCCGGTACTTAAAGCACGGATGTCCCGGTTTCTGTCCGGTCGTTCTTAACCTTTGAGGTACCATGGCCAACATGCTGTTATGGCATGAAATTCTCCAATTGACTCGTATGTTTTACCGTTAAACTGCTGGGTGTCCTTGTATTCGAGATACACACCGTTTGCAGCGACTTACTATTGTAAGTACTTGAATCCCAGGCTTCATCATTAAACCATTATTATTAGGTTTAAGTTATACGTTCTGTGATTTAAGGTTTTTACATGATTTTATACTAAGTAGTGGAATCTCTTAACAGTTTATATATATTATATTAAATTTCCTTATAATTTTAATTTTATATCATACATTTTGTCCAAATCTATACTTCAAAAATAAACTAGTAAATAATGTGTCCTTCAGTTTTGTGGATTTTATCACTGGTCAACATGCCCTTGTTTTTATCCTGGAAATCTCTCATAAAATTGAGATATTAAATAATTCATTATGTATATTGTTAGTCAATTATCATAATCTGCCATTACACCCCTAGTACTATTGCTTTGCAGATTAATGTTTCTTTTAGCTTAATTCTGCATTTATCATTCAAACTGTGTTCCTTCACATTGCTTTCTTTCTGATCTGCTAAATCAGGTTGTGATAATTGTGCCTTGCTTAGGACATTGAAGATATACCAAGTGTGAGTTCAGCCTTATAATGTTTATCAAAAGTACCATAGATTCAAACTGTTTTGTCTTTACATTTAAATGGGTGCTTTGCTAATATGAACCACTAAGTCATTAATCTGCAGTAAGATTTTTGAGTATGAATGCTATATGTGTAAAGAGTGAAAAGTATCACACAGAAAATGAAGCTAGTCACAGTGAAGCAACAAATATTACACAAATAAAAATATTCGTAACAGAATCTCCACTTAACCTAAGAAGATGAAAAAGGTACTCCTCACATACACAGCATTTCATTTAAATATAATTACAGTTTGTAGAAAGTAAAGCAGGGGTTAAAAATTACTATCTTAAATTAAAATTTTTATTTCCAGATAAGTATTTCAAGTTTTCCCTGCTTCTGGGTTTAAGATTTTGTAATATTTTTATAACAGTTTTCAACATTAGCAATACTGAAAAAGTGCATGAAAGCATAGATTGGCATAAACTTCAACTGTAGCAAAAACATTTGTTATTTGATACTTTGGAGAAACTTTCTTTTGTGCGACGGGAGAATATTTTGTAAGTCCAAAGGTGCATGTATACGCATGCGCAAGCAGATGACCAAGCCGATTCTCACGTTGCAGCCAACATGAGAAAGATATGTAAAACTTGTAGCCAAACTCTGCAAAAATGCCCCAGACATGTGACACAGTCTGTGTGCAAAGGAACATGATTTGAGCAGGCTAAGTTATCGCCCGTTCAAATTTTGTTACTCATGCACTGCTTTGCGCATAAACAGTCCTACGACACGACGATAATGGAATGCTCCATAGGAAATGTATGAGCTCACGGACTGTATTGGACTGGTTCGGCTAGTGCCGCGAAGTGTCCATGATGTCAAATGATGCCAAGTATACTGTGAGGGGGGAAATTGGCGGTCCCGGCCACGAAAGTTTCTTCGTGGGCGCGTCGTATAGGGCAACTGGATCTTGGGAATGATTGACGTGGAAACAAATGAGATGTGGATGACGATATGCCCCAACAACAGGAGGGATGCAAATATGCTATACAGTCTAATTGCAGCGCCCACAATGAAACTTGCATCGTCCTATTTTGCATTCGTCGATCTAAATGATGTGATTGGGACCGCCAATTTTCCCCCTTGCAGTATACTTGGTGTTTTGTTTTTATAATTTACAATCCCATCTATGGCTGATTTTGAATCTGTTAAGATAACTATGTTTTGCTTTATGTATGGTCTGTACAGGACATTGTGAAATAAGAAGTTTAATTAAAGCTGTCGAATCAAGAAATCATGTCACCCTGTAATGGATTCCAGCCCATGTTGGACTTTTAGGTAATGAACATGCTGACTAACTAGCAAAAAAAAGGTGCAATTCAAAATATAAAGCCCGTAAGACAAACTGAAATGAATAAACAATTAAACAACATTAAGCTACATTTTAAAAGACAGCAGAGATTTGATGAAGGAGATAAACTAAAAGACAAGGATTATAAGAACATTGGAGACAAAACTGACATACAAAAACTACCAATAAAACTGTAGTGGCCCTATTTAGAATGGAAACTGGCCATGATTGTCTTGCAGAACACTTTTATAAAATACACTGCATATCTACACCCAAATGTACCATCTGTAAAGAGGATGTCATCATGAACAAACACCATTTAGACAAATGTAATGGTCTCAAAAGTCGGAACCTACAGGCTTTATATTGGGAAGCCAGGGGGAAAATGATGCAAATCAACTAATCCCCAGTGCCATTAGTCAACAACAAGTATACTTGGCGTCGTTTGACATCATGCACACTTCGCGGCAGTAGCCGAACCAGTCCGATACAGTCCACGAACTCATACATGTATTTCCTATGGAGCACTCCATTATCATTGTCATAGGATTGTTTATGTGCAAAGCAATGCATGAGTAACAAAATTTGACTGGGTGATAGTCTGCTAGATGGTGTAATTTCGGGACAAGTACAACTGTTGGCAGCCTTGCATTCAGTGGAGAAACAAGTATAGTTTGGCTGCACTGAATTCTTCAATAGGGCTACATTATGCAGTAAGTAAATAAACAAACAATAACGTTAAAAGAATGCCCTTCAACATGAAATTGCACTAAAAGTAAACAAATTATATTAAAAATAATGGTTGTATATAAAAACATAAAGTGTGAAGGAATTAAAAAAAAATCGCCACATTGCATATTAGAAAGAAGAGCCGATACTTTTTATAACCTTTATTTGAACTTGAAATAAAGCCCTTAGCAATTCAGAAATATCAGCAATCAATAACTCTACCCAGCATGATTTTTGCAGCAAAGCAGCTGATTAGCGGCTATGACTAAATAAGGTCTTCTGACTTCAGAAATATCACTGGTTTTCCTGTATCACATCTAGTTTTTATGTTAATCATGATATACTGTCTTAAAATTATCAACTGGAGGATTGTAGGCTGTTTTTGGATTCCTCTCAAAGGAGCCTGAAGGATGTACTACTTCATAATCGAAACATTCTAGCTTTGATACCTGTGGGACATTTCATTTCACTGAAAGAAAATTATCTCACACTGCAAATTATTTTGGACAAAATCAAATCAAATGTCATGAGCACAGGTGGAATATGTGTAGTGACTTGAAGGTGTGTAGTATTCTATTAGAACCACAAGCAGGCTACACTAAATATCCTTGTCATTTAAGTGAATGGCATAGCAGAGCTAGGGACAAGCACTAGTCTGCACCTACCTGGCCCAAGAGAAGTTTTGACACAGGGAGTAAAAAAATGTTACAAATGCTGCCTTAGTTTACCCACAAAAAGTTACTTTGCCACCACTTCACATCAAACTGGGAATCATGAAGCGGTTTTTTAAGGGCTTGAGCAGTAGCAGCCCTTGTTATCAGTATATTGCAAGCAAATTTCCACATTTATCAGATGCAAAAGTCAAGCAAGACAATTAGATGGGCCACAAATTAGAAAGTTGCTGAAGGACTCAAACTTTGAACAAACAAATGCTGTGGAACTTGTTACATGGAAATTTAACTGTATTGGAACACCACAGTGAAGCGAAATAATTTAATAATTGTTACATGGATTTCAATGAAAGACGACATGACAAGTTTTCCTAGGAAATGCAAAGAGTGAACAGTATGAAACAATAGTGAAAAAATGTTGGATCAAATGAAGGAGTTGGGGTGTAGAATGAGGCTGAAACTGCACTTCCTTCATTCTCATCTCGAACACTTTCCTGAAAACCTTGTTAATGGAGACATGGGAGAGAGGTTTCACCAAGACATCAAGGAGGTAGAAAGAAGGTATCAAGGGAGGTGGAAAGCACCAGTGATGGCAAATTAGTGTTGTTTGAAAAGAGATGGCACACATGTAGCCGCCAGATGCCAGGTAGCCAAGCTATGCTTCAAAGGGGACATCTAGGACTGTTCACACTAAAGATGACTACAATTTTTTCCTGTAATATCTTCTGGTGTTATTTCACGTATACATTGCCTTTGTGAATTCTTTGGTCATATTTAATTGCCAGAGCACAGAAATCGCGAACTTGTACATTTCAGCAATATGTGAACCAAGGATTCTGGTTTATTGGCACTTATATAGATAAAACTTGTGTTTATTTGCCCTCCTCTCACAAAACATAGTGGAGTAGACATGTCGTTGACCACGTAGAAAATGAAGCTAGCTACAGTGAAACAATGAATATTATACAAATATAACAATTTGTAACAAAAGCTTCACTTAACTTAAGAAAATGGTGTTAATTCTTCTTTCTAACTGATATTCTTCTTTCTAATTGATATCGATTTGACAAACTCTGATGCGGACAAGAGTCGACAACAGCTGATGTTAGGAAGATCCTAACGATATGCGTTCTAGGTAATTACAAGCAATAAGTGGAGCATTGAGTATTAGTTCGACTCAAAATTATATTAATTTTGTGCTTCATTGTATCATAGTCCTTACACATTGGAATATAGAAAATTAGCATTTTATTCTGTAAAACAATTAAGAAAAATCCAATATAAACATTTCAACAAAGTCAATAACATCTCATTTTTCTGCTTGAAATAATGTAAAGTTCTTGCCCAGAATCCAAAATTAATAGCAAATCTACCTAGGAAATCAGCAGTTGCAGCCTTCTGATTATTAACAAGATATGATTGCATGGCTAAACATTGAAGTAATTCTGAGTTCCCAGTTTGTCCACTATGCAGTCTAACATTGAACTATGATCATCTTCAGAAATGTGCATCATTTCACAATATACACAATGATTATGAAAAATATTGGAGTGCAAGAAGGCTAATGACTTCATTGTCAACTGTCGGGTGTTAAAAAACAATATATGTGACAATGTGGAATGAATTTTTACCTCAATTTCTGTTACTGGAACCACATCAATGAAGGTTTTCAACTTTCTGTGAGCTCTGTAACATCTGCAACAGAGAGAAAAACAAAAGTGCTTGTAATAATTATTGACATACAAGATTTGAAACTTTGGTGGCAAACGTTACTATAACATGTACTGTCTGCTCACACAAGGCTAGTGGGGAATGAAGGGGAGAAGAACTTGAACTATTTATTTGCTCTGTTTACTATGAAATGAGTATATGAGAGTGCATATGCATCGCCCATGCTGCCAGGATCTAATGCCCGTGTCAGTAGCTGCAGTGATAAGTATTATGCATGGGTGAGTTATGTGACAACACTGTGAAACTAGTATCCATATCATATCCAGAAGGCAAGCATAAACACAGCAGAAGTGATTGTTACATATTCCTCTGCCTTGCCTCTTGTGCTGGGCAGACAGTACATTTATAACTGCTTCATTTCATAGCAATTGTTTACTGTTGGTTTTGGAAAGACAAAGCTGTCCTAATTGCACAAGCACCAGGGCCCAGTTCAGCAGTAGCCCAAAATGTATTCTCTTTTGGATCCCAATTCGAGATAAATGTAATATCCTATGTAAATATTAATAATTCTTACAAATGCAGCAAGAAATAAGTATACCACTACAAAAATAATAGTTGCATTAATAAGTGCATTACATAGCAAAATGGTTGATTGTGACTTAGGCAAACAGCATCTATTGTCTGTCCACCACAAGAAGGTAAAGCAGAGGAGTGTGTAATGTAATCACTTTTGCTGTGTTTATGCTCGCCTTCCAGATATAAGGATACTAGGTTGATGTAAAATAGTGTTATCACATAACTGACCCATTCATAATAACTATCACTGCAGTTACTGAAGTGAGCATTAGATGTGGCAGCATGGGTGACTCATATGCATCTCGTATACTCATTTCTTAGTAAACAGATCCACTAACAGAGCAGATAAACAGTTCAAATCTCTCTGCCTCTTCATATTCTGCTTGCCTTCTTGTGGTGCGCAGACAGTACAAGAGCAGTTATTTTTATCCTTTGCCAGAAAGAATAAACTGTTACACACAGTTTAATTATTTTGCATTATATTCTTTTAACTGATGTAAAAATGAAAATATAACTCCCTTTAGTCCATTTCATGCAGTTCTCTTTTGATAGTACAAATGTTATTAAAATGATTCGTTATTAATCCATTGCAGATAAACACTATGAAAGTGCTGTGACCAGCACCATAAGCCATGACATTATTGCATTTTTAGTTATATGACACTCAAACCAGCTATTACTTATCTGCTGTTGCTGCCTCCTGGTATGCAGCATCACTATCAAATGTGTGGTGTAATGGTGTTGCAGTTGCGCCAATCATCTCTTTTCATTTGGGGTATACGACATCTGTGCATTTCCGTTTTCCTCCTCCTGTTTTTCATTGGCTAGGTCCTTTAGTGCTTTCCTTTTTAAATTATCATAGCACATTCTTAGTTTTACAGCACTTCTTTGTGTTACCCTTAAAACAAAAGCACTATTAGGACAAAAGCTGCAAAGCATATCTCTCAGTATAATGGATATCATTTATAAATTATTGTTGAGAAGATGATGCTGATTATATATAAGAATTGGTAACCTTTTCTTCCTGTTTTGCAAGAGCAGGTTTGCTTTGCATCAATAATCACTAATCCACAAATGAAAAATTAAATATTATTTTGTTTCCCGTTGTTTAAGGACTATGATACAATGAAGCACAAAATTAATTATTATTATTTTGTTTATTAACAACTATCAGTTGTCACGATGTATCATCATTGCTGGTGTGCTAGAATTTCATTCCACAGTAATCTTTATTCATACCGGTAAATCTTATGACATGCAGCTGTCGCTTTTTAGCACACTTTACAAACCGTTGGTCTGTGAGAATTTGAAACTGTGACCTTGGGATGTGTTGGCCAGCATGAGCCACCCAGATCGACTACACAATAAAATATAAAAATTTCAATATATCAGTATTATTTTACCCACTGTTGATAAATAATAATAACTTTAACCAGAAATTAATTGCCATCTTGTAAAAACAATAGACCACGAAAATACTTCAGCAAAAATCTTAATTTTGGAATACTGTAACATTTTTCGCTGACCTGGACTGCTGTTAAATTGTAAGGCCATCTGCTGCCGCATGGTCTCTTTCTTTTTGACAGTAACCCTATCAGACTTTTAATTTCAGCTTCCTCTTTGAACTGAGATGCCAGGTGTAATAAAATATCTACTTTGTAGGTAGAGGAATTAGGGATACTTTTGGTTTCCATTATTTAGATACTCACTACTTCTGCTATAACAGCTGTTTACCCACGTGTTTGTGCCTTGACAAATGCTAAGCAAAAAAACAAGCGACAGATGACAAACACGAGCCAGTGAACTTCCGGGTGTGTTTGATAATAGCCTTCTCAAAATTTACATTGGAAACGAGTGGTGTGCTCTACAGCAGCAAGTGCCTACCAGGTAATAACTGCCAGCTAAACAGCATTTAACAATGGTGCATCAGGATGTAAGCTATACCATGATCAACTTTTTACTCTGTTTATGTCTCAAGAAGGGTTTGTTTAACGAGATTGGTGCCCAGAGTCATAAGATGATATAATTCTTGTTTCCCTATATCTTCCACTCTGTTCCTAACTTCAACCCAGAAACCTCTTGACTATCTTCTCCCTCTCTTCCCTTATGTTACCCATTCCATTTTCCTGTAATATTCTTATACCCTGAATCCAATTCGTCCCAGGACAAGATTTCTCCTGCATCACTAAACATTTTTTCAGAATATTGTGAACTAGTGATTTTATTCTATACCAGTATTTCATCAACCTTTCTACTATTGTCCCCTCACTACCCACTCTTCACATTTCCAGCATTGCAGCAGCGTTTAGGGCTGAGGTAGGTAAAGCCAAAATCTGTTTACAAAACAATGTATGTACAGTACGTGCAAGATAAGTTGAGCGCTGGATTTATGGTGTGGTGCGGGCAGAGGGGAATAATAATAATTTAATTGTCATTGAGCTTTACAGCAATAGATAACGTCAAGAAGATATGATACAAATTATTATACTATAATACAGAGTATGTACAAAGTGAGAGCTAACACACTTTTGTTTTTGCAGTGTGGTCAACCTTGAAAAACACAGTTCAGCAAAATAGCATGTAAGATAAGCGAAGATATTCACAAATAATGTTGCATCCGCTGGAAACATTTCTTAGTTTTGCCCACGCCAGCTTAGTTGCTTTCAGATTACAGTTATATCGAGGAGACGAATAATAATGTCTCCTTTCGACAGCCATAACATCCACAAATGTTCATACAAATATATATAATTTTCAAGTAAATGCTGATGTACATTACCACCACACTCGTAACAGGGATAAACTGGCAATTCGAGCGCACCAAATGAGCCTTTATGACGGAAACAAGCTGCATAATTAAAACACTTTAAGAATAAGGTTAAGAAATTTTTGCTTGCACACTGTTTTTATACGGTTAATGAATTTTTAGAACTATAACCATGTAAATGAGCACTGGAAGCATAGTACATTCACAAACCTATAATATTCATATTATGACATTTCTTGTAGTAAATTAGTCTGTGCAAATACCACATGAAACCATAGAATAGCTGCTTACTGTGTATATTGTATGTAATCAATTTGACTTTATGTATATACTGTTTGATGTGTCTCATAACATGTATATGTTGCCAAGGACGAACTAAAATTCTAATTCTAGCATACGATTGTTGTAACCTGGTTAGCTAATTAACCTCAAAATTGATCAAAAAGATTTTTATAAGCAGTAAATAATTTTATTGATATTAAGTTAATTTAGATTTGGTAAATGAAATATGGCGGACATGATAGACTTAGTGTATTAGCCACTAGATGTCAGTGCATAGAGCATTTCAAATTTCAAAGTTGACATGTGTTTACGATTAGACGAAACCTACCGAATGAGGACTTGGAACCTGATCGCTCTATATGTGTGCGATAAGCTGAGCACTCAGGTTCCAAGTCCTCATTCAGTAGGTTTCATCTAACCCCTTATACACAGATGACAACTTTGAAACTTGAAATGCACTGTACATTCTGACATTTAGTGACTAATACTCTAAGCTTTCACATGTGCGCCATATTTCATTTTGAGCTATGTGTCCCCTTTCGACAGCCATATGTTTATTATAAACTGGTTAGCTGATTTACCTCGTCTACCTCTGTATAACTGTCTTCTGAATGCTTTGAGCTGGCTTGGGCAAAAATAAAGAATGTTTTCGGAGGATGCAACATTACTGTTGATACGTTGACCACAAATCTGCGGAAACTTGCTATAGAAGCATTAACTTCCATAACTGTGATGCATTGCAAGAAGGTCCATGAGCTGGAAGTAAAATATCGGAGAAACGATGGTGTAATGGAAAATGCAATTGATGAAATTATCAACAGCACATCAGAGGATTCTAGCGATGAAAGTGATGCACTGGACTTGAAGAATCACATAGCGAATGAGTATTTATATCTGTCTGAATTGTTGTTTTTTTTTTCCTTGGAAACAAAAGAGCGCTAGCTCTCGTTTCTTCCCTCCTGCTCGCATTATGCGAGTCGCATAAGAGCCGTAGATGCAAACGATGATTTGCGAAACATGTCCTCAAAATAGGTACGAAAGTGAAGCAGATGTGTAAAAAATACGACTCATCTAAAATTTAATAATTTTTCGCTTCACTGTGGTGTTCCAATACAGTTAAATCTCGATATATTGAAGTGACGTTAAGTCAAGAGGAACACGCGAAAGTTAGATCCAGCCAATTTTAAAAACCGGACAGAGTCGCATAAGAGCCGTAGATGCAAACGATGATTTGCGAAACATGTCCTCAAAATAGGTACGAAAGTGAAGCAGATGTGTAAAAAATATGACTCATCTAAAATTTAATAATATTCTAAGAATGTTACACAAGCTTTAGGAAAGCTATGTGATGATGAAAGGCTACTTGTAACATTAAGGTATATGGAGTGTAGGCACATATCCAAATGGTCTTCATGCTATCCAGTCTCATACAAACATTTTTCAAAAGAATGTGCTTCTTCCAACATTGGCAACTTGGTGGATTTTGGGCTGTATGTGGCCGATTTGAATTTCTGGAAGCTATAAAAACTGGTAGATCTTATGGAATCCTCCAATTATTACAATATTTTAAAAATCAGACTGATCCAATTTAGTATAAATTTTAAATTTGAATAATTCAACTATAAAATCATAAGATACTTCAGTACAATAGTTTGATTAATGTGTGATCTGACTACACCTGCACAACTCCAAAATGGTCATAAAAGTATGTTAGGGAGATTTGCTTCTACTTTCAGTATAAGTACCCCAGTTTTTGGATCTCAAGCCCAACTTGGGTTCTGCAGTTGAAGAGCAGGTCTAGATTCTGAGTAAATATGAAGAACACAGAAATACAAATCCAAAATGTGTGTGTCAACTTTATTATTTACCTTGTTTCTGAACTTAGAAAGGTCTCCCAAAGAATGTGGAAGTGCTTCACAAGAAGTCATCTGTAGCACCTGAAAATTGCTTGAAGAGTCGACAAGAGTATAATTCTCCTACTCTTGAAGTGTGTAACATAGAACTCCAGTGACAGAAAATCAACTTTGTGGAATGGCAGAATGTGATAGACATTTGGCTTGTGGGCTGAAGTCTCAAAATACAAAGATGCAAGGAAACAACCTCTTTTGGGAACTTAGCAAGGTAGTTCTATATGTACCTTGGTCTAATGCAAAATATAAGAAGTGCTTCAATGAAATGAACCCTGGTAAAAGCTCATTTAGGAACAGGGTGGAAAATATAATACAAATAAAATATTCAGTGATTATTTTCCACTTATCTTAAGATGTTGATGACAAAACTTGTATCTTCTATTTGAAATTAATTTCGTAAGCATTTGCCTACATCTTCAGTCAAACACATTTCGTTTTCAAACACACTTCGTTGTCAAGGATACTATGTATTTATGTATTTACGTATTGCCAACATCTGAAGACGAAACAAACCTAAACACAGAATCAATTGCAGGTATGTCAAAATTCATTACAGGATTTTTATTTTTTAGAATAAATATTTTTTCCCAAACCATTAAATCTATGGGAACATTTAATTGTTTTAGTAGTAATTTGACTTCGGGATTTATTTCATGGTTAAATGACCAAAAATGATCTGCCATGGCCGATTTATCAATTTGTTTATATCTAATGTTAAAAAAATGTTCTTTCTTTCTGGTTTCCAAACTACGTTTTGTCTTTCCAATATAAACCTGAACACAATCTAAGCAATTAAATTGATAAATACAAGATTTTTTATTATTAGGAAGTTTATCTTTTTTAGAAAATTGTAATAAATTTTTAATACTATATTTATTTTGAGGAACTAAAGTTATACCAACTTCTTTAAAAAAAAATTGAAAATGTTTATTAACCCAAGGATGGTAAGTAAATTTTTTAAATTTATAATCATCTTTTATTTTTTTAAGAGTAGAAATATCATTAATACTTTTTTGATATTTAAATTTTGATGAAAAATGTCATATGAAATCCTCTATTGAAGATTTGTGCTGGCCTTCAACACAAAAAAATGTACTGTCACAACTTAAGTTTCATGTAGTTTTAAAAATAATAAAGATTTCTGAATCATATTTGTTGTTTTGAAATGCTAGGCTTTGGCAATAAAGCCATTAGCTCTCTTGGTCTCCAATATTTCTGTGTAGTGGAGTCATTTCCTCTTCTTTGTTGCACAGAGGACAATTTGGACTTGTATAAATTCCTATTCTAAAAGCTTTTTTCAATATGAATTTCTTTTTTACATTTTGCTGCCTTTTTTGCCATTCCTGTGTATCTGGTGGTTATTGGACAATTCTGCTGTTTGCCTTGCTATGTCCCTTTCTTCTTTTAACTTTGATAGTTCTGTATTCCAAAAGGGTTTGTAATTTTTAGTTTTTCCTCCTGGGATCCATTTTTTTGCTGCTTCAAGAATTATATTTGTTATTGTTTTATTGAGTTTATCTACAGATGCTTCATGTTGAGCGGAGTAAAGATTTTGTCCAGTTTCCTCAGTAAATTTTTTCCAATTTGCTTTTCTAAAATTCCAAGAGTATTTCAACTTTGGCCTGCTAATATTTTGTTTGTCATGAAGTATTATGGATGCAATAACTGCTCTATGATCAGATCCTATGTCTTCAATTATTTCACGTGTTGTCTTATATTTTAAATCTGAAGATACTAATATAAGGTCTGGATTAGTACACTGGCCATTATAGTGTAGGTATGTGGGGCAATCCCCAGTCTTGTAGATAAGATCTAAAGTAGTACAAAGTAGTAGTGTGAGTGAAGCAATGTGTCAATATCTTCTCGATTCACTTTTGTACTAATTTGTGCTTCACTGTCCCTACGCTTCTTTCAAGTTTATACTTTGAAGATCTAAAGTGTTAGAATTTAATAATCTTCAATAGTTTTGCCACAGACTTTGTAGTCTTTGTATCCCCATTTTGGTGAATGACCATTGAAATCCCCAATCAAAATTGTTTTATGGTGTATGTTTATTATATTCAGACAAGGATTGCTATTTGGTGGATTGTATATTCCATATATGGTGTAACGTGAATTTCCTTTCCAGATTTCAATTTGGATAATTTCTATTTTATCTTCTTGCTGCATTTCTTTTATAATTTTAAACTTTGATAAGATGTTTGTTCTGACACCGGTAAGTATTCCACTAGCTATTTGGCGAGTGCTGTAATTCCTATACATTAACTGCATGTTTATACTTAATACGTGCAATGGAAGCTCACAGAAGAGCAATATAAATTGCTAATAAATCAGTACCATCAACATAGAATTATTTAGAATTCTTAAAAGATGTGGATGGCCTTGGAATCCCAGTATTTCTGAAAAGTGAATTGTGTTTAGAATAGTCTACATTTTCTAGTTAAATGCAATATATTTTTACGTACAACACAAGCTTATTTTTCCTTTTTAAATTGACATCCACCAGCATGCGTCATATTCGGTAATGAATGAAGTGGTTGATATTATGCTCAAATGAGCCAGCCCAGGGTCCATAGAGCTTAGTTGCATGACATTCATATTCAGGAAAAGGTAAAACCCCAGATAAAGCCTTGTGCTGATAACTCACTGTGACCGAGATTCAAACTTGGGACCTCTGAATGTGATGGAGACATGCTACGACCATACTATAGTCCAGCAACGCAAAGAAGGTCCCTGTAAGGAATGTGCTGTGGGACAAGGACAGCGAATGTGTATGGCAGAGAATGCCTGCTATACAAGGAGCAGACCGTTAAAAAACATTCACTCTATTCGCTCTGTAAACTAAAACCGAGAAGATTCATTCACAGAAGTAGAAGACGTCAGAATGTTTTTGAATGGTCTGTAACTGTACTGACATGGGGTGTCATAAACCTGTCCAGGGAGGGTGTGGGAACCTTCGCCAACCCCCCTGCATCTCGTTCCTCAGAGAATTTCTCTCTTATGGAGGAGTATGCAGAGGTGGGCAACAACAAGCAATGCATTGTGTAGTGTAGAAAAAACATATAATATAAAATATAAATACTGAAAAAAACATATTATTCAAGGTTCCTAATGCTTCCTAATAAATCCAGGCATGTAATTTTTTTTCTATATAATACTGTATTGTTTTTGCAAATTTTTAGAGTTGCCTGAAATTCATGAAATAGAATTGGCAATGGTAAATTCTCCACTAGTCCCAAGTTTGATTCAGTACACTCAATCATCAACATTTAGAATTACAATTCCTTTCTTGGAAGTGTTGAAAACAGTGTTGTGATAAATTAAATTTAAAGGGAGTCGATGAATGACACTAAACAACACTTTCAAATTTTTCCGGAACATGTTTCAGAGACTTTGCCTCTATCCTCAACCGGCCATCGACTGGTTCTCATTGGTGTAGTTGACGATATTTTGTCATAGGTCTCCTCTGGTGGCAGTTCAAGGAACTTGCTGAACTTGCTTTAGAAACATAAAATATAAACAATTAGAAAAATCAGTAGTTGCCACGCATTTTGCGGAAAAAAAACCACAACATAAATCCAGAACCAAAACTACTAAAACATACATCAGGAAAACAAGAACTATCAACATGGGAACAAATCTTCATTTCAAAAAATAGGAACAAAGTATTCATAAATCCTTTCATGGAAGTGTTGAAAACAGTGTTGTTGTATAAATTAAGTTAATTGGGAGTCGATTAATAACACAAAACAACACTCACTTTAAAATTTTCCCGGAACCGGTTTCTGAGGCCTTCCCTCTATCTTCAGCCGGACATCGACTAGTTCTCATTGGTGTAGCTGGCAAAAGAAATTTAGAAACAAGAGCAAAGGAACACTTTAGGAACATAAAATACAAACAATTAGAAAAATCAGCAGTGGCCACGCATTTTTGGGAAAAAAACCACAACATAAATCCAGAACCAAAATTACTAAAACATACAACAGGAAAAGAAGAACTGTCCACATGGGAACAAATCTTTATTTCAAAAAATAGGAACAAAGTATTCAATTTCGACATCCCCCAGAAAGATTTGTTCAGCAAGTTCCTCGAACCGCCACCAGAGGAGACCGAAGACAAAATATTGCCAGCTACACCAATGAGAACTAGTCGATGTCCGGCTGAAGATAGAGGGAAGGCCTCAGAAACCGGTTCCGGGAAAATTTTAAAGTGAGTGTTGTTTTGTGTTATTAATCGACTCCCAATTAACTTAACTTAACAAAGTATTCAGTTTTGACATCCCCCAGAAAGATTTGTTCAGCAAGTTCCTTGAACCGCTACCAGAGGAGACCTATGACAATGAGAACCAGTCGATGGCCGGTTAAGGATAGAGGCAAAGTCTCAAACATGTTCCTGAAAAATTTAAATGTAAGTGTTGTTTAGTGTCATTAATCGACTCCCTTTAAATTTAATTTAGAATTACGTTGATATTCTTAATATAATCTTTCCTTTCCATATCCTTTCTGGTATGTAAAGATGTCAGTTCTGCCTTGTATACCTGAAGCTCCATTCCCATTAATCCTTAATTTAGTTTTCAGATAAAGGCCAGCAGCTCACTTGAAACTTGTCCTTACTCTATTACTAAGTTTGCACTTCTACTTTTAAAATATTTGATACTTATGTGTCTTGTATGGAGTGTGATTTGAACATCAACGTCTTCCTAGTTGCATGGAAAATATTCAAATCTTCATTGAGAATGGTTTTATTTATCCAGCCTATTTTAAATTTGAATTCTATTATACTTGCTTATTTAGCTACACCCTTCAGAAGTCCCAAAACAAACAAACAAAAAAAAAAAAAAAAACTACACTTGTTCCATTCTTTCTTTGGAGAAACTTTCTTTTGTGTGAGGCGACCAAGGTGCAGGTATACACATGCACAAGCAGACAACCTGCAGGTTCTCGCGTTGCAGCCAACATGAGAGAGATGTGTAAAATTTGTAGCCAACCTGTGCAAAAATGCTCCAGACATTTGTCCATCCTGGTGCAAAAAGACTTGTGGATGCAATTAGTGCAGGTCACTTTAGGAAAATACTGGCCATGTTTCCTCTCAGGTTTTATTGCTTTACAAAAGTAGGCTTGCCGTCCAGCAGAAGTACCTATTGTAATGTTAGAAGTGAAGGCTGTTTGTTCTTTGAATATTTAAGATTCGTTCAGTAGGTATGTTGAAAATTGGAAATGGCTCGCCAAATCAGTAAAATGGACTTGTCCTTTTATTTTAATCATGAGGAGGCCTGCCTTCAATTATTATTCGACGGGAATCTGCTGAGGATATGGATGTTGTGTTCCGAATGCAATGCCGCCCTTAGTGTAATTAGCTAGTTAGTGTAAATTAGGGATTATTGTGTGTGTTTAGTGTAATTATTTAGCTAGGTAGTGCAATTTAGGGACAAATAAGGCTGTGGAAGCATTACATTCAGTGGAGAAACAAGGATAATTTGGTTGCACTGAATTCTTCAATATCGTTGCATCGCAGTAAGTAAATAAATAAACAAATTATGACTTCAGTAACATTAAAAGAATGCCCTTCAGCATGAAATTGCACTAAAAAGTAAAGAAATCATATTAAACATCATAGTTGTATAAAACAGCTGTATAAAAAGTGTGAAGGACTTAGAAAAAGATTGCTGCATCACATATTAGAAAGAAGAGCCCTTATTTTAATGAATAACCACTGAACATACACTGAATATCATGTCCAAGAACTCCTGATAAACTATGTATATTTTTTTTAAAAAAATTCCTTTAATTCCTAGATGAAACATAGGGCCGTAAGAAATCATGACCACCAAACTCTATTTTTTGGAGGGAACTTGTATCTCCTTCCAGGAAGGGAATAAAAACCACTTTAATTTCAAATTAACAGCTGTACCATTGCATAACATTGCATCAGGGAACATTTTAGCACCTGTCCACCTTTTGCCCCAATTTGCATACCAAACATGGTGGTAAGTATGCACGTTATGGACCCTAAGCCACTTAGCATTGGTTATTGAGGCTCTTTGTCAAAAAGTAGCTGAAACATCAATTTAGGGCAAGTCCCAATGTAATCTACATCGTCAACATTCATTTTGCATACTTTTGTCAGCAATGGTTGGCATCTGTTCACTTAGTTTGGCTTAATAGGTGTCTGCTTTGTTTACATAAATAACAATTCTGAGTTAGGAGGTTGGGCAGATTTTACCATTTTGTCTGAAAACATCTCTGACTTCATTCAGGAAAAGTATACTGCACTCATTTAAAATTTTCATTCCTCAGGAAACTTTCATAGCAGTGACACAAGTTCCCAAGCAAATATTATTAAATATAGAATAAAAAAGTATTTCAGAAAGTGGAGTGCCATTGTTACTTAAATTAGGCAAGTGAGTCAACCTTGTATATAGTTTTCTCCACTGTGGTTGACCACAGAACTGACGATAGGGGAGAGGTTCCCAGAAACTAGTCTTCATCAAAAAACTTGTAAGTGGAGAAAAGTATATACAAGGTTGACTCACTTGCCTAATTTTAGTACAAATATTTTTAAGTTATAGGACCTTCTAAATATATGGAACAGAAACCCACTCTTCTTACTAATTCCTTCACATCTTTTATTTGTTTTTCTATACAATGAAGGATATACATTTATTTTCTCTTGGTTGGTTATTGCTTAGATTCTGCCTTTCACTAATTTTGATATCCAATACATCCCTTTCTTTTAATTGTTCTCCTTTTCTCTTCTTTTGGTTCTTAGACTTCCTGGTCATTTTCTCTAATTTTCCCTAAAAATTACTCCATATTTTTCTGTTTCTTGTCCTCTTTGTTAAATATTTCAGGGTTCTACTTTTTTTAATCATATTGTCTCATTTTTATTCTCTTATTTTCTCACACTCTACTAGTTAATGTACTCCCAGAATTGCATTTGCTTTTTCTCTTCATTGTGCACTTTATCTCTGCTACATGAGAGATTCCTTTCCCTTCCTTTCCCACTACCCTAAACTTTCCTTCTCCTATTCTGGTGTTAAAATCTCCCATTGTTATGAATTCAATACTATGATATTTACTTTTGTAATCATACTATAAATACCATCTTAAATTAGTTACAATCTATTGTCACATATTAGTCACACATTAGAGATTCAGCATATTTTAATTGTCATCAACAGCAAAGTAGAACAGGTCAACATGAACACACAAATGAACCCTTTCATTTAATGTGCTTTGAAAACTCATAGGATTGATTGAAAAAAAAAAAAAAAAAAAAAGCATAGTTATGCATTACATGCATAAGACGGTGTAATACAATTATAAATTTTAATTCATAACTTGTCAAGTGAATGAATACTAATTGCCAACATCAAGTGGCAACAATGAAGTATAGTATTTCATTTACTCCATAATAATGTTGTTGAAAGCCGAATGATTTCACACTTTTAGACTAATTGGTGCATTGTGTAATGCACCAATTGCATAATGAGTTTTGAAGAACAGGTACATATAAATAATTGTTGTGTTCCAAATATGTGGTTATTTTTTTTTTTTTTAATTCAGCTTGGAAGAGAGGATGGCAATGGTCTTGAGAAAATCTGTTATGCTCCGCTGACATCACCATTCACAAAGCCGCCAACAGCAAGCAAGTGTGTAGTTCAGAGTATTTGGGGATACTACCAGGATAATATGGAAACCTTTGAGGAAACAGATATTGATGCAGATGGTTTCACAGTTAACTACTTGGACCATTTTAAATCATGTACACAGTAAGTAATTTGTGAAGAGAAGAGAAATTTACTCTTATGGAATCAATTTACAGTAAGCTCTTAACGTTTTGAAACAGTAAGCTTATAGTGGTAAGAAAGTCAATAAAATTAAAACTTGAGGCAACCCCAAATGTCTGATATTTCAAGTACTTTCAAAACCACAAGAGAGGTAGAGCCCTACTGAAGCAGTACTGATCTAACAGTTGAGAAGGCTGTAGAAGAAAACAGGGTTTAAACAACTGGCAGACTATGTTGGTCAATTTAAAATAAAACCTTCAAATTCAAATAGTGGAATATGGTATCCTTAGGAAATGCTTTGCAGAACTTAATCGAATCTGCTAAACAGCCATTTTGAAAAACTTATTGAATTGCATTGTTAAAGAAATTCAACATTGGCAACACAATGAAAATGATTGCAATGCCATATGTGATATGTATATAATCATGTTGTGAAAATGCTGCCATTCAACATAGTTCTTACAGTATTTTGTCCTGCTTTGGAATAAGATAATATTCCTGAATACTTCAGTCTTATTATTATTAAAGAGAATATCATAGCTTACAAGGGAACTATAGGAATACTCACACCTCAACGTACCTGAAAATTTGATGGTATAATGCCTGCTTTTTATAAACCATGTGCACCAAACCTCTGCTGTGAAGTAGAATTACAACACCGAAAACTAAAGCTTGGAAAGTGCAGCATGCAACCACTTGCAAGTAGCTGCTGGACATCCCTCAGGTCTGTGGCAGGTGTGGGGGGAAAGCATTCCTTACATTATGCAATGTGTAGACCTCTGCCCATTAGGGGTAAACAATCCCTCCTGTAAAATGCTGTGTTATGCATGTATGTTCCTATGACAGCCCCATCTCTAAGTTTAACCTGCACAGCATTTGTACTTTGACCAGGGGATTATACAATTACTGATCAGCTCCAGACAAGAAGGCCCAAAAAATGACAGTTAACCCAATGAAGTACACATTTGGAGTTATGTGTTTGGAGGAATTTAGTAACAGTGACGTCAAAATTAATCTCAGAAACTATTTGTAGTTGGTCTTACAAGTAAGTGACAAGTATTAATAAACCAACTACAAATAGTTTCTGAGACACATTTGGAGGTTTAATACTTGGAGGAGGAGCAGCAGGAGGAGGAAGAGATGTTTCCATGTATTCTGGACTCATTTTTGGGTGGTTCCAGCTCTGCACCCAATTTTTATCACACAGGCCCCACATAGAGCAGAGATGATGCCATCAAACTCTCAAGCATGTACAGGTGTGACCATAGTGGTATTTCCCTTTTTAGAATATTGGAAGTAGCAGATGCATAGTCATTTTTGTTGCATTTATGATGTAATTTTACCAGGTTTTACCTTCAAATTATCATGGTGTTTAAACTAATGGTGGGACTTGACGAAACATAGCTGCAACCCTTGCAACCTACTGGAGTTTTCCACCAGGTGGACCAATCCCAAATAAACAGCAACATATGCTAATGGGAATGTTTTGCAACAGTAAAGCATATCATAAGCTTGTAATGCTGTTTAGTTTGTGATTTATTTATTTAGTGGAGAAGCATCTCGGGGGACAAAAGTATGCCTATAAAGTGACTGATGACCAGAGCTAGGAAGTTCATACCAATATCCTTGAGCAGTGTAAGAGCAGCCAGACATGGCTATACAATGCAGCGCTACTAGCAAGGGCAAGGTTCATCTTAGAATGCAACTCATTACTGCAAAACAGGTGTAACTGCATGACACAGAGCATGTTGGTAGGAAGGAAGACATTCGAATAACATCTTTGTTGTGCTTCAAGGATAAGCAACTAAATTTGCTGTACAACGATTATGTTTTCTAGAAGTGTACTTATTCATTTCCTTATTTACTTCATTATTTACATTTACATTTCAGTAGGATACTTCAGCAAACATGGAAAAAAGAGAAGCCAGATAGAGAAGCTAAATTAGCTGAAATCATTAATGAATTTGCAACAGATTATCAACTAACCGATACACAATTAATTCACTGTCGTATGTCATGTGGAAATCAATCTGCTAAATGATCGGTAGTTAAACGACACTGTGTCACACAGTCACCTTAACATCTCTCATTGTAGCAAAATGTGGATCCGAATGACAGAGGCACCAGAGAATGCACAGCTAACAAACAGAAAATCTGCATTCTTTTACCAGTTATGCAAAATATTGGTGTGCTGCAATATTCCGTTTCATAAAGTGGAAAGTAACATTTTTAGAACATTTATGGAAAAATATACCGGTATGAAACTGCCATCGAAATAACCCTTTGGAAAACATATCTGCAGCTGGTGTATGATGGATGTTTGCATGATGTAAGGCACTCAGTGGCGGATAAGATGATATGGGTATCCTTGGACGAAACTACAGACTCCCTAAGATGCTTTGTGGTGAACATAGTTATCGGGATTCTTTCTGCAGATCATCCTGACAAGAGTTTTCTCTTGATGGCAGCAGTAATTGAAAGGGTAAAACATGTGACAATTGCATCAACATTTAAAAGAGCAATGATCCTCGTATGGCCTGATAGAGTTAAAAAAAGTTGTTCTTCTGTTCATATCTCAAGGTGCGACACACTTGGTATAAGCTACCAAACAGATCTATAACTTTTATCCTAAATCAATACATATTACATGTTTAGTGTATGCCTTACACCAAGTGGCCAAATCAATCAAATGTAGTTATGCAGGTGTAGACAGCTTAGTAGCTCACATGAAAAAGATATTTTTGAAAGCACCTTACAGTCCTGCAAAGTACGAAGAGTTCGCTACCACCATGGCCAGTTATCACCACATGGGGAACTTGCCTAGAGGCGGTAGTCTTTTATACTGAACATTATGACAAAATTGTTTCTATATTAGCCAATTTAGAAACTGGTGGAAGTTCTAGTATACAAACTGCCAAATGTCTAGTAACAGAACAGCTTTGTAGAAATGTATTATTGATTGCATATTTGTTCAAAGAGTCAGCCACAACTATCACGCTGTTATAGCCCACAGGTATGGAGCTGACTGAATCTGTGCAGCATGTATAACAACTGTCAAAATGGATTCACCAGTCCATGAGCATTCTACCTGGAATAAAGATGAAAATAATAGGTGTAATTGAAAAGAATGCAGGGTGTAGTGTGATGTGCTGCATGTGAGATGCACTTTTAGATCCCAACAAAGAAAAAATGATACTGATACAGAATTGATAAAATGTTTCACATATGCCCCGATTACATCATGTGAGGCTGAACCAACTTTTTTGCATTATAAATCTTGTTTTACGGGACATACAATGAGTTTTTCATTTGAAAGGCTTCAGAGGTACATTATTGTTTTTAGAAATACGGTTGAAGATGAGTAAATATGTAGTAAAATTCCCACTTTGGCATTTTATCTAGTAAGAGTCTTCAGATATTTAAGAAATTAATTTTATTACTTGGATACTATTTTACATTCGATCAGGAAATGTTACAATCCACGTTATAATTGCTTGGGTGTTGCCACAATGTGCCTATTTAAATAATGAGATCAGCCAGAGACAAACCTGTATATACTCATACTACATAAAAATTAATATGTTGTACATAATGATGTAAATAGATGTGCATTTACGAATGTCTCATAAGTCCTCTTTTTTACTCTCTGGACAATCAGTTTCAATGCCTCTCTGCTGTGCGTTTCTTATCTATGATTTGTTTGGATGCCGGGAGATGGTTGGTCGCAACCTGCATAGGGAACGTCCAGCGGTACGAACTTTCTAGCCCTGCTGATAGACTTAAGTGGTAGATGTGCTACCCCTTGTTTTAAATTTAACTCTCCTGCATGATATCGAAATAACTGGTGACTGATTTTATGCCATTGAAACCATGTGAGCAAATATTCATAGGTTTTCTGACCTTGAGAGACATTTAACATATGACATGCTCTAGGAATCACTCAGTTAGTATGAGCATGTAAGGGCATGGCCTACATAACCAGCATGGATTTGAACTGAAAATAGTAACGAGATTCAACTGTATTGGAACACCACAGTGAAGCGAAAAATTATTAAATTTTAGATGAGTCGCATTTTTTACACATCTGCTTCACTTTCGTACCTATTTTGAGGACATGTTTCGCAAATCTTCGTTTGCATCTACGGCTCTTGTGCGACAAGAGCCGTAGATGCAAACGAAGATTTGCGAAACATGTCCTCAAAATAGGTACGAAAGTGAAGCAGATGTGTAAAAAATGCGACTCATCTAAAATTTAATGAAAATAGTAAGCTTATATCAGGTTGTTTTTATTTGAGCAAACTTCTAAAATGATACAGGATGCACACAAAGTTAATGCTGTGTCTGTTTGAGTGACATAATAAATTTAGAGAGAGTGAAGAAAACTAATATAGTCTTCTGTGCTCTGAAAGTCCATTTTAAGGACTGTAATACAGTAAAACCAAAATTAATGTAAAATATGTTAAATTTTTCGGATTTTCCCATTTAGGGATTAACGTTCCTTTTCTAAGAAAATAATACTAGTCTTTCCTAATTTGTTATTTTATAATTAATTACATCTGTAAAGTAAATATTACTGTGTGGTGGGTAAATTTAGCAGTGTTAATCTAAAAACAAATGTTTTTGGTCGGAATGAAATCTATTCATACACTACATTGAATATGGTCAGCCATTCATTTGATGCTTTAAAATCTATCAAACCTAACCTTAAAGCAATTAATTTCCAGTGCTTTTTTGTTTATGAAGCACTATTAACAGGTGAGCAAGAACATCATACACCATTATGCCACTCTAATATATCGTCCATCTCGTATGTGGAATATCTAATCTTCTTATGTCTTGCACTTCAAACCAGATTTTTTTCCTTATTCAAAATTATAACACTAATTTTCAGAATCCTCTGAGCATTGGAAGTGGCAATACCAAGCCTTCTAGCCATTTGTATTGTTTTTAGTTATATATGCTCTACAGCTGCATGAATCAACTTTTATGAAAGAGGGAATGCTTTCCTCTTTGCTGCTGCCATTTTGTTTTGTGCAAAACACATCTTTGTGCAGGCACACCTAAATACCACTTGTTTGTATGCCAAACGGAGCACTTTGATCTCATAATAAACTAAGGTGGCTAATGCTACATCCAGGATTCTTTGAAACATTTTAAACCTGTCCTGTGGTATCAGATTGTGAGGAACGAACATAAGGTAAATGGTGAATGTGCCCTGGCCAGCATCCAGAAAGTGTTGCAAAATTGGCATAATGCTGCAGATCATGAAGAAAAATAACTTAAAAAAAACTGTTTTTGGATGAATATAGTTGAACCTGGTTTATATGTCGCTCAGTTATAAGTAATTCATGTTTATATGTAAATATTTGCAGGTTCCCAGAAATAATGTAATTTAGAAACATGTTAATAGAATATATACAAATATAACAATTTGTAACTTAAAACTTCACTTATACGAAATGATGATACCTTTCTTATAAATTGTCCAGGATTGCAATTTCATGTAAAACTTTTACACATCCTCAGCCAGAAACAACAAAGCTGTCGTCATCGTTATGAACTCTAGATGTTAATATGTTCTTGTTAGTACTACTAAAATCTGAAAATAAAACAAATTTAAAAACAGAATCGACTGCCAGTATTTCAAAATTCATTATGCGATGTTTGATTTTTAAAATATCTTTTCCCAAACCAATTAAATATATCGGACCAAAACACATATTGTATTCTACTGTATTGTAGAAGTACTAAGCTAGTAGTGAAGGAGAGGAAGTGTATGAAGTGAGCTCCTGGAGTTGAAGAAAGAAGGGAACCAGTAGCAATGGGGATAAGTATTGAAACATACAGAGCAAGAGTCGGAACCTGTAATAGGATCAAAAGAAATGAGGCTAATGCAAAAGAAGATGAAGGAAAAGCAATATGTTTTTTTTTGTTATGTGTAATATGCATGCTATTATTAATTGCTAGATTGAAAATGAATCCGAAATGAATCCTGAGCCAAATGGATACCACGTAAGAAATATTAACTAGAATAAAGGACATGGATGAGAAACAAGGAAATAATCTAAATAGGATGGAGAAAGAACTCATGGAAATAAACAAAGATTTGAATAATGAAGTGCAGTTAACAAGAATGGAGATGAGAAAGGTAAAGAGTGGAGGTTCTGGAAAATAAGTATTGTAGGTTCAACCTAGTCATTCCAAGGAAAGGAATGGATTATGGCCCATGCATGTGATTAAGGATATACTGGAAGGAAAACTTGGATTGTTAGTATAGGGCTGGGAAATTGGTGAAACATTGGAGGATCAAGTTGTGAAATTCACTTCTGTACAGTTTGTGTACAAAGTTTTGAGAAGGTCAAAAATTGCTAAAGGGAACAAAGACTTGTCAAGGTAACAAGGAGCCTGAGGAGAAAATTATTGCAACAGATGAAAATGGCAAGAATGGAAGGGAAACAAGCTTACATTCACAATCTATGTTTATAGGTTGATAGGCAGGTGGTGATAGAGAAAGAAAGTGGAATAAAGAACTCTATACAATGTCATTAGAAAATGGGGCAGCTTGATAAATCGGCAACCAGAATGTTCGAAATCTCAACAAAGATAGAAGTCCAAAGGGTAAACAGAGGCAAGCATGAATGGATATACAGTTTAATAGTACATAATCACAGATAGCATATGATGGAGTGATATCAGAGTAATGTAAGGTGGTACAATATTGTGACGATCTGTTCTTACTTTGTGAATAATTAAGAAACACGTGGTCAGATCGAACACTCGGGAGCAAACACTCAGAGTAGAACTACATGCTTTAGCGAGAGGATGGGATCTTTTCTATAATGGTTCATTGGTAAAAAGGTAGAGTAAAGCTAATTAAAAGTGGAATTCACTTAATAAGAATATTTACAACAACAAACAGATTTACAAAAGCGGTCATAGCGGCCGTTTACCTGCCCAAAAACGGAGCTGCCTACAGATACATGTTGTTCAATCAGCTCGCAGTTATCGAGAGAGAGAGTCTCTCGCTCAAAAACCACTCATCCAGTCATCAAGGAGGGGAGGGAGTGACGTCACCTACTACTTGAGTCAGAGTAAATTACTACAATCTGTGACATCAGAATCATGTACGTCATAAAGAGAGGAGAAAGGGGAGCGTCTGGAAAGAAGGTGATATTGCAGAGGAAGGGGAAAGATACAAGTAAGCATTTGGTCTAGCAAGAGGAGAGATGAGGGTGTGGTCAGAAAGTAATGGAAAAGAAGAGGAAGAAAGTAAAGTATTAACACCTATTGGAAGCCTGTGGCATTACAAAATAGTAAACAAGGGTCATCAAGAGATGGGAAGGTAGATAGAACCAATGGTAAAGTACGTAAAGTAGGTTCTTGATAGATTTAGATGTAGGACTGGATCACATTAGGGAAGGAAGAGCCTGAGGTGGTCAGGGTTGTGCAACTGTTAAGGTCTGAAAACTAAAATATGCATGGGAAAATTGAAACTGTAGGTACATGGTTAACAGAAGAAAATGTGGTAGCAAATGACTTACGTATATTGAAATAAAAGGAGCAGATGTAGTCAGAAAGGGTAGAGCATCTGGCAGTATGGATTTCTTTGTTAGGAAAGAATAAACAAATAAAAGATAGAAGTCTAGAGTAAGAAATTATTTTTGTATAATAATTAAAGATAAACAGGTTGAGTACAGTATATTGTGACTATATGTAGTAAGTTAGGACGAGTAGGTTTTGCTTGGGTGATAACAGGAGTGAGAAACTTGAAAGGTATAGGTCAAGAGAGGGAGCTAGATAAATGTCCATTGTGTGGTGAAGAGAATGCAGATTTCCATTGTATATTAAATTGTAGTCAAACAAAGATATGGAGAGAGCAGGCTTGGCTACGTATATGGGACAGTGTGGGGGGTGAAGTAGTAATTAGAAAAATGTTGTCAGTAAAAGGAGAAAAGAACAGGAGAAATATAGGAAATTATTTAGGGAAAGTTAAAGAGAGATGGCTAAGAACAATTAAGAGAAAAATGTAGAGTGGGATAGGTGAAATGGCGAAAAGTGTAAAAAGGAGCAGAGGGCCTCCAATACACAAAAACCTAGGGTTAGGTGTATGGGGATGGAATTAATATTCAATGGTGGGCAACTTAACATGATAGGATTTTCAGGATTTAGGAATATATGGCATATTTCAGTATGGATTTTATAATTGTAATCTTGATTTTGTATTTCCATTTGTTGATGTAAAAGGAAATAAATTACTATTACTATATTGTGACTGTCGGTTCTTAGAATTAAAAGTCCAGTTTTCAGAAATTCAAATTGTTTTTATTTGTGTACAAGTACAACAGTATTACATCACATACACAATCACGATCTACCAAGGTCGATGACCAAGCGTTCTGATTACACCTGTTTACAACATTCTTGTTTACGTCATCTGTTTACGACTGAATCTTGGCGACTCGTCGCTTCCTTAAATACCTCATCTGATGATTCCAGACTGTTCCAAAACAATCAGGAAACCGAATAATCTGTATCAATCAAGATGTCACCAGAAATTTCCATTTATCACAGTTTGTTTCGGCAGACCTTTATCTGCGTGCTATCTTTATCAGTTTCTTTGTGTAAAGAAGCAGCGATATCGTAGATAATGGGTTCGCGACACTGATCCCTCCTCAAGGCTGGCCGTCCCGAATAGCACCATCTTAGCGGGCCAGACGATCCCGGTGTACCACCATCATCTTCCCTCCGGGCACCTTCTGGATGCGATAGACCACGTTGTTAATCCTCTTCACCACCCGGTACGGTCCTTGCCACGCCTGTTGAAGTTTTGGGCAGCGTCCCTTGGTCCGCGTAGGGCGGTACAACCAGACCAGGTCACCTTGCTGGAACCCTCGGCTGTTGGCTTGCCTGTCGTATCGGGTCTTCATGCGGTCGCTCGCCTTCTGGATGTTCTGACGAGCCATCTCATGCATGTCGTGGAGATAGTACACCAGGTTCTCCACATTCTCGGTTGCTGGCTGTTTTGCATCCGGGGGGCTTCCGAAAGCCAGATCACAGGGGAGGCGTCACTCTCGGCTGATCATTAAGCTGGCTGACGTCATCCCAGTGGTGTCGTGTGTTGACAAGCGATAGGCCAGCAAGAACAGTGGCACCTTGATGTCCTAGTCTTGCTGATGGCTGGCCATGACCTTCCTCAGGTGTTCTTCTAAGATCTTGATGTACCTCTCGACCATGGCGTCCGACTGCGAGTGAAGAGGTATTGTGCGGGTCTTGTTCATCTCAAGTCTTTCCAGTGCCTCCTTCATTAGGTTAGACTCAAAATTGGTGCCCTGGTCGCTATGGAGCTCTAACGGCACCGCAAATCGGCAGAACACTTGCTGCACGAGGCAGTCTGATTGTCTTCGCCTCCTGGTTCGAAATGGCATACACCTCCGGCCACATACACCATCAGGTACTTGTTGCCTCGGACGGACACTGAGAATGGTCCAGCTATGTCGACGGTGATCCTTTCGAATGCTGCTCCGACTTTGTACTGCAGCATGCGACCCCGGCTCCTAGTCTGGGGGCGGCGACTCGCCGCCCACACGTGACATTGACGGCACCCTCTCTCAGCATCTGCTCGGTACCTCAGCTAGTAGTAACGCTGCCAAAGTTTGTCGACCGTCCGGCTTGCTCCCAGGTGTCCTGAAGTACCGGCGTGCACTTCCTCCAAGACCTCCGGGACCTTACTTCTGAAAGTACCAACTGTTCTCTCTGCGTCTTCCCATCGAGCGATTCCCATACCAGGAACAGCATGCCCATTGGGCCCAGTACAATTTGTAGGTGGCACTCCTCGGTGCGATGTCCTCCCAGGTCGGTCTTGCCTCCACTTCCCTCAAGAGTGGCCCCAAGTCTGCGTCCGCCAGTTGCTGCCTCCTCAGGTCTGCGGTATCCCAGCCGTCCGCAGGCACTACCGTGACTACTCGGACTGCTGCGGCACGCTCCTTCTCTTCCACTCTTGTGCACTGGCCGCACTCTTCTGGACAGGGTCTTCGGGACATAGCGTCTGCGTTACCGTGGCTCTTCCCTCTACAATGTTCCGAGGTGAAGTCGTACTCCTGCAGCTTTTGAACCCAACGGGCTGTCTGGCCTTCCAGGTTCTTAAAGCTCAATGGTGAGGTTAGGGCGGTACGGTCAGTCCTCAGGTGGAATGGCTGGCCGTACAGGTACTTGTGGAAGTGCTCCACGGTCTCTTACTCCTGCAGCTTTTGGACCCAACTTGCTGTCTGGCCTTCCAGGTTCTTAAAGCTCAATGGCCAGGTTAGGTCGGAATGGTCAGTCCTAAGGTGGAATCGCTGGCCGTACAGGTACTTTTGGAAGTGCTCCAAGGTCTTTACTAACGCAAGTAATTCTCGCCGGGTGACGCAGTACTTCTTCTCTGCCTTGGATAGCGTCTTGCTGTAGTGGGCTATCACCCTCTCATGGCCGTCCTGGATCTGCGATAGGACGCCTCCAATGCAATGGTCGCTGGCGTCAGTGTCTACAATGAAGGTGCCACCTGGTTGTGGAAATGCCAGAATATGAGCACTACACAGTGTCTTCTTCAGCTGCTGGAATGCGCCCTCGGCATCCTCCGCCCACACATAAGATCGGTGTTCCTCTGTCAGGTGTGTTAGGGGTTTGGCGATGCTGGAGAACCCTTTGATATAATGGCAGTAGTAATTGCACAGCCCCAGGAAACTGTGCAATTCTCTCTTATCCTTCGGCCGAGGACAATCTATCATGGCCTGTATTTTGTCCGGGTGTGGCCACTCCGGTTGGTGAGACTATGTGGCCTAAGTAGTTGACTTCCTTGTGGAAGAGCTGGCACTTATTTGCGTTCAGCTTCAAGTTAGTCGCCTGTAGTCTTTGCAGCACCTTGCTCAGGTTTTCGAGATGGTCTTTGAAAGTCTTGCCGATGATGATATCGTCCAGGTATAGCAGGCAGGCGTCATAAATCAGCCCGCTCATCACTGATTCCATTAGGCGTTGGAAGGGGGCTGGTGCGTTGCAGAGGCCAAAGGGCATAACTGTGAACTGCCAAAGCCCTTGGCCTGTCGAGAATGCGGTCTTCTCCTTGTTTCTCAGGTCCAGAGCTACCTGCCAGTAACCTGACTTCAGGTCTAGGGTCGAGAACCACTGTGCACCAGCTAGCGAGTCCAGGTTGTCGTCAATCTGGGGCAAGGGCAAAGAGTCCTTCCGGGTGACAGCGTTCAGCTTCCTGTAGTCCACACAGAAGCGTAGTTCGCCGTTCTTCTTTGTCACCAGAACTACAGGGGAACACCAAGGGCTGTCAGACTCTTCCATCACTCCCCAAGATCTCATGTCCTCCAGCATGTCTCGTACCGCCGCTTGTTTTGCCAGCGGAACGCGTATAGGTGGTTGCCGAATAGACCGGGAGTCTCCGGTGTCGATGCGGTGAAGCACTTTATCCGAGAGGCCGTAGTCAGTGTTACCTTAGCTGAAGACGTGCTGGCATCGTCCCGGCAGTTGTCGAACCTTCTCCAGCTGTTCTTGCGGTCAGATGGTCGGCCGCGCCTTCCATTAAGCCTTCCAGCCGGGGCCCCCGTTGCATCGGCACTGTCTCCTGTGTCTTGTCGAATGCGGTTACGCTGACCTCGGGCTCCCACGTCCCCAGCTCCGCCCTGGCCTGGATGTCGTTATCGGTATCCGTCAGTTTGAGCTCCCTCACTGGCACCTCCTCTCGCCACGGCAATGTCATGGCTACACAGAGTCTGCGCACAGGCGTCTTCTGGTCCAGCATCATGTTCCTGGTTCGCTGGCCTTCCAGTTGCTCCGTCACCACTACCACACTCCATGCGGGGACAACCACGTCTTCGTTCAAGAGGACCCTACAGATTCCAAGGCGCTCTTCAGGTTGCCGGAGGATCACCTCTTATTCGTTAAGCCGCAGGACCTTCCTGCCGACGTCGACCGTTGCCTCGTGAGCCCTGAGGGCATCCACTCCCAGTACCACCTCAGCCATCTTCTCGACGAACACCCACAGATGCACGGCACATCGTCCCAAGGTCAACTTCAGTAGGGCCTCCTCCACAGGCAAGGTGTCACCCGATGCCGTCACTAGCTGGTATGGTCAGCTCGGTTTCCTCGTGACCAAACCCCTGGCTATGTCAGGTCTGATGATGGTCATGGCTGCCCCGGTGTCTATGAGCATGCGGCTCGGTTTCCCTCTCACCCAACCGTAACCTGCAGATATTTCAAATCTCATTTTCGTAGAAGTACACTTACAGATTACAGCAGCATTATGTTACGTACATAATCAGTCTACCAATGTCAATGACTATGACAAACAGCTGATTACGTCAGCTTTCGTTACAACACTTTACAGCTGTTACTTCTCTCTGTTTACGACTCACTCTTGACGAGTCGTTGCCTCCTTAAATACCTCATTGATAGTTCTAGATATTTTCGGAATAAACAAGAATTCGAATGTTCCAATTACTTCAGATATCTTTGTCGGTAAGTCTTGTCTCAGTGATACACTATCCGACTGTTATCTTTATCAGCAGACTCTTTTATACACAAACCGCGCTAATCTCTCGGCACCGAAATCTCCGTACTTTTGATGATAATGATGATGATAATAAATAATAATGATGATAATAATAAAAAGGAGGAGGAGGTTTAAGCACAACACTCTGTAGTAAATTATACATTTTATAATGAGGTTCCAATTGAATGTTGAATTCTTTGTCTGATAAGTGCAATACTTAAATCTTAATTTTACTCTAGAACAGAATTTATTTTATGCTTGATAATTATTGAGACAGAAAATTAAGGATAATTTTCATTCAGTATAATATATAGTTAAAACTGAAACTAATTTCTAAATAGATGCCTATGTGCATATGAAGAAAGGAAAGGATGGAAATATTAGCTTGAACATAGATGGCATAATACAGAATAGTGAACAAACGATTAATGGCTTAATGCCCGGTCCACCAACCATTTAGATCTAAAAGAGTATTGAGCCTCCTAGGAAGAGAAGCGACTAGAGAGTCACAAATATGAGGTCGTCTGCGCACACTTTCCCTTGCTTTCTGAACGTGATCCCCTAGGCTTTCAGGAGTTTTTTCTGTCATGTAATCCCATTTGTTAACTATAATAGCCCAAATGTGTTCAATGGTATTCAGATCTGATGATTTGGCTGGCCAAGGGAGGGGAGAAACTTCAGGATGTTGCTCTATCCAATCTCGGGTAAATGCTGAAGTGTGAATGCTGCTATCATGAACATAGTTAATTATAAGCATATCTTCCTCAGGATATACGGAAGGAACACTTGGTAACATGCAGTCCTCCACATACTCCTCAGAATTCATTCTCGGGTATACACGGACCAGTAGACTCACACCGGCAGCCGACATCCAGCCCCAGAAAGCGATGCTAATCCTGCCGCTTCTTGCTGTGATCACTACGTGTTCTGGGTTGTAGTGTATCTTGTTTGGATGCCAAAGTATCATCCTTCCCTCTTCGTCGGATGAGAACACTTTCTCGTCCGTCCATATTACAATGTCCCAGAATGTCTGAGGCATTGGAAAGAACTGGAGAGCAAATCCCACATGAGCAGCTTGATGTGCTTCTGTGAGGTTCTCTTTTCAAGCTGGCTTCCTAGTGTGGATCCCGGCAGCATGAAGATGCCTTCTAACAGGTGAAGGCATTATCTGAAGTGCCATATGCGTCACGATTGACATAGAAGGGCGAAACTGATTCTGGAATTCTGCACTATGGCTACATCCATATCCAGAGAGGTTACCCTGGGTGTGGTCGGATTTAGGTCGAGATTTTAATCCTTCTCCCTCTACCTGGAACAGCCGGATCCAGTAAAGAACGTAGTCAAGCCCTCTTCCCACAGAATTAGCTATGGTAGCAAAACCTGCTTCCCACATGCAAACAATATGGCCCCGAGTGACTCCTGAGGTTAAAGGTATTCTTCTCTAATCTTATTCACTCTAATGCATGATACAATGATACTCTGTCGTTTTTAAATCAAATGCAAACCTTCCGCTCTTTTCTCTCACACTCACACTCTCACACTTGACCCCGAGGAGATTACCCATTGCAGGGTGCATCAACTACATGTCCATTTAACCACAGTGACAGTTCTATTGCCTATGTAGACAAGTTCACTGAACGGAAATTTTGAAATATTCCTGAAGTAAATCTACATTATTTCCCTAAAATACGTAAACGAAGAAAGTGCTAACACTAAGTTATTAAATTGACCGGTTTCAGCAAGGGCATCTACATGACAGTTGATTTTTTGCGATCTTTGTGTTTATTTGTTACCTGAAATGTTGATGTTTACAGCCTCTAGAGCAGATAATTGCTGCACACTGCTTCGAACTATATATGCTTCAAATACGTAAACTATTTCTTGTTTAAATGTTTAATTCTGTTATAGCTGCATATTAGATTAGCGTTACACTCTTATTTGACCTTTCAGGTTTTCTTCGTCATCATTACCATCATCGCCCGCCTCGGTAGCGTGTCTGCCTCACGTTCAAGAGGTGCCGAGTTCGAATGTCGCTCAGGGTGAGTTACCTGGATAAGGTTCTTTCCGATGTTTTCCCTTATCCTAAAAGACGAATGTCGGGTAACTCTAAGCTCTATGGACCCTGGGCTCATTTGAGCATCATTTCACCCATTCCATTCACCGTCCAGTATGACTTAACATTGGAGGACGTAAATTACAAAAAGGAAAAAGAAAACACCATCAGCATCATCATTATAAAAGCTGACCAGATTGACTTAGATGCTGGCATTCTGATCCCAAGGTTGCGAGTTCAAGCCCGGTATAGTTCGATGGATTCTACGTGTAGCTAAAACTGAAATGCATCATATCAGCTTAACTGACATTTAAAGAACTCCTTCGTGAAATCTCTGACATGTCGGTGATGCTAACGTGATTTTGTATTTGAACTGTCATCAAACAAAAAAGTTATTTTATTTATTTTGTTGGTCATTAAAAGTCTAATATATATAAAGCTTTGAATTTGGTGGCTATATTAGCTGTTGTAGTATATTCATATAAGCTGTTCTTGAGAACTGTGACAAAAAATAATATATTTATTTTCGGAACCATTTATAAATTTTAAACAATTTTAGATATTAATTATAAGTACCACGCAGTTTAACATTATAGTATCGCTAACCCATGAAAGGTGGAAGTATTTCCTTCCAGATAAAACTACTACTTTGAGTATAGAAATTTATTTAAAAAGAAGAAAGGGAGATTAAAATGGTTAAAGTGTGGTGTGCTAGAGAGAGGAAATTACGTTATTCAAAATGATCGATAAATACAAGGTTGATACTAGAGAGTTATGTAAAACCACCATGTGGTAAAATTTTTTATTTTCCATTGAGGCTTAAATACCTGTGCACCGAACTCGCTGGTTAGGTTTAAGGAAACTGAATCGTCCTGGCGCAACTAACTGATAAGAAACCCGCTTCCCTTACTTAGGCCAGTCTTGCTCGCATCGGAAAACATTCGCTCGCGTCTGTATTGTGCCTTTCCAACCAGCCTTGTCCCCAGTCTGTATGGTGAAGCAGCCGAACCTCTCCTGTGCTATAGGCGTTATATTCTTTTATGCTCTTACGCATGCCATCTTTCTCTCTCTCTCTGCCCACACACGCAACGTTCGAGCCTTTTTTCAATTCATCTCATGATCGCCAGTACGCTGTCAGTCCCCTTGCTTTACTTCTGCCCGGTGTTCGATTTCGTCTGCTCATTCATACTCTGGACGTTACACTACCGCCAGTATTACCTCGGGGAGAATCTACTTTTCCTCCTTGGTCGCAGAGTGACACCCTCTTCCGTCTTGTGTTGACGTCCATGCTCAAATCTGCGGTTCTGCCCTTTGCCATCCGTTCCGCCTTTTTAGAAATTTAGCAGCATTTTAATAATTACTGTTTTATTTTTACGGATGGCTCTAAAACCGACCGTGGCATTGAATCTGCCTTCGTGGCTGCTTGGCAGAGTTTTACGTTTCGTCTTTCTGGGCAGTGCTCGATTTTTACCTCCGAACTTTTTAGTATCTACCAGGCCCTTCTTTTTATCAGCCAGCAGCATTCGTCTCAGTTTGCCATTTGTAGCGATTCTCTGAGTGCTGTACAGAGCCTTTGTTTGCTGTACCCAAGCCATCCTTTGGTACAGCGTATCCAAGAGCAGCTGCATTCCCTCGCTAATTCTGGGTTCCGCGTGTCGTGTGTTTGGGTTCCTGGACACTTGGGTATTCTGGGCAATGAGGCTGCTGGTGCTGCGAAGTCTTAAGATTTTATCTCCCACTGTTTTTAGCGATTCTATTCCTTTTGAGGATCTCACAGTTTCCCTTGTCCACGCCAACCTTATGCGTTGGCATGATGACTGGTCCGTGCTAGGTGGGAATAAACTCTGCTAGGTTAAACCTCTTCCTGTTCACTGGGCTTCATCTTCGCGTTCATGTTGCGGGGAAGAGGTTTCTTTAACTAGACTTCGCATTGCCGTTTTAGCCATCAGTATTTGTTACATGAGGATCCAGCACCTCATTGTTCTCACTGTGGTGGGGCTTTGACGGTGCGCCACCTTTTAGTGGAGTGCCATTTCTATATGCTGTTGCGCTCATCCTTTTGTTTGGCCCCCAACCTCTCTGCAATGCTAAGGGGACGACATTGCTGCTGTGGAGGACCTCTTTGCCTTTCTACGGCGCAGCAGTATGAGCCGGTACATCTGATTCAATCACCCCTTCGTCGTCCTTCATTTTATGTGTTTCTCGGCACTCCTATTTGAACTGTTTTAGTGCTTTTAGTGTTTAATCCTCTGTTGCTGTAGACATTTTCTTCTTGCCACAGTTTAATCTCTACTATGACCACGACCACAACTCAAACCATGTGTCTCGTATCTATACACAAAGAGCAATAACAGCTAATTGAAGCCCGCTGCCGCCTGTCTAATAAGCGGAAGAGCCTGTTGCTTTGAGTTCGCTGTTCCTGGCCAGAGTGCTGAGGGACTGCTTGTAGGTATATTCCAGAGCAATAGAGTAAAACAATAATCCACCCAATTTACAAAGGCAAGGGCAGTACACAGAATCCGAATAATTATTGAGGTATTGTTTTGGTTAGTATGGTTGTGATTTTCCCCGAATGTTGGTCTTACTTCCTGTCTATTTACTTGCTTTTCTTCTATATGAGTCTTGTCAGGATCAACTTGACTATGAGTAGAATCAGAATTAAGGTTATGAGCCTCAAATTCTGATAATAACTCAATCATATCAGTAAAGTCGACGGGCTTAGCCACAATTAGGTGGTTTCTAATGTGTGGTGGATAATGTCGTATTAGCATATTCACGATCTCGGTCTCTGACATATCTGGATTCACAAGTTTGCTTTTGTTAGCAAGTTTTAGGAAATATTCAGTCATGGACACACCCTTCCTGAACTCGAATTTACCAGTGGCCAGTTCGACTTTAATTCTTCTCTGTCTTTCTGGACCCCAGAACCTATTTATAAACACGTTCCTAAACATACTATACGTTTCATGTGAAGCTAATGTTAACCTCAGCCATTCTAAAGCATTTTTCTTCAAACACCTTTTAACAATCATCATCCTAAATTCATTTGGAATCTTTTTAATTTTAAAATATTCTTCTAATTCCTTTAGAAATATTTTGGGATTGTCTCCCGATTCTTCTTCGAAAGTAGGTCGACTTATGTCATGCAACAAATAATTTGTACAATTTGTGTTACCTTGACTGTGTAACTGTGTATGTGTGCGCATGTTTTGTATTTGTCTATTACCATTTACTTCACAATCAGGTGACAAAGATTCTGTATCGTCACTCTCCAAATAATTCTCTAAGTTTTGTACAATATTACCTGAATTACCAGGTAAGTCTATACATGTAATATTCTTAGATTTTATTACCCTCTGGTTCTCAGAAATTTTGCTTGCCTGTAATGCAATCACAACTTGATTCAGCTTGCTAATGTTTTCTTTCTCTCTCTCAAAACTTTCCTGTGCCAAATCTATTCTTGTAATCATTTCACTATTCAACTTACTGACTTCATCATATTTAACTTTTAGTTCATCTTGTTGTGTTTGCACCTCAGTAGCAATTAGTTTAACATCATTTCTGATACTATTTACCTCTCTTACAAAATTATTCTGTATTTCAATATTTTCCTCATGGTATTTCCGTGAATTATCTAATAAGACTACATCTATTTCTTGTCTTATTCTATTCTCTAATTCCCCTATTTCTATTTTTTGTTTTTCTACAAATGCTACTTGTTGTTGCTTAAGGATTTCTGACTCCTTAGCCAATTCACTTCTTATATCTTTTACTACATTTTCCTGACTTATTTTCATTTCCTGAAACATCTCTTTTAACCTAGACATTTCTCCATCATGAGATTCTATTTTCTGTTTTAAAGATTTTATGCCTTCTCTACACTCTTCTCTTCCCTTCTCAATTTCATTTCTTAGGTTACCTAAACCTTGATCTATCCTAGCTTCTAATTTCTCTGAACTTTGATCTACTTTAGCATTTAAATTATCCATTTTAGCATCAAAATTACTCATCATTTTCTCTAACCTGTCTATTATCATTTCATTATCTTTACTCTGCATAATTTCTGTTCTACTTGTTCCTGCATCATCACTAATCATTCCTTCCACTACTTCCCTGACTTCTTGTATTTCTGCTCTCTTATCACTAACTAGTCTTTCCACTCCTTCCCCAATATTTTTATTCTTATTGTCTGTTAATTTTTTACCTTCCATTTTAGGTAATATCTTTCCCTTTCTTAATAACATAAAAATGAAAATTATAATTTTGTCACTTTTTCTATTAATTATCTATTAAGATTTTTCCGTACTCACTTTTCTTCTTTCTTCTTTCTTGATTCGAAGTTACCTGTCCATTACACTATTTATTCTCCTGTGGTGTAATCCTCCTTCTGCCTATTCGAGTCCCCGTTGGGGCGCCATTTGGTACAGGGTTTATGTCGAATCGTATTGATGGATGACGAATTATGCCCCTCGTTGAGGTGACCATTTGGAACAGGGTTGAAGTGGTTTGGGTAGATTCCCAACGTCAATGGGTGATGGAGTAATTATATCCCTCGATGTGGCGACATTTTGGTGGATGGAATAGATGGTTCTTGAAGTCCCAGCTTACCTCGGCATGACTTCAGTCGGTTGAGCAAAATATCTTCTTTTACAGGGGTGGTACGGCGGAAGGAAATTTTACGTAAAATGAGTAATCATTTTTCTCTGTATTAAATAATGTAGAAACTTTTATTTCCTTACTTCAATCAACACCAGTTCGAACAAAATGTATGATACAACATTTATAACACTATTCTTACACAAGATTCACTTGATGTGACGCGTTTATATCTGGATGCGTGCAAGAATCAAAAGTTTTATACGGTTGTTCACTACCGTGTATAATAATTAAATTGTGTGTCTTCTAGCGATGATATTTAATGTAAAGATTATCTAGTTATATTCGATGATTGTTATGAGAATAGACTTATATTCTTCCGCACACAACGGCGTTTAAGAAGAGAATTTTACATCCGTTCACGGTGACTGTTAGGAGAAGAATAATCAGTTCATCTTCTTCTACCCATTAGCATTTCGCTAATAGTTCGACCCCCCTAGAGGAATATTGAATATCCTCCATGGCAACGTAAAATCTTTTATATCTGATTGGTCCACGTTTTACGATATACGCGTCACACCAATCCCAAATAAGTTTGTTATTCAACACTTTTGTGACGTCATTTCCACTTACATAGCTTCTCTGTGCATGACTCACTCTACTTAACCTCACATAATACAATATTTGAAACTCTTTGGGGACAACATAAAATAACTGTTTCAACAGTATAACTTTATATATATATGCATCGATCAGCAAATATGCTTTACAGATGTATGTTATTGAGACACTTAGTAACAGTATACATAACAATTGAGGTAGCTGTGAACGACTCATCTATGTAAATATGACAGAATCACTATAACACAAATTGAGGACTTTAAGTTTGATAGGTATCACTCATCTGGATCATCTGTACTGGAGAGGTCATTCATCAGAAGATCTTGTGGCAGTGTGCGCTTGAGGCGAGTTGGTTGGCGAGTGCGAGCGCCGAGATTGTACGTAACAGCTCCAGGGACCTCCTGGAGATGGTAAAAGAAAGGTCGTGCCAGCCGGCGGATGTACCTGTGAACTGGTAGAAGACCAAACTCGTGATGAAGTTGTTGGTTTCTGATGAACCATGGAGCATATGTAGTTGTATGCAGCACCCTGTTTTGTAATACCTGCAGTCGGCGGAGATTAGTCTTGCTGGTGCCACCCCAGACTGGAGCTGCATAGGTAAAAATGGGACGGACTAGAGATTTATAAAGAAGGGAGGATTCATAACCAAGTGAGGTGCACCTGTTGAGTAAAGGGTACAGTTTTGAGAGCCGTACAGACGCAAGTGTAACAGACCGACAGATGTGGGCATTCCAATTTAGTCGAGTGTCCAGTAGCACCCCAAGATGCTTCACTGGCACACTGGTTGGTAAGCATGAGAGTTGTTCCCCGAGCACCTGTAGTGAAGGAGAATCCCTATAAGGACGTAAAGAGAAGATCTTAACCTCTGTCTTGTTAGTGTTGAGGGAAATGCACCAGTTAGAGAACCAGTGAGCTAGTCGATCCAGGGCAGTTTGTAGTTCATAAATAGCATGGCAGATATCAGAGTGAGAATAAAAGAGAGCAGTGTCATCAGCATATAAAGCTGTGCAAATTGGTGCTATAGCAGGAACATCATAAGTGAGGATATTAAAGAGGAGTGGTGCTAGTACTGAACCTTGAACACCTGCTAAGATGGGCCGTCGGGTAGATGTGAAACCAGCAATGCGCACCACAAAAGTTTTATCTGTGAGAAAACTTGCAATAATTTGTAGAAGATAATAAGGGAGACCAATGCGATGTGATTTAAGTAGTAGCCCAGTGTGCCACACCTTATCGAATGCCTGGGCGATATCTAGGAATGCTGCTACAGAGTAGTGCCTGTTTTAGAAACCTTGTACGATAGACTGCATGATTCTAAGCAATTGATGAGTGGTAGCATGCTTCGGGCGAAAGCCAAACTGAAAAGGCGGAATTATTTGATTGTGAATCAAAAAATGAGAAAGACGTTTATGAATAATCTTTTCAAAAAGCTTAGAAAGGGTAGGTAATAAACTGATTGGTCTATAACTTGAGGAAGGGTTTTAGTTTTGTTGGGCTTGTGGAAGACTATAATTTCAGCATGTTTCCTTGTGGATGGAAAATAACCAATGCATAATGCAGCATTGAAGATTGATGATAAATAAGCCAGCGCCTTGTTTGTTAAATTTCGCAGCACAATGTTGGGGATAAGGTCATGACCAGGAGAATTTTTAATGGGAAGTCGATGGATAAAGTGTGACAACTCACGTGGACTAGTGAAAGAAATTCTGTTGTGCGCTGTAGGACGATGCTGGTATTCAAGGAGTTCTCTGTTCATGGAAGAGGGAATATCAGAATCTAGGCAGGTGTTCGGCGTAAATGTGTGCTCATAATGAGTAGCTAGAGCGTCACACTTGGCAGCACAGTCACTCAAAAGTGTCCCTTCAACTTGTAGAGGTGGAATCACTGTCGGCTCTCGGAGAATCCTCTTAGTAATGTTCCATAAAGTATGATCGCCTGAGCGGATATTGGCTAATTGTCACTGGTACTCCTGAAAGCAGTGTTGGTCTAGTGCATTCCGTACTTGCCTAATGAGACTATTTAATCTTTGATGTAGCCAGGATTGACGATAACGTTGCCACAATCGGCGAATGCGATGTTTCTCTTGGATGAGTTGAGTAATATGGATAGGTAAGGATGGGCAATGGCGAGGTTGATTGTTGTGGATAGTAGAGGATCGTACACTGGAAGAGAGGGCAGAGGTAAAATGGTGAACGGCAGTGTCAATAGCATTCGCAGTACCCAGTGGATAAGATGTGTGGACTGCAACATCTAGATGTGTGAGAAAACAGTCCCAGTTGACAAAACCAAGAATGAGACGCGGAGTTTGTGGCAAGATGTCAGGAGTGAGGTTAAATGTGATCAATACTGGACAATGATCGGAATCAAGCTCTGGCAGTGAAGAAATCAATGCAGGTAATCAGTCGTATATTACGATGTACCCCAATGTCTAAAATGTCAGGAGCTAACTGTGGGTTGCCAGAATAGTAAGTCGGCTCCGTGGGAGCCAGTATGTGAAGACCAGTGGCATTAATAGTGTCAAACAGACGGCGCCCATTTGGTTTTGTGACCCTACAGCCCCAGGAAGTATGCTTGGAATTCAGATCACCTAGCAAGAGAGTGCAGTTTTCTGCTGAGAAGAGTAGAGAGAAATATGTTAAGCGTACTTTTTGGGGGCTTGTAGGCAATCATGAGAATGGAGATCACTGCTATTGCGAAGAGAGAGTTTAATGCCCACGACCTCAAAGCCGGGGATCACAGGTAAGAAGATTTCATGATGAGACAGAGAACGCTTAACCAACACAGCTACTCCCCCAGATGCGGAAGGTGCATTCTGATCGAATCTATAGATTCTGCAGCCTGGAACAGAGAAACGTTCATTTGGGACAAGATGAGCTTCGGTGATACAAGCAACATCTATTTTGTGCAAACTCAAAAAGGCAGCAAAGGAGGCGCGTTTAGCCAGGATGCCATTAGCATTCCAGTTCAGGAGAGTGAGTGATGAAAGAGATGGCCTATTACATGCCAGCTTTTGGAAAAGTAGACAGAAGAGCATTTTGGAACCATTGTGTGAGTTGCGGTAGGAAAGGAGTGAGGAAAGTGGATAAAGAATTCAGAAGTTGAGTGAACAGACTACTTAGCAGAGCCGAGAGAGATGAGGAGTCTGAGGGTTCTTGTTGTGCAGTAACAGTATAACCTGGAAAGCAATGGTTGGGAGAAATTTGAAGAATGAGGGGAAACACTGAAGTGTTTTTGGTAAGCAGTTAGAAGATTATTTGAAGACAGGGAAATACATACACTATTTGCTGATATAGTTGGAGAAAGACTGTTAGAATAGTACATTACAAATACAAAAATTGTGTATGCTTAAGACCACACGACAGAAGTGAAAACTTAAAAGCTATTCAGTACAAATTATTGTTAAAACTTTTTTAAAAGAGTTTAATGTTGACACTCATTCTTGCGCAAAGAGGCCAGTTGCGAGCTAAACATTTCATGCCTTACGCTAAGTGTGCTCGCAAATGAAAATACTCTGAAAAAACTGAATGACCACGGACTTGTGACCGTGAATTGTATGTTCGGAGTGGGTGGTGCACGCACTTGATCTTGTAATGATGCTAAATTATCATCTATAGGTTGACTTTCTTAGTTTAATGGCGACTAAACATTTTCGCCAATGTTTGAATTTTCCCAATCATCGCGTATAACAAGAGGAATGTTCATGTTTGTGGATGTACCGGCAATCTGAGTATCATGGATCGTAGTTCTTTGATTTTCATGTGTAACAAGAGGAATATCCATATTCGTAGATGTTCCGGCAATCTGAGAGTTATGAATCGTAGTTTGTTGATTTTTTAATACGAGCTGTGGAAATCTATGCATAGGTCCAGGAGTTAGTGAATCATGAACCACATCATGAACAGATTGTAGTGCATTGAGACATTTCTTCTCACGATAGCTGCTCGAACATTCCTTCGCCATTGCATTTTTCTGTTCGGCAATTTTTTCTTGAACTCGCATGCTTTCCATTTCCTCATTAGGGTCATCCTGCATCGAAGAATTCACTTGCTGAGATTCCATTCACTTCCTATTACAATATTTTTTTGTGCGCGCATTGGTCAGTTCCCTTTTTCGTTGTAATTTGTTATTGATTTTCTTCATTTTCTATTACATAAAATATTTATAAATTCATATATAGTAAGACGTTAATTAGTATAAGGGCCGTTCTTACAAATGTTGGTCATCCCACAGTCAACTTGGCTGAGGATTATTTTGGTCCGTTAGTGTTAGGGCTGAGACATCGATATTTACGAAACATCGATGTTTACTGGAAAACATCGAATGATGTTGATGTCGATATTTTTATAACATGAATGTTTTTGTTCGATGTTTCTGCCTGATGTTTTTTCTTTAAATTTTTATTTTCCAAACTAAATAATATATATTTAAATCTTTTTTTCTATAAAAAATCAAATTTATATATCCATTCTTTTGACCCTCGGTCGGTCTTTCAGTTTGTGGTAAAACATAACCTATAACTTGTAAATGAAAATAAACCCAAAACGTTATTTTAATACGTGATAATTTTATTATATACGTGTTACATTTAATTTATTGATTTTTTTTTTTTTTTTTTTAACTTATGTCCTCCAGCGTTAAGTCATATCAGATGGTGAATGAAATGGGTGAAATGATGCTCAAATGTGTCCAGGGTCCATGGAGCTTAGAGCTACCTGACATTTGTCTGTGAGGATAAGAGAAAACCCCGGAAAAAACCTTATCCAGGTAACTCACCCTGACCTCAACTTGGGACCTCTTGAACATGAGGCAGACATGCCACCATCTATGCTACCGAGACGGGCAAAGCGTTTTACTACTCTCAATAAAGAGAAATTTGTCAATGAAAATAACCAGTTCTTAAATGAAACATCTCTTTCACGAATTCTTAACACTTATTTGCAATTAGCACACTTGTTTTATTTTTTGTTATGGTTTTAATAATTCAAATGCCAAACTTCAGTGATATTGTCTGTTCCTTTTGACTATTATTATTTTTTAAAGTGGAATTTGACATGTTGTCAACTTGTTAAATGACAGAGGGTTATCTGACCAGATCGGTTACTGGCACTTGACGGACGTTTTTAAGAACTGCCCTAAGACAATTATTTTTCTAATGAAACTGCTGTAGGGTTTCTGAATTTTTCATAGTATTTGAAATATTGTGACGCAGAAGGCGAACTCGCGTTGCCGATTGATAATGCGGACCGGCGGTGGCGGGGGGACGAGAAGGGTGGCACCTCCTCCTACCGCGCGAAGGTGCTCGAAGGCTCCAGAATGATTTCCCCCTCCATAATGGAAGAATCCAGAGGTTTCGGGGCGATCGATACAAGCGAGGCGACAGTTAGTGGTGTGGAGGACGTCGCTGTGTGCGGACGTGTAGTTAGTTGAGTGAGTGACCGTGAGCCGGGCGGGCGTGTAATTGAGTTGAGTGAACGGGTAAAGACGAACTGTCAAGGTTGAATGGTGTAAATTAAATTGCAATTGTGTACGTGCATCGGAACGGTAACGGACAAACTGGTAAATCGTAATTGTGTACAGTAAACTGTAATTGGAATAAGGTGAAAATAAAGAACATTGTTAAGTTTGTGTAATTGGACTTTTCATTTCACGAGCCCACAAAGTCACAATATGTTAAAATATACCTGGATGCGTTTTGTTGATATGCTGTTGAGTGCGACAGAAAATCTACGGAGTATAGTGGTATGGACAACATAAGACAAATGACGAATGAGTGTGGGGGGGTTAGTTCGGACTGAGCCAACTCAAGCCGACTTCACGCGAATGAGCATCACATATTCCAGCGTGACGGCTCAATTTAATTCACTGTCCATAAAAAGTGCTAAATGCACCTAAAGAAGTTTTCACTTCAAAAAGTATATGGGAAAGAGAAGCCTATATAGACATACTAAGTAAAGAACAGAGCGTGAGAGCATGTGTATGGAGATTTAAAGGGATGGGAAAAGGTTAATCAAAAACAGTACCCAATATGTGGGAGAGCACTATATTTGAGTGGAAAGGGAGAGATTTATAGAGAAAATGTGTAAATAAGAAATGGTGAGAAAAGAATGTATAAATCAGAAATGGCTCAAAATGATTAGAAAGAAAGCATTAATTAAAACTTTCAGTAAGACTATATGAAAGCTGGAGAGCTTTCTTAAAGTTAAAAAGTGGAAATTGTTATTAAAAAGAGAAGTAAATAAGGTATAGATTTAAGAAAAAGTTAATGTGTAGTTAATGTTAAGTTGTATAATGAATATGGTAACTTAACAGCCTGATCTAAACAGTTAACCATATTCCTTGTAATTTTTATTTGTAAGAAGTTAATAATGTAAATAAGTAAATAAATAAATAAATTATTAATAGAATATATTGTACTTCAAAGTAATGCACTATTTTTTTCTATAATTACAGAAATTACTACCATCCAAGTTGTCTAGCTAATTATGGTGGTCCAGTAGATCCAGCAATTGCTCTTGGAGGATTTTTGAGTGAAGATGAAACTCTGGAGAAGAATCCCAAATATGAGAAAGCGACAGCTCTCATTCTAACATTTCTTGTTAACAATTATCATAATAAAACCAAAGTGGGACCTGCACTTAAATGGGAGAAAAGGTAGAACAATTGTTTTCATGTATTTCATTTGAGTAAAGAGTATATATAATGAAGCATGAATATTGATAAGTTTCATAAACTTTGTGATTAATGCAGATTGTAAGTAACAATTGAACAGTATTCTTATGTGTAGGATTATGATACAGTGAAGCACAAAATTAATATAATTTTGAGTCAAACTAGACCTCGATTCTCCATATATTGCTAGTGTTTACCTAGAACGCATTTCGTCAGGACCTTACTAACATCCTCAACATTAGCTGAGGATGTTAGGAAGTCCTAAAGAACCACGTTCTAGGTAAACACTAGCAATATATGGAGCATTGAGTACTAGTTTGTCTCAAAATTATATTAACAATGAACAGCTTTAAAAGCAATAAATGTTTGAAAGACTCAATTTAATAAATGAAATAAACTTAAATTTATTGAAATTGTGGAGGGATTGATGCTGTTGTAGTTTTCCATACTAATTGAAAAAACTTTTTGCAGTCGGTTTTAACACTTTGTCACTTACATTTTTATATTATTGAGGGACTGGTTTCAGAAGCCATTGCATCCATTTTGAACCTCGAAGGTCTGACCATTTTATGTTGTCATCTGCTCTCTTCGGCTCTCTTCGCTCTGGTGGTGTAACTATGAACTTCTTTATCAAATTATTGACTGGTGGGATATCAAAGTTCATTACTCGGTCCTTATTTTTTCATATTAATATGTTCTCCCACGTCTGTTTTATTTTGTCACCCCTTATAGTAATTTTAGATTTGGGTCATTGTCATAGCTTTTGTTCCAAATATGAAATGCTATTATTGACTTACCTTGTTTCAATTTTATGTTTCTAAAATGCTCTTTGACTGTGGTTTCTAGGTTTCTTTTAATTTGAATTATGTAGCATATTTCACAATCCTTACAACTTATTTGGTATATTTCAGATTTATTAATTGGTGGGATTTCATCTTTTGTTTTTGAATTTAACAACTTTAACACTGAGTATCTATTTGTAGGTACCATTCTCTAAAGAGCTTATTGAAAGTATTAAATATTTTTAGGTGGTACTCGAATCCTCTAAATATGCTGTTGCTTTCTTTCTCTGTAGTGAATGTGGTTGCTTCTTTAATGGACTTCTTTAATTTAGCCTTTTTAATTTTTTAAATACCTAACTTCTGTTTTATCCATTTTAAGCTATGTGAAGTATGGCCTTTTTTGTTGATTGTAATATCCTGCTTTATCCATTAATATGTTGGCTAGTCTGTGTGTAAGACTGTTTATTATTGAATGTTCATGTAAAATTGGATTATAGCTATGATTTTTTATGTAATTTTTTGACTATGTTGGCTTCCTGTAAGTTCCAAATTTTGTTTTTTGTATCATTTCTGATGATATTTAGGACCAAGAAAGAGAGTTGTCCATTGACTTCCTTTTCTATTGTGAATTTGATATTTTTTTCCCTGCAGATCAAGTTGTTGAAATGCATCATTTATATATGTATTTGGAACTATTGCAAAGATGACAACATACCAATACAAAGCCCTAAAGATCCATGGGAAGGCCATTTTAATGTGTGTTAGAAATGCACTCATGAAAAATTTGCCAAAAAAGGGGTGAAACTGGGTTGCCCATGAATAACTCTGATTTCTGCCTATAGTATTTGCCATTAAAGCTGAAGAAGTTTTGTTCAATACATTGCTTTTTTTTTTAATAAGATGTATCCTTCTGCTTCTACTATTTCCATTTCTATTGTAGTTAGCCATTTTTTAACAGTGCCTGTAATGTTTGTGTTGGTATGCTTGGGAATAATGTTGTATAGTACAGAGAATGCCATTATTGAATTTCACAAGCCCTTCTGTTTCTTGAAGATCACATTCAGTAGATAGATTGGTTCAACATTCGTGAAGCCTGATAGAAATATTGCATGGCTGGACCTATTTTAACAGAAATCCTGGAGATTTGCATTGCATTTTTATCATTTCATTTTTTTAATTTTTGAAATTACGTAATTTATAGTATCATCACAATAGCATATTATAAAAATATATCTGTGCTCCAGTATGTTATTGTAAAACAAAACCTGTGAAGTGGAATCCTGGTTCTTCAAAGAAGAATATTATACATGGTTGAAATACACCATTATTGATATTTCACAAAATCCAACTGCAGAAATTTAGCTGACGTTCATGTGGCAGAAATTCCTGAACCACAGCAACCCTGAAGGGTTTCAGTTTTAAGAGTTTGGTACCCTGCCATGATCAGCTCATTGAAATACATGCTTCCTGTTCAAGCTGCCTTAAGGACTTCCAAGGAATGTATCCTTAATGTTCCAGAATGGAACCCATTCGCCCTAAATTTGTGAACAACGCTTGCATGGTTTCTCTGTTTAGAATAGGTAAAGTGGGGAAGAGCATTTAAATTGCTTTCTAAGTAACAAAAGTTTGATATCATGTATGTATAGTGCATAAAAATGCTTTGTGGTAATGTGCATTGTTTTTGAGACATCATAGAAAACTGTGCAGTCATAGTAACACTCATAACTTAATTATCACTTGAAATATGTACTTTTATAATTATGCACAGCAACACAATAATCTGAAGACTGACCTCTTGGTCCTGGATTTTGATGACCTAAAGAATATTAAAAAAATCACTTTAAAATGTTTTTATAACCCTCAAGCTTATTAAAAATGATTTAAAGGAACTACCTTAATTTGTTGATCCTGCACATTTCACTTATCCTGTATTATTGAATATTGAATTGCAATATGTTACAAGCACCTTTTACTAATTACGCACAGACTTGTCAGCATATGCATGAATAAAGCAGAATACTACAATGAACAAAAAGCCATACTTCACCTAGCAGAAGAAAATGGGTGCAACAAAAGTCTGGTACTTAAGAAAATTAAAAAAAGCTAAGCTAAAGAAAACATTGAATATGTTTGCCTTCTTAAAGGAAAAAGAAGCAGAAGCTTATTCAGTGGATTTACTTACCACCTAAAACATTTAATAAATTAAAAAATATTTAAAAGAACAGAATATCATCTTGGCAGCTACAAATAGATACTTGGTATTAAAATTGTTAAATTAAAAAACAAAAGATGAAATCCACCAGTCAGTAGATGTGGAATATACCAAATAAGTGCTATAATAAGGATTGTGACAAATTCTGCATAGGGCAAACTAAAAGAAACCTAAAAACCAGAGTCAAACAGTATTTTAGAAACAGAAAATTGAAACAGAAAAACAAATCAGCAGCAACATTTCACTTTTGGAATGAAAATCATAACCTCATAATTATTAAAAGGTGTAATAAACTAAACCAAACTGACTTGGGAGAACAACTTAACACTGAAATACAAAGTCTGAGTAATGATCTTTGAAATCCCACCAGTTGACGATTTAATACAGAACCAGAGAGAAGGAGGCAGATAACAGATGAGGCTTTCGAGTCCAACCACTATTAGAACAATTAATGGAAATGAAATGTTCCTTCATACCAGCCTTGTATAGGCCAAAGTTTGGAAAGGTGAGTCAGATTGAAAAATTCAATGCCATATCAGGTAAAGCAGATTCTACTAGGGGAAACATGTATTTATTTTATTTATTTATTTGTACAGTTTCCATTACAATTTCAGTATAATAAATTTAACATTGAACATGCCATATTATACCTCCTGTACAAATACATGAAAATTGCTGACTCAGGTCCCCTGGCCATAAGCCTTTGGTTTTCTTGAGCAGCTTGGTGTCGTTTCTTCTTGACCTTCGCTTCTTTTACCCTAATCCACTTTTCTCTTAACCTATATAAGAATTCTCCTATACATCTATTTTTCTTTTCTCCCATCCCCATTAGTATGTGTAATGTCAATATCTCTTTTCTTACACTGTCCCATTACCTATCCCATACTTTTCTCCTGTAATTTGTTAACTCCTTACATTCTATCGGGTAATTAACAGTGCTCTCTTCGTTTCCACAAAATTGATATATCCCTGCCTCATTACTTCTCAACCCTTTTAAGATAATATTCCTGCTCTCATCCATGCTATGCCTTCTCTTCCAGTTTTGCCACATTGATCTATATATTTTTCCCTACCCCATTCTGTCTTTAATTGCTTATAAAATTTCAAAGATTTCTTTTCTTCTATACTTTCCCGTATCTCTTGCCTATCTATGTCTTGTACTCTAGTTCTCACTTCCTTCCAAAAACCGCTATAATTTCTCCTCTGCTCTGCATTGATCTCCCATGCCTATCTTCAATACCATTCCATCCAATTCCGGCCACCAAACTATTTGTATTTTTAATGCTTTTCTGTTGCTTCATGTACAGATTCAATAATTCCCCTTTCTGCCCTTTAATACACTTATACCAGAATTTCAATATTTTTTGTATTATTTTTTGTCTCCTTTTTGTATTACCAGCTCTAGTAATGCCACTTTTCTTGGTGCTGATTTTGGCAGCCCTAGTAGTTCTTTGCAAAACAATCCTTACATCTGGTCTAATTTTGTACCCATCTCTGATGTGCCCCATACCTCCACTGCATACATTGTTCTGGCTTCAATGACCACTTTATACATTCTTTCTAACCATCTGACATCTCCAGTTTGTTTACATATTCTGACCCCTAACATTGCTGCCCTGCCATTTAGCTATCACTTTTCTGGCTTGTGCAGCCCATCCTCCACTGCTACACATCCTTACACCTAAATAGTCATACTCGTTTACCACTTCTACCTTTTGATCTCCTATGAACCATTCCTCTCCTTTCCTAAGTATCAGTCCTCTTTTAAATGCTGTTATGTTTTTATTTTTTGCCATTTATTCTTAATCCCCAGTCAGCGCAAAGCCTAGGAATTACAATTGATTTTTTTAGACCTATTACGGAAATTGCTCCTACCGTTAAATCATCCACATACAATAAACCAGTTATCTCTTTGTTCATTATTATTGGGCAATGGACATTGCTTTCCTTAGCCCTCTCTATTATGTCATCTATAAATAAATTGAATAGTATAGGACTAATTTGCACCCCTGTCTTACCTTCTGTTCGGCCTCTTCTGATAATGCATTCAACCCACATCTTATTCTGATTTTCACCTTACTATAAATTTTATCAATTTCATTTATAAATCTCAAACTATTTGTAGTTGGTTTATCATTTATAAACTTTTCGCTTATCCCTTTTCTTTATAATTTCCATTTTAAAGCCCCTCCCCCTTTTATTGTATCGAAAGCTTTCTCAAAATCCACAAAAAACATATACAATCTCCTCCTTTTCCTGCTCAAGTATTTATCAATTAACGTCTTGTTTATAAATACATTATCTATAGTTTGTCTTTTTCTCCTAAATCCATCTTGAAATTCTGATATTTTATTTTCCCTTTCCGCCCAATCCATTAGTCTGTCCGCAAGTATGCCTGTATACATTTTCCCAATTATAGATAGTAAGTTTAACCCCTTGTAATTCTCTGGTCTATTCACACTTCCCTTTCCTTTAAATATTGGTGCAATCACACTTGTTTTCCAGTAGTCAGGTAATTTCCTACTATCTTTCATCTTATTAAATAAGTTAGTTATAATCTTTAATCCACTTGGTGTTTCCCCATACCTCTTCCAAAACTCCCCTGGAATTCCATCCATACCCACTGCTTTACTGTCCTTTAAGCTTCTTATTTGTTGAAAAACTTCTGTTTGGGTAATTTCTCTGTAATATCTCATAGTCTATCCTCAGGTTGCAGAACCGTATATTATCTCTATTTATCCACTCCCTTTCTGCAACTAGGTCTCTAAAGTACTTCAGCCATTCCTGTGATCTTTTTTTGTAATTTATGTCCTCCAACGTTAAGTCATATCGGACGGTGAATGAAATGATGCTCAAATGAGTCCAGGGTCCATGGAGCGAGTTACCCGACATTCGTCTTGAAGGATAAGGGAAAACCCTGGAAAAAACCTTATACAGGTAACTCACCCTGACTGAGATTCGAAGTCGGGACCTCTTGAACATGAGGCAGACATGCTACCATCTATGCTACCGAGACGGGCATTCCTGTGATGTTCTCATTTTTCACCTCCTTCTGTTTATTCATTTCACTTACCATACCCCGTATTTTATATTGTTTTTGTTGTATGGCATCCGTCATTGTCTTTCGAATACTATCCTGCCACTTGTTCTTTTTTTCTTCTAATAATTTATTGTCCGCTTCTCTATTTATTACCATAATCATCCTATCTCTACCCTTCCCCGTTCTTCTCCAACAAGCCTGGTTTTTAAACACTTCTCTTCTTGCTCTACCGCAGTCATCACCAAACCAAGCATTACTTATCCGTTTCATTTTCCCTTTTACTTTCATTTTTATCCCTGCCCTTGTAACTATTAGTTTCATTAGCTCTAAGTCTCTTTCTATATTGTTCTCATTCAATGCAACCTCTATGCCTAGTCTTATTATTTTTTATATTTCTGAGTTTATTGCAGTTAGGAATTCCTCCTTCATTTCTTCCCTCCATCTTAATGCATTCACTACTTTAAGCTCGCCTTCCTCTTTTCTCTCACTTTCTTCTATCAATCCTATTTCTATCCCTAACGGAAAGTGACCACTGCTCAGTATTTCATTTTCTATTTTGAAATTATTAATTCTTTCAATGAGCTCCTCCACCACACTTTGACCATTGTTATTTGCAAATGTATATTCGCCATCCTCATCTCCTTTTACTTCCTCATTACATATAAACAAATTATTCAATTCACACAAATGGAGCAATTTTAACCCCTCTTTGTTGAGTAACTGTCCTTGCTACTCCTTACCCATTCATGTGCTTTCTCTCTACCTGTTTCACCATCATGCCTTACTGATGTAATTTTCTCTTCGCCTATTCTAGCATTGAAATCCCCCATTAACAAAATCACTACTCTATGAAATTTGTGCCTTAGCTCCTCCAATGTCATCCTCTAGTTTATTAAATGTTCTATTGTCAAAAAAGCTTGATGTGGGAGGGTTATTAACTATTCCTATTCCAATTCCTAGACTATGTTCTATTTCTGGGCCTTTCTTGATTATTAACCAATTTACATTCCTATCATCCTTTATCATTGCCTCTATTCTCTTACTATTGAGCAACTCTGACCTAACAAACGCTCCAACTCCTCCTTGGAATTGTCTTCTGATTCTGTCATGTACTAAAAAACGAATCCAGTTTCTCATCTTGCTGTCAAATTACTGTAATTCCAGTTTAGGGAACTGCAAGTTGTTTCTAGCATTATGTGTTACATTCAAGGATGTGTCACTTTGTGTGTTTGCATCTCTTTTAACCTCTTCATAACAACTTTTTAGTGCATACTATATTTCTTGATAAATTTAGTGATCATTCCAGTCCTTCCTTTCCACTTTATCATATTTTTCAGTTTCCCCATTTTTATATTTTTGAATTCACCTATTTTAAATAATTGCTCTGCTTTGTTGTTAAATACTTTAGAGCTAGCCATTGTCATGTTTTATGCCTTGTGAATCACCTACCTTCTTAGTTTGTAATACATTAGCAGCACACAGGAAATGTCTTCTCATTTGTGTTCATACTTTTGCTAAGTTTTACGTATTTCTCCTCTCACAATCCATTTGGGGTTGTCAAAATGTTTTGAGTTGGAAATATATAAGGAAAACTTACTTTTAACACAAAACTTCTAAATTGAAACTTTACCCTGCTTGCTTGCCAATATGTTTTTATACAACTTGCTTTACTTGTTTTTTCAACATAAAATTGAATCTAGGAAAAGGATGTATTAACTTCTAGTGATCAGAACCTTAACTCCAAAATTAACTTCTGTCTAGGTAGCCTCAGGTGTTTGTCAGAATTTGTGTTCTGTAAAGAAGAGTTTTTATGCACACCATCTTCCTTTCATTTTTGACATGGTGCAACCTTATCTTAATACCAATAGTTGCACTGTCCAAATTACCCATATGTTTATTGATTTCATGTTATTTCCAAACAACTATATAGAAAATTTTCATTGGCATAGTTAATTCCAGTTTTAGCAGTGTAATGTAGTTAATGCAGTTTAAAGATTCATTAACTATTGGTTTAAATTCAATTAAATATATTGATTTAGAATGGAGAGGATATTTCATTGAAGATTAGAATGGCTACTTGTTTGATTAATTATATTCAATTATTTTTTTTTTTTTTTAAATGCCATTGTTGTGGGTTTCCAAGCTATAATGCATTTTTCAGATACCATTGACATTTGTAATGCTTACTAAAGGTCCTCTTTCAAGAGCATCATGCAACTGTCAAATTATGTTTAATTATGTATTCATGTCTACCAAGCCTATAATTGATTTGCTGTTAGAATAAAGTATTACTCTGCATTCCACAATGAGCTCCACCTGTATAGTATGTCATTGGTTAACATAACATCCGCGCATGCACATGTAAACATCAATGCAGTCACCAGAATTTAATTGCCATCTTGTGTTTACATCAATTAGTGCATTTTGAACTTTCAAGAACCATTGTTCTTACTGTAAACACTTTATGATGTTAATTCTATATTATAACAACTTGAATGGTTTACTGAAAGCAAGTAAAGCAAGTAGGTTAATAAACCGTGGAACTATATTTTCGAAGAATATGGGAGTATTAAAACCCACCAGCCAATGTGGTTCATTTCTACCGTATGTTTCTTTAACATTTACTTTATTCTTACAGCGAACAGATCATAATTAGATGACGGTTGCAGTTAAATAGGTTAACACCCTTAATCTACTAATTAAAGTAATATGAATTCACATATCAGTTACAGAATTTAAACCAAATTCATTTCAGAATGGATGTGTAAATTGTGTTCTATTCCAAAACGATATATCAGTAACAGTAAGCTTATCTTTTTATGTCTTTCAACAAGTTTGTAACTTTGGTAAGAGATTATTGAACAGCAAGGTAATCTTTATATCAAATAAAGATCTACAAAGGAAGACTAAACCTTCAGTTATAAATAGCCAAATATCAAACAATTTTTTTTCAAGAAATATCTACAGAGATATTCAAAATAAATGTTTATATTGTAGGAATGAAAGTATGATTTGTGCTAATAAAGATGAACAATTAATTGCCATAGTGGTGTGTCTATATGCTGTTTGAGTTTCGGAAAATTGAATATTATTTATTTACTATTTTATATTATATATTCCAGATTCATTGAGTTTATGAAGAATTGGACTGCTACAGAAATGCCAAAAGAATACATGGATGTGGCTTTTACTTCTGAACGTTCAATAGAGGATGAGCTTGAACGTGAATCTCATTCTGATGTTAGTACAATACTAGTCAGCTATCTCATCATGTTTCTGTATATTGCAATTGCTCTTGGGCAAGTTCGTACATGTAGCCGTCTTCTGGTAAGTGTCTTATGTGGGAAACTGAAACTGAAAGTATATTAGTGTAAATAGTTTTTTGCTCATATAATTTGCATTTCCCTTTCAGATTGACAGCAAGGTGACACTAGGACTTGGAGGTGTACTCATTGTCCTGGCTTCAGTTGTGTGCTCTGTAGGGTTGTTTGGATTTGCAGGAATACCAGCAACTCTGATCATAATAGAGGTAAGTTTTATACATTATGAAAACTTAAAATAAGAAACATGCCATTTTATACTAAAAGTTGAGGGCCTGTATTTTTAACCTGAATGCCAGTACTTTTGGGTAAAATTTGATAGTATAAACATCTTGACAATTAAGGTTAGTTTATTTTGTTAGAAGTAGAAGCTTTTGGTTAACTTGTAGAATAAGTATGATGTCATAATGAGCTATAATGAAAGGATTGTTTCGTCAGTAATTGAGCACCCGCATGCAATAATGGGGTAAGTCTGGTTACCCCATTTATGCCAAGTATATGAAATTTGGAATCCTCAATGTCTATACTGTAATAATGGGTCAGCATTATACTTCTAAGAAACCTCCAATAGATTGTAGCACGTCTTTTGTTACAATGCTGCATGTTTCTATGAGTCACGCGCTCAGTGTTTCATTATCCGGCAGTGATTGTTACACAGTCGTAACAAAGCAAAATGAGCTCAGATTCAGATTTTATAAGTGATTTGTCCATTGCTGAAGAAAAAGAGAAAGGCAACAAGGAGAAAGGAAGGAAAAGGTTAGTACATTCAAGACTTTGGAAGAGAAATGTAAATAAGAAACTAAGAAATGAGGTAAGCATACATACAGTGTAAACTTGTTAAAGAAGTAACATATGAACTGTACTGGAATATAGTAATATAATTTAATAATATGCTATTTTGAAGTTGTGTATTTAATATTGAGATGTTATAATGTAATACATGTTATCCTTACAGGGGAAGCAGTATGGTGGAATCCACTATAATTTACAACCAGAAAAAGTATTTGTTCCTTAGGAAAAATGCTGTAATAAAATGAGTTGTAAAACAATCTCAAAAAAGAAGCAAGAAGAAATTTTCACATCCTTTTGGAATATTGGAGACTATAATCAGTAGAACTATTTTCTAGCAGGGTTAATGAAGAAGAGTGAGCCTAAGGCTAAAACAAAAGTCCAGAAACAAAATATTGAAGATGGTGTTGGAAATACTTCATAGATGTAAGAGGTGAAAAATGTGGTGTATGTAAAACATTTGTGTATGAACTATTACAAGTGAATATCAAACGAATTGATGTGCTTCAAACTAAATTAGCTAATAATGATACATTCTGTGGTAAGAGTGGTAAACACGATGTTCGTCCCAATAAAGTAGATGATGAAATATGGAAGCTGTTACATACTTTTTGCAAGCAGATTGCAAGCAAACTTTCACACTATTCTAGATCAAAGACTGGCAGACGTTATTTCTGCAACCCAGAACTTAACATGAATGTGCTGTACACTCTTTTCTCTGAGTACTATCTAAGTGTTTCTGGGGATGATCTTCCCATTGCTTTTAGTACATTTCAAAAGTACTTCAATGCCAGTATGGAATATTCATTTAAACACCCCAGAACTGATGTTTGTGATTTCTGTTTTAAAGTAGAACAAGGTAATGCATCTCCAGAAGAAATCATAGAACATAAGGTGCATAGTAAGAAAATTGAAGGAGAATCTTCTGAAACTTGATGAGAAAAATTTAATAATAGAGTTTGATTATGCCCAGAACTTGCCATTGCCTCGCATTCCTGTCACTGAACGGTTCTATAAAAGACTCATTTGGATGTTTTTGTTTTAATGTGTATGTGCATTCAAATAACTCTTACATGTTTCATTTCATGGAAGGTGGTACAGGGTTTGTGTCGAATCGTATTGATGGATGACGAATTATGCCCCTCGTTGAGGTGACCATTTGGAACAGGGTTGAAGTGGTTTGGGTAGATTCCCAACGTCAATGGGTGATGGAGTAATTATATCCCTCGATGTGGCGACATTTTGGTGGATGGAAGAGATGGTTCTTGAAATCCCAGCTTACCTCGGCGTGACTTCAGTCGGTTGAGCAAGATATCTTCTTTTACAGGGGTGGTACGGCGGAAGGAAATTTTACGTAAAATGAGTAATCATTTTTCTCTGTATTAAATAATGTAGAAACTTTTATTTCCTTACTTCAATCAACACCAGTTCGAACAAAATGTATGATACAACATTTATAACACTATTCTTACACAAGATTCACTTGATGTGACGCGTTTATATCTGGATGCGTGCAAGAATCAAAAGTTTTATACGGTTGTTCACTACCGTGTATAATAATTAAATTGTGTGTCTTCTAGCGATGATATTTAATGTAAAGATTATCTAGTTATACTCGATGATTGTTATGAGAATAGACTTATATTCTTCCGCACACAACGGCGTTTAAGAAGAGAATTTTACATCCGTTCACGGTGACTGTTAGGAGAAGAATAACCAGTTCATCTTCTTCTACACATTAGCATTTCGCTAATAGTTCGACCCCCCTAGAGGAATATTGAATATCCTCCATGGCAACGTAAAATCTTTTATATCTGATTGGTCCACGTTTTACGATATACGCGTCACACCAATCCCAAATAAGTTTGTTATTCAACACTTTTGTGACGTCATTTCCACTTACATAGCTTCTCTGTGCATGACTCACTCTACTTAACCTCACATAATACAATATTTGAAACTCTTTGGGGACAACATAAAATAACTGTTTCAAAGGTGAACACAAGAAAGGAGCCAATAGTATCTGTTATTTTTTATTTCATGTTTTGCAACAGGAGCTTCTACACCAGACAAATCTTACAGTATTTTCTGATGCATGCAGCGGGCAAAATAGGAATCAGACTGTAGTTAGATTTTTCCTGTATATTTCTGTGACGTTGGGAATCAGCATTAGACATGTTTTTTCCTGTTTAGGGGCATAGTTTCTGCCAGTGTGATTGAAATTTTGCTACATATTTACAAAAAATTAAGAAAACAGAAGTCATTGAGACACCTAGCAATTACATCAGCATAATAAAAAATGCTAAGAAGCCTTCCTTCATTGTCCATAAGAGAATTGTGTTAGATTATGGTACAGTACTAAGGCAGAGTAATCATTTGAAACTACCAAGTAAAGGACTTAACCTTTCCAAGGCTCGAATGATATCCTACAAGCCCGATGGTACTTTAGTTGTTCAAGAAAATTACTTTAATATTGGATTATTAAAAACATACAAGGTATGTCCTAATAAGAAGAAGCTTCAAGCTATACAGCTTGTGACAGCTCCGAATATTGGTGTTCAGAAGGCCAAATTAGATAACGTCAAATTCCTATCCTGTTATTTGTCAGAAAAAGGCAAAATGTTCATGAGCAAATTTATTGAACAAGCAACCAAACCTCAATCACAACAAGCTGACATCAGTTCAAGTGAGAGTGACCAGTGAGACATGCTTATGTGACTAGTAAACATATAAGATTAACATGTGATTGAATTATAATATTCTTTATGCATGTAAATAAGTTTCTTGCTTCAAATTGGGGGTGAAAGGGAAAGTATATCTAAAAGTGCAGAGAAATTAGTGTTTTATTTGATTATTTTGAATAAAGTTACATTTTTCTGAACATTCATGCAATAATGGGGTAAGTCATTTTTCACTATTATTATGTACCTTACAATTCAGTTCAGGTACCAATCAGTAAATACATTCTCAAATTATTAATTTATAAATGAGTTATATTTAAATGTATCTCGATACATTCTCAAATGTTGCCAGATAAAGACCTGTGAGGTCTCGAAATATTGTAGATAGCTGTTATTGAAATATTATCTTCTGAAATATTTATTTGACTGTAGCTCAATTAGATGTTTTGAGATTTACCCCATTATTGCATGCGGTTACTCAATTAGACAAAATTACGTAATGTCATATCTGCCATTATTGAATTTTATTTAATGAGAGAATTCCTGTATTTGCATGACTTAAAATATGTTTAAATTATCAAAAAAGCCTTTTTTCTCTCACTAGTCTTTGCTGTTATTACCCAGCACATTTAGCAAGATATTTAGCAGTGGAAGCACTGTTATCCATTTACAACATCTGGTTGGCACACAGAAGGGAAGGATGGGGAGATGAACAGCATGTCACAAAAATATGTACACTGTTAAAGGCAGAAAATATATGCTAAGGAGCAGAACAAAATTGACTTACTTAGTTCTGAGGTGAAGATTCTGATTCCTACATATGTCTCACTTGCTGCATCCATACGACTTCTGTCTATGATGCTGTCACCTAATGGATCATCAGCTGTTACGTCTGCATCACTTGCTGTATCTGTAAAACTGCTGTTGGCATTTCTGAATCTATAAAACCAGCCAAGTATTTGCTTCCTCTTCCTCTTCATCACTACTGTACAAACCCAAATTGATTACTACTCTATTTCGTCTTCCATCAAGGCATCTGGATACCAATATTCTTGTTCTGTGGACTTATCATAAATGCACACATTTTCCCAATCCTCCTCAGTGAAACACTGGTTGGTCCTTTAAGTGACTTTAAAGTCATAGAATACATTCTTTCTTTATTTTATTCCATATCACTATAATGAGGTTTAAATAACTGATAAGACAGCAATCTGAAGACTTAAGATCCATGGTCTTTCTATACTTTGCCTGCGGTATACAGTGGAGGTGGTTTGTATGTTTGTAACATCTCTTCCAGATGTCATTGTAGGAGTTTTGTTTTCCTGCACAGTGTGTTAAGGAGCATCATCAAGCACAACAATGCCACTGGGCAGGATTTTACCCAGTTTTAGTTTGTCCTGTGTAGAATATTTCACAGTTTGCAATCCTGAGAACTTACGTGGTATATTTCAGATTTATTGATTTGTGGGATTTCTTTTGGTTTTGAATTTAGCAATTTTAATACTGAGTATCTATTTGTAAGTAGCAAGATGATACTTTATTCTTTAAAGATCCTTTTGAATTTCCTTCCTTCCCTCCCTCCCATCCCCTTCCTCACCCTTTCTCCCTCAGCCCCCTTCCGCCCTCTTTCCTTTCTCCCTCCCTCCATCAAAGACAGGTAGCAGTAGCGTTTCATTTTTTGGCACAAAATCCATAATCTTGATCCAAAGCAAAAATTATTAAAAGGTGTGATAAACCATAAGAAACTGACAATGTGGGAGAACATTTTAATGTGGAAATATAAAGACAGGATAATAAAATTTAAGTTAATTGATGGGAATTAATCATTTCTTCACACTAGCCATATATAGGCTAAGGTTTTTGATAGATAGTCAACATTAAAAATTCAATGCCATGGCCGGGATTTGAACCACGGATCTCCTGGTTTCCATCCAGTCACTCTTATCCATGGAGCTACCATGGCCAACAGGATAATGAACTTTGAAATCCTACCAGTCAATTTGATAAAAAAGTTGGTAGTTGCATCACCAGACAGAAGACCGCAGGCATAACAGTTGACATTTGGGCCTTCAAGGTTGAAAATGGAAGCAACAGCTTCTGAAGCTAGACCCTCAAAAAATCACAATGTATGTGACAGTTTGGAAAACTGACTACAAATAGTTTTATCAATTAACTTGGACGTCACTGTTAGTAAATTCTTCTACACATATGTAAAATGCATGTATTGAGTTCCTAAAATTTTGGCTTCTCTCACTTGTGGCATTTGAAGAATGAAAGATTTATTTTTGTTAACAGAAGATCTAGTGCTAAAATAACTTAATTGGAATGCTGTTGCTTGCAAGTGAGTACATGCTTTTGAGCGTATTTCGAAAACTCATTAAAACTATTGAAATATACTGTGTCGTAGGGTTCGTAAAATTAAAAGTCTAGTTTGCAGAAATTCAAAATGATCTTTATTTCAAGTAAAAAGACGTTTTGTACAGCCCTTTACAGCAGCAGGATGGTGTAGGATATACAAATGCAACCTTGAAGATCGTCTGCCAGGCGTCATCCCAGTGGTGTCGTGTGTTGACGAGCGGTAGGCCAGCAGGAACAGTGGCACCTTGACGTCCCAGTCTCGCTGATGGCTGTCCATGACCTCCTTCAGATGTTCTTCTAAGGTCTTGATGTACCTCTGGACCATGCCGTGGGTGTAGAAGTTGTGCACGAGCTGCTCACCCCATGTCTTTCCAGTGTTTCCTTCATCAGATTAGACTCAAAATTGGTGACCTGATGACTGCAGAGCTCTAACGGCACCCCAAAACGGCAGAGCAGTTGCTCCACGAGGCAGTCGGTAAACGCCTCTTGGTTTGGGATCGCATACACCTCCGGCAACTTAGTGAAGAGGTCCACAGCCATCATCAGGTACTTGTTGCCTCGGTCGGACACTGGGAATGATCCAGCTATGTCGACAGCAGTGCATTCAAAAGGTGCTCCAACTTTGTACTGCTGCATGCGACCCCGGCTCTTAGTTTGGGGCCCGCCACTCGCCGCGAACATGTGACATTTACGGTACAGTAGTAGCGCTGTCGGAGTTTGGTTTGCTCCCAGGTGTCCTGAAGTACCTGCATTCACTTCCTCCAAGACTTCCGGGACCTTACTCTGGGGAAGTACCAACTGCTCTCTCTGCGTCTTCCCATCGGGTGATTCCCATACCCGGAACAATATGCCCTCTTAGATCTTCAATGAGTCCCATTGGGCCCAGTAAGACTTGTATATAGCACTTCTTGGTGTAATGTCCTGTCAGGTCAGTCTTATACCTGCCTCCACTTCTCTCAAGAACGGCACAAGTCGGCGTCCGCCAGCTACTCCCTCCTCAGGCCTGCGCTATCCGAACCGTCTGCAGGCACTGCCATGACCACTCTGACAGCTGCGGCAGGCTCCTTCTTTTCCACTCTTGTGCATTGACCGCACTCTTCTGGGCAGGGTCTTCGGGACTTGGTGTCTGCGTTGGCGTGGTTCTTCCCTCTGGGATGTTCGGAGGTGAATTCGTACTCCTGCAGCCTCGGAACCCAATGGACTGTCTGGCCTTCCAGGTTCCTAAAGCTCAGTAGCCAAGTTACGGCGGAGTGGTCAGTCCTCAGGTGGAATGGCTGACCGTACAGGTAGGTACTTGTGGAAGTGCTCCAAGGTCTTCACTACCGCCAGCAGCTCTCGTCGGGTGACGTAGTAGTTCTTCTTGGCTTTGGACAGCATCTTGCTGTAGTAAGCTATCACCTGCTCATAGATGTCCTGGACTTGGGATAGAACACCCCAATGCAATGGTCACTGATGTCAGTGTCCACAATGAAAGTGCTGCGTGGTTGTGGGGATCCCAAAATAGGAGCCCTGAAAAATGTCTTCATCTGCTGAAAAATGCTTTCGGCATCCTCCGTCTACGCATAAGGCCGGTATTCTTCTGTCAGGCGGATGAGGGGCTTGGCAATGTTGGAGAAGCCCTATATGAAGCGGCGGTAATAACTGCACAGCCCCAGGAAACTGCGCAGTTGTCTCTTATCCTTCGGGCGAGGCTAATCTCTCTCACGGCCTGGGTGTTCTCCGAGTCTGTGGCCACTGCAGTTGGTGAGACTATGTGGCCCATGTAGTTGACTTCCTTGCGGAAGAGCTGGCACTTCTTCGTGTTCAGCTTCAAGTTGGTTGGTCGCCTGTAGTCTCTGTAACACCTTGCTCAGGTTGTTGAGCTGGTCTTCGAAGGTCTTGTCGATGATGTCCAGATATAGCAGGAAGGTGTCATAAGTCAATACTCTCATCACTGACTCTATGAGGTTTTGGAAGGTAGCTGGTGCATTTCAAAGACCAAAGGGCATAACTGTGAACTGCCAAAGCCCTTGGCCTGTCGAGAATGTGGTCTTCTCCTTGTCTCTCGGGTCTAGAGCCACCTGCCGGTAACCCGACTTCAGGTCCTTCCTGGTGACAGCGTTCAGCTTCCTGTAGTCCACGTAGAAGCGTAGCTCGCCATTTTTCTTTGTCACCAAGGCTACAGGGGAACACCAAGGGCTGTAAAACTCTTCAATCACTCCCCTGAATCTCATGTACTCCAACATTTCCAGTACCGCTGCTTGTTTTGCCAGTGGAACACGTCTGGGTGGTTGCCGAATAGGCCGGGCATCTGTGGTGTCGATGCGGTGAAGCACTTGGTCCGTGTGGCCATATTCGCTGTTGCCTTGGCTGAAGATGGGCTGTTATCGTCCCAGGAGTTGTCGAACCTTCTCAAGCTGTTCTGCGGTCAGGTGGTCAGCCGTCCTCTCCAGTAAGCCTTCCAGCCAGTGCCCAGGTGTTGCATCTGCACTGGCTCCTGGGTCCGGTCGATTGGGGTTATGCTAACCACAGGCTTGCACGTCCCCAACTCCGTCCTGGCGTGGATGACAAAGCCAGAGAAAGAGCAGAAAGGTCACAAGATAAAGCAGATGTTATAGAATGGTGAAAAGCAAATGCACAGTTAAAACAAGCTATAAAACTATCAAAAAAAGAGAGCTTTGAAGAATTTATAAACAAATTAGATCATAGAACAAATAGTACTAAAGTACACAACTACATCAAACAAATAAAAAGAGAAGACCAACAAAGTCAGCCACTAATTGTTGATAGTAAAGAAATATATGAAGACACCCTTATAGAAGAAAAACTAGCAACATACTACAAAACTAGTATTACATTAAAAAATAAAAACAAAATGCAGAATAAATACCTAAGGAACAATAACCTTGACAATACATCCAACCTCCAAAATATCTTCATTGAGGCTTTTACATTTCCAGAAATAAAGCAAGCAATAAGGACACTAAAAATTATAGAGTCCAGGTCCTGATAATATACATCCAGAGCTACTAAAAAATTTAGGACATGAAGCACTTCACACCCTACTAAAAATTTTCAATAACATTTGGACCACCAGAAATAATATACCAACATTATGGAAAAAAGCAAAAATAATACCCGTCAAGAAGAAAGGAAAACTGGCACAATTGATAGATAGCTACAAGACTTACATTTTACCTGGAAATACAAAACATAATAGTCCCAGAACAAGCCGGGTTTAGGAAAGATAACTCAGCCAGATCGTAAGACTTACACAAGACATTAAACAAAATTTTAATAAAAATAAGACTTCTCTAGCACTATTTGTTGATTTCAAAGGTGCATTTGACACAGTATGGCGAGAAATGCTACTACACAAGATGAAATCATATGGCATATCAGGTCACATGCTAAACTGGTTTCAAGCCTTCTTATCTCAAAGATGGTTTGCAGTGCAGTACAAAACAGCCACATCCAAATGGAAACAAACTAGCTGTGCCGCCTCTTCCTCTGGCGACCACTTGTTGCGATTGGCTACTGTCGAATTGGCGGGCGGAAGACTTCAAAAGTTGAGGTGCCGTCGAACTTTGGTGGTTTGGCGCGTGCAGATGTGTCGCGGCGTGTCAGCCTTCAGATCTTCCAGTCTTCTGCCGACGATGCCCACCACCATGGTGGTCAGGGACTTGGTGTCGCTGTCGGCCTTTCCCTCTTAAGTTGTTAACGCGGTTTGCCAGGTCTTCGACGCGCTTGTCCACTGGACCCATCCACTTGCCCAGCTCCGTGACATCATCCCTCAGGCCGGCCAACTGCCCTTCAAATTTGGCGACGAGAGCCTCGTTCGCAGCCTTCATTTCTATGGGCAGGTTGTCGTTCGCCACTTTCATTTAAGTTATTATTTCGGCCTTCATTTCGGTCATCGTTGCAGTGAGGTTGTCGTTTAGTGTTCTCATTTGTTCCATCATGTCGGTGAAGCTGTCATGTGCTGTTTCCGTCTTCGTAGCGAGGGTGTCATTCGCTGTATTCATTTCTTCCATTGCTGCTTTCATTTCTTTCAGCTCCTCTAAGATCTGCCCCAAAGCAGCTTCCATCGTCGTGATCCCGCCTCTGACACCAATGTGATTGTGTGGTTTACGTAGATTCGGAAATCCGGCTTTCAGAAATCTGAAACAACTTTTGCTGCAGTAAAAAGATGTGAAATGCACAATCAGCTGTCTTCAAGGTTGACTGTGTTTTGCTGCACGAAAACAAAAGGAATGAAATCACTGCGGTACACTTCAGTCATCGACTGTCGCAGTAACCAACAAAGAACTACTCTTTTAACACCTTGCAGGGTATCTAGAATGCTGCAGACTTTCCGAGAAAAATTTCTCGGCAACAACAATGGACCGAAAGCTCTGGAGCCTCTCTCTGTCTCTTTCTCCCCTACCCGCATGCTCGGCACCGACTTGTGGCAGCAGTGGGGTATTTATTCCCCCCAGCCATTGTTTCTAGGATACCACAGACCTTCCGAGACATTTCTCGGCAACAACAATGGACCAAACGCTCTGGAGCCCCTCTCTGTCTCTCTCTCCTGCACACATGCTCAGCACTGGCTTGTGGCAGTGGCTCAACAATGCCACACGGTGACAATATGCTACATCGCTGCCTGATACGTTTCTTACACCTGTTGATCTGTAGGACTCAGTTTGTTTTTGTAGCAAGAGTTCTTGTACAACACACATTAATGAGAAACCAGTACTTTTTTTTAACACATCCTGGAGCTTATCGTTCATCTTTTTAATAATCTCTCTAGCTTTGATTTCCTTAATTTTTACACACACTTCTTTCACTATGTTTTTAGCGATGCTCTGTGTTACGCTGCACACGTTTGTTCTTAGGCATTCTGACAATTACACTCATAACACCACCAGCACATCCTTCTTTCAAACCGCTCTTGCTTTGCCTACTGTATCAGGTACTTAAGGGTTCTCCATAACACCTTTGCATTTGCAGTAGCAGACACGTTCTGTTAGCGAAGCGTACCCTCAGGCCTACTGTGGTATATTTCTTTACGCACAGCCTGTACCCAGGGGACATGTGCCAAGGCAGTATGCTCCCCGCATTGGTAACGTGACATGGACCGGGTCACGCTTATCTGCCCTCTAATAATTATATTTTATCCAAATTTTCACATTTACACAGTGGCCTAAATACAAAGCTGAAATATAAATAATACATGTAGTGTGCTTCAAGCTGTAAACTATGACCAAAATCTTAATCTATAAAGCCTTCAATGTTATATATCTCGCATTTAATGTGTAAGATGTTTGACCATTTCTCTTGTGTGTAGTTAACTCAGTTTGCACTTGCTGCCAGGATAAGTTTTCTTCATTGTGTTCAATCCTTGCAGGACAGTTTTGACTAATCAATGGACCGTGGGCTTTTTTAGGAATTATTCCACACCTTTCATCTATCATCTCTGATCTTGAAATCTGCAACACACATAAATGCCATGCTAAACATTTCCTGTTGTCAAATGAAACTAAATCTTAAGTCCAGAAAGGCAAAACATTCACCACATACGGAATTTAGTATATTCTGAGCCAGAAAGTGTGACTAGAAGACGTCTAGAACTTGAGTTTGTTTCAAGAAACTAAGAGTGGAAGATGATAATACAAAATTTGCAGTTAATTTGTCTATTACACTAACAATCAATTGATGCAGGATAGAACTATTAATGTGCAGCCTACTTCTATGCAAACAATTTCTGTGCTATATTACATGAAAATGTGGATCTGCAGGTCCATTATTGGAATGTAGCACTTAACAGAAAATAATTTGTTATTGTTAAATATTTTATATACATCTGTAACAGGCTGTATCAGATGAATACAGAATATTGTTTCCTATATCAGAATGCTACTAATGTTTAAAAAGTTATATCTTTGCATAACAGAACTAATCTCTTTAGACCTCAATACCATTTGAGCACTTACTAATTATTCCAGTCATGATTTCTGAAAACGTGAGATATTTTGTTAAATGTTGAGGCCCTTTCCCCAAAGAATTTAAACAGTTTGGAATGTTATTTTAAAGTCATGGAAAAGTAAGTTCATATGAAGTGGTGCTTTCATTTACTTTCAACCAGAGTGATCCATTTCTAAGTCCAAAGGTGCACGTATATGCATGCGCAAGCAGACGAACAGCCGGTCCTGGTGTTGCTGCCAAAATGAGAAAGATATGTAAAACTTGTAGCCAACCTCTGCAAAAATGCCCCAGACATAAGTGTCGCAGTCCATGTGCAAAGGAATATGGTTTGAGCAGGCTAAGTTAGCGCTCGGTTAAATTTTATTATTCCAGAAATCCCACATAAAGCTCCAGTAGCAAATTTTAGATTACTTACAAAACATGATTATTTGGCCAAGCACTTACACAGAATAGGAATTTCTACAAGTCCAAATTGTCCTCTGTGCAACAAAGAAGAGGAAATGACTGAAGAACATCTTTTAACCTGTGAAGCCCTACCTGCCGGACCCACTACACAGAAATATTGGAGGGCAAGAGAGCTAATGGCTTTATTGCCAAAGCCTAGCATTTGAAAACAACAACAAATTTTGTTACTCATGCACTACTTTGCACATAATCCTACGACATGACGATAATGGAGTGCTCCGTAGGAAATACATGTATGAGGTCATGGACTGTATCGGACTGATTTGGCTACTGCTGCGAAGTGTGCATGATGTCAAATGACACCAAGTATACTGCAAGGGGAAAATTGGCGGTCCCGATCACGTCATTCAAATCGACGAATGCAAAATAGGACGATGCAAGTTTCATTGTGGGCGCGTCTTAGAGGGCAACTGGATCTTGGGAATGATCGATGTGGAAACGAATGAGGTGCAGATGACGATATGACCCAACAACAGGTGGGATGCAAAGACGCTCATTTGACATGCACACTTCGTGGTAGTAGCCAAACCAGTCCGATACAGTCCGCAAACTCATACATTTAGTCTGCTAGATAGTGTAATTTCAGGACAAGTAAGACTGTTGTCAACATTGCTTTCAGTGGAGAAACAAGCATAGTTTGGCTGCATTGAATTCTTCAGTATGGCTACAGTATGCAGTAAGTAAACAATAACGTTAAAAGAATGCTCTTCAACACGAAATTGCACTAAAAGTAAAGAAATTATATTAAAAATCATGGTTGTATATAAAAACATCAAAAGTGTGAAGGAATTAGAAAAAAATCGCAGCTTCGCATATTAGAAAGAAGAGCCATTTTTGGAAAGCGGGATTAGTAAGGACCATAGATACTCAGTTTATAGAAAAGCTGTTATAGATTTCAATAAAGATATTCTAAAATAGCAAAGGAAATAATCAACTTTGTAACAATAAAAGTCGTACTCTAGTGTAGTTCCAGTTATTACTTGCTTCTCTTTTACAGATTTTTATTAATTCACAGTTTAAAAAAAGAACAGTCTTTCAATATAAGAATGTTACTGACCACACAAAATGTGGAGTTGCATGGTAATGAGTTAAAGGTTATATAAGGAAATGTAAAATTGTGTTGATAACATAAATTACTTTTTTCTAATTTCCCTTAAATAAGAACAGCAGAAAAAGTACAAATGATACACCAAGTATATCAGAGTGGTTTTGGTCATTACAGGTGATACCATTCCTTGTTTTGGCTGTGGGAGTGGACAACATTTTTATTTTGGTTCAAACACATCAGAGAGAACCACGGCATCCTAATGAGTCTCATGCTGACCATATTGGGCGCATTGTAGCTCAAGTTGGACCATCCATGCTCCTTACAAGTTTATCAGAATCTTGTTGTTTCTTTTTGGGTAAGTGTGTTTTTTATAACTTGAGGACATGATTTACATAGTTTTTAATTTTAAATGGATTATAAACTTTAAACAACATTTGTTTGATCATTTAGTTTGACTATCTATCCAGAACCTTGGCCTATATACGGTTAGCGTGAAGGAACGATTAATTTCCATCAGTTAACTTAAATTATTTCGTTTGATGGTCTATGCAATGTAACGTTTGCAGTAGATGTTTATAATTTTCTGCTTAAGGTAAATATACATTGCTAGAGAAATAAATTTTGACGTGCACATAAGAAAATTGTACTTCTTCCATCTGTCACAACATAATGAAGCAATATATTGCTCCAGTGCAGATGTGATTATGGTAGCAACTTGCTTAATAGAGATAGTAGTGTGGCTCTGACTGATTTTGAATTTTTTGGGAAATTTTATACAAAATGGAGAGATAAAGATCAAGGGTCAGGAGGCTGAGGTTTGTTATAGTTAACTAAAAGCTAACAACTTAAAGTGAAAGGGTCACTGAATTAGGTAAAATATCAGTCTTGTGGTTAGTTCTAAGTAAATTATGGGAGACAGAAAATTGTGTGTGTGCGTGTGCGCGTGTTTTTTTTTAGGTCCTCCAACGTTAAGTCATATCGGAGGATGAATGGAATGGCGAAATGATGCTCAAATGAGCCCGGGGTCCATGGAACTTAGTTACCTGACATTCATCTTTCAGGATAAGGGAAAATCCCGGAAAAAACCTTATCCAGGTAACTCACCCTGACCGAGATTCGAACTCGAGACCTCTTGAACATGAGGCAGACACACTACCATCTATGCTACTGAGGCGGGCAAAAAAAAATGGGGGTGGGTGTTTGATTCATTCCACATATAGCAGCATAACAGAATTCAGTGCACACTTGTCAACTTTTAGGAAACATACTAAATGCCCACTGATAAATACAGTTTGTGTACAATGAAGATTTGTAATATTATTTAAGATGTCTCTCTATACAGCTATGTTTTACTGCAGTCAGGAAGCTGCTACTTTCATGGTTTTTATGAGTTTCATGATTGCTAACAGCAAACTGTCTAGGCAGGTGTGACAAAATTGGAAAGTTTGCAAATAACTATTTACCAGATCTTACAAAATGCATTTCTACAGAGTTTTTCAAAAAACCAAAATTTGAAGGAAGTTAACGTTTAGTAGTGTGCAGCTCTTACACAAGCAGGAATTTCTCTCAATAAGGTGAAACACCCAGCCTTCAAGGGATATCTTGGAAAAATACACAAAGATGTCAATGCTGAATGAGAGTACTTTAAGAAAAAACCACATGGAGCCTGTTTACCAAGAAACCATAAAAAGAATCAAGGAGAATGTGTCTGATTGCAATGTGGGAATCATTGTGGACATAACAATAGACTCAATGGAATGATTTGTTTTGAACATTTTAGTTTTTCCCTTAGCAGAGGAGAAAGTTATGCCATCTTGTTAAAAAGGTATGAACTGCAGAAAATCAATGCCAGTGCAGAAATGCAATCAATTATGGACTTTTGTCAAAAACCCTGGCCTGCTGGCTTACCACAGCTATTGAACTATTAGAAGAACAAGGTTTGGAAAAGGAGAAACAGTGGGATATTTTTACTTCCATGAGGGAACAGATAGATGGCTTTGCCAAAGATAAACTCGAGTTTAGTCTTGAGAGGAATCCAGACATTAGGATTTCGCCACATCTGTAGAATTGGCATTCCTAGTGAATGCAAGATTTGCCCCACTGGTTTCTGTGGAGGCCAAAAGAAGCTTTAGTATCTACAAAGACATTCTATCTCCTAATGGAATCAAGACTGAGTTTTAGAAATCTAGAGATGCTTAATGTCTTGAAGTATAACAGCTTCATGTGTTTTCCTTCTTCCTATGAGTGATAATTTGATGTACTTGTTTGTAATTCAATAAATGTTGTTTTTAAATTCTAGGCTTTGGCAGTGAAGCCATTAGCTCTCTTGCTCTTCAATATTTCTAGCAAATTAGAATAGAGAAAAGAGAAATTGTTGAATTAGTTGAATAAACCAAGATCTTTTCATCTCTTTTTTTTTCCCCTACCTTACTTGAGCACCTTTTTTAACTTTTTTTCATCGAAATGTGCCCCTAATAATCCTAACCCTGCTTATAATGATTAATATTTAGTGTGCCTAATAGAAGTCAAATAGTGAACATATATATTACCTTTTTTTTTTTTTTTAATTCAATTTCATCTTGAGGAAAACTATATCATTAATGCAGAAGCCAGATCTGTGGTAATGCATTGGTTTAAAGAGAGTTACAGACTTTCAATAAAAAATGTGTTTGATATGCAATATTATACTTTCTTACAGAGTTCTTGTATTTTTTGTTGGCAGGCTTAGATATGCATATTGGTTTTTAACCTCAGACTAGGAACATTTAGGAGTTGTAATTTGACTGTGGTTCTCTTATTCATTTTAACAAGTTCTTGCAAAAATATCATCACTGTTGCCACTGCTGCCACTGCCAAAAAATAAGCTATCACACATCAATCAGGTTAATATGTTTTAATAAAATGTGTATGAAATAATTAAGGTTCTCTTTAATTTTCAGGAAGTCTTTCAGACATGCCAGCAGTACGTGCATTTGCTTTGTATGCAGGCATGGCCCTCCTCATAGATTTCTTATTTCAAATTACATGTTTTGTGAGTCTCCTATCTCTGGACACACTCAGGCAAGCAGTAAGTGGTTTGTTAAGTAATTACACAGTTTTATCTAATTGATTTAAGAGTATGTTCGGTCATGGTTAATATGCCAATGCTTTATTTTTTAAACAGGATAATAGGCTGGATATATGTTGCTTTCTGCATGGCACGAAGACTGACAATGACCCAAATTCTGAGGGTATTCTGTACAAAATCTTTAAGGCTTTGTATGTGCCGTTACTAATGAAATCGTCCGTAAGAGCTGCTGTGGTGATATTATTCTTTGGTTGGTTATGCACCAGCATAGCTGTTATGCCTAAAATTAGGATTGGTTTAGACCAAGAGCTGTCAATGCCTGAAGATTCTTTTGTACTAAAATACTTCAAGGTAATGTATATAGTTCATATTCCTTTTACTCTTAATTTAAATGTATTATTAAAGGCATGCCAGTGATTTTGTAAGTATACATTTACAAAAATAAATCCATGTATTACTTCTTTTGTTACACTTTCTAAACTACATCATTGTTATTTAGGATACATAAAATTTGAATTAGTCCTCATTCCAAAGGTTGCATGTGTTTTCTAGTTCTTTTGTTCATGTTTTACTCATAAAGTAAGTTTTATGCTTTTTTTATTAACTTTATGTATCCTTTCTGTATATCAGACATTTCCCCCTCTGTAGTTAAAAAATAGTTTAAAAATGCTTCTCTATTTCCATTGCAATAAACATTCCCACATAGTATTATCAGTTTTTAGGATATGAATTTATGAATGCATATTAAACCTATTTAAGTGTTAATATCTGTGGCCCATTGATTTGCTGGCTTAGTTCATTATATAAGGGTCTTTGATTGCTTTTCTACTATCAGCAATATTAAAGATATCCAGTTGGATATTTGAAATGGTGGTTATGTATATTCTATCTCAACCTAGTTTAATCTTGCTGTCAACATCTTGGTGGGAAGAGAGACAGATATTGGGACAAAACAGTTAAGCTGTTGATTGGTTTAGCAAAGTTAATGGGTGTTTTCTTTTATTGGCATGCATATGATAAACCCTCCGTTAAGTACAGTACTGTAAGTAGTTTTCTGATCACTGCTCTGCGCAAGCTGATTTTGAAGAGAGAGAAGTATGCAAATGTTTTGATTCTTATAAACATAATAGTCCCACATTTTATCTGTCTTGCTTCACATACCACATAGATGTGTTATGTATACTATATACAGATTTACAGAAGACAGGTGAAATCATACCTATTAACTTATGTTAAATTAAGCTGCATTTTATTTAACAGTTGTTAAAGGACACCCTTATTATATAATAATTTTGCATTACTGTACAGGGCAGCTCTCTCACAACGAGGTCTGTATTGAGTTGGATGCTAATTAAGATGTTATTGTTTATAGTATGGAGTTGCTTCTGATATTTAACACTGTATTTCCTATACATCTCACTTAGACAAGCTCAAGAACACTTATACATATGCAATTAAAATCACTAAGCTTTTCATTATGGAGCATGCCGGTGCTTCAGTCAAAATTAAACACAATTGAGGCAAACATTTTAAAAGTGGCAATGGGCGAATGAAGGTGCATTGTTTCGCAGTGCTTAAAGAAAGAAACAAACCCAGAATCGTCTATAAAAAACATTGAGAAAGAAACTGGTGAACTTCTTGGTCTTTCCGCATGTAATGTACATAGTGTTATAATGGTAGAGCAAGCACCTGGTACTCTTAAGACCACCGGGAAAATTGTGTAAATGCAAACAGCGCGTGGAGAAATACGGCAATTTTACGAAAAGTGCTATACGCAGTAAAGTTCATGATTATTTTTTCAGAAATGGACCAATTCTTAGATTTAATAAGTTAATGTGTAACTCAACTCTATTTATTGTCTAGAAGTTAGCACTACTGTATATTCTGCTAGTGTTACAAAACTTATGTGCATGCATGTAGCATCTAACATGTGGCAAGTTGAGTCAGCTCCTCCTTGTTGTTTACAGCAGGATTAAACTAGCATGAGATAGAGTATAGTTTGCAGTATTTCCATTTATTACAAGTGTAATATCACCTGTGGAACACTTTCATTGTTCAAAATTTACCCAGTTGTTTTTGATTGTTGAAATCTTTATCCAAATTGGAATAGCACTGTCTTATTATTTTGAGTATATCTTTGCTTTTGCTTCCACATCAATGAATGAATTATCTTATAATAATAATACTTTATTATCACCTTATGTTTTACAAGCATTGTTGAAAACAGGCAAGTCGTCAATTATATACAGTTAAAGTTGCTGGATATTTTGAGATATATATATATATATATACAGATATTAGAAGAAACTAAAACTTATGTGATGTTATTCTAAATGTATAATGTCTTGTACATCTAATACAATGTGTAGGTATTAGTCATAAGTATTGTAAAATAAGAAATTAGCATTCAAATGATAAATTCTGAAGTTGTAGCTTTAGTTTAGAAATTCATCAAGTGAATAAAAAACATTGTTAATTAAATATGATTTCAAGACAAATTTGAATTTTATTAAGTTACTAGGCTGGGAGTTTGTTATGTAGCTTGGCTCCCATGTAACTAGGCAACCTGTCACACAGGTGGAGTCTATGCATCATAATAGCGAAATTATTCTTGTTCCTTGTGTTTTGGTCATGAATATGCAAATTTGTTTGCAATGGGATGTATTTTATCATATATAAAATTGTTTTGTAGATGTACAGGCTTATCAACGTCATTATTTTTTGCTGACAAAAGGCTTCCCTACATGAGTCTTTAGTTTTTAAATTAGACATATATCTAATTGCTCTTTTCTGTAAAGTAAAAATTTTGTTTAAATTTAATTTCGAAGTATTGCCCCAGATCTCCAGACCATATGAGATGTGTGACTGAATGAGGGAGAAATAAATTATTCTAATAGTTGCTTCTGGGACATAGTTCTTTAGACACTTTAAAAGAAATAAATTTTTTCTTAGTTTAAATGCTAATTGGTCAACATGGGGTGTAAAAGATAATTTTTTGTCCAGTGTGACCCCAAGTAGTTGTACATTGTCAACAGTATTTATCAATTTGCTGTCAATATTTAATTGTATAGGCGCATTCAGTGTCTTCGAGCCAAATGTTATGAGTTCACATTTTGATGCATATACTGAAGTTTAATGTAGAAAAGTACTGCAATAGTTTTGTAGTTATATTTAGGTTTTCTTCTAGCATTTTGCTTGATGTTTTGCTGGCTATGACTGGTGTTGTCTGCATATTGTATTAATTTTGTATTGTTATGTACATATTCAGCTATATTGTGTGTATATAAAATAAATAAGAGAACCTAGGATTGATCCGTGTGGGACCCCATGTCAGTTCCGTTGTAGTTGATATAACATCGCCATTAATGGAATTCAAAACTAAATATTGTTTCCTATTTGTCATATAGGATTCTATTAGTTTGTATCCTAGACCTCTAATTCCCAAAACTTGTAGTTTGTTCATTAGTATACTTTTATCTACACAGTCGAAAGCTTTAGTAAGATCTAATAAGGTGGCTGTTGCATATCTACCTGCATCAATATTTTTTATAATTTCTTGAATGCATTCAATGACTGCACAGACCGTTGATCTATTTTTTACAAAACCATTTTGGTGTTTAGGTATAAGACTGAATTTATTTAAAAAGCCCATGAATCTTTTATAGATTAATTGTTCAAGGATTTTTGAGATGGCAGGTAAGATAGATATTGGGCAGTAATTATTTAGTTCTCTTTTGTCTCCTTTTTTAAAGATTGGTGCTACCTTGGCAATTTTTAATTTGTCTGGGAAGATATTAACATGAGTTAATATATAAAATCTTATAACCACTAGCTTTGGACTCTGTGTGCTTTTTATGTGAAATAAAAAAAAATTGTATTTACTGTACTAAAAATTAAACTGGATCCAATTTTGAACATTGCAGAATAATTCACCAAACAGTTTGATGTGATATAATTTCTTTTTGGGCCTACATTAAGTTCTTTTGATTCACATGGGTTCTGCTTTTTAGGTAAGAGTAATTCCAATCTTTCCTTGAACTTCATATGAGTATCTGTGTCAAAGACTTTTCAACAAATCTAAAAATATTCCAGTCTCCATTATTGATGAATGCTGCTTATAAAATCCATAGTACCATTCTGATAAATTAATTGTTTGAATGTTAAAAGCAGAAGCATTATTAACAGTGAAGTATTCTTCATTTTTGAGTTTGATTTATGAGTCACTATGTGTACACTCAAACTTCACTTTTTTTTTTTTTTTTTTTTTACTTGTTCCATTTATACCCCGCCTTTAACTACAATGGTCATATCGGCGGCCGTTCTCCTTTGGAACATCCTGAAGTTGTTGACCCGTATTCGTAAGGTTTTAATCATTAGATCACACACACATTCATACTCTCATTCATACTTCCAGACTCTGGGGAAGATGGGGAATTATCTTGATCGGAGAAAAATCCCCATCCCCACTGCCGGGAATCGAACCCGGGACCCCTAGCACGGCAGGCAGGTGCTCTACCGACTGAGCTATGGTGCCAGCCCAAACTTCACTTACTTGTTGTATAATTGAAACGTTTTCAAGATCATTCGATCTCATCCTCAGCTGTTTGGTGACTAAATGAACATTCCTCTTCTTCCACTACTACGGAGCTCCGATCACTCTGCCACCTGGTGTTAGGAGCACTAAGTTTTAATACTTCATTTAATGCCGGGATTTCAAAATTTATAACTTTATCACGGTTTTTGGCTATGAATATTTTTTCCCAAATATCCAACTCTATGGGTGTACTTAAAGATTTTAACTTAGTGCCCCTAACACCAGCTGGCAGAGTGATCGGAGCTCCGTAGTAGTGGAAGAAGAGGAATGTTCATTTAGTCACCAAACAGCTGAGGATGAGATCGAATGATCTTGAAAACATTTCAATTATACAAGAACAAGTAAGTGAAGTTTGAGTGTAAACATAGTGACTCATAAATCAAACTCAAAAATAATTGTTTGAAGTTTGTTTTCAGCCAACTTAAGTGCAAGCCCTTGATTATTTTTTAGGAAATAGAGTAACACAATGTAGTGACCAGTCATTTTCTATACTACACTTCAAATTTGTTTATGTAATAGTCCTGCAGTTATCAGTATTTATGCATTCACAAATGCTCCCTGTTTAATTGAGGCATTTACAGTTTGTGTTAAGGCTTCAGTCATTTCTTATTTAGTATGTTTAATCTCACTCCTTGTTTAATATTTAACTCTTGTTTATTTCTAAAACTAAGTTTCTTGTGCTGCTGTAAATGTGCCCAATGAAATTCTTCCTTGTGGTTTTAATAATTCATTGCCCAATGGCAATTTAAACCATTCATTGTTGTTCCTAGATATCTAATAAACACATTAAGGTATTTAACTGCTTCGCCGATAGCCATTTAAACCCTTCAGGGGCCGGAAACGAATACCAAATAAACAGAACAAGACATTTAAATTGTTAAATGCTGTAAAAATGCATCATAAATATAATTCTCTATCTTCTGTACTTATTAAGCTATTTTAACGAAACAAAAACTGGTTTAAAACCCATTAAAGGCAATCTACATCTCCAGTAACAATAAAGTAGAGACTGTATTAATAAATCGTTGAAATTTCACTACTTTGTTTCACTGTAGGAAAAGCCCTTCTTTGCGCCAAACGCGCCTAATATTTGAATCATTTTGTTTTGTGTGTATACAAACGAATGTATGTATAGCTACGCAAGCGACTTCTCCGGTTCAAGGTTTTAGCTTTTAGTTTATGCTATACCAAAAGATAATCATTGTAAGAGTATATGTTGCGTTATACACACACGCTGGAGAGAAAACTCTTTATCAGCATCTGTTATTACAGTGTTTCTCAACGATAGTTTCTGGTAGCCTTATGCAGCTGTTTTTGCTCAATATTTTAGCTGTTTATACTCTTGATGTTCAGAGTGATTTATTATAGCTATCAAGAGCTAAATGAATGGCACATTTGAAATTGTTAAATTTCAGTGTTAACCATGGCTTATCCTGCTAATACAGCAAATAAATTAGGTTGCGTATAATGTGTACGGGCTTCTGATATTACTTTAGAAAATCTGGCAGATTTGTTGTGCGATTATGAAGGTGTTTAGGATATAGGTAGCAGTGAGGAAGTGAATGACCCGTTTCCTTCAGGTGTCCATGAATAATCAGCTCTGCAAGGTGGTCAAAATAACTATAACACAAATAGACATATAAGCAAATAAACATTTTCTGGTGTGAGCTAACTTCTGACATCCAACCAACTGACATTTTTACACAAAAATTATAGCTGACTTAGTGTCTCTCATTGGCACGGAAACAAAGGTAAGTACAGTTACAGCAAGACCTATAACATATTGTGACTTTGTGGGTTCGTGAAATTAAAAGTCCAATTGCACAAACTCAAAATGTTCTTTATTTCCACCAAATTACAGTTAGAACACTTGCCGATTACATAGAATTACTTAGCGCACACAATTACAGTTCACCAGTTCGTCTGTCCAGGTCCACTCTAATTCACAATTACGTACAACTCCTCTGATTCACGCACACATTCTTCTCGTCCGTACACTAACACTGCACTCCTATGGCTGCTCACCAAGAACTGAACTCTCCTCCAGCCTGGCGGCTTGCTTATATAAGACCAGCTGGCCAATCTAGAAGGTTCCGGGTTAGATGAAATATCCTGGATGTTCCAGAACTCAGGGAGAGGGAAAAGAGACGGCACAGTGGCCTGCGATCCCTCAGTTGGCGACACGAAACAAATGGGTAGGCGTGGTCTGAATGCTTCCCATCTGGCCCTACCCTGCTGCTAGCTGGCCGTGCCTTCCGATAATTAGGTGACACTGCTCTCTCCTCAAATGACCTTGTTGTCGACGGGCCCTAAAACACCACACACACACACACACACACACACACACACACACACACACACACTCACCCCCTCCTCAAAGCTAGTCGTCCTGAACAGCACCATTGTAGCGGACTAGGCGATTCAGGTGTAACACCAACATCTTTCCTCGAGGCACCTTCTGGATGCGGTAGACCACGTCGTTAATCCTCTTCACTACCCGGTACGGCCTTTGCCATGGCTGCTGAATCTTCGGGCAGCATAACTTGGTCCGGGTAGGACGGTACAACCAGACCAGGTCACCTTGCTGGAACCTTTGGCTGTTGGCTTGCCTGTCATATTGGGTCTTCATGCAGTCGCTCGCCTTCTGGATGTTCTGGCGAGCCATCTCGTGCATGTCGTGGAGGTGGTCCACCAGGTTCTCCACATACTCGGTCACTGGCTGCTTCGCCTCCGGAGAGCTTCCAAAAGCCAGGTCACAAGGGCGGTGGAACTCTCGGCCGAACATTAAGCTGGCTGATGTCATCCCAGTTGTGTCGTGTGTAGACAAGTCGTAGGCCAGCAGTAACAGTGGCACCTTGACGTCCCAGTCTCGCTGATGGCTGGCCACGACCTTCCTCACGTGTTCCTCTAAGGTCTTGATGTATCTTTCGACCATGCCATCTGACTGGGGATGTAGGGCTGTTGTGCGAGTCTTATTCACCCCAAGCCTTTTGTAGTGCCTCCTTCATTAGGTTGGACTCAAAATTGGTACCCTGATCACTGTGTAGCTCTAACGGCACCCCAAATCGACAGAACACTTGCTCCACGAGGCAGTCTGTGATTGTCTTTTCCTCTTGGTTTGGTATGGCGTACACCTCCGGCCACTTGTTGAAGTAGTCCACGACCACCGCAGCGCAGCGCACACGTGACACTGACGGCACCATCTCTCAGCATCTGCTCGGAGTCTCAGCCAGTAGTAGCGCTGCCGTAGCTTGTCAATCGTTCAGTTCGCTCCCAGGTGTCCTCCTGAAGTACCGGCGTGCACTTTCTCCAAGACTTCCGGGACCTTACTTCGGGGAAGTACCAACTGTTCTCTCTGCGTCTTCCCATCGGGCGATTCCCATACCCGGAACAGCATGCCCTCTCTGATGTTCAACGAGTCACATTGGGCCCAGTACGACTTGTATGTGGCGCTCCTCGATGCGATGCCCTCCCAGGTTGGTCTTGTCCCTGCCGCCACTTCCCTCAAGAGTGGCCCCAAGTCTGCATCCGCTAGCTGCTCACAGCTCAGGCCTGCGCTATCCCAGCCTTCCACAGGCACTACCGCGACTACTCGGACTGCTGCGGCACGCTCTTTCTCTTCCACTCTTGTGCACTGGCCGCACTCTTCTGGAAGGGTCTTTGGGACATAGCGTCTGCGTTACCGTGGCTCTTCCCTCTACGATGTTCCGAGGTGAAGCAGTACTCCTGCAGCCTCTGGACCCAACGTGCTGTCTGGTCTTCCAGGTTCTTAAAGCTCAATAGCCAGGTTAGGGCGGAATGGTCAGTTCTCAGGTGGAATGGCTGACCGTACACGTACTTGTGGAAGTGCTCCAATGTCTTTACTACCGCCAATAATTCTCGCCGGGTGACGCAGTAGTTCTTCTCTGCCTTGGATAGCGTCTTGCCATAGTAGGCTATCACCGGCTCATGGCCGTCCTGGTTCTGCGATAGGTCGCCTCCAATGCAATGGTCGTTGGCATCGGTGTCCACAATGAAGGCGCCACCTGGTTGTAGAAATCCCAAAATTGGAGCACTGCACATGGTCTTCTTCAGGTGCTGGAAAGCGTCTTCGGCGTCCTCCGTCCACACATAAGGTCGGTGTTCCACTGTCAGGCGGGTGAGGGGTTTGGCAATGTTGGAGAACCCCTTTATGAAGCGTCGGTAATAGCTGCACAGCCCCAGGGAACTGCTCAACTCTTTCTTATCCTCTGGGCGAGGCCAATCTCTCACAGCCTGTGTCTTCTCCGGGTCTGTGGCCACTCCGGTTGCTGAGACTATGTGGCCCAAGTAGTTCACTTCCTTGCGGAAGAGCTGGCACTTCTTCGCGTTTAGCTTCAGGTTGGTCACCTGCAGTCGCTGTAGCACCTTGTTCAGGTTCTCGAGATGGTCTTCAAAAGTCTTACTGACGATGATGTCCAGGTATAGCAGGCAGGCGTCGTAAGTCGGTCCTCTCATCACTGACTCCATGAGGCGTTGAAAGGTAGCTGGTGCGTTGCAGAGGCCAAAGGGCATAACTGTGAACTGCCAGAGCCCTTGGCCCGTCGAGAATGTTGTCTTCTTGTCTCTCGGGTCTAGAGCTACCTGCCAGTAGCCTGGCTTCAGGTCCAGGGTCGAGAACCACTGTGCACCAGCTAGCGTGTCCAGGATGTCGTCAATCCGGGGTAAGGGAAAACAATCCTCCCAGGTGATAGCGTTCAACTTTCTGTAGTCTAGGCAGAAACGCAGCTCGCCGTTCTTCGTCATCAAGACTACAGGGGAACACCAAGGGCTGTCAGACTCTTCAATCACTCCCCTGGATTTCATGTCCTCCAGCATGTCTCGTACTGCCCCTTGCTTCGCCAGCGGAACGCGTCTAGGTGGTTGCCGAATAGGCCGGGCGTCCGCGGTGTCAATGCGGTGAAGCACTTTGTCCGTGCGGCCGTAGTTACTCTCACCTTGGCTGAAGATGCGCTGGTACCGTCTCAGCAGTTGTCGAACTTTCTCCAACTGTTCTGCGGTCAGGTGGTCGGCCGCCCTCTCTAGTAAACCTTCCGGCCGGGGTCCCAGATGTTGCGCCGGCACCGGCTCCTGTGTCTTGTCGATTGCTGTTATGCTTACCACAGGCTCGCACGTTCCCAACTCTGTCCCGGCCTGGACGTCGTGATTGGTGTCCGTTGGATTTAGCAGTCTCACTGGCACCTCCTCTCGGCACGGCAGCAATGCCCTGGCTACACACAGTCCGTGTACAGGCGTCTTCTGGTCCAGCGCCATTTTCCAGGTTCTCTGGCCTTCCAGTCGCGCCGTCACCACCACCTCGCTCCTCGCGGAAACAACCACGTCTTCGTTCAAGACGACCCTGCAGATTCCAAGGTGCTCTTCGGGTTGACGGAGTACAACCTCTTCTCCATTGAGCCGCAGGACCTTTCTGCTGACGTCGGCCGTCGCCTCGTGGCTCCTGAGGGCATCCAGTCCCAGAATCACCTCAGACACCTTCGTGACGAACACCCACAGACGTACGACACTCCGTCCCAAGGTCAACTTCAATAGGGCCTCCTTCTGCACAGGCAAGGTGTCGCCCGATGCCCTCACAAGCTGGTATGGTCGGCTCGGCTTCCTTGTCGGCAAATCCTTTGCCACGTCAGGTCTTATGATGGTCACGGCTGCCCCGGTGTCCACCAGCACGCGGCACGGCTTTCCTCTTACCCAACCATCCGCGATGAGGCTGTCATCCATACGTCGGCTGACGGCGCGCAGTGTCACTCGAGGGGATGGTGGTGATGGCGCCGACGTGCCCTTCTCCACGACGGCCCTTACTGTTTTCCGGCTGCTCTTCCTGGTGTGGGCAGTCTCTCCAGGTGTCCGGGCTGTCCACACCACCAACACAGGCCACTAGGTCTTCGCTGGCGTCCCTCGGCTGGTCTTCTGTGTCCGTGTAGCGGACACTCCTTGTTCTCGATGTCGGGATAGCTGTTACCTTGGCCGCCTCCATCCTTAATGCTGCCGTTAGCGCCTCGTGGATGGTTTTATAATCGCCGAGCATTAGATGCTGACGAATCTCCGTGTCTCGTACCCCGTCAACGAATGTTTAGGCAGCTTCCCGGGATACGAACTCTGGTGTGAGGTCGACTAGGGCCTTACTAGCCAGTTGTTCAACTGGCAGGGCGAACTCTTGCAGCGTCTCCCCTGGCACCTGTGACCTTGCTGGCTGCGGTAGGCTGCTTCTAAGCGGTGGTTTCCAAAACGATTCTCCAGGGCCTCCCAGATGTCCTTGGGCGCCGCCGTTGTCTGTACCGCGTTCAGGACTTCCGCGGCCGTCCCTGAAGGCTGGCTATTAACTGTGTGGGCTCCTCCTCTGGTGACTATTTGTTGTGCTTGGCCACTGCGTCAAATTGGCGGTGGAAGACTTGAAAAGTTGTCGAGCCGTCGTATTTAGGAGGTTTGACGCGCGCAGATGTTGTGTCTCGTCCCGGCGCGTCGACCTTTAAATCCTTTAACCTCCTGCCGACGACGTCCTCCACCATGGCCTTCAGGCACTTGACGGTGCTATCGGCCTTTCCTTCCAGGTCGTTAATGCGGCTCGCTAGATCTTCGACGAGCTCACCGAACTCCGTGACGTCCTCCTTTACGTCGGCCAACTGCTCTTCAAAATTTGCGGCGAGGACCTCGTTTGCCGCTTTAATATCCGTGGTCCTTCAGTTCCGCGGCCAGGTTGTTATTTGCCTTCTTCATTTCCTTCAGTTCCGCGGCCTGGTTGTTATTCGCCGCTTGTTTTCGCAGCTTTGTCATTTGCCGTCTTTATTTCTTTCAGTTCCGCTGCCAGGTTGTTGTTTGTCGTCTCCGTCTTCGCTGTTAATGCGTTCATCTTCTCCAAAATCTTTTCCAATGCCGATTCCATGGCCGTTGTCCCACTTCCTGACTCCAGTTGTGACTTTGTGGGTTCATGAAATTAAATGTCCAATTGCACAAACTCAAAATGTTCTTCATTGCCACCGAATTACAGTTGGAACACTTGCCGATTACATAGAATTACGTAGCGCACACAATTACAAATCACCAGTTCGTCTGTCCAGGTCCACTCTAACTTACAATTACCTACAACTCCTCTGATCTTCTCGTCCGTACACTAGCACGGCGCTCCTACGGCTGCTCGCCAAGAACTGAACTCTCCTCCAGCCCGACGTGTTGCTTATATAGGTCCAGCTGGCCAATCTAGAAGGTTCCGAGTTAGATGAAATATCCTGGATGTTCCAGAACTCAGGGGGAGGGGAAAGAGACGGCACAGTGGCCTGCGATCCCTTCAGTTAGCGACACGAAACAAATGGGTAGGCGTGGCCTGAATGCTTCCCATCTGGCCCTACCCTGCTGCTAGCTGGCCGTGCCTTCCGATAATTAGGTGACAATATTAAAAGTAACAAATATAGTTTGTCCAATTTCTTAACAAACCTATTTCCAATACGAAACAGTAGAACTAAGCGATGTTAAGAATCTGGACAAACTATGTGACTTAACTGAGTGATTAAGCTCTTATTTAATTGATGTACAGTACAGTCAACAAAATAGTAAGCATGGGTGAAGTTTCTTCAAAATGGAAAAGCACTCTACCTAAAATTGATAAGTCATAAATCAGGCTTCACAATCCGAAAAGGATGTTGTAAATGTTTGTTGTTAAAAGCCAGTAGCAATCCTGATTTTAAATGTGATGTAAACCACTCCCAAGAATCACAAGCAAGTTTATGTGATGGTTTTTTTGGTAAAAGTATTTACTAATGGTTGTTTCAGAGATGGTTTAACTCAGGTGGTTTAGGTAGTTTTGACTGTATTTATTCCCAAAATGCCAAATAAAAAGTCTTTGATTGTGGTTTACAGAGCTAAAGATTTTCTTATTTTTTCCTCACAAACACTACCATAATTGAACACTTAATTTTGCATAGTATAAGCTAGAATGGTAACTTCAAGAGGTCCCGAGTTCGAATCTGGGTCAGGGTGAGTTACCTGGATAAGGTTTTTCCAGGGTTTTCCCTTATCCTGAAAGATGAATGTCAGTTAAGTCTAGGCTCCATACGAGCATCATTCCAGCCATTTCATTTATCCGATATGACTTAACGTTGGAGGACGTATATAAATAAATAAATAGAATGGTAACTAAGATGAGCAATGATCATCTCTGAACAGGATGACTCTGGGTTGTGTAAAACGAAAACTCTTAGACATTTTGCTGTTATGAAAGTAGTATTTGTGGAAAAAAAGTGAAAATTGCTTAATATTAAGTCTATTTTAAATGAGGATTTTATTTAACTTAAATGCCTTTTAGAAAATTGTTAAGAGGAGATTGATAGGTTAATATTTTGTGCATGCTTAAGTATATTTTAAATTTAAAAAATTTGCACTCTTACTATTTTTATAAGCTTTTGAGATTTGTCCTATTTAAATCTGATCATAAGTCGTGATACTTGACAACATGACAACACTTTAAAATCAAATTAAATGCATTTCAGTATCCTTCAGCTGTTAATAGCGTGGTTTTCAAACAGGAGATTATCAAGTACTAATAATAGTAAGTCGCCACAAAAGGTGTATCTTGAATATGAAACCCCTTATCGTTTACTGGTTAAATATGAGTCAGTTGGAGAATTTAATGTCATGACAGCATGTTGGCCATGGTAGCTCATTGGGTAAGAGCAACTGGATGGAAACCAGGTGATCCATGGTTCAAATCCCAGTCGTGGCATTGAATTTTTCAGTTTGACTATCCAAAACCTTAGCCTATACATGGCTAGTGTCAATTAACTTAAATAATAGAAGATTATCAATTACAAAATGGCTTACTTATGCCAAGTATCTTGAAATGCTATTCAGTTTATTGTGAAACACGTATTGCGGCAACTCCAGCAAGATTTTATGGAGAAAGATTTCTAAATAGACAATTACCATATCACAGGACTTTTCTTTTCATCTGTCAAAGAGTCTAGATATAGCAGGGATATCTCCTCATGTTGAAGTAAGTTGGTCAAAGAAATTGCACAAGAAGAAGAAACCCTCTCTTGGTGGAAGAAGCAGCAGTTGTGGCATAGTTTGCATTAACATTGGACAATTTCTGAGAACATTGAAATAATTTTTATGCCCTAACAATACTCAGGTTGTGAGATGTGGTGCAGTATCTCACTGAAGCAGATTGTGCCAATGGCCCATTTTGTAAATGATTTCCTAAGCAAGGAGGGGGACTTCCACTGAAAGTTCTAGTAGCAATGGATGCAGCAACAGTCACCAAAATTGAGTAACTAATTACCATAATGCACACACACCTGGGCTTACCACTATCCACACACTAAGCCAAGACAGTTTTCAGCCCAGATTTTCTGTAGATGTTTGTGCAGGAATCATAAGAACTACACTAATCGGTCTGGATTTTTCCTCTGGTTTTGACAGGAGACACGTTTCTCCAGTTTCTTCAAGAATGTAATCAGTTCTGCTTAAAAATGTTCCCCTAGCAGTGAGAAATTATGTGGCTATTACTGACGGTGCACCTCTGCGCATAAGTACAGCCATGAGTGATCTGTGCAGCACCTATGTAAAATGCTGGATTGCTCAGAATGGACCAATGAAGATAGCTAAATTCAATTAACTCTTTTTTGTTTGCAATTATATGAAAACTTGTATATACATTAAAATGATTTCTAATGTAGAAACTTTGCCAAAATGAATATTTTGAGCAGCAAAAAAAAAAAACAAAAAAAAAAACAACTGAACATACTTTATAGAGTGCAGTAGAATTGGAGAGAAAGTGTAAACCATTCTGTCGACAAGGGGTGCACATTTTGAACAATTTATCGAAACATTAAAAAGAAACTTTCATTAATCTTCCATTATTGTCTAGCTTTAATTATTCAGATATTTATAATTTATAGAGAAGATAAGCATAATCTTCTAACTTAGGTTTCGCAAGCTTCTATTTACCTTTATAAGTAGGTGTTCTTATTAATTTGTAGCATATTGTAAACGCTCCCTCAGTTCCAAATTAGGCATATTTGGGTTACATTAGAATGTGTAGCTTTTTTGTTTATTTGTATACCAAAAGTATGTGACCTCTCGTCTACTGCTGCTGAAGTTTCCATACCTTTCACTTTCAGCAAATCTAGAAGAGGAACCATTTTAATACGGTCCCAGGAGTATAAAAGGGATTGATAAAGCCTGCCAGAGGATCATAATCGGTTATCGGCAGTGAGTTAGCTGAGCGAATTGTTCTGTTGGCATTGAAGTTTAGAGCAGTGCAAGTTGGTATGTGCAACAGAGGCTTAAGAAGTAACGCTTGTAAACTGTCATATTTTTTCTGTGCATTTGTAAACTTGGAAAGTGTAAGTGCCGTATTAACAGTTTAGGTGACCAATTTCTACACAATTTGATGGTGGTGTCGTTTTAGTTATACCGGTGTCAGGAGTGGAATAAAATGCAATGGAGGAAATACTTCAGAAATCATTGGTTAAAATGGGCAAGATGGAGAAGAAATGACATGTGGTCCAGGTTATCATAGAAGAGTCCAATACCCCTTGGTTCTCTCCTGTGGTTCTGGTGAAGAAGTAGAATAGCAAACTGTGCCTTTGCATGGAATACAGAGAGCAGAGTGCTGTCACTCGAGAGGATTGCTTTTCCTTATGTTGGGTTAATGACACCCTGAATAAACTTTCTGATGCTCAGTGTTTCTCAACCCTGGGCTTAAAATCTTGTTACTGGCAAGTGGCTCTAAATTCCGAGCATAAGGAGAAGATTGTTTTCAGCAAGCCAACGACTTTGTTTTTCTGTTTATGCCCTTGGCTTCTGCAACACACCAACCACCTTCCAGCACCTAATGGAGACGGTGATGAGGAAGCATACTTGCAACACCTGTTTGCTATTTCTGAATAATAACATTGTGATTGGCAGCGCATTCGAGGACCATCTGAAGAATCTGAGCAAGGTAATTACAGAGACGCAGGTATCCGACATGAAGCTGAATGGTAAATGTCAGGTCTTTCGCAAGGAGGTTCATTACTTTGGCCACATAGTTTCGTCAACTGAGGTGTCCATGGGTCAGGAGAACACTCAAGTTGTGAGGGATTGGCTTTATCTGAAGGATAAGTTGCATTATTGCAGTTTTCAGAGTGTGTGCAGCTAATGCCAGTTCATCAGCGGCTTCTCCAAAATTGCAAAATCCCACACTCGCCTGACAAACCACCAGCCGTGGACAGAAGAGGGCCAAGGACATTTTGCAGGTGCTTAAAAGTCAGCCATATGCAGTGGTGTCAATTAGAGGTTTTCCACAGCCAGAGAGCAGTTTTCATTATAAATACTGTTACCAGAAACAGCAGCATTGGGGAATACTGTTCCAGGTTCAGGATGGACATATAATAGTCTACTACAGTAAGACTCTCCAAGGCTGAAAAGATCTACTGCATTACCCAGCACAATATCCTCCAGTGTAAGCCATAATGAATGAAATGTGTGAAATGATGTTCAAATGAACCCAAGGTCAATAAAGCTTAAGAGTTACTTGACATTTATCTTTCAGGACAAGGCAAAACCTTGGCAAAAAGCTTATCCAGTTAACTCAGCCTAACCAAACTTTGAACTTGAAATCTCTTGAATGTGAGGCAGACATGCTACCACCATGCTACAGAAATAGTGAAGGCACTGGAACATTTCTATAGGTACCTCTACTGTCAGCAATTCTACCTGAGGATTGACCAATTGGCTCTCACTTGGCTATTGAGTTTCAAGATACAGCTCGTGTCCTGAGGTCCCCAAGAGCACAAGGTTATGCTGAGTCTTTTGGAATGAATGACGCATTGACTTGGAACATTTCATGAATAAGAGAAACATCATCACCAGTATTTTTTATACCAATACAGTGAAACAAACTTTGGCCTGGAATAAGATAACAGCAGTGTGGACTTCAGACTACAGGTGTCATTTTACATGACAATTCTCAGCCTGATACTGCCTATGCAATAGATGCAACCATCAATGACCTCCACATTGATGCTTTCTAATATCTGCCATACTCATCAAACTTGGTACTGAGTTATACATCACATGTTTGGACCACTTACAAGAGATGATGGTAGGAAATAAATTTTGTTCCAATGAAGAGGTGCACCAGGCAGTGTTTGAGTGTCTGTGTATATGACCAGAGAACTTTTTTCAGAGGAATCCATGCACTTCCTATGCACTGGAGGAAGTATGTTGAATGATAGGGAGACTATCTTGATAATATACTTGTGTTCCACACACTTGACTCCTTGTACTGTTTTATGCAATTCAAGAATTATTCAAATATGCAACAGCCCTATTAGGTGATTCTGGGTAGTAATAAAGTCCATTTAGTAGGCTCAAATTTTTATGATTTATAAACAACTGCAATTACTTTCTACATCTCCCTAAGAAAACCAAATAGGCATTTGCCTTAAAATCAAAGGTTCAGACATAACAGAGTAACAAGCAAAATTGTGTTAGCAGTTTGTATTAATCAAATGTTATTTAAATTTACAGCTTATATGTCTTAAATAATTTATATTGTATTTTCAGTTCCTCAGTAGTTACCTCTCTATAGGCCCTCCAGTTTACTTTGTTGTGAAAGAGGGTCTCAATTATTCAGATCCAGAAGTTCAAAATCTCATCTGTGGAGGGCAGTTCTGTAATGAGAGTTCTTTAAGTACACAGATCTATTTAGCTTCAAAGGAATCAAAGAGGTAAGTTTACACATTCACCATAATTTTTTGTTTTTTGCTGTTGAGTAGAATAACAAGTCAATGCATTTAAAATGAGTGAAGTGTTTCACAGTCTTGTTTTGTATAAACAAATTCTACAGAAAACTGGGAAATATATTTTAAGCTTAAAAGTTTGTTCAGCGCTACAGAATGAAAATTTGGAGAATCGGATGTTGCAACGTCAACTTAACTGGATATAATTTATATTCTGATTCAAGAAATGTATTAAGCTTTAGAATTAATGCTTGAAGTGTTAATTACGTGGGGTCAGTCAATAAGTAATGCCTCCTATTTTTTTTTTTCTCCTTAACTAAGTTAGCGATGTGTAGAATTTGCATTTGGCACAATTCCTCAAACCTTCTTTTTCAATCCACTGGAGTAACAAGTTCCTAAGTCAACAGGTGGCAGCACTGCTACCTTTTGCAAAATGGTGGGCATCGAAGTGTGTATTAGATATAGTCCCTTAATTGAATTTTTGCATTTGGAAGGTGAAATGCCCATTTGCATTTATGAAGGTCAAAAAATGTGTACGGTGATGCAGCAATGGATGTCAGCACTGTTAGAAGATGAGTTTGTCGCATAATAAAGTAGAAGGGCAAACACTGTTGGCTGAAACAGTGAAAGATGGAACAGTAGACCAATAACTGTAGTGACTCTATGCAACATTGAGCGAGTGGATGAGCTCATTCATGCTGTCTGCCGGGTAACAGATGAACTGTGATGCATTTCATTCCTCAGTAAAGGCTATGATTATGATTATTCAACAAAAAGTATGGTGGATGTTCTTTTGCATAACATTGCAAAACCACACACCAGTCATCACACCGCTGAAGCCATTGTGAAAATTGGATGGGAAATCTTGCCTCATCCCCCTTAACAGCCCTGACCTATCCCCATCAGACTACCATCTGTTTGGGCTGCTAAAGAAAGCTCATCGTGGGATTCACTTTGAAGATTCAGAGGCAGTTAAAACATCTTTGCATCAGTGGCTTCAGAAGCAAGGCCGTGCATTTTACCACACTGGAATACATGCCCTTGTTAAGTGGTGGACTAAAACTGTGCAAAACAACAGATTACATTGAAAAGTGACAATTTAATCCTCAATGTTGTGGCTTTCATACTGTGTGATCAAAGTTTGATTTTCTTACAAATCTAAAGAGAAGAAAAAAGAATTGAGGCATTACTTATTGACATACCTAATAGTATGATTAATACCTCTCAAAATTGAGAGCATCCCAGCATATTTTTGTTCTTTTCTAGGTAACATTATATGAAATACTCAAATTGATAATAAAAATCTGTGCTAGTGTAACTGTTGTAAATAGATATAATTCAGTTGATGGTTGTAAAAATAAGGAACAGTGGATGCTCAGTAGTGTAGGAGTATGTTTTGGATTCAAGGTGTTAAGGAGTTGTAATCTTTCTTTCCGGTGTAAGTAAAGAGTAAGTAGATTTGTGTTTTAAGTTTTTCTTATGTATTTGGTCAAATATTTTTCCAACTGTGTTCCAAAATAACTATAAAAATGTAATTTTTCTTATGTTACATTCCTGAAGTGTCTTAAGTATTATAAAACAGCACTGTGGAGTGCAGTAATTTTAATAATTACATAAGGCATTGTGTGCACTTAAAAGCTCTGTTTAAATCTGTTAAAGATTGAAGCAAGCTTCAGAAGAAACTTGTTTTCATCCTCAGCTATTAGTTGACTGAAGTTGGTTTCTTATCCTTGGGGCCACGACCTTCTTCAGATGCTCTTCTGAGGTCTTGATGTACCTTTCGACCATGCCATCTGACTGGGGATGTAGGGGTGTTGTGAGGGTATTGTTAACCCCAAGCCTTTCTAGTGCTTCCTTCATCAGGCTGGACTCTAAATTGCTGCTCTGGTCGCTGTGGAGCTCTAACGGCACCCCAAATCATCAGAACACTTGCTCCACGATGCAGTCTGTGATCGTCTTTGCCTCTTGGTTCGGGATGGCATACACCTCTGGCCACTTGGTGAAGTAGTCCACGACTACCATCAGCTACTTGTTGCCTCGGTCGGACACCGGGAATGGTCCAGCTATGTCGACGGGGATCCGTTCGAATGGCGCTCCGACGTTGTACTGCTGCATGAGACCCCGGCTCCTAGTCTGGGGGCCGCGACTCGCCACGCACACGTGGCACTGACAGCACCATCTCTCAGCGTCTGCTCGGAGTCTCAGCCAGTAGTAGCGCTGCCGTAGTTTATCAATTGTTCGGTTAACTCCCAGGTGTCCTGAAGTACCGGCGTGCAATTCCTCCGAGACTTCCGGGACCTTACTTCGGGGAAGTACCAACTGTTCTCTCTGCATCTTCCCATCGGATGATTCCCATATCCGGAACAGCACTCCCTCTCCTATCTTCAGCGAGTCCCATTGGGCTCAGTACGACTTGTAGGTGGCGCTCCTCGGTGCGATGTCCTCCCAGGTTGGTCTCGTCTCTGCCTCCACTTTCTTCAAGAGTGGCCCCAAGTCGGCGTCCGTCAGCTGCTCCCTCCTCAGGCCTGCGCTATCTCAGCCATCCACAAGCACTGCCATGACCACTTTGACAGCTGCGGCACGCTCCTTCCTCTTCCACTGTTGTGCATTGGCCGCACTCTTCTGGACAAGGCCTCTGGGACATGGCATATGCGTTGCCGTTGCTCTTCCCTCTACGATGTTCAGAGGTGAAGTCGTACTTCTGTAGCCTCTGAACCCAACGTGCTATCTGGCCTTCCAGGTTTTTAAAGCTCAATAGCCAGGCTAGGGCGGAATGGTCAGTCCTCAGGTGGAATGGCTGACCATACAGATACTTGTGGAAGTGCTCCAATGTCTTTACTACCACCAGTAACTCTCGTCGGGTGACGCTGTAGTTCTTCTCTGCCTTGGATAGCGTCTTGCTGTAGTAGGCTATCACCCGCTCATGGCCGTCCTGGATTTGCGATACGACGCCTCCAATGCAATAGTCGCTGGCATCGGTGTCCACAATGAAAGCGCCACCTGGTTGTGGGAATCCCAGAAAAGGAGCACTGCACACTGTCTTCAGGAGCTGGAAAGCGCATTCGGCATCCTCCGTCCACACTCATAAGGTCGGTGTTCCACTGTCAGGCGGGTGAGCGGCTTGGTGATGTTGGAGAACCCCTTTATGAAGCGGCGATAGTAACTGCATAGCTCCAGGAAACTGCGCAACTCTCGCTTATGCTTTGGCCGAGGCCAATCTCTCACGGCCTGTGTCTTCTCCGGATCTGTGGCCACTCCGTTTGGTGAGACTTTGTGGCGCAAGTAGTTGACTTCCTTGCGGAAGAGCTGGCACTTCTTTGCGTTCAGCTTCAAGTTGGTCGCCTGCAGTCTCTGGAGCACTTTGCTCAGATTCTCAAGATGGTTTTCGAAAGTCTTGCCGACGATGATGTCCAGGTATAGCAGGCAGGCGTCATAAGTCAGTCCTCTCATCACTGATTCCATGAGGCGTTGGAAGGTAGCTGGTGCGTTGCAGAGGCCAAAGGGCATAACTGTGAACTGCCAAAGCCCTAGGCCTGTCGAGACTGCGGTCTTCTTGTCTCTCGGGTCTAGAGCTACCTGCCAGTAGCCCGGCTTCAGGTCCATGGTCGAGAACCACTGAGCATCAGCTAGCGTGTCCACGGTGTCGTCAATCTGGGGTAAGGGGAAACAGTCCTTCCAGATGACAGCGTTCAACTTCCTGTAGTCTACGCAGAAGCGTAGCTCACCGTTCTTTATTACCAGAACTACAGGGGAACACCAAGGGCTGTCAGACTCTTCAATCACTCCCCTGGATTTCATGTCCTCCAGCATGTCTCGTACCACAGCTTGTTTCGCCAGCGGAACGCATCTAGGTGGTTGCCGAATAGGCCTGGCATCCGCGATGTCGATGCGGTGAAACACTTTGTCCGTGCGGCTGTAGTAACTGTTACCTTGGCTGAAGACGCGCTAGTATCGTCTCAGCAGTTGTCGAACTTTCTCCAGCTGTTCTGCGGTCAGGTGGTCGGCCGCCCTCTCCAGTAAGCCTTCCAGCTGGGGCCCCAGGTGTTGCGTCGGCACCAGCTCCTGTGTCTAGTCGATTGCGGTTACGCTGACTACGGGCTCGCACGTTTCCAGCTCGGTCCCGGCCTGGACGTCGTACAAATTTGTAGAAATTATGACTCATTGGCTAGAACGGATTTATGAAGCACTATGAATCTAAGATGGCATATGGGTAGAAATTTGGTAATATGAAAATAGTTATTTTGGAGTGTTTTGCACTAAAGTACAGGGCAAGCAAATCACCACCAAAAAGAGTGGTGGTAATAGAAAGGGTGACCAGGCAGGAAAGAGACAATAATTGAAACCGTAATGAAGTACTGATGTAATTAGTAATTATTTATTTGGTATGATATATTGGTTGAGGCCCAGTTGCAACTCACACTCTTCACTGCAACCACATAAAATTTCAATATAGCAATAAAGCCCTTTAATACTACATTATTCATCTAAATTCAGTATATATTTAAATTTACTTAGCATCATTCCAATCGGGTAAAATACAAGTACAGCCAAAATAACACATCTAAGCACTTCCAAAATGTTAACCAGTCTAACTCACAGGTCCCCTGACCTTACTGATCATAACAATTTCCTTTTAGGCCTATATAAGAACTACCCAAGCTTCCTGATTTGCGTTTCATCACCAATAATTTTTCTCACTAGCATTTCTTTGTTTAATTTTAGCCATTTGCCACATATTGCCTGTTTATGGCATTCACTTGTTCTCGAACATTCAAATAAGATATGCTCTGAATTTTCTGCTGTTGAGCAAACAGGACAAATTCCATGTTCCCATATTTGTAAATATCTGAAGGTACTGACCGCGAAGCAACCAAGTATTATGAATAACCAACACTTTTAGCAACATTCTTCACTAATCACTTATCTGTTAGTAAAATCCTCCCTTTTTTTTAACCATATGATTGAAGTTCAATATTCTTTAAATTTTTTAAATGTAAATTCCTTTAAACAAAGATTTGAAAAATAGATATCCGCAAAAATATGCCTTTTTTCACTTATAGTTTGAAAACCTGATTTCAGGCTTAACATTATTAAAATTTAAATTGAAGGATTTTAGAAACAGATAAGTAATTAGTGAAGTGTGTTGCTAAGAGTGTTGTTTATTTATAATCTCAGTTTCTCCTAATACCTCTTAACCCTCTGCTTACCAGAAAATCGGTATAACGTTCCTTATCAACCGGGCCTCTCAGGCCCACCTTGTTTAAATCAATATAAATTGACACTATTTTCGCGATTTATGATATGGATCACCTTTGAGATAGAAATACTTTATAATAATTTTATTTTCTTAAACTCTACATTTTACAAAACACGACTTATACTTTTACTGATGACTTTGTAATTATTTTTAAAGATATATGTAGTTTATTCCTGTTCTGTGCCATATGATTTTACAGTCTATTTCTTATTGTAACTTTGCACAGTGTCCACAAGTCAATAGCTGAATGTTCTGAGCATAGAGATTTGGTGCATTTATAACATGTCATTTCACTTTTTCTATCTTTCTTCTCCCACAATATGCACATCTTCTCCTCTTAGTTGTAGGCTCCGCTGTCCTTCCTGGATCTGGTACTATTAACAGTGTCACTGACTTCTTTATTCATGCTAGCTGCTTTCCCAAATTGATGATTACTCTGATGTCTCATTTTATTATTGGTGGCTGACTTCATCCAAATTATTTATGCATTCATTACACTTACATCAATCATATTGATGAAAACTACTAATGGCCAGCGCCGTATTTTTCTGTTCACACTGTAGCATCATGTCTTCTGGTCCACAGTGTCAATGCCACCTTTTGTGGCATTGTATGTCATAACTTCAGGCTTCTTTGCTTCTGATGGTAATACTGCTGGTTGGTAATGAAGAGAGCGAAGTATAGCAACAACTTTGTTCTTCTTAGGAACATAAGAGACTATCCTCACATCTGGTTGAAAACCAAATAGTGTAGAGTGTACTTCACGCCCTATAGGCGTGATAAATTTGGCAGGCAGTTCACTTTTTTTTTATAGTACTTACTAGTGTCGATCTTGCAATAATAAAGAGCTAAATTGAGAGATGTAAAAAAATTATCACAGGTGATATTACATCTAGAATTTTCAAGTTCAGTCACCTGAATTTTCAAAACATTCTCTCGCTTCTTTCCCAAATACACCTTCATCTTCCAGCAGTAGCTTGTAGTGCTATCACAGATTACGTATCTACCAGGTTTTGATGGCATGTATTGCCAAAATGGACAGCGACCTCGAAATGTGACTAGCTGTTCATCCAGTCATGCACCATCCTGGAATGTAGTCTTCCTCAGGGTGCTTTCCCACATTTCAAAAACTTCTCTAATTGGTTCTAATTTGTCATTTGACCTGTGCTCATGCCGGGCTGCTGCATTGTCAAAGTGTAACACCAGGCACCGGCAGAAGTGTACTCAATGAGGGAGACAAGTGTCATGGATGGATGACTTCATTGTCAATTACTGATCATTAGATAGTAGCCAACAATTATAATAGATTTACCCCTAGTGATCTACCGGGGTAAGATGAGTCAACTGAAGAATTTAATGTCAGGACGGCACATTGGCCATAATAGCTCAATGGGTTAGAGCGACTGGATGGAAACCAGGAGATTCGTGGTTCAAATCCTGGCCATGGCATTGAATTTTTCATGTTGACTCTATCAAAGACCTTAGCCTATACACGGCTAGCGTGAAGAAATGATTAATTTCCAACAATTAACTAACATAATAAGACTTAAATGATGAAGCCTGGGACTCAAGGACTTACAATAGTAAGTCGCCACAAACGGTGTATCTCGAATGCGAGAGCCCCTAGTGGTCTACTGGGGTAATATGAGTCAACTGGAGAATTTAATGTCAGGACGGCACGTTGGCCATGGTAGCTCAATGGGTTAGAGCCACTGGACGGAAACCAGGAGATCCATGGTTCAAATCCCGGCCATAGCATTGAATTTTTCATGTTGACTCTATCAAAGACCTTAGCCTATACACGGCTAGTGTGAAGAAATGATTAATTTCCAATAATTAACTTAAAAAAAAGGACATTTGTTTATAAATAATAGGCTAACATTTCAAAACACACATTCAGCTCCCAGATGTCTACTTGTGTTTTATCACTTACTGTATGCGAAGCTACTAATATTTAGCTCTCCTAGTAAACAAAATAACAAGCAAATGCAGTTGCCATTGAAGGTCAGTGCCCCTCGGTGCTTTGCCATGTTGTATATTCATGTGATGCCAAGAACCTAACACTGTCAATAGTTGTATTGTTCACCCAATTGAGTGTTAGAATTAATGGGAATAAAAGTAAAGAATTGTGTTGGGTATTTGGTGAAACAAGTTACTTTATTCATGCCTTCAAGCTGCCATTTCTTTTGTTTTCAATTGAGAATAGAAAATAGGAAAACACATGGTACTTTTAAATTTTAGCTAAACTAATATGATTGGAGTGTAGATACTGAAGTATGTAATGGTTTAAACAAAGGTATTTAAATAATGTGTATAATGAGTATTCTTTGTTTCAGAACTTATATTGCAAGACCTGCTTCTTCATGGCTTGATGACTATTTTGATTGGTCAGCAGCTCAGCGCTGTTGCAAATATTTTCCATCTAATCACTCATTTTGCCCTCACACAGGTATGTATGAACGTTAAACTTTACTGTTTGCAAAGAGCAAATGTGATGCACAAGTAATGCATATATGAGGGTGTTTTTATAAGTCATGGCAGCTATGTTACAGAATAGGTAAGCTGTGCAATTGAATATGTGGCTAGTGTAATATATATGTTTGAAAACATATGCCATTACGAGATTGCATCTGACTACACTTGCAGCTACTAGATAGCCTCTAGGATACTTCAAATTTTATATGTGCTGTGTTCGAAGATGTAAAGAATATAATGTAGAAGAGCAATCTTATGTAAAAATTACATTTCTGCATGGCAGAAATGTTTGTCATGTCAGGCTGAGCAAAGCGTTGCCTTATAGGACATTGCCTTGTTGAATTGTTGCACGTTGATGGAGGCATTCAGGTGTTGATGCATAGCAATTGACCTGCCATACAGTGGACATCCAGAACCTGCTCACACAGATTCAATTAGCTGTTATCAAACACACTAACAATGAAAGGCATTGGGCTGTAGTGGAATTATCTACACATACAGGTACTTTGCATCAACATTTCTGCATTTTACAGCAGGACTTGAAGAGGTGCAAAATAGGTGAAACATGTGTTACAGGAGAAACAAAAGTGAAGTCGATGGACATTCAGAAAATTACATTTTGAATGGCATAATTGCTGTTGATAAAAGCTGGTATGAGCTTATGAGCTAGAACTAGTCAGATCAGTGAATGAGGTTAAGGTTTACATGAAGACACACTTTCATTGGCTGGGCAGTGGACCAGTCCTATTCAATGGAATGTTGTCATGATTGTAGAATTAATAAGCGAGATGCATGATATTTTATATAAAAAGAAGACTCATTCTCCCTCTCCTATAGCAAAAGAATGTGAAAATGACAGAATTCAATAAATATTGCTAAATAAAATTCCATTCACAAGATTACACATTTGGAAAAGATTTTTACCACAATCTGCAATTGGCCAAGCTGTCAGGCCAGGCCAGATTCAGGCTTAGTATGAATAATATTTGAGGGCTCAGGTTTTAAAGATGGAAAAAAAGTATGTCACATTCTGTATAACATTTTATTTGTCTTATAAATATCATAAGCACATGGTATTTTAATAAAAATTGGTAGCACCATTTTTAAGAAAATAAAAAAATAATTAAATTTTTTCTTTAGAAAAGGAAGAAAAAAAATATATCAAAATTTGGTCTGAAATGTTGAGAAGCCTGGAATAGCACAATTATCATTGTACAGAGTAATAATATATTCTTACTTAAACCAATTGCAAATAACTTAAAACAGCTCAGCAATTGCAAACTTCACCTTCGTCACCTTCCTGAACAGAACCATATATTACCTTTGAATTCCAAGATTTAAGCCACAACTGTTTCTGTAAAACGGCTCTTCAGTTTGTCCCAGCAGGAGAAACATACACGTCTGTACCTGAAAAAGAACACTTCATTCCTTAGGAAGTAATGCTTGCTTTACGGAATACTCGTATAAATGATAATTGATATCACTATCATCTGTCAATATTATTATTATTATTATTATTATTATTATTATTATTATTATTATTATTATTATTATTATTATTATTATTATTTGTGCGTGTGTGTGTGTGTGTGTGGACAATTTCCATGTTTTCATGGAGAAACATGTCACTTTGTTACTTTGCATGTACAAGGTCTACAGATACGGTGTATGTATTTGTTACAATGTTCAGTAGTCTTGTTCCATTTCCTTTTCTGGAATTGTAAAGCGTTTTTGCTTTCTTCCTCCATTTCTCGATCTCCATCTTCATTCTGCTATAGGACTGTTTTATGGTCTTCATATACTCATTGTATAATTGAGGAGCATTTTTTCAAAACTCGATAGATGCACAAAATGTGTTCCTGAGAAAGTGTTTTTCCTATTTATTGGCAATACTAATTTGTTAGCACAGCAACTATATTAATCATTCAATTCTCCTTTCTGAAACTGTCTCATTGAATGTTGGTTGGTTGGTATCTAATGTTGAGCACTTGATAGTAAAATCATTCGCTCTCTTGCACTCCAATATTTAGCGGGAAGGTTGGTCTCTTCTATAAAAGCTGGACAGTGGATGAGGTGATTTTTATCTATATCCTCATTTAAATTGCAGAAAGGGCATTTAGGTGAGTCTGTTATGCCAAATCTGTGTAGGTGTTTATTTAGGCAGTCGTGTCCTGTTAGTAATCTGAATATTGCCACTGCAGATTTTCTTTGTAATGAAGTAACGTTATAAGTTTGTAGATTTTCCCATTCCTTTCCAAATGTTTTTATGGTGTATTCTTCCTTAAGTTGTTTGATATATTTATTTGAAATAATTCTTTTGATAGAGTGAAAGGGTACTGGAATAGTAGTTGGGTTTGAAACAATTTTGCTACCCTCTTTGGCCAGAAAGTCAGCTGTTTCATTTCCTATCACTCCACAATGGGCCGAAATCCACTGGAGTAGAACATTTTTTATGTAAATGTGACAACTGTTTTATCATTTTGTGGCATTCAATAATTTTGATACTTTTAGGTGTTGTATCTCGTGTTATAGCAAGAATGGCTGCTTTGGAGTCAGATAGTATTACAACCTTTGTAAATTTTTGGATGTGATATAAAAGATTTTGTAAACTTAGTAGGATTGCTAAAATTTTGCCATCAAAGTTTGTTGAATTTTTGAGTTTACGATGAAGGGAGAACAGTGGGCATACCGCACCAGCACCAGTGCCACCCTCATTTGGTAGGCTGGAACCATTTAAAAATATGTGTCCATTCAGGAGCAGGATATCTTAAGTTTGTTTCCAGTGACAGTTGTTTTAAGGTAGAGGTGGGGGTTTCAGATTTTGTGATAGTTTCTGTCAAATGAAGGTTATATTCAATTTCTAAAAATTCTAGAGGCTTGTTTCTCATCTGCATAGTTTCTTTTGTGTGTGGAAGTTGTAGTCTCTAGCTGATTTCTTGTACTATGCTTAAAAAGCTTTGCTGAGATTTTAAACATACTTGTGGTTTTCTTTGCACCCAGTTATTATAGGGTAGTCTTAAAAGTTTTTCATATTGTGTGATTGCTGCTTTCTCAATTTCAAATGTTATATTTGGGTTATTTGTTAAAATTTGCATGGCAGTAATTGGTGTTGTTTTAACGGCTCCTGTTATGAGGTGGAGGATTTGGTTCTGTAATTTATTAAGTTTTTCTACATTCTTAGTTATTAGAATTTCTTCACAATAATGAAGTATAGGTTTTATGTACATTTGATGGAAGGTGTTTAGATTTTGCATGTTGCAACCCCACTTTTTCCCTGCTAACCATTTTAATAACGGTAACCTTGTTTCTATCTTTGTACATATATTCTCTATATGTTTCTTCCATGTTAATTTTGTATCCAGGGTTATTCCTAAATATTTTGCTTGTGTGTTTGAGTTAATAATTCACCTTCTAATTTCAGAGTAATGGGTAACAGTTTCTTTCTTAATGTAAATAGTTGGTAATTTGTCTTTTGTGTATTTAGTTTCATTAAATTCTGAGATGCCCAATTTTCTAATTGCAATAGTGGCTGTAGAGCTATAGTAATTAAATGTTGGCTTTGATTTTTCGGTTTGGAGGCCCATATTACAATGTCATCAGCAAAGAGTAGGGTTATTGTTTGTTTTTCTACAGTCCTAGGTAGATCATTAATATAGATATTGAAGAGGCTGGTACCGAGTACAGAACCTTGTGGTAAACCTCGATGTGTTTGTTGGTATTTAGAGAGGTGATTGTTGTACTTTGTAGCGATGAACCGTTGGATTACAAAATTGCTGATCCAATGTAGCATATTCCCTTGAATGCCTAGTCTGCATTTTTTCTAATAATTTATATCTCCAGATAGAGTCATATGCTCCTTGGAAATCAATAAATATTGCTAGTAAGTGTTGTTTAGTGTCATTAATCGACTCCCTTTAAATTTAATTGCTAGAGTGTCTTCTTTTTTGTTGAAATTATCTTTAATATCTTGACTTAGGTGTATAATTTGTTGGTTTGTTGATCTTAGTTCTCTAAATCCCGCTTGATTGGGTGAAAGTAAATTATTGGTTTCTAAATACCAATTTAATCGATTTGAAATCATTTTTTCCATAGTTTAACAATTATACTAGTTAATGCTATAGGTCGATAATTTGAGAAAGTATCTGCTGGTGTTTTTTTAGCTTTAAAATAGGAATTATAATAGCTTTTTTCCAATCATCAGGAACTTTTGTGTTCCAAGAAAGATTATATAGATAGAATAATTGAATTTTGGCTTTATTGTCAAGGTGTTTAAGAAATTCTGCATGTATTGGCTTGTTTCATAAATTCGTTCGATTCTTGTTTCGTGTTTACGACAAAGAATGCCTGCACTGTATGCCCGTATCACAACTACGGCAACGAAGTTGCCTAATTATATAGGGGTAATATGTTTACATACGCAAAGTCATCGAAAGTAAACAAGGCAATGAACTTTTCAAAACAAACTTTATTTTGTGCAGTATGCACAACATATCTCCATTTCTCAGGAAGCTTATCAACTCCATTTTTCCAAAATCTTGCAGTTTTCTGGTTGACGAACTCTTCTTAGGCAAGTCTGCAATCCTCCAAGGAAGTAAAGCGTTTGCCATTAAGGAAGTTTTGCAGGGATCGGAATAAATGATAGTCGGATGGGGCAATGTCTGGAGAATAAGGCGGGTGAGGTAACACATCCCAGTCGAAATCCCGTAATTTCTGACTGGTTACCATAGAAGTGTGTGGTTTGGCATTGTCTTGATGAAAGATGACTCCACCATTAGATGCTAATTCTGGCCTTTTCTCTCCTAGGGCAACCTTCCGATGATCCAAATGAGAACAGTATCTCTCTGAATTGATGGTCTCCCCAGTAGGATGAAATTCGTAATAAATAATTCCTTTCCAATCCCACCAAATGCACAGCATAATCTTCTCAGGATGAAGCCCTGGTTTAGGAATTGAGAGTGGTGGTTCCCCTTTCTTACGCCATGACTTTCTCTTTCGGATGTTGTACACAATCCACTTTTCGCCTTCTGTAACCAGCTGTTTCAGAAAAGGGGCAGTTTCATTGCGTCTTATCAATGCGTCATAGATGGAAATGCGCTGAACTAAATTTTGTTCACTTAGTTCGTGCGGAACCCATACATCCCGAAGATTTACATAACCAAGTTTCTTTAGGTGCCTGGCTACAGTTGCATGAGATAAGTTTAGCTCTTGACCTACCTCCCGAGTTGTTATTCTGGGGTTGTTCGTAATCATGTCCTTTATCCTTTCCTCATCCGTAACCACAGGTCGTCCAGAACGAGGTTTGTCATTCACAGAGAAGTTCCCAGCTCGAAATCGAGTAAACCATTTTTGACATGCCCGATTCGTCACTGCATCTTCTCCGTAAACAGCACAAATTTTTCGTTGAGTTTGAGGCGGTTTTACCTTTACGGTAATGAAACAGCATTAAATGTCGAAAATGTTCCTTCTTGCCTTCCATATTAACAACTCCACACTGTTGCATCCACAAACACGTACTGAAGTTTGGTTACCAATTCTTACATAAGTTAACCTATTTACCTTTGGCCGTGAGGTTGCTGTGATTTGTGTTCATAGCATTCTTTTCAGTTACTGTATTGGTAAACAAACGCCATATTGTTAGGCAACTTCTTTGACGTAAAAGTAATGGGGGCATGCAGTGTTCTTAGGAATTCTTAGTCGTAAACATGTAACAAGAATTGAACAAATTTATGAGACAACCCAATATATTATCTGCTCCTGGAGATTTGTTTGATTTTAGGCTATTAATGGCTATGTTTAACTCTTTAATGTCGAAATTCTTATTAAATATAGTATATTTTGTGTTGTTTGTTGTTTTTATGTAATTTTTAAGTTTTTCTTTTATTATTTTTTGTTCCATTTTGTTCTCTGAGGATAAAGTGTAGATGTTAGCATAGTATTTATTGAATTTGTTCGCTATTTCACCTTCATTTGTAATTTGTGTGTTATTGTGTATAAGTGGAGTTTTTTGTTGTTCTTTTTTATTTTGTATATTATGTATAAACCTATATGCTTTTTGGCCATCTTTCCTATAATCCATTTTTTGGAGAAAGTTATTAAAATTTTCTCTTTTATTACTGTTTATTTCTTTTTTGAATTGTGCGCATAGTTTTCTCCAATTCTGTACACCTTTTGGGTGTTTTGTTTTTTCCGCTTTATTTCTAGCTAGATCTCGGTCTATTTTCATTTTTTCTAGTTTTGGATTACAGAAGGGTTTGTAGTTTTTAACTATTCCTCATGGTATATATTTTTTTGCTGTTTTTAATATTCGCATATAGATTTGTTAATTTGATCTGATTGAAGTGATTTGTTGAAGGGATTTTCTAATTTAGTTTCTAGTTCTTCTGTGTACTGTTTCCAATTGGCATTTTTGAAGTTCCACCTGGGTTTTAGATGCATTGGGGTAGGTTGTTATTTCTCAATTGAATAGTAGCAATGATGATTCTATGTCCCGAACCCGGATCTTCTATAATTTGTTTTTTGGTTTTGGAGTATGAGTTAGAAGATACGAAGAGTAAGTCAGGGTTAGTTCCTGAACCAGAGTAATGGATATATGTTGGAGGATCCTCTGTTGTAAATTATTTCTATGGGTGCTGAATTTAATAAGTCTTCTACAAGTTTCTCTGCATTATTTGAATTAGTATAGCCCCATCGTCGTGAATGAGCATTAAAATCTCCTATTATAATTGTATTCTGGTTTATTGTGATATGTTCAAAATTAGGGGAGTTATTGGGTGGATTATACACTGAATATATATTAAAATGAAAGTTATTTATCCATACATTAATTTTAATTATTTCAATTTTATCTGCATTGTCCATTTCTTTGATAATTTGAATGGATGAAGTGATATGTGTTTGGATTCCAACCAGAACACCACTACTTATTTGTCGTCCTTTAGGGAGTATATGAACAGTAAAACCCTTGAAATGGTAATATTTTAATTGTTGCTGTGTAAGATTTGCTTCTTGAATTGTGAATATATCAATTTGATGGTCAGCTAATATTTTAATAAGTTCTGTCTTTTTGGCTTGTGACAGTCCTCCAGTATTCCACTGGAGAATTTTGATTGAGTTTGGTTTAGTATATTTGCATCCTTGGAGAAAGGTCCCCTTCCGGAGATCCGAGTAGGGGACTATTTTACCTCCGGATTTGTATTTCTTTTTCCAAGGCTTCATATTTGTATTGGAGTACAACAAACTATTTGTAACCATTTAGTAAAAGGCACCACATGTGGCAGTTACTTCACCCGTAGGGAGAAAGTAGGTACAGGAAAGAAGGGGAAATGAACCCTTAGGCCTCGAATACTCTAATACCATCAGGATCGAAAGAAACAAGAGGTCAGTCAAGTAAGACTGGATAGAAAAGTTGAAAGAGGGAATTGGTATAGGAAGTAGAAGTAATAAATCCTTTCATGGAAGTGTTGAAAACAGTGTTGTAATACCAATTCAGTCAAAAAGAAAACCTACTAAGCTGACCAGTGCTTATTAGTAGGTAGCCCTTCCCTTTCGTTCATCATGCATAGGCATGATTACTAACAGCTGCACCACAAGAAGGTGAGGGATCAGACACTAGGCTATTGTCCAGGTCGGTGCCTTTAAGCCTTCAATGGAAGGAATTAAAGGGTCTCCTACCTGTGTAAAACAGTAGCCTTTCTGCAGCCGTCTCATTGAATGTGAAAAGAAACAAATACCATAATTTAACTAGTGCAAATTTGAGGTTTGAAAATGCAGTTTTTTCAAAAACCGATAGATGCTGATAAACTTTTCTGTTTTTTCAATTTCAATTTATTCATCCCCTATATTTCATACAGAGGATACGTCATTTTACATTATAAGAAAAACATAAAAATACACCCAAAAGTCGACTATATGCACTGCTTAGAGACTAAAATGTACATTGTTTATTTTCCATTTTTTGCTTTGTACTCTTCCACACCATAAAAAGCTTGTTCTGACAAATACCTTTTTATATTCTTAATATTACATAGTTTAGCATTCTTTATTTTACCTGGCAATCTATTATACATGTTTTTTCCGATACTTTCTAATGATCTGTTGTTTAGTGTTCCCCTTAGTGTGGTCCTAAAATAGTCAGCTTTATTCCTTACATTATATGAGTGTACATTACAGTTCTTTTTACATGTATTCCTTTCTGTTACATATTTAATGCTTTCATATATGTATATGCATTGAACAGTTAAAATATTATGCTTCTTAAATATCTGCCTACAGCTAGATCTTTTCTCAACATTTTCAATTATTTGGATAGCTCTCTTTTGCAATCTGAAAACTTTTAACACCTCTTTTGCATTTATATTACCCCATAAAGATATGCCATATTTTATATGTGAATAGATAAATGCATAATACACTTGTTTTGGGGTTTTATTATCCATAGTTCGTCTAACTTGTTTCATTACGTATATACCTTTATTTAGTTTTTTTATTATTTGTTCTATGTGTTGCTTCCACCCTAGGTGTTTATCAATTACTACCCCCGAAAATTCTGTTTGGCATGTTTCTGGAATACTTTCACCATCAACAATAATTTTTATATTTGTTGAACACTTCTTGAGATCGAACTTTATTCAGCATGTCTTATTTAAGTTTATCATTAGGTCTAAGTTTAAGAAATACTGTTTTAGTATTTTTAGGATTTCCCTTGCTTTATCTTCACTTCTCTTTCTGTAGATTCATTTATTATTATGATATCATCTGCATATCCTATTACATTACAACCATGCTTCGTTATCAACTCAAAAAGGTCATTTATATAAAGTAAAATTAAAAATGGTCCCAATTTTGAACCTTGAGGTATACCTGATGTTACATATCCCCAGTCTGACTTTATTTTCAATTTCTCCCTTTGTGTTCTTAAAATTTACTTCCACCCATTGCATTCGCTTTTTTAGATAAGATTCAACCCAATCTTGTGCAATTTCTCGTACCCCATATCTGTTTAGTTTTTCTATTAGTAGTTCTATGTTAACGCAATCAAAAGCTTTACTTAGATCTATGAACACTGCAATAACTATTTCACTTTTATTTAAGGCATTTATTATTGTGCTATTCACTTTATCGCTTGTATTGTGGATTTGTGTTTTTGAAATCCATATTGTTCCTCCGCTATAATGTTCAGTTTTTTAATGTAAGACTGTAATTGTTCTAAAAATTCCCGTTCTACGAGGGCTATCCAGAAAGTAGATTAGGTTTTGGAATAAAAAGTAAACAAAGTATAGGAAACAAATTTTATTATATACAGATGAAAGCCACACTCAAATACTACTTTTCGACATAGTCACCATTCAAATTAAGGCATTTATCGTAGCGATGTACGAGCTTGGAAATTCCTTCGTCGAAAAATTCGGCCGCCTGCGCCTTCAACCACTTCGTTACCTCTTCTTGCAGCTGTGCGTCGTCATCAAAACACTGCATAGCCAGCCACTTCTTCATTGCTGGGAATAGGTGGAAGTCGCTCGGTGCCAGGTCGGGACTGTACGGCGGATGAGGAAACAACTCCCACTTAAAAGATTCAAGAACTTCACGAGTGACATTTGCCGTGTGGGGCCGGGCGTTGTCGTGAATCAACAAGATCTTAGAGCTCACCATTCCTCTGCGCTTGTTTTGAATGGCTCTTCTGAGTTTTTGGAGAGTTTGGCAATACCTTTGAGAGTTTATTGTAGTGCCTCTTTCCAGGAAGTCCACCAAAATCACACCATTTCTGTCCCAAAAAACAGTCGCCATCATCTTCCTTGCCGACATTGTTTGCATGCATTTCTTGGGTTTTTGGGGAGAACTTGTGTGCCCCCACTGCATTGATTGCCATTTCGTTTCACAGTTCACGTATTTCACCCATGTTTCGTCACCAGTAACGATGCGATCGAGTAAAGAGTCACCATCCTTATGGTAAAAGTCCAAAAAGTTCAACGCTGCAGCCATTCGCTGATTTTTGTGGTCCTCTGTCAAGATTTTTGGAATCCATCTTGCACAAAACTTGTGGTAACCAAGCTTTTCGCTGATGATTTCGTGCAACAAACTTCGCGAAATTTGTGGAAAACTCAAAGAAAGTTCCGTTATTGTGAACCTTCGATTTTCACGGACTTTAGCATAGACTTTTTCGACAAGTTCGGCAGTCACTATGCTGGGTCTCCCACTTCGATCTTCGTCGTGAACATTGGTTCGGCCATTTTTAAATCTGATGACCCACTGACGCACTCCACCTTCAGTGATAATGTTGTCCCCATACACTTCACAAAGCTGCCGATAGATTTCTATCGGTTTACAGTTTTTTGCAGTCAGAAACCTTATTACTGCATGCACCTCGCAGCTCGCGGGATTTTCAATTAACGCAGACATTTCAAACCGTCACAGTATCTGAACGGAGCACAGCACGAACCTCTCACTAGCACGGCTAGATGCCGACTGAGCTGCGCAACGCTCTGACCCCAAGATGGCCGCGCTAGCCCTGCCCCTAGCGGAAACAGACGAAAACGTAATCTACTTTCTGGATAGCCCTCGTATGATCTTTGAGTAACTACCACATAGTGTAATCGGTCTATAATTTTCCTTTTCTAACTTTCCACCTTTCTGTTTGTATATTGGTCTTACAATAACTTTTTTTAGTGTATCTGGAAAAATTCCCTGTGTCAAAGAGGCATTTATAATATGGCTCAATACCTCTGCTGTTTCCAGCTTTATAGCTTTGACAATTTTGTTTGAGATCTCATCCAAACCGCTAGATTTTTTAAATTTTAACTTATCTATTTCTTTTATTACATCGTCTTTAGTGATCTCAAAAATTGCCATTGACTTTTGCTGTGTTTTCTGTTTGATTAAGTTTTTGTCCTGTGAAGAAGTATTTTTGGTTTTGACTTCTTTAACTATGTTTAAATAGTGATTTATTAAATATATTACAAATCTCTTTTGGACTTTCAAATACTTTATCATTATGCTTTATTTTTATGTTTTCAATTTGTTTACTGTTATTATTCTTATGGATTCTGTTTACAATATTCCATATTGCTTTTGTTTTATTTTCTGATCTTTCAACTATTTCTCTATTGTAATTTGTTTTTGCAATTTCTGTAACTCTCTTTGTTATTACATTATAGTCATTTATATATTTTAATGTTCTTTCATTCATATGTGGTGTTTTTATTGTTACCTGTTGTCATCCAGGGTTCCGGTTTTTTATTTTTTCCGCCTGCGCTAATTTTAATCCTTGTCAGTGGGATTTCTGTGTCTAAACCACACTTTATTATTTTATTGAATATATCATATTTTTTGCTTACGTTTTGACTTTCATATACCCTATTCCAATTTGTTTGTTTCAAATAATCTTTTAATTTTTTTATGCTTTCATTATCTACTTGTCTTTTATATATAAAAATATTTTGTATTTTTTGTTTCTGTGTGTTAATTTTTTATATTTGCCCATAGTGATCTCCTATCCCTGTTTTTATTACCGATGCTTCCCATTTCAATTTTGGAAAATTTGTGAAAACATTGTCGATGCAGGATTGCGAAGTCTTAGTTACTCTGGTGGGTTTATCTATTCCCTTTGATAAATTCAGTCTGTCTAGTAGTTCAGTCATTGTGCGTTTTTCTTTGTTATTTTTAAGCATGTCGATATTTAGATCTCCCATTATTATTAACTTATTATTTTTTTGTAATAGATTTAATAAATTTTCTAAATTATTGAAAAGTATTTCTCTATCTCCTGATGGGGATCTATATATCCCAATAACTATTATATTACTTTCTCTTTTAATTATCTCAATTGCAGCCACCTCACAATGTTTATCAACAACAAAATTACTGCAATTTATCTTCTTAAACTTTATATTGTTTTCAACATAAATAGCTACACCCCCACTTAGATACTCTTGCCTGCAGTAATGAGCCCCAAGTACATAACCTTGATAATTATTTGCTAGCACCTCTTCCATTTTTAGGCCATGCTCTGTTAAGACCATGATATCTGGTCTGATCTCATTTACATTTATTTCAATAGATAACCTCTTATTGCTAATGTATTGTACATTTTGGTGAAATAATATTAATTTCCCCCCACTTTTGTTGATTTGTTTTCTTATGCTTTTTCCAGTATCCTATCCTACTTTCTCCCTGTTTCTGTTTGTCATGCTATTTTGTATTTCCTCTGAATTTGCCCTACTATGATTTTTTGTTTCTTTAACATCATCTGCTATCTTTATTAGTTTCCCTGTCCCATGCAAATGCTTACAATTTTTTCAATTGCCTCTCCCAAGAGAAAAGCTCCCCCTTTCTATTGAGATGTAACCCATCTTTTCCTATACAACTATTATCCAAAGAACAATTTATATCAACAAAAATTGCCTTCAATGCTTCACAAGCCCATTGAATACCTGTATTTATAGCCTTTATGTGTTCAAAATTCAGTCTCTTCTTCTTGCAATACTGTTTACTACAATTCTTGCCACTGGAAAGCACTTTTTCGCAGCCCTTATTGAGTACACCTCTCCTATCACTTCATCTGCACTGTTGTTTCTTGAAATGTCATTTGTGCCGACATGCAGCACCACTACTTTGGCTTTTTTGCACCAGCTTCTTTCTCCAAAACATTTGGCAGATACTGCGCTTTCATCCCCCTAAGTACGTTTACATTCACCATTTCACTTTTTATCACTACGTCTTTAATTATGGAATCACCATACACTATAACCTTCTTTGCTTCTTTCTTCTTTTCGTTGTTTGTTTCTTCTCCTTGCCTCTCCTGTTTCATCTGCGGTTTGTTTACTATACTGTAGCGTGATTTAAAAAGTCTTTGGGTTTCAGCATGACCTTTTACTTTTGGAACTGTATTGTTTTCTTGGTTGCTGAAAATCTCGAAACAGTTTGAAGTAACGATGCCTTGCGTGCTTGTGCATTTCCTGATTGGGGTCTTTTTTAGCACTGTAGAAAATGATTTTTCTTCGTTTACGAGCCGTAGATTTGTTTTAAGTTCTTGATTTTCATGTTTCAGCAGGTTGATTTCTTCAGCAGCTTTTTTTAAATATTTAGGATATCAATTACCACGTGTAGCGTTGCAATCGTTTCTTCTTCTCTGGTCTTCTGTGTTGGCAATTTTGGCCTATCACTTTTCTTGGGTTCTACTTTTAAACAGTTTCTATCTTCATTTCCCATGGCGTATTTTCCACTTTTGTACACTGTATCACTATCCTTTCCTCGATTTTCCATCGTTTTCTCATTATTTTTCAAAAATGTTTGCGCCTTACTTCTCTTCAACACCGAAACCGCCGCCATCTTTCTGCATGAATGAGAAATTAACACATGAAGTTTTGCTATTTTTTATTATACAGCCATACCTGCCTTGCATAGAATTTCTAACAAAGTTTAGGCAGTAGTTGATTCTGCTGCATATCAAAGCAAATAGTGATTGCCTCGGTGTTTTCATCTTTCAGTAGCTGATAAAACCTTTTTGAACACAACTTGTGCAGTCTGTACGTGGATCTTAGTTTGTTTTTCTTTTCCATGTCTGCCTCTGTCTTAATCTTTATCAGTCCCATTTTGCATTTGGAGCATGTGTCAATGTGTGGTGTACAGAGTGAAAAATTGAAGAAGTTGTAAAATAAGTATTTATATTTTGACAATAAGCAGACTGGTAGATTTCTTACTCTTCTTTCTTTGCAAAAATTCTTCCACATTTTTCAGATATTAAGTATGGAGGTATTGATTTTGCTCTTCCATAGTGGCTTTCTCTGTATCTGTACTTCTTAACATCTTGCTTTATAGCAGCAGAAATGCCCTTCTGTAATATTCCTGTTCTGTCACTTCCCCTGGTTTCCTTTGGTGCATTCCCAGATAAGTGAAACTTCCTAGTCAGGAGAGATAATCTATGTTTTGACACCCCGGTGATGCCTTGGAAGCTTGCAGCGCATACTGACAATGCTCGGCCATCATTAGTTGTTACACTGTATTTAATGCTAACAGTCTGCTTCATATTTTGAATTTCTTTCTTCATCACTTTGCGATTAGGAGATGTAATACGCATATATTTCATAAGGAATTTTATATTGATCTATTTTATTTAGCACGGAAAGATGATGGTGAAATCCACTTATTATAAGTCAAATCAGCTACATCACATAGCTTATGTCTTTTACTTTTAGGATTTCGTGAAGTGCACTCAAGACCATGTGAACATGAAATTGCTGGAGTATGAGCTTTCCTTGACTTGCATTTTGATTTCCTTTCCTTGTTTTTGCAATTACTACCTCCTGCGCATTCTACGACTGGTACAGTTTCACAATCTGAGCTCCTGTCCATTGTGCATAGTACAGTGCAGTGTCTCAACTAAGAATAAAAATGCCATGTAAGTATAACAAAGCTTTCAGAAATAAATGTGAAATCCAAGCGCACAACTTGAGTTCGCAGTTATTGCCAACGCTGCAGCAGTGTACAAAGCTTGCAGAAATGATTGAGAATTCCAAGAATCACAATAGTGAGATGACAGTCAATGCCAACATGAGTTTTATAGAATTGAGGTTGCTACATGCTGGATCATAAAATCATAAAATTGCATCTATCGACTTTTGCTTTAACTGAGCAAGTGCATCTATAGAGTTTTGAAAAAACGGCTGATATTCCCTATCTTCTACACAGGACATGAATCAAATTTTGCAAAATCTAATTTCACAGAACGATGCAGAAGGTGAAAATTATGTGGATACTATATATAACTGAATTTCGTAAAATTTTGCATTTATCGAGTTTTGAAAAGAAAAAAGAAAAAAAAAAAAAAAAACGCTCCTCAGTTCTTCTGCGAGATTCAGAACAATTTATTTCTACAACTTTTTACAACTTCCTGTTACACCTTCGAAAATGATTCATGAATTAATGGTTATTAAATCAAATATGATTTAGATAACCTGTATTGGCCATCAACAAGTGCCTGAATGCACAATAGTTTTTGGTCATCTGGTCCAATACATCAACAGCAAACCTTGTCATGTTAACTGTGTGAGGCCCTTTTTTTTCCTTGTCATTAAAATGCACTGTAATACAAAAGCTCTTTTTTCCAACCTCTGATGGAGCATAACAGAAAGTAAATGTGAATCAGAAAATGGTTTCATTACTCTCAGTCAAGCATAGTTACTTTTTCACATGGTCGCACTGAAGAGCAAGACATTTGTCATATTAATTGACAAGCTTTCCAGTACTCTCTTTATAAAAAGTTGCCACCAGCATATGGAGATCGGTCTTCACAACTCTTGAAGTTCTCTGTTGGTGCAAAAAAGCTGTCCTTCCAAACCTTTCTTCATTTAAATTTAAGGTTGAGTTGGTTAATGACACTAAACACTTTTAAATTTCCCGGAACATGTTTCGGAGGCTACTTTCCTCCATTGTCAACTGGACATTGACTGGTTCTTTGTGGTGTAGTTGGCAATATTTTATTGGAGGTCTGCTCTGGTAGTGGTTTAAGGAACTTGCTGAACAAATCTTTTTGGGGGATGTCGAAATTGAATACTTTGTTTCTATTTTTTGAAATGAAAAGTTGTTCCCAGGTGGACTGTTCTTGTTTTCCTGTTGTGTGTTTAAGTAGTTTCGGTTTCTTCCCCAAAAATGCATGGCAACTGCTGATTTTTCTAAATTTATTTTATGTTCCTAAAATGTTCCTTTGCTCTTGTTTCTAAATTTCTTTTGGTTTTTCCAATATAAATTTGACTGCAGTCACAGCATTCAATTTGGTATATACCAGATGTTTTGTTAGATGGAATGGCATCTCTGATGTTTGAGCATATTAGGATTTTTAAAGAGTAATAGTTGACTGGTGCTAGTTGAATGTTTTGTTTATTGAAGACCTTTTTGAATTTATCGAAGGCCCATGGGTGGTAAGTGAAGTATTTTAAGGTCATTTTTAGTTTCTGTAGCTGAGAGGGTTGTGATTTCCTTTAGTAGCTTTTTTGCTAAGTTCACTTTTTTGTCTACTAATGATTTGGGAAAGTCATTTTTTGTGCTATTTCAATTATTTTTTTGTATTCTGGTTTGTATTCTTCTGCTGTGAGAGGGATTTTGACCAGTCTGTATGTTAAAACTATTGAATATTGCCTGTTTGTGGGATCTTGGGTTGTAGCCATTAGCTGTTATGTTAGTTGTCCGTGTTGGTTTTCTGTAAATGCCAAAGCTTATTCTGTTTTTATTTCTGATTATTTTTAGATCCAAAAATGGTAATTACTTGTCTGTTTCTATTTCTACAGTGAACTTTATGCTTTTTTCCTGGATATTTAAAAGTTTAAGTGCATCACTGATGTGTTTTTTTTTCTGGTACAATTGCAAATAAGCATCCAAGGGAAACCTTTGTTGATCCTTATTTCTAATGCACTCATGTACAGATCGGCCAGGAAGGGTGATAGGAGGTTGCCCATTGCTAAACCTGAAGTTTGGTGGAAATATTTTGTTTGAAACTGGAAGAAATTTTGTTCAATACATAATTTGGTTAGTTCAATGTAATCGAAATTTCAGGGGATGACATTTCAAGAGATTTGAGCCATTTTTCTACCACCATTTTTCGGTGGGAGTTGTTTTACGGTATGCTGGGAAACAGTGATTTAACATCAAATGAGACTAGAGTGTCCTCTTCTTTTAGTTCAGTGTTCTTAATGTGTTCTATAAGTTCGTTGGTGTTTTTGATGCTTAGGCTATGGAATTTAGGAAATGAGTTGAATTTAATCTCAAAAACTATTTGTAGTTGGTTTATTGATACTTGTCACTTACGAGTGATGAGTATTAATAAACCAACAACAAATAGTTTTTGAGATTAATTTTGACGTCACTGTTACTAAATTCCTCCAATATATGAGTTGAACTTATTTATTAGCCACTTTGCAAGTTTGTTTGTTGGTGAATTTATACTGTTAACTATAGGTCTCATTGTTGCTGATTTTTTTTTTTTTTTTTTTTTGTGTAATTTACGTCCTCCAACGTTAAGTCATATCGGATTGTTGATGGTTTGTGTATTTTGGGTAAGCCATAGAGTCTAGGTAAGGTTGGGTTATCTGGTTTAACTGTATATTTGTTTGGTATTATGCTCGATTTTGCTATGGTCTATACAACAGAAACATGTTTATTGCTATACTTTTACGGCTATTTACATTTGTATTCTTTAATAATATAGAAGACATATTTTATTAAAATACTTTATTGAATTGATTTCTGCTTTATCCCATTTTGTGGTTTTACATTTTGTTTCCTGTACATCCCAGTGAGGGTTTAAGTGTTCCCTTAGGTGTAATTCTGAAATAGTTTTTGCCCCCCCCCCTCCCCCTTCTGTTTCTGATGTAATCATGTACATTGCAGTTCTTCTGAAGTTTATGGTTTTCAGTATCATACTTTATATTTTAGTTTTAAAAAAGTTATATATACACGCTTTCATATACAGGATAGACATGGTATAATTAATAGGTTTTCACTTTTTTCTCCCCCCCCCCCCCCCCCCCCATCATCTTTTCTATTTGGGGTTGGCAGCTGAGCTGGTTATTATATCAAGAAAGTTTTTGTATCATTTTGTGGTAATATAATTTTCAGAATTGCTTTTAGAAATTTTGTTGTTTGCTAGTCCCTGTTCATTTGCATCATTAATTATTATAGTAGTGTCATCTGTATAGCCAATTGCAATGTGCAACTATTTCTTATCACTAATTCAAAAATTTGTTTATATTGTCACGACCATAATTGTGGTGACTAGGGGAATAGCTAAGTTGTAGATTAGGATGGTAGAACAATAACAATATAATGAAGAATTTGCGCATACTTCCAATGTGTGGATATTTGGTTTACAAAAGGGAGGGGCTTTATAAGCTAAATACTGACATCATTATGGCTGAGTTGGATAGTAATTTGTAGGTCTTACATTGAGAAATGTGTCAACAATGGGCGAGCGAATGGTCGAGTCCAGAATACCAGGCCAAAAGTGTCGGCCAGAATCACTTACCAAATAGAGAGAGAGAGAGAGAGCGAGAGAGCCCTGTGTCCAGTTATATAGTTTGAGCCACTTCTAGAAGTGCTTTGCAACATGGAGACGGTGATACTAAATTTGGCCTGCCATTGCCCTGATTTTGAATTGAAGCAACCAATCAGCACAGTGCATTTGCATTGCTCCGGAACATTTGGTATGATGTGTGCAGGAGCAAAGCTCCACATTAATCTGTGCTCTGCACATTCACCAGGGGAAGCTGTCATTGTAAGTTCCACAGAATTTACCACAGGAAAGAACAGACTCAAAATAATGTAAGTTGCAACATTCGTGAATCACACATGTAACAATAAATGCTAGAAATATAAATTTCCATAATTTTGATTGAGCACTTTCCAATAAAACTGAGGAAGCAGCTGCCTGATTACCACAGCAATATATGGTTTTATATTATTAAGAATCAAAACAATTCTGGATGACAGAACACTTTGTTTTGTTTTCAGTGGCTCTCAACAGGTGAAGTGATGTCTGGCAGTATATATTTACAGTGATAATAGCTCCTAGCTCCAGCAAACATATCTTTTTGATCATAGAAAACAGTAGTTATGGTCTTCCTGGTACTCAAAATTTGTTTGAAATTTGAACTTTTGTGGCCTTAGAAAGGAATGTTTGTACATCCATTGTTGGGATTATTTTTTGGATTTTGGATTGTCACAAAGCATCCTCGTTTAATCCCCCATCACAATGTAGCTCATAATCTCTTTTCCCACCATCAGCATAACCTGTTGAGAAACAATCCATATGCTGTGCTTTGTGGTCCTCAAACAGCTTTTTAGGAACACAGTAAGTACAAAGTTTTTGATAGTCTAGGTGTTGTATAACAGTTATAAACAGCCTGACCTTGAAATGTCCAGAAATCCTGCAGACAACTCTGCTTTCTTGAACTGCTTGATAACTCGAACAGGGTTTTGTCACTGGCAACAGGCTTGCATCTTTGTCTACCTTCTTGTGGACATCAGGTAAGTCTTCTTTAAATTTCCCACACCACCCATGCACAACACCCACACTTATACAGTTTACATATAAACACAGCTCATTTTAAGATGAATTTCTGTGGCATTATTTCCTTCTGCCTGTAGAAAATTGATACTATGTAACTCTTATTTGGCAGGGAATCAATGATCGCAGCTGTTTTAGTGCATCTAATCAGTTACACCTAACATACTGAGCTTGGCTTTGACAGACATTAATAATGGGGTAACTGTAAAGTTGCACAGTGTGCAGATTCGCCTCCTTATGCTTGTCTGATCAATGATCATGCAGCAGAGCAACTGAAGGTTGAAGAAAAGAATTTACTTTATGCCCTAATTTTTTTGTAAGTCCAATATCAGACAGGCGGAAACAAGTGTTGACAGAAGCTGCTGAAGTTACCCAACGAATAGTAGTGGAGTTTATCTCAATAACTAGAGATGAAGAGAAAGCAGGAAAGGAAAGTAGTAGCAGACAGAAAAATGTGAAATAAATAATATTATTAACCCTATATTTAAAATGAAATGCCTATGGTATAACTCAATTGTAGAGAGTAAATGTAAAAATTAGCAATGTGCAAGCCAGTTACAGGATGGAAATCAATAGAAGTTACATGAAGTTCATTTAGTAAACTGATCCTTTGCTTCCATATGATGTTTCCATTGATCCTTTGTTTTCTTTGCATTGTTGTCTGTTCCCAATGTTGTGACCACAAATTCTGAAGATTAGAGTAGGTACAGAATTAATGGTAAAATTGTTCTGAAATATTGTTGAATTTGGAAGTTAGTAAAAAGAATATTGTTTTTCTTTTTATTTGATATTTCAAGAAGAAATTAAAATATAAGAAAATATTGAAGTAGGTGATAAAACTAGAAGCAGAGCTATTCTGTAAACATTAAGCAAATGTGTCCCATCTGTTACTATAGTATGTGGAGGAAAAGTGTGCCATTCACATTGCCAAACCAAATAGATTGTGGTATTTCTAATGCTTACACATTATGATTGCGGTTAAATACACCTTCTTGTGGTAATATATTGTTGTACATTTTTAATATGACTGAAAGAAAACTTGATTGAAGGTCTCATTTTTTATGAAACCCCAGAACAAACTGTATATAATAATAGTTGTGGTGGTGGTGGTGGTGGTGGCGGTGGCGGCGGTGGCGGTGGTGGGAGTGGGAGGAGTAATTAATAATAATAATTTGTACTTCCATATCTTGCAATCTGAATTACAAGTTTTACAATTCTAATGTAGGTACACATTGACAAACTGTATATAGTCATGCTGAGAAGTTATTGGGTCTTAATGCTTGCACTTTACCAAGACAAACGTGTAGTTGTTCAGAACTGTTGTAACTGAGGCATGGCTTATATACATAGAAGTACAGTTTCTTTACTTATGTATGAACATTACGGAACATGTTAAAAGCATCCTATTGCCAATGTCTTCAAGGTTTACTGGACTACTGAATGGTCTCCTTGCTTTTGGAAAGGTGTTTCTCGCAATTATTGATGATCATAAACAAATCTGTAATGAGGCAAGTGCCCTGATGTATAATGTTCAGCATAAATAATACATATCCTTTTGACCTAATACATCACCATAAACATATGTTGCTTTTGTATGCATAATGTAACAGATGAGAACATCAGTTATTTGTCTCTTAAACAGTTGGCCTAGTGTTAATTTTACACTTAAGACATAGTTGCATAACTTTTAACAAAACAGCCCAGTGCTAAAACACTGCACTTAAGACACTGTTGCACACACAACAAAACTAAACTGATATGTTGGGTCAAATTACAAGTGAACGTCACTACTGAACCACAATCTCACTGTCCAACCGGGCTCTCAGTAGCCTCTTATGTAGGCCTTGCACACAAAGAGAAACACTCTCCAAAAGAGAAGCTTCTTAAAATGGAGTATTCCTTAGTGACACAAAATAAGTGCTCTAGAGCCAAGAATCAGTCTAGTCATTAAAACAGGTGGTCAGGTACTCGCATTGGTGTTTGTAATTTAGCTGTTGCTATAATCAAGCACTTTTCAGTCAAGTGTAATCCTTCTTAAAAACGAGTGCTTTAGTCTCTCTTTACATGTATCATGTATGCCTGCATGCACCTTAAGTAAATTCATAGTACTGCTGTAAATGATATGAAAAGGACACAGCACTCTTTCTCAGTTAAACGGTTTTAAGTTATTGATACTGTAAACAGTGTTAAAAACACAACACACATGGTACTGTAAAACATAAGTAAATTTTCAAAACCATGAAGAATGGAGATCCATTCAGTTGAGTTTCATATAACATGACTACTTAATAACTGCATTCCGTAACTGCGATATTAAAATGAACCAAAAACCTTAGCACAAGAAGATGCAGCTCAGATCTTACGGAATCAGCATCCTTGTTTGACATCATTGCGATATCTGACTGATGAGTTGACACTACGCAATCATGCACACCTTGCTGGACTAAATACTGCAGCTTGGAACTTGGGGAATCACCATGCTTGTTCATGACATTGTTGTCTCAGGCAATAAGAGACTGATGAAATCACTCGAATCGTGGCAAGTAACTTTTCACAACACCGGTCTACATCCTAGTGTTTCTTTCTTACAAATTTTATCTGAGTAAATAGTGAATCATTGATAAATCACGGATAACTGTGAAATATGCACATTTAAATGTACAGTGTTGGACAAAATATGCTGTTTTAATTAAACATTGTAAAATAAGTGAGCAAAAACGTTTTCCTGCAAAATAAGCATAAATAAGCACAAACAAGAATAGTTAAAGTTGCTGAATTAAGTGTGTCTTATGGGCATACTCTGTCTTATCTTGGATGCCAATATTAGCAAACCATTTCTGTGCTGTGGCAATTCTGCCTACATCTTCTGTATCTAAGGAGTACAACACTGTTTTTACTTCATTGAAATATTCTGTGTAGTATGGCACAGCCTTTAACCAAAAATCCCATTGAGTTAAAACTGGCTGAGGAGTTAAAGAAAAATTTGGAAGGAATTCATGAATTTTTTTTTAACTCTTATCGGTGACAGTACAAACACTTTCTTTACCCTAGAGACAAGAAGATCCACGTCTTAATATCGGGTCCTAATTGTTTCAGCGACAGAATGTAAACCGTCTGATGATAAAATGGCTAGGAGTGAAAATTTACTTTTAATTTTACATGATTTGGATAAAATAACCTATTTTAATTAAAAAGCATAAAATAAGTAAGCAAACACTGTATTTCAGCAAAAAAAAAAAAAAAAAAAAAAAAAAAAAAAAAAAAAAAAAAAAAAAAAAAAAAAAAATACCATGTTAAGAATTTAATGCAATTTAGCAAAACTAAAACCATATTTACATAGAAAAAGCTAGGAATTTACAAACAATGTGAAAATTGAAACAAGATATTCATTAGACAAAACTAAAAGATACTCAGGTGGTCACTTCAAAGATCATTGGTGTGCATCAAATACAAGTAAATAGGAAAATCAGTTGCATCACACATTTGTACTCAAAAGCATATGTATTTACTGAAAACAGCACTAAGCTGAAAGAAATCAAAGATTGGGAGAAGATATAAAAAGTTTCAAAATCGGGTAATCTCCATGTGCCAGAGGCAGAAAATCCCATCATTAGCTTCCACAGGCTGCCAGGCAATATCCCAAGCAACAAACACATTGACTTAGAAATTGCCCCGACTGTCAAAGGCAGCTGATATTAGTGCAAGCAAAGGTACATATCCTGCATTTAAGAAAGAAATGGGTGTTAAAAAACTGTGTTCAAGCAGACTTCACTAAGTGGGTAAGAAGTCTTCTTGCAGTGCGTAAGAATTTGGTTTTGTTTATTTTCATGAACTGTAAGCGTTCTGTTTTGATGCAAAACTTTCTAAAATTTGTTCTGGATATCCATGCATCAAATTAAGCAGTAGATAAATTCATTTTATATATCAAAGATTAAAAGATCCAGGACTTCTAAGCATTTAAAGGAATTTTTAAACATATTATTTCACTGAGGTTCTTAATCCACTCAACAGTTCCATTGTACTTTCATACTCTAACTTGTTTCCTAACATTAAAAAATGATCCCCACATCTCTCCCTCACCCTCTTCTCCCTATCTCTCCCTCACCCTCTTCTCCCTATCTCTCCCTCTCCCTCTTCTCCCTATCTCTCCCTTTCATTATGTTAAGTGTTACATAAATTATTCTTGCTGCATTTTGAACCTGTATTCTCTCATTCCAGCCAGCAAGTGCTCAACATGTAATATCCACCTGAATCAAACTACTGGTCGACCACTTCCATTAGAATTTGAGAAATATGTGCCTTTCTTTCTGCAAGATAATCCTTCAGAGGCATGTGCCAAAGCTGGTCATGCAGCATATGGGCAGGTAAGAGTTAGAAAGTGTCCCATCAGAAGTTAATGGTTCTTGTATATTTGTATGAAATATCGTTTCTTCATCTTCTTCTTCTTCTTCTTCTTCTTCTTCTTTTCTTCTAATTTTTTTTCCTGATCCTAATGGATGGAGTAAACATAACAAGGCTAGGTTTCAATTTTTTTTCTTGTAAGTAATTCCTGTCCTTTTAGTGTATGCATATCTAATTACTTTGTAATATTGTGGTCAGTCAGACATGAAAGCTTGTGATTCTCTTCTCTTTGATTTGTTGTTACCCTTTATGCTAGCAAAAGCTTTTCTTCTGGGTTTACACCATGCAGTAGTGGCATCTTTCTCAATATGGAGTTTTCTAAATCAATTCATTTAAAGTCAGATTTGAAATTATGAATTACAAAGTTTACTTCATTTTCCTCTTCTGAAGAGAAGCCAGATTCAGTACATCATCCTCATCAGTTAAAAAAAGAAAATAGAAAAAGCTTTCTTTTTCTTTGCTTTTGTTTTTCCCAGTTCAGCGGTCTAGTCTGTTTCTAAAATGTCATGTCAGCAGCTTCAACTCACTGGCAGTGATGTTTGGTTATTTACAGTAGGTTAACATTTGGTTTACTGTTTTGTTCCTTATCATTAACCAGACCTTAGTGTCTGTAATAATTTGTAACAGCTTTAAAAAAAAAAAAAAAAAAAAAAAAAAAAAAAAAAAAAAAAAAAAAAAAAAAAAACATCCAAATGTTCTATAAAATGGATAAAACTGAAATATGAGCTGGGACAAAGTTACTTTATTTTGAAGGGTTTTACAATAGAAATACAAAAGAGGTCAGATTAAATATTAAAGGGTTCTTCCACTGGACTGCTATATTTAAACACGGTTATACATCCATTCAAGAAGTATGACCATGCTGTCATCAAAAAATCACTACAACCTATACAATTGGATTCACAGTTTGTATTCCATGATTGCTGATTCAAGGCTGACATAACAAAGTCCTCAATAAGCTGTGTCCACTACATTTTAAATGAAGATATTAGAAAGGTTTCTAGGGGTCCACATTCAGGACCTATGTACAGGGCTGTCTTGTCGGTACTCATCACCTTCTTCATTTCTGAGTTTATTCTGATTATTAGATTGTAAGCTCCTAGGTTTATTTATTCCTGTCTCACTAGCAGGGATCTTTTCTATCTCTGCAGTTCTTTTCCAAGATCAGTGCCATTTCCAACATTTGTGCTCTACAGGGTTCTGAGGTGTGAATAAGTGGACTTTTTACAGTGATCTATGTGTAATCTTAGGCATGAAGCCTGTCCACATGGTCATGTACACTCATGTAGCTCCTTGAAGGCCTAGCTTGTGTTACCTTGATGGCCATGGGTCATTGGGTTAGTATCACAGGCCTGACGTGTTACCACTGACAGAAATCTGTTGGAATCAAACACAACTCTCCTGAATCTCTGGCTATTGCCATGATTTAGTTTTTGTAAGAGCACTGATGACCAAGCAGTTGAGCACCCTTATATACAAATCATCATCCTGAATCTATGTCTGTGTTTTACATACAGTGTAGCCTACAGTAGTTAGGGTTGTAGGTAGGGTTGTACAGCCAGGTTGTGCATGGTCAGCAGCTTACATATATGGACCAGCAGAGGAGATGGAGACTAATTCTTTTGAAGTGCAGCTTGAGATTGGCTATGGGAAGGGTCCCATGACTGAAGATCTGACATTTTTTAACCTGTGGATGGGGCTCCCAATTATCATGTATTTGTGCGAAAGCTCACGTATTGATTCATTTTTGTTAGTGACCTTGGCTTGTGAAGGGAAGTTGATTAGCAACCTTAGTGCATTTTATATCAAACATGAAGTGACAGGAGTAGGTCCTGGTAAAGAATGTGATATGCTGTCGAATGTTATGTTATGTTATGGAGACCAACACTGCTGACCAGTCACAGAAATTGTGATAAGCAAGTTGTTGGGCTTCTACCCTATCCAGGTATAGCCCCACACAAATCACTCAACTCATGTAAAGGAATGCCCCTTACAAATGGTATTTCTCATCTTTAATGGTACAAAGCTACCAGAATATATTTTCTCTAGCTATGAACGTGCTGCCATATGCTTGTATGTCCCCATGTGCTGTTTTCAATTCCAGAGGTTCGGATGTATTAAAGTCTTGTGTAACAATCCTGCCATTTGCGAGTATTGTGGCCTAACATTTCATGAAGACACAGTGTGTACATCAGCTCCTCTCTGTGTGAACTGAGGAGGGAATCCTCCATTTAGCTTGCGACAGTGTGCGAAGTTTCTTAAGGGAAAATGTATTCATGAGCTACACATCAACAAACCCCAACATTTCCTGAAGTACAGCAGAGGTTTGAGCAACTGTTGCTTTACAACACATGCCCATTGCAGATGCTTCTATGGAAATGGACTTGCACTATTCACAAGCACTACCAAACCAGCATTGAATGTCAGAGGTTGTCCCAGGGCTACACCCAGGTTGAGTAGTTGAACCCATGTATAAAATCTTGATTTGACTCCATGAGCCACCAGGGATCTTCCAAATTCCAGCATTGGAGAAGTTGTAAAAGTACGGCTATTTTGAATTAGCGGTCCTAAGTCAGCCTAAGTGAAAAATAAAATAAAAATTATCCATTAGTCTTTTTGTTACCACGGAAATACCCCAGTGGAATGTTAATGAGTTCCTGTGGTGTGCTCCGGCCATAGAGCATTTAGTTTCCCAATGATTCACCATCAGTCATGTGCCTACAATAAACCCATTTGTGGATTAATCATGTCTTTCAACGTCTTTTTTTATACTTAGGAATGACTCTGCTGCCAGAAGGCAGGTAAGCAGTGTTGCTACTCTGATGTCTAATATCTCTGCTGTCAATATACTGCTGAACAAACTGCTGCAAGCTGTAGCAATAACGTGTGGATGCTGAAAGGCATCTCTCTTTCTCTCTATACTGGTAATATCTATCTGTGCCCACTCAGTATCATAATGGTACTTCCGGTACAGATTCCCTTAATGCTGCCCCCCCCCCCTTTTTTTAATGAGGTTTGAATGCCGAACTTACTCATTGGGACTCAACACTGACGATACATAGCAGACATTTGCAATATGTTTGGCTTACAATTGAATTTGAATCCTTGATTTCTCAGTGCTTTCTGCGCTGTTTGTCAGGGATCTTCACCCAATTAACATTCTTCTATCAGGCCAATATCGTGTACCTTCACAAACTTTCACAACATCCCAAATTATTTTCAAGGCTGATTGGGGAGAACTTCATTCCCTCATACCTCGTATGAATAAAGATTTCATCATCAATAAATTGGTGTAGGAACGTTACCTGTTTTATCTTGCTCGCCACAGTTTCTACCATTCCTCGAGGTTCCTCTACATCACATCATGCATCTGTATCTTGGTGGTCTGTGGAATGCCCTTTGGCCATAAAATCATTTAAGTATATGGAATGTTTATAACCTTGTAACCTGTCTTAACATTCTTATCTTTTTCTTATGCTTTTCCTTTCCTCCCTTTTTAGTCTAAAATTAATGTTTTATCTTCATCATATCTCCTATTACCCTCACCAAGGCGGCCCAAGTTCGATCCCAGGCGACCGCAAAGTGAGATTTGTGGTGGACAACACGGCGCTGGGGCAGGTTTTCTCCGATACCTCCGGTTTCCCCCGCCATATCATTCCACCGGTGCTCCATCTTCATCTCATGTACCATCAGTGTCACCGCCTGCGGTGTCATATGCAGTAAAAGCGGGTGTTAAACACTACACACACACACGCACACGCACATGCATGCACTCTCCTTTTACCATCAAAGTTTCGAGTTTTAAACATGTTAAGTTTTGACCTCATGCCAAATGACCTACCCGTCGATAGGCCTTTAAGAGCCCCCCCTCTCTCTCTCTCTCTCTCTCTCTCCCTCCCTCTCTCTCATATACCAGAATCTATTGAGGTTAAGGAATAATTCTACTTGGAAAAAAATTCTCATGCACCATTCAACAGTGAACCTTAGTCTTCTGGATAAAATGCATATTGTTGCTAACCCTCCCTGTATGGTATTTATTTTAGCAATTAATTTAGCAATCAATGCCTGATCCATTTATTAGCTGAAGACAACCTGTGGTGAAGTAAGTAATAAGTAAAGACATATCATATTTATATTCACATGATAGGCAGTGCAGTGCAAATTTGCTTCAGTTAACTCCTTTTAATAAAATTATTACATAGGTTTTGCACTACAAAGTTAAAATCAGTGTTGAAAATTTGTTAAAGATTTTGTTGAGCATAGCTAAAGTGGTACCTCATTGAGGAATATTTTTTCAAAACTGAATATATCAACATAACATAACATTTACAATATGGATGATTGCAGGATATTTCATTCAGGAGGAGAGAAACATTTTTGTAATTATATTACAATTTTGCCTTTGTTCTTTATTTGTATGCAGTTAATATATTACTTTTAATTCTATTCATAAATAAGTTGCACACTTTATGAATCCATGCTAATAGTTATTACTAGGGCCCGGATTTTGATGACAAGTCATCTTTTTTCTGAGTAGTCACAGAGATGCTTATTGAAAATAAGTGCATTCTGGAACAAATACGTTAAATATATATGGTTTTTATAGATCATCAAAATGCATTTTTTCCACGTTTTTATAATAAGGTCATTTTTCAACATTTAGATGCATTTTTCAGTCATTTTCTTTCTTTTTCACGAATTTATAGGACATTTTCATCTGTAGCCCGCATTCGGGAGGACCGGGCAGACCTGACCCTGACCCATGGGCTTTTTGGGGGTTTTTAAAATAATCTGCGATTGAATGTTCATTTAGCTCATTTTTTATGAAACAGTAACTTCGTAAGTGTGGTAAACATGTAATTAACACAGGTCAGCATCCTAACAGTGCTGGTGAATTTATGATGCATCAATTCAAGGAATTGCTGATTACATCATGCAATACGTGTGGATTGCATCAGTCAGGACTTCAGGAGCTAGAAGTGTCGCAGTAAGGAGAGTAGTTTGTGAGGTGTGTAAATTTGTTGTGTTGTAGTATTGAAATGCCGAACAAAAACAGTCAACTGTGTTCCATTTGAAACAGTATGTTTCAGGGTTTGGCAGAAACATTCTATACTGATGGAACTGTGTTGTTCTGTAAAGTGTGCGAAATTAAAGTCACTGCAGACAAACGGTTCACCGTATAACATGTTGGGCGCCAAAAACATTTGCGAGCTCTTTAAAATGTGAAAAAACGACAAGCATCTCAGTTACTGTTAAAAGAAACGGCTTTGACGTCAAGTAACAAGTCATCTTACTTTTATAAAGAATTATGTGAAGTGTTTAGTGCAAATATTCCGCTAGGAAAATTAATTCCAAATTACAAGATTTTCTTGAACGTTGCACTGGTCATTCAATTCCAGATGAATCAACTTTGTGTAAAAGTTACATACAAAAATGTTATGAAGACACGTTAAAGGGTATACGTGAATATGTGAATGGGGAAAAAAATGTATGTATCAATTGATGAGACAAGCGATTTAGAGGGGCGTTATGTAGCCAATCTAGTGATAGGTATGCTAGAAACTACTAGTGCCGGACAAATGTTTCTTCTGACCTCAGAGGTTATGGAAGCTGTTAACCACTGTCAGATAAGCAAACTGTTCGATAAATCCATCTGTTTATTGTGGCCTAGTGGAATACACCATGTCAACATGCTCCTCTTCCTAACAGACATGGCGCCTTACATGTTAATGGCGGCCAAATCTATCCAATCATTTTACAATAAGATGGTGCATGTTAAGTGTTCGGCCCATGCTTTTCATCGAATTGCGGAACAGGTCAGATCCACACTAATTTCCATAGTAAAGAAAATATTTTTGAATGTACCAACCTGAACTATGTATTTCAAAGAAAAGCCCCTAATATAGCTTTGCCCCCGGCACCAATTCTAATACGCTCAGGTACATGGTTAACTGCATGTATATACCACTGTGACAATTTTCAAATAGTGAGAAAAGTGGTGAATAGTTTTGATAGGGTAGCTTCTAAGGCAGTTGAGAGCGCACACGATCTGTTTTCTGATACTCAAATACAAGGTAAATTAGCTTCATCAAATTAAAATTTGCATTTTTGATGGATACTGTAACCCACCTTGAAGAAAGTGGCATGACATTGGATAAGTCGATTTTAGTTAATGAGGATTGCGGAAGAGAGGATACATAATGTAAAAGGTGAGATTGGGGACAAAATTAGACAGACACTAAAATCTGTGTTGGACAAAAATAAAGATTCCCAGTTTGTCAGATTGCCGATATCTTGTTAGGAGAAAACTTGAGAACTGATATTTAACAGGTTTTAACAAGCAGTGACAGTGTTTTTCAAATATGCATGTATAACATCTGTGGAAGTGGAGAGAAGTTTCTCAAAGTATAAAACGGTTTTAACTGACAACCGCCGTTCCTTTACTTTTGATAACTTGAAGATGACCATGGTAGTGTACTGCAATGCTAAGTTTTGGCTAATGGGTACAGTAACTTATTTTTTCATATTTTATAAAATTGAAGATAACCTGATGAATTTTGAATTTATTATTTAGTAGCAATAATTGCATCATTTACTAAGAAAGTTAATTTTAAAATGTTGTTATTCGAACCATATATTCATTATTTGTCTGTGACAGTTATTAATTTATTATCATGAAAGAAATTGTTAATTTTTGTCAGGTCTTTTTTTTTTTTTTTTTTACATTTTATGTGCATTTTTTTTTTTATATATATTTTAAGGGCATTTTATAGCTCATTTTTAGAGAATTTTTAGGTCAACAACTTCCGGGCCCTAGTTATTACATAATAAATGTTTTATTTTCAGTTGTTTTATCTATTAGTTCAATTCAGTTTTGGAAACTTTATTGAGAACAAACCTAACAAAATACAAAAAGAAAATACATTAATATGGATAGATTTAATCACTCTTAATAATACGTTTAGCACAGTAATATAAGCTACTGCAACCATTGTATCATTCATACAACATCCCCAGCTTCATATCTAGATATGGTTATATTTATAGTTTTCTCCTAGGACATCTTTGTAGAATTCAATTGCATCATCTTATGTCTGAATACTGTAATAGTACAGAAATGTCTTCTTTTCTAACCATATTTTGCTTTAGAAGTACATTGATGATAGTAGTGCCCAATTATTATCTCTTAACTTGAACTTCAACTGAATCTCAAAAATGTGTGGTTTTCACTGATATACCATTGTGTTATTTTCTTGTATTCAATTATACACCGACCATTAATTTTGAATGGCAAACTAGGTTTTAGTACTTTTGTGTGCCATCCTATAGATTTTAAATTACCCAGTCTTCTTTATTACTTTTCAGTGTTTTCGACTCTACCAAACATTCAATGGAGCCATGTAACTATTTCCTTGAACTGGGAAGGATTGAAGAGTATTCTTGAATCTTGAACTTGTTTTCAAGAATCATAAGCATCACAATCATGCAACTGATTTTATTTTGAGTGTTGCAGGAGTCAGAGGATAGTGGTGGAACCACCACTTGTTAGTCTTCTGTAACCCAAATAGAAAATTCATCAAAGCTGAAGCAACTTGGTTGTAACCTCTTGAATAATTTAAGTTAATTGGGAGTCGATTAATAACACAAAACAACACTCTTGAATAATGCTCGTATTGAAAACCATTTTTTTTGCCCTTTTTTTGCTCATTAGCATGGATCATGATGCATAGATTGTATAACATACCTGACTAGCATAGAAACTCTTAATCACTGACAGTTTTGAAGGTGTTTGGTTTTCATCATATAAACGGCAATTTTTGAAACCTGGATTTTCTTCTTTCATTATTGTATAAATTGCTTTGTATGAAGTTAGTGCAATCTATGATTATGCAATCTTAATTGATTTTATTTTCATTAGACAATCATAGAAAAGAAGCATGTATTTGTGTGGCGGCTCCAAAATGATAGTTGAACATAATTATAGAATATATTCTTTTACTTTGATAAAGAGCAGTTTCAGTTCTAAATTTTCCATTACTTTACAGAATCTTTTTCAATGTTATTGACTGAGTTTTGAAGGAATATAATCCCTCTGACGTATTCCTACCATGATGACTCTCCTTATATTAGTATTTCTTTGTGTCTTGAATAGCTGTGATTAAATCCTTACAATTCTTTCCTCTTGTCATGTCTTTTGCATTGGCAACTTCCCTTTGAAACTTGCTTGCTTAATAGGATAATCTGTCCTTTGAGATAACAAACTCTTGAAAAATAGAAGCACATACAGGGAGTACATTGCTATTTTTCTTCTTGATATATATTCTGCTCAAACTGTTTTCTTTCTTTTGATTTCTCCACTTTTGTGAAGTAATATTGATAAACTTACAAAACTTATCTTAGTCATCTACCTTTTTGACGAGGTGGTGGCGGCAGCGGCGGCGGCGGCGCTCTTACCCTTTTATTGCTCATTACTTTTCCACTATTGTGTTAATTATGAAGATATTATCTGATGTTTCCTCTTTGAATCCTCCTTAGAAATCACGTTAATTTCTTCCCCTAATCTACCCAATTGTACAACCTATTATCTAGAATGCCTGTAATGATATTACCTGAACTAGAAAGTAAACTTATGCCCCTGTGGTATATATATATATATATATATATTCATAATATCATGCTTATTTTCAATTTTTGGATAGCTCTTTTGTCTTCTATATTTTATTCAACATTTTATCATTATTTTTCACCAAGCCTTCCAAAATTTTCCTGAAGTATCATCTATAACCACTTGCTGTTGGTTCCTTTTTCTTTTCTTTTTCTTCCATTTATACTTTTAACTGCAATGTTTGTATTGGCAGCCATTCTCCTTTGGACATATCACCTATTGGTGATGGTGTTAACTTGTATACTTTGGGTTGGTGTTACTTTGAATTTTTAATCATTAGATCATGCACACATTCACTTTCTCATTCATGCTTCCAGACTCTGGGGAAGATGGGGATTCATCTTGGTTGGAGAAAAATCTTCACCCCCAGCTGGGAATCTAACCCGGGACCCCTCGCACAGCAGGCAGGTGCTGTACTGACTGAGCTACAGTGCCAGCCTTGTTAGTCTTAAACCTCTTAATTGTGTCAGTAATTTCCCTAACCAATTCGTCAACAACTTGATGGTCCCCCTGTGAAAGTAATTCTACTCCCATAATTTGACTCAATAATGACTTACAACATTTATACCATTCATCTGGGTTTATATTCTCATTTACCCTTTACTAATTTTGTTCATATCTTTTCCTGTTGACCATAATTTTTTTGTGTCATGAATTTTTGCCTCTTTATTTAGCATTTGACTCACTTCTATAACTCAATTCACAATTTTTTTTTTCCTCTATGAGGCATGCCCATGCCCATCTAAGGACTAGAAAGTTTTCCCTCTCTTCTATTTCCCTGCTGATCTCCAGCTTCTCATCTCTTGTTCACTCTTTTCTTTGCCATTTTGCAATCTTTGTGAAACCATTTCCATTTAGTACCATTATAATTCCCAATTTCATCCTGCCACTAGCCCTTTTAAAGTATTCTCCGTAGTTAGTAAACTCTTTATTCTTACTTGTAATATTTTCGCTTTTTCTTAATTAAATTCTTTATTTATTTCACATTTTTCTTTCTCCATTTAAACTTATACAAATTTATAAAACCCTCTGTGTTCTTTCTTGCTAACACCATTTGTTTCTAGTTTAATCTCAGGGGAAAATGGTAACTAGATTATTAATTCCTTTGAAGCTATTTTTTTAAAATTGAAGCATAATGAATATTGAATAAATTTTAGTCACTTATTAAACCTTATTTCACCTGTCCTTCAGATGTTAAAATTAGGAAGACGTCTTCCTAATTTTAACATCTGAAGGACAAGTGAAGTAAGTTTTAAAAAGTAAATAAAATTTATTCAATTTCTTAACTTGTTGTTACTGTATTCATAATTTCAAAACCTAAAATTTACTTTTCAATATCTGGTGAGCATATTGTATATAATTACCACATTTTGGCAATCTTGTTGAGAAATGTGAAGTCCCCTTCTAAGTCTGACCTTTCAAACCCATTACAAATCATAAGATTATTTTCCCCATAAAAATCTAAGGTTTCCTTCATTATTTATGATTGTCTTTGCTGTGCCTGTTCTCTGTTTCAGATTCCTTATCATGTTCTTCAGTTGGGTTGTTCAACCTGTCCTGTTGCTATATCCTAGCATTGAAATCGCCAACAATTATTGTCCCCACTTAATCCTATTTATTTCTGAGCCCTGAAGTGGCCCTTCTTAATAAATAATAGCAATTTAAACATAAGCACTTTTGAAAAAAATATTTCTAGTTATTTCAAATCATTTTGACGTCACTGTTATTAAATTCCTCCATTCGTGCATAATAAGTACTTTTACTACAAATATGACATAAGGAGAGCCCAAAAAAGCACATAATAGTGATATTGAAGAGTAGTTTTATATATCTTGTTTATTCTCTTTCTTATGTAATAGCCTTGCTACTTTTCCAATTTTTAAGCATTATGCAATAATTCTTGCTTTCAGTGATTTATAAATCTTTATTGGTCAGCTTCTTTTATGTTCTTTATAGTGTGTAATGATCAATTCTGGTATATTGTCGACTCCTGATGAACATTTGCTTTTCATTTCTTTCACCATAATTATTTCTGTTTCAGTTACTGCCTCTATGAACATATTATTGTTCAATTGATAAACTATCTGTAGTCGGTTTTTCCACTACATCACATACTTTTTTGAGGAACTAGTTTCGGGAGCTGTTGCTTCCATTTCAATCTTTATGGTCCAACTGTCATCTGTTTTTGTTGCCTGCAGACTTCTCTCTGGTGGTGAAAATATGGACTTCTTTATCAAAATATCGACTGCTGGGATTTCAGTGTTTATTACCCGGTCTTCATATTTCCATATTAAGATATTCTCCCACATAATCAGTTTGTTGTGTTTTGTCATATCTTTTAATAATTTTGAATTTGTATCAAAGTTATGGTTTTCATTCCAAAAGTGAAGTGCCACTGCTGACTTGTCTTCCTGTTTTAATTTGATGTTTCTAAAATGTTCTTTGACACTGGTTTTTAGGTTTCTTTAAGTTTGTCCTAAGTAGAATTTTTCCACATTCCACAAATATATGGTATATTCCAGATCTAATTAATTGTTTGGATTTCACCTTTTGTTTCTGAATTTAATCTTAATGCAAGTATATATTTGTAGGTGCCAAGTTGATACTTTATTCTTTAAAGGTATTTTTTAATTTATTAAATGATTTTGAGTGGTACATGAGTCCAATGAAATTGCTGTTTTCTTTTTCTTTAGTAAATATGCTTGCTTCCTTAATAGTTTTGTTTAGCTGAGCTGTTTAATTTTTTTAAATACCAGACTTTTATTGTATCTAGTTTCTTCTGCCATGTAAAGTATGACTTTTTGTTCCTTGTAGCATTCTGCTTTATCCATGGGTATTCGACTAATCTATGTGTAAGATTATTATTGCATGTTTATATATAATTGGGTTATAGCTATGATGTTTTATGTAATTTTCTGAGTGTTGGTTTCCTGTAAATTATAAACTTTATTTTTGTGTCATTCCTGATGATACGATATATACAGAAGGCCAACACAGTAAAATAATAGGTATATTAGGTATAACATAAAAATCATAGGTATAACCCATTTACACATAAACATGCCATAATAATATTGCATACAGGCTAGTTAAATAACCATGGATAAAACAGAATACTACAAGGAATAAAATGCCATACTTCACATAAGAGAAGAAAATGGATATAACAAAAACCTGTATATTAGAAAATTAAAAAAGCTAACCTAAAAAACACCATTAAGGAAGCAAGCATATTCACTAAAGAAAAAAGAAAGCAAAAGTATATTCAGTGGAACCACGTACCACTCAAAAACAATTTAATAAATTCAAAAAGATATTTAAAGAACAAAATATCATCTTGGTACCTAGAAATAGATAGAATTAAAACTGTTAAATTCAAAAACAAAAGATGAAAATCTTCCAGGATAGGGGAAAACCCTGGAAAAAACCTTATCCAGGTATCTCACCCTAACCAAAGATTTGAAATCGGGACCTCTTGAATATGAGCGTGTCTGCCTCACGTTCAAGGGGTCCCGAGTTCGAATCTTGGTTAGGGTGAGGTACCTGGATAAGGTTTTTCCGGGGTTTTCCCTTATCCTGGCAGACGAATGTCAGGTAGCTCTAAGCTCCACGGACCCCGGACTCATTTGAGCATCATTTCACCAATTTCACACATCATCCAATATGACTTAACATTGGAGGATGTAAACTTAAAAAAAAATAGATTTGGAATATACCGAATAAGTTGCAAGGATTTTTGAAAAATTCTACATAGGGCAAATTAAAAGAAACCAGAAAACCAGAGTCAAAGAACATTTTAGAAACATCAAATTGAATAAAGAAGAAAAGTTTGCAATACATTTCACTTTTGGAACGAAATCCATAACCTTGACCCAAATCAAAAATTATTAAAAGGTCTAATAAGCCATAACAAACCGATATTCTTCGAGAACATCGTAATATGGAAAAATAAAGACCAAGTAATAAACTTCGAAATTCCCTGGTTCCACCACCAGAGAGAAGACCACAGGCAGCAGCAGCAACAACAAATGACCGTCAAAGTTGAAAATGAAAGCAACATCTCCTGAAACCAGTCCCTCGAAAAATCAAAATGTAAGTGACATGGTGTGAAAAACGGACTACAAATATCGAGATTTAACTGTATTGGAACACCACAGTGAAGCGAAAAATTATTAATTTTTAGATGTGTAATAAATATGACTCATCTAAAAATTAATAAGGACTACAAATAGTTTTATCAATTAATTTGGACATTACTATTACTAAATTCCTCCAAACATAGGTTAACTACCGTTTATTCTTCCTATATTTTCAACTACAGTTTTGAGGCAACATTTAAAAGTAGTTTCTTGTGTTTGCAATTTTGCATTAACACTGCACTGGCTGCTACTACTACTAGGGCTTTGGGTATTGCTATCCACTATTCATTTTAAGAGCTTATTAAATCACTTGCATAAAATTGTACCTGTGCTTCTGCTTCTCAGGGTGTGAAATACAGCTTGGATAACCAAAATCTTGCCACTGTTGGGGCAAATTACTTTAGAGCATATCATACCATTCTGAAGACTTCATCTGATTATTATGAATCCTTGAGAGCTGCAAGAAAAATATCAAACAACATTACTAAGACAATCAATGATGGTCTCAAAAGACTAAGTTACAATGGCACAATTGAAGTGTTTCCATACAGGTAAGAAAGGTATATTTGGATTAAGTGTTCTTTAAATTCATTTTGAACGGATTTTATTTAACATATTTATTATAAAAGGACACATATGTAAACGTAAACAGGGTTGTGAATTAAAATTACAAATAGTTAGAATTATTTCCACACATTTTATTCCCATAGCTTTGTGTTGACTTCATCTTCACTTCACTTTATATTGCTTCCTTAGCAATAAATAATTTTAACTAAACAGTTTTAAAAAAAATGTAGTATTTATTTTATACATATTATATATTTACAGATTTCCAATTTGTAAGTACTATGATGCAGTGAAGCACAAAATTAATATAATTTTGAGTCGAACTAATACTCAGTGCTCCATATATTGCTAGTATTTACCTAGAACACGTTTCGTCAGGATCTTCCTAACATCATCAGCTGTTGTCGACTAATGGATGTTGGTTTGGTGAATTCCTAGGATTCCTATCGCCTCCAAGGAAATCAGCAAACCAACATCCATTAGTCGACACCAGCTGATGATGATAGAAGATCCTGACAAAATGTGTTCTAGGTAAATACTAGCAATAAGTGGAGCATTGAGTAATAGTTCGACTCAAAGTTATCTACGTGGCCTTACTGATAATTTATGAAGGTGCTAGAACTAGAACTTACTGAGGGTCTTCAGATATATAAATGTGCCTGCTGAATTACTTTAAGGTTCATCTGAGATTTCACCCTAACATATTTCTGAATGATGAACTATTTATGCATATTAAACTGGTTTAAGATTAAAAAAATCAGTGCTGTTTGGATATGTAGTAATTTTGATAAGTTTGCATTTGAAAATCCTACATTTTACCAAAAGACAATAAGAAATTTATTATAATTTGGAACACACGGTTAAATGATTCCATAAACATTTTAGACGTGACCACACAATTTCTCTAAATGGCCATTTACCTCAGAACAAGTTTCAAGGAAGGTGTTCCTCAATATTGACTGACTATGACTTAATAACTTGTCCTAGCTAATAATGGCTTCCTATTTGTTCTTTTGTTAGTAGTTGTAAAAATTTTGTGAAGATATTTTTGTTCATTGGAATTTCAGCTGTTTGTGTAGTAAGATATTGGTCCATTGGAATCGTAAAGTTTATTAACCTCAGTTGATTTTTCTCAAATATTTTACTAATAAGAATTTATGTTCTGGCATTAATAACTTTGATGATGGTGTTTTTTGGTAATTTTATGTCCTCCAACGTTAAGTCATATTGGACGGTGAATGAAATGGGTGAAATGATGCTGAAATGTGTCCAGGGTCCATGGAGCTTAGAGCTACCCAACATTCGTCTTTAAGGATAAGGGAAAACCCCGGAAAAAACCTTATCCAGGTAACTTGCCCTGACCGAGATTCGAACTCGAGACCTCTTGAACGTGAGGCAGACACGCTACCATCTACGCTACCGAGGTGGGCGTGGTGGTGATGATGAGGAGGAGGAGGAGAAAGAAAAATGATCCACCACAATTGCAATAACATTAATTTTAATGCCATCATATAGAAACAATAGAAGCCCTGTTACTGGTGAGAGTGTAATTTCAAACCTTTTTATGTCCAAAAATTAGGAGGGCTGACCAACAAGGCTGAGACTGTTTTTTTCCCCTCCCTGTAGCTTCTGTAATAGCTTGCTATATGTAGCATAAATGTTTGAAAATTGCTGGTTTTTATTGTATGTTTGTAGGCAGCAGCACTCTCGTATCAGTAGGTTGGTTGTAATGCTCTATTTTGTAGATGATACGTGCATTTCACGTACCAGACAATGAAGGTGATATGAGAGGAGTAGTCCAGTGCAATCAAATTGTTTTCATTTAAACCATACTTGAAAAGCTGAAGCAAGCACACAGTGAAAATGCACTATCTTGTGCAACAGTGTTTAGGTGGTTCAAGGACTTCAAAGAAGGCCAATTTTTCTGCAATGTGGGCCTGTTTCAGTTTGTGCTGTGACTGAATTCAACATCAACTCAGCTGTCTACATCTAAACAGCTGCTGTTGATGTCCGTGAGAATTGGCAGATAACATTACATAACCTCGGTGAAGTGTTGAGAATTTCATATGGCAGTATCGTTACGATTATGCACAATCATCTCCATATGACCTCAGTTTGTGCCCATTGGGTGCATGTCTGTTGACTTCCGAACAAAAGGCTGTGGGAATGGAGACAAGCTGTGTGGTGCTGTGTCTCTTTGCTGATGGAGGGGATGTGCCTTTGAAATTACCAGCGATGATGAGTCGTGGCTGCATCATTATGATGCTGAAGGAAAACAAACTAGCACAATCTGGAAATCCCCAGCTTCAACACAAAAAAAAGAGGCAAAAGTTATTTTCCATCTGCAGGGAAATAACATTTTTTTACGGAATGATTTATCAGCATGCAGTTCCCCTTCGCACTACTATTACAGCAGCATACTACACAGAGGAAGCACATTGCAAAGTAATGACCACAGCTTTCTTGGATTTGGTGGCAACTTCATCATGACAATGCATGGCCTCACATTGCAAATCAAGCCGTGCAGTTTGTGGCTTGATTCAACATTATCTGTGTACTGCATCCACCATGTAGTGCTAAAGGCAAAGCTCAGGGGCATTTGATTGAGAGCTCTGAAGCAGTGCTGAAGAAAAGTGAGGCGATTCTCAAAGACCTGACATGTTCAGGAACTGGCAGAGATACTATAAAAAGTATATTGAAGTAGGAGGGGACAGCTTAGAAAAAGAGTATGTAAATATTGAAATGGAGTAATAAACATTTGTGAAAAAAGTCAGTCAGCCTTTTGTTGTTCAATCCTCATAACATTTTGGAAGAAAGGCAAAAAATTCATTGCTGACTCGATAACAGCTTTTTTTTTTTAGGTCTATCTTTAAAATGTAGTGTAAAGAATAATATGAGTAAATGACAGTATGAAGTTTCACCAATATTAATATATTACTTTTGAAACATTTTATATACATATTCATATAGAGATTATAGTTATGTTTAAGGAATTTAAGTAACCAATTAACATGGGAAAAGTCAATGTTATGCTGCCAAAAACCAAAGATCTGCATAGAAAGTTTTGTTAAAATGTGCATGTTGTAAAACATAATGGTTTTCTAAACACTCATAACCTAGAGGTTAGACTCAAGTCTCATGTGATTCATCACTTAATGTTGAATATTTCATTGATTTATAAGTAAGTCGTGAAGCTAATCTGTTATACATAGGTCTTGCTTTCTTATAATAAAGTGAAACTAGCAATAAAAGCTGGTTTTTCTCTTGTTTAAGGAAAAAAGTTACATTTTAAAACCTCTTACTTATGCTTGTAATCTACTCAGTTATGAAAAATTGAAATTTCTGTATGTAGTTGAATCACAGGGACCATAAGCAAGAAGGATATGATAGCTCTATAAAATTTACATAGTGAAATAATTTTAGGAGTGTTGTTTACTTGTCTTTAATTACTGCTACTTTCCTTTCTTGCAGTGTTTTCTATGTTTTCTATGAGCAGTACTTAACATCGTGGCCTGATACATTATTTAGTCTTGGAGTGTCTCTGGCAGCAATATTTGTGGTGACATTCCTTCTGATGGGCCTAGACATCTTTTCATCACTTGTGGTTATCATTACCATCACTATGATCATAGTGAATTTGGGAGGACTGATGTACTGGTGGGATATAACTTTGAATGCAGTCTCTCTGGTTAATCTTGTTATGGTATGTGACTTTACAACATTGTAGTTTTATTTTTAAAAATCTTTATTTCTATATACATATTGTTTTAAGTTGCCCAGAATTTTCTGTGCTAGTGTGCTTCAAGTTGTAGTTTCCAAGCACTCATAATGAATGCACTTATATTCAATGCACATTTAATCTTTACTTTGGTGTATGCTTTATTTTACTGCCGTGCAATGTGTAGTTTCCATGGGTGTTTAACAATGAGCTGCATAGAGTGCTAAGCCAGCATGGAAGAGAGAGGTTGTGTATGGAGTTAATCCCTGCAGTGGAAGAAAAAAGAAAACAAGAAACAAGCGAGTGAACATTGAAAGAAAAATTTGCAACCTTTTATAGGATAAAATTAAATAAATTTAAAAAAAATGAGGTGAATAAGAGATGTGTTGCTTTTATTAAGTGTAATAAGCGTTTATTGATAATTGGTATGGTGGAAGTTAACCCCAGACCAAATGGTAATCAAAATGTTGTAGAAGAAATGTCTAGTGTAAAGGAAATGGATGAGAGAATAAGAAGCAAATTAAATAGGATGGAAAAGGTATTAATGGAAATCAAGGAAGAGGTAAGGTATGATATGCAGGATGTAATTGTGCAAATCATCAAAAGAAGAA